>CM033642.1:159399489-159999489 GCA_019512145.1 Engystomops pustulosus
ACTTTCTCTCCTTTTTTTTCTTTTTCTTTGTGAATTATTGATTTATGTATTATATTAAGGTTTTCATGTTTCTTTTTGTCAGATTTTGTGGATGTTCATGTAATTAAAAATAATAAAGAAAGAAAATAAAAAAGAAGATATTGCTGTATGATGCTGGGACTACATATAAAAAAATTACACAAGGGTGGATGGTTTGGACATCCTATAGGAGCTGGGACTGCATATAGTACTAAGACTGTACTTTTAAGATATTGCTGTGTGACTCTGGAATTGCAAACAGTTCTAAAACGGCTCCTTTGAGATACTGCTGTATGATGCTGGAACTGCAACTAGTACTAAAAGAAGATATTGCTGTATGATGCTGGGACTGCATATAAAAAAAATTACACAAGGGTGGATGGTTTGGACTTCCTATAGGAGCTGGGACTGCATATAGTACTAAGACTGTCCCTTTAAGATATTGCTGTGTGACTCTGGAATTGTAAATAGTTCTAAAACTGCTCCTTTGAGATACTGCTGTATGATGCTGGAACTGCAACTAGTACTAAAACTTCTCCTTTGAGATATTGCTGTATGATGCTGAAACTGCAAATAGTACTAAGACAGCTCCTTTATGATATTGATGAACGATGCTGGAACTGCAAATAGCATATTTGGCATGGACCCGAATTTGGCGTTTGATGAGTGGTCATCTCTAATTATAAAAGCAGGTTTACATACATAATTATGTAAGATAATAATAATAATAATAATAATAATAATAATTGTGCATAAAGTTATTGTTAAGAATAATAATGTAATTTCTTAATATAACTAATATTACTTTTTACTATTACCTTTACTATCAGATCAACATATCCTTTATCATCACAACACACTGGGGTATAAGGTCTCACCACAAGATTGCCATTGATTCTAGCTGATAGATAGACACATTTACCTATGAGGAAGCACAGAGAACACATTATTAACTCCTTGCCACAAATAGATAATTTCCACATTCAGATGAAAAGGTATATACAGGCGGTCCCCTACTTAAGAACACCCGACTTACAAACGACCCCTAGTTACAAACGGACCTCTGGATTTTGGTAATTTACTGTACCGAAGCCTTTGGCTACAATAAACAGCTATAAAAGTTATCAAAGGCATCTGCAGTTAACTTTATTGTTAATCCTAGTTCTTATGACAAATTAACATTTTTAAAATCCAATAGTCAAAGACATCAAAAAATTTTTGACTGGGGTTACAATTTATTTTCTTTCGCTATCTTTACCTTTTGTATGTTTTACTTTCTTAAACGTAACATGTAACGTTTCACAGTATTTATAATACACTTTTAGGTAGTATAATTATCACCTTTATTGTCTAGTCATTTTATCAACTTACATAAAATGTGTTTATATGTATTGTTTATAAATATTTTACCTATATTCTTTTATTTTATTATCTTTGTGTACTTATATTTGTCTCGTGTATGTATGTTTTTAATTATTTTCTGTAGTGTTAATTCTTGGACCTACTTGATAAATTCGGTAGCATGTCAACGAAACCTGTTTTTTCCATGTATATATCTGCTATTGTTATCCCAATACCCATTGGGACACAGGCTTGTGCAGAACCATATACCATACAAACACAGAAGTCCACAGAATACCCTTAAACTATCTGTACTCATTATGGAGAGCTGTGTATTTTCATTAAATACACTGTTTAACATCTGGACTAGAGCTTTATTACTAGAAAGAGGGAGACTATCCAAGTACCCCTCTATTTTCCTCTGAAACACAGGCAGCATCAACCCAATTTGGATTACTTATACAGAAATTTTGGAAAAAACTACCACTTCCACCAAAGCCTATGGAAAATCTGAATACCTTTTTAGAGACTGAAACAATGACTGATCTGTTCCTACAACTAGAGGATACAATTAAAATATAGATCCAACACACAGTGGGCATCTTCCTAAACATCTACATCTTGGAACACATCTCCCTGTGTGGATTAACCCCTTCAGGTACATTGGTGCCTGAATGTCCAAGTCCATTTTTGACATTCTGCCATGCCTTTTGTTAAATGACGAAAGCTTTAGATATCATAACAATTTTTACATTGTTTTTTTATGACTTGTGAGACTAACTTGATAGGACAGTTTCATTAATCACATATTTTTTCTTTATAAAATATGCTGATAATTGACTATAATGTGAAAAAACCCTTCATTTGCACCATCATTCAATCACTGTTTTTCAGGTTCGGCTACAGATGCAGAGGGTGCATGTAGTTCTGCAAAGTGAGTCTTTCTTGCAGCTGCTTCTACATTCTGCCTTCAGCTGACAGCTTGAAGGGGGCACAATTCAAACGCCTATACCTCCTGAACCCTTGCACCTAGAAACACAATTCTCCCCTTTAACTGGTTAAGGACCAGACCCTTTCCTGTTTTTTCATTTCCATTTTTCACTCCCCACCTTCAAAAATCTATAACGTTTTTATTTTTACACGTAAAGAGCTGTGTGACAGCTTGTTTTCAGCGTAATAAATTGCACTTCATAGTGATGGTATTGAATTTTTCATTCCGTGTACTGGGAAGCGGGGAAAAAATTCCAAAGGCAGAGAAAATGGTGAAAAAACCATTTGCGCCATTTTCTTGTGGGCTTGGATATTACGGCTTTAACTGAGAGCCCCAAATGACAAGTCTACTTTATTCTTTCGGTTGGTACGATTACGGGGATACCAATTTTTTTTTTGATTTTGCCATTTTCTGGCACTAATAACTTTTTTATACTTTGTTGTACGGAGCTGTGGGTGGTGTCATTTTTTGCGACATTTGATAATATTTTCAATTATATAATTTTTAGGACTGTACGACCTTTTGATCACTTTTTATAGATTTTTTTATATTTTTCAAAATGGCAAAAAGTGTATTTTTACTATTTGTTCAGGAGACTTCCTAGGGTACTTTTAACACCTGGTTGTCGAAATGCATCTCAATACCATACTATACATGCCTCATACCACAGGTATGGCAATATATGGGGATTCATTACAATGTGCTGTCAGCACATTGTAATGAAGGGGTTAAAACGAAATAGCCTTGGGTCTTCGGCAGCAAATACTTACCGGCTATAGAGAGGGCTCAGCCCGTGAGCCCTCTCCGTGCAGCGGGACCCGGCCGCCGCCGTGAATACACGGCGGGCGGTCGCTAACCAGTTAATATGATATAAGGATTGTGTATGGATGCTTCACAAACCTGGAGATATCCACTCTTTACAATCGGAAATAGAAAGCTGTGCATAAAAATCAAAATTTTTTAGTACAATTTTAAGGGTGGGTATCTCTGGTTTTGTGAAGTATCCATACACATTACTATGGGACGTGCGCCCGCTTTCTTCCGGACTTTGCACGTGCTTTTAGGTGCAAACTGCTTGCACAGGTTTTTAAGAAGTGCCTGCACCACATTTGTGTCGCACGCTACTGTTTTGTGTCGCGGCTGCACTATTCTTCATACGACACAAATTTTTGCAATGAAGGGGGCGTTCCAGTGCTCAGTTGGACCGTGTGACAAATTTATCATGCAATGTGCACTCTGTTGGAGCAGTGCAGGGAACCCAGATTCATAAAGAAAGTGTGCCATTAATTATTAAGCTGGTTCCTTCTGCACACTACACAGGCAAACTGCACATAGTGCAGTTTGCACTATTCTTAGTATTTTTTATATTTAATATGACGCCTAGATTGTCTTTCTAGGTACCATGATTCACGAGATATAGCCGTTTGAAGTTACTGTAAGGACGTTTATAAGCGTCCTTCCTTGACGGGGCATGTACAAAATGGAAGTATACAGCTGTATGGCAGTCTTGAAGGGGTTAAGGATGGCCATCCGTTCAACATTCCCAGATGACCTTAAATTCACCAAATACTCCAATACTCCAAAGACATGCTGATACATCTCATTCGGAAACATACACAGATTGCAGAATCCACAACCAGAACTTTTGAAAATATCAAAAAATCTCTGGAGCACTTCCATTCATGTAAAAATTACAACAGTTTAAACATATCTATATCCAACAGGCTAATATCCATAGAACATGACCTTAGGAATATGAGAATAATATACGTAAAATATGTGAGCCATATTGTCCAACTAATAATGGCACAAATAACAAAATAAAAACTTCATAGGCAACAAACCACCCCCTAAGTTGACCAATACCTGTGATTCAGATATAAAACAAATGGTTATATATCTTAAATCCACCAACCCCACATGTATTAAAAGTTAAGTGTACATTAATCATAACACTAAGAACAGGCCTAAAACTTAACTTTTAAAGCTGTATTAAAATTCACATTATTTGATTATATGTGCACACGCTGTGATTAAAAATCGCATGCATAGGCTGCTATGTATATGGTATTGGATTTATCTATTTGTGACCATAGTCTAAGTCCTGGAGTAACCAATTGATAAGACAGCCTCTACAAGACATTTTAAAACCAACAAACATAAGCCCCCCCCGTCATGTTTCGCTGGAAATCCAGCGTCATCAGGGGATTGGATCTGGAAACCCAGCGTCATCAGGACAGACTTGTAAATAAGGTCAGTACAGCCTTGGCAGCCCTAATAGGGCTATTTTCGATGTAGTAAATTAACACTAAGAACAGGGACACATCACTGATAATCATAGGATACAATGAACACATAGACCTGCCAAACCTCACAAGATATACAAATGCCACCAAGACCAACGAATTGAACATCACCATAAAATCTGCAGACATCACAATATATGGACGAATCTTTAATGCATCAATTACTACCAACATAGGTATCATTAGTGGCACATCCAGAACAACAGAGTCTCAAACACCAACCCTATATTACCTACATACTTCTACTTAGTGTATCTTACCTTTCACTACATAAGGATTTTTTGGTGATCAATTTTACACCCCAATCCAATGGAAGAGCCCATATTTGAACTTGCCAACAATACCCTAACTCTTACCACATTATCCAGTTCTGTCTCATTTTCAGACCTTCTCATTATGAAAACCTCCATTACCTTCACTAGAACTCACTTTTAGCCTGAACACAGACCCCCAAATACTTTGTACAGAATGTCTTATCCCAAAATAACCAAAGAATAGTTAAATTAAATTTGTCAACACACAAGTCATCTTCTTATGAGAACTAAATTCTAAGCAAAGGCTTGTTATTTTGTCCATCCACAAATTCCAAGGAATTTGATTTAGTAATGGATTTGAACCAATATGAAAAACTCACACACCATACTTTGCCAACTCTCAAGTCAAAAGCCAGACAAACTCTACATAATTAAATGACCCCTTTAGACACACACAACTCAAATCGACCTCATGATTTAACTCCACATGGAATAGGTGCCCTTACATCAAAACATTTTACACAGCTGTATGTACAGTCTCAGTTGTGCTCTGCCAAGATTCACTAGACAGATCACAACTGAGTCTAATCTCAATCAAAGTGAAAAAGCAGCCCTCACAAATCTCCTCAGAAGTCCAATCCCAGCATAGTAATAAAATCTGAAGAGGGAAGCAGGGGCTTTTGTATGGCCATATGAAGCCGCACTGAGAAGGAGCTCTGGCACCCACTCCCGTGTCACTTACCCTGAAGGCAGCACACCCAAAAGTGAGAACATAGGTCCCAGAAAACCTTAGAAAACCCAGAAGGCCGAGGCTCCATCGTACAGTACCTGGATCCCACTCAGTCTCACACACAGACTGCCGGCGCAGCCACGATAGTGGTCGTGCAAAGTTCCGACACAGGCGGAAGGGAACTCTCCTCATATAACTTCTCTGCTCCCCATGGGTACCCTCAGAGAACACTGGCCCGCTGCAAGGAAATCCGACACAGAGCTACAGTTGCAGCCCCCAACAGTATCCCCAATACCTCCTCTGGCACATGAACCCGTGGGGGAAGGCAATTTCCCATCTCTGCAGATCCCTGGTGCACTGAACTAGCGGTTAAGGGAGCAACACAGATACCCCCAGCCCAGGGCTCAGACACATCAGTAAGCCTACACCCCAAGGTTTGCCCCGAACTTAATTCTGCCCTAACTGGGCCTTCTGCAGGTCATCTATCATTGCCATACCTGAGCACCTTCCCCAACTCCTTTTCAGCCCAGATGTGTCTCCTGCACCATCTCTGGCCTGGTCGGCAGCCTCCCCATCAGCGCCTAATCCTCCCATGGCTACCACAGTGGTCACAACACAAAACCCTCCATGGGACTGGCAGGCTCATCTCTGCTCAATTCCGACCAAAGGTGACCTGAGACTTTGCTTTCTAAACTAGCAGCCCCGCATAGACACTCTGCGACAAGATATATATACATCATGTGGGCACAAGGGCAATGGAAGTTTTGGAGGGACAAGATTGCACCCTTAAACTATTAGCAGAACATCACCAAGTGATCCAGGCTCACTCCACACAAATCTCGAACATCCTGACTCACATTGACAACATAGAAAATAGCCACAGGTGGAACAATATCCCCATTATGGGTCTGATTGAAGAAGTGGAACCACCTGACCTATAAAAAAGTGTGCTCATGGGATTTCTCTACTTCTATACTTCCTGACACCAAAGAACGCCCGACTGAAATTGACTGTATCCACAGGACACTGAGCCCTAAACCTTCAGACAGCTTTAAGCATCATTATATAATTTTCAGGATTCACTTTTTCAAAGACAAAGAAGCTATTATCCTATATCCTCTTGCAGTGGAGAGACGTACATTGCAACTTCGGAAAGGCACTCAAGCCACTTCTAGCCTTCTCAATGAGAAAAATATCCCATACAGGTGGGGGTACCCATTCCAACTAATTGCTTGATAGAAAATCACCAATCTTCTGTACGCTGGGAGATCTGCCACAATTCCTGGGAACATTAGAGCTACCTATGGTCAATCGGCCTGACTGGCCGAACATCCCGAGTCTACCTCCCTTACTGCCGATAATGGCCTGGCAGGAATGTCGAACCCAACCCAAGGAGAGAACCAAAGAAACCAAGAACGTCCTCGCCAGGACCTACACATGGGTAATAACAGATTACTCTATTTCATGCTTAATGCTCCAGTAGCAGTGACCCAGTATGTGTCCTCTCTTTATATGCCTTTCTTTGTTGGCCCTATAGGGCCATTTTCTTTGGTGTAGAGCAGGTTGTAACTTTCTTTGCCTCCACATAGGGACCATAGCTCTTGAGGCTACTCTAGATAGATTTAGAAGTAGTTACACCAGAAGGTCAGGACAATCCTCAAAATAGAGGGTCACACTCTTTTCACTCCACTGTAGCGTAATCCGGAGGTGATGCAACTAGAGGGCTTCAGGAGGTGGGAGACTAGAGGTGTCCACACTCTAACACAACTATATGAAGGAGGGGTGATTAAAACATTTGAACAACTCCGTGAAGAGTTTGGCCTCACGCATGATCTCTTTTATCAGTACCTACAACTCAGGCATGCTCTAGATGTGCAAACTAGAGGGACTGAAATACACTTTACTAAGCACAAGATCCTGGGTGGCTTAATTTTGACAGATGGCACTAAGGGATACATCTCCAGAACTTATATCACACTGTTAGGAGAATACCACAAACAAAACCCTCTTACTATCCATAAGAAATGGGAGGAGGACATAGGCCCCATCGCCGAGGAACAATGGTCAGGTATAATGGAAAGGGTCTCCTCGTTGACACTCTGTAAAGCCCATCGACTGTCTCAAATCTACTTGCTACATAGGGTATATCGCACACCACAATGGTTGTTTAAGGTGGGCCTCCGGGGAGATGATAGCTGCCCTAGGTGTAGAAGAGATGGTGCACACTTAATGCGCATGATGTGAGAGTGCCAGAGATTAGGGCAATTCTGGAAGTATGTAATAAATCTCATCTCCCGAGTGTTTGGACAGGCCTTGCCAGCTGCATTTTGGGTAACATAGAGGATGATAACGTATCAGATGGTACAATGTTAGGGGTGAGCAAGATGCTATATCAAGCTACGAAATTAATAGCTATTTACTGGTTGCGCCCTGACGCTCCAGAAATAGAATGTTGATAAGTACTCTCTGTAAAAAATGTTTAAAAATTTTACCATATAGTCAGTACAAGCTAATCAACTGAAACTATTCTGACCTTCAAGTCTTTCAACAATAGTCTAAAATCCTCAGACAGATTCTTAGAGAAAAGTTATCCTTGGAACTTTCTTAAAGCTGTGTTTGTATAAATCAACAAACTATCACAAAAAGACTGCCACATGCAATCACACAAATCACAAGTACAAATTAAACCAATGAATTTCATTACAACCTTCACATATGAACACTATCTAATTAGATCCATTTTAGCAAAAAAATGTGGGATATCCTGCAGAAAGATCCACATATCGTGCATACACTCCCCACTAAATCATTATTATTTTTTAGATGAGCATCCACACTAAAAAAACATACTAGTCCAAAACAAAATATGTAACGACTAAACCAACACCCTTTGTTGTCCAATACTTTCGAGGCCTTTAAGTACAACAGTAATAGATGCCTTACCTGTCAGATCCTACAACATCTAGCAACAGAATTTACAAATGTCAACCGGTGAAATCAAATGTTTTATGAACTGTGATTACAAATATGTTATGTATTTGCTAAAGTGCCCATGTGCATTACAATATGTGGGATGAACGACTGAGCACAGGAAGTCTCATTTCAGTGCAGTTTATATTCAGCTGCAACACAAATGTGTCTCAGACACTTCTTAAATACATGTGCAAGCAGTTTGGCACTGAGAAGAATGTGTAAAGTCAGATATAATGTTGAAAGACCCTATTAAACTGGATTGAGATCTATACACTATTTTATATATGTATATTCGTATACCTTTTGGTAGATATATACGGTATATGTCATACCATATGTATTATTTGTACACAAAAAAAAGCCTCTTCAGCCCGGAACACCCACTTAGGACACAAATCGGATTTCCCAAGGTAGATTTATCAGGGATTGTAATCAGGGCCAGTAATCGCGATTATTTCCCCTTTTATGCCACCTCCACACCAAGTGGGTATGAAGGGAAGCACAAGGCATTCCTGCCCTGCACATGCGCACTTGCTGCAACCAGTAAACTTTAATGGCTGAAAGCCTTTACCAACAGCTCCTAATGGACTGGTGTTTTAGTCTTGCAAATTGCCCTGTTTTTTTATTGCCCTGATTACTGTTTTTTTATTATTATTTCCCGAGCAACAAAATTTGTGTAATGTTTCAGAAATCGCTGCCTTTGTCAAACACATGTGGAGCTCATAGGAAAGGAAAGAAGATGCCAGACACCAGGTTCGTCTTGAAACTAGTGTTCGTGATTCAGACAGTACAGACATGCATCACAAATAGCGCTAGTGGAATCCAGCGTTAGTGGATCCTATGGTTGAATATTGGTGCACCTGGGTTGGTTTTGGTCCCCCCTATGCTAAACCCCCCAGATATGCCTCTGATTACACATATTTACATAAAGAAGATGCAGCATTGTGCTTTTGAATTACATACTGGTTTACTGTTTGGTGTTGCTCAGATTTTAGTAAATATCTGTATCTGTATGTTTTGAGTGAGCATATCAATTCACTATTTATTATTTTGATAATAATAATAATAATAATAATAGTAAAGTCATTTACAGCTGCTCCAAACAAGAGTCTTTCATTTGCTTACCAGGTGAAAGTCCCAATGTCTGGTTCAGGGATGGAAGAGCAAATCTAAATCTCCGGGTATTATGATTTATAACCTGCAAAAAAAAAAAAAGCTTACGTGAATATGTTATAGGAGTTCAAATGGATGCTCTGAACTAACAAAGCACTAAGGCAGAGGCCTCCGTCTCCATTGGGTTGCAACCACCTTATTAAGTATTAGGGGAGCACTATATAAAAAGTAATCACTTGGGGGTATTATGTAAAATAAAACTATTCTGGGGAACTATATAAAATAATATCTTGGGGCTTTCAATATGTGAAATATTAACCCCTTAAGGACGCAGTATATGGAATTTTTGCAGCACATTCATTACAATGAGCCACTGGCTCATTGTAACGAATCTGCAGAAGCCATGTAGCCTCGTGTCAAACGAAGACCCGAGGCTACCATGGCAACCAATCTCCGCCCACCGATGACGTTCGGGGGCGCGGCTATCGTAATAAAGATGGTGGCGCCCGCGCGCCGCCATCTCTTAAGCGCCGCCGGCAACTTTGCCAGCGGCAATGAAAGGGTTAATAGCCGCGATCGGTGCAAGCACCAACCTCGGTTATTAGCGGTGGGGGTTTTCTGCAATATGCAAAAACCCCCACCCTTGTATGAAGAGGACTCAGCCCGCAAGCCCTCTTCATACACACCTTATACCTCTGCGCCGTAGAGCTACGGCGCAGAGCGTTAAGGGGTTAAAAATCCAATCTTCCTCCTACTATGACGTCATTGCTTGTTGTTTCTACTTGGGGCAGATGACGCTGAGAAAAGAAACCCTTTACCTTTTCCACCTTTTGGGTAGCTCCAGCGAACCCTTTTCCCTTTGTCTTTATATTCATGCCTATGGCTTTTGAAGTCCCGAAAGGGCTGCTTCCTGGGTGCTGGCTTGTTTTCCGGAAAGCCCTTCTTCTTGTCTGATGCCCTTTCCAGAATGGTATCAAGTTCCGGGCCGAAGACAAATTCTCCTGAAAAGGGAAGGCCACATAATTTTGTTTTTTAACAGATATCCCCATTCCACTGTTTTAGCCATAACGCCCTTCTTGATGCGTTCGTCAGAGCCCCCTCTTTGGACGAGAAACGAACACCCTCAGCTGCAGCATCTGCTAAGAAAGCCATTTTAGTAGAGGAAAGTTTTCTAAGATGGTCGTTCTAGGAGTTGCCTCCTTGATATGGGATTCTATCTCGTTCAGCCAGTACAGAAGATTCCTTGCAACTGATGTAGCTGTTAGGTTACACATTAAATTCCACATGGATGTCTCCCAGGCTTTCCTTAACAGAGAATCGGATTTTCTGTCCATGGGGTCTCTAAGCTGCGCTGCGTCCTCAAAGGGAAGGTCTGTTTTCCTCATTATCTTAGTAACCTGCACGTCCACCTTGGGGCAGGAATCCCATAGCTTAGAATCTTCTGGCTCAAAAAACAATCTTTTCCTGAAATTCTTTGATATGAGAATTCTTTTTTCAGGTTCCTTCCACTCTTCAGACACTAGTTCCCTAAGAGTGTCATTTAAAGGAAACACCCTTTGACGTTTCGCTTTTAATCCCCCAAATAACTCATCTTCCTTGGATTTGGGTACAACAACATCTTCAATTTCCAAGGTTTGTCTGATGGCTTTCAACAGATTATCTAATTCATCTGAAATAAATGCCTTGATTCCACAGTATTAACAAAATCCTGAGAGTTTATTGAATCTTCTGTCTCTACTACAGAACAAGATGGTGTCTCCAAATCACTTCCCGCCTCTGATGGGGATGTTTCGGGTTCAAATCTACGTCTTTTACAGGGAGGAGCCCTAGACGTAGCTGCTGCTATAGATGAGACCACTTTCTCTTCTATGAAACCTTTTAGTTCATCCAGAAAGGATGTTTTCTCCTCTCTCATAAATTTATCGATACAAACTTTACAAATTGGCTTTTTTATACGAATCGGGCATAGAATGATTACACATATTGCATTTTTTGGCTCTGGGTTTGTCTGATTTCTCGGGTCTTTCAGGCCTGTTAGCCTTATCCCCTTTCTCCTCTTTGCCTTTCCCCCTAGACCCCAGGTCTTTGTCCTAAAAGGCAAATACAGGAGACTAATAACCCACTAGCATTAAATACACAATGGCAAGATATCCCCTGCAATTCAACCCCACTTACAGAGACTGGAGGATGCAGGAAAATCGGGTTAACTTCGTCAGTCATGATAGACAATAGAAGGTTTTTGCCGCAAATACCGAGCCGTCGTCACCAGAGTAACTAGACCTCAGATCATAGTGATCTACCTGCTTAAATAACTTAATGGGGAGCCCATCCCCCTTAGAAGTGGCTGAGGCCGAGTCTTCCGGCTCCCAGTAATGCATTGCGCTACTTGCACGCCACTTGCGCGAAGAAAATGTAGTTTTCTTCAGCCGTGCGCGTGTGCATTCCAGGATCGCAGCGCTTCGGCCACCCATACGGACCCCAGGGTGGCTGCAAGGAAGACCCAGGATTGCCGAGAGCCGGGGCCGCCGGGATTTCGCCGTGGACGGCCTTATCAGTGAATATACTTCGTCCCCCCGCCCCTGGAGGAGAGAGGGCACCACTCTATGACCTGCCTCGGTAGGTACAGGAAGAACACTGGCAGGAGGATGCGGGGAGGGGAATTTAACCTCTCTTCTTCTTGTCCCTACAGAGGTCAAGGGGCATCCTCCAGGTGGGCCATCATGGGGGACGAAGTGGAAATTCTCAATTTTCACAGTTCTATTTTTTTTGTCTATGGGGAAATTAATCAGAAGTGTCTGCGAGCAGAACTATTGGAGTTGCCCGTGGCAACCAATCAGAGCTCAAGTTTCATTTTCTCACAGCTGTTTATAAAATTACAGGTTTCCATTGGTTTGAATCAGACATTTCATAAATCTCCCCATTATCTCTGTATCCTTATCCATATTAGCTCACACATAAGCTGTCTAATACTCAAGGCCGTTAGTAACCAATAAAAGCTCAGAGCTCATATTAATCACCTGTGGCAAAATAGCAACCAGTCTCAGCTTTTCTCTGTCACCGCAGCACGCAGACAATGGTTCCTGCATATGGTGGTAAATAAATGTATTCTGAAAATCGTGAGGTAAAAATTTTGCCTCAAAACCTAGTTTATGTTGTTCCCCGAGTCACAGAGAGCAGTTGTGCCAAATTTGGTGATACGTAAATTTGGTAAACATGACAGATTCCTTTAGAGGATATGCATACACACGCACATACACTCAGCTTTATATATTAGATTTCAAGCCACAGGGAATTATACTTTTATTCCCCTCTCACACAACCTCTGAGGCAAGGGGGCTGTAGCAGGCGGAGGAGTGGGCTGGCATGGGGATTCCTGTCCTGCACTTGCGTACCAGCTTTACCTTGAGGCCATTAATTTATTCAATGGATCCAGGCCAAAATACAATTTTCTAATTGTATGTCAGCCAGAAGATATATCAGGAGGCTTCTCTGATGCAGTGAAGTGGCACGGTTTTATCACCCCATGCTTCAGTGTATGATAAATTCCCCCCTTTGAGTATTGTATCTTTGTGCAGGGGTAGTTGTTATTATGGTAGATAATGTTTTTGACTCTACTCTAATGTAGCAGCCATGGACAAGATGGGGGATGACATGGCACAGAGGCCCAGATAAATATGCCCCGATGTGTTTATTTTGTTGGTAGCATAAGTGCTGTGAAAAAATGCATTTATATTCTAGTATTGGAGCAATGGGGCAATGGGGCCAGATCGGGTGATAGGTGCCTCTATTGTATTGTATTGTATTGAGGATAGCCATTTTAAGGGCTAATCCTCATGTCCCCTGTATCTTTTATTAACTTTTATTGCCCTAATATGCTAACTTTCTAAAGATGCAACTGGGGCATGGAGATGAGGCCCAGGTTGATTAGTCCTGTCTGGACAGTTCAGGCAGCTCTTTTAT
Source organism: Engystomops pustulosus (assembly GCA_019512145.1). NCBI lineage: Eukaryota > Metazoa > Chordata > Amphibia > Anura > Leptodactylidae > Engystomops > Engystomops pustulosus. The sequence continues at coordinate 159,413,176 of CM033642.1, forward strand.
GTATGTAAGCCAGTCTACACCCAGCTTTCCCCAAAAAATGTAGACTGGCTTACATACATAAAAGAGCCGCCTGAACTGTCCAGACAGGACTAATTAACCTGAGCCTCATCTCCACGCCCCAGTAGCCTCTTTAGAAAATTTGCAAATTAGGGCAATATGAGTTAGTAAAAAATACAAGGGACATGAGGATTATCCCTTAAAAGTGCTATACCCACGTACAATAGAGGCAGCAACCACCCAATCTACCTTAATAGGTAGATCCGTGGTGGTAGATTTCCTTTAAATATGTAAGGCATCCCCCCACCCCTGACCTATCAAAATACAAAAAACTATTTTTCCCTGCCATGAACGCGTTAACAGAAAATTAGCATCCAAATTATGCCATTTTGACTCCTATAACAATTTAAATAAAAGTGATCAAAATGTCATACACTTGTCCAAATGATTTCATGTCATCTCAGGCTACATAAAATGACACCTTAACCAGCTCCATACACAAAAGTATGAGAAGGTTATTAGTGTTAGAATATGGCAATACAAAAGGTTTTTAAAATGTGTATATATAAATATAAATGTGGTATCTCTGTGGTTATACTGAGCCAAAGTATAAAGGGGAGGTGTCATCTGGACCACACAGTGAGAGCTGTAAAAACATAAAATGGTGCAACTGTGTTTTCTTCCATTTCCACCACATTTGGATTTTTTTTCCAGCTTCCCAGCACATGGCACAGAATATTAAATATTGCCACTAGAAAGTACAGTTTGTCCTGCAGATAAAAAGGCTGCACTGAAAAATCACAAAGATATGGCTTGTGGAAAGAGGGGATTGAAAAAGCCAGCTTAAATACATTTTTATGTTAATATGAGTGTTGCTTATGGACAAAAAGTACTTACTGTCTTTTTAATGAGTCGTAGCCTGTATTTTTTGTTTGGATCCTGAAGAGTGGTGCAATTCCTTTTTTTATTGATAATGTAATTGCCAGCAGCCACACCACACATAGTTAACAAGACCATGCCAAAGGCAACAACTGCTCTTTTTGTCTGTAACAATAAAGGTATGGTATAATCATTTCATTAATTTTAAGTAAAAAAATAGCATATAATACAGTATATACAAGCAACATCTAGTTTTTAAAAGGTCTTAAACCTTGACCAAAGGATCAGAGGATTCCACCATGTTATTACTTTAATAGTATGTTAATTATAATATTAATAACATATTGGTTCCAAGAGGCAAAAACACAGGTTTTATGGTACAAGCAGGCAAAGGACATATATAAGGTACAATGAGGCACAGGGCATATAATCAGCAGCAGAAAACAGCATGCAAAGTAAAGCCTTTTCTGTACTATCAATCCATATAACAAGGTAATAGCTTAATATGTGGATGCATAGGACAGGAATACAAGTGCCTGGGGAGGGGTGTACTAAGGAAGCAGGCACCAGCTGAATTGTTATTCAAACTCAGTGGAGCATTATGCATTGGGCCATATAGCCCATGCCCATAAGCACTGCAAATCCCATATTAGCTATTATGGTAGTAGCTCCACTGGTGTCTGGTGTATTTTACAACAGATAAATGCCACTTATGATTTTGGCTTTTAACCTGTTAGATGCCATAGTCAATCCCAGCTAAGACACCTAGACACTAGCAGCGCATTGACATTTATAATATGAAACTATTAAAATATACGGTACTTTGAAGTTATTAATTAAAGAAAACCATAGTAACATTTAGCATTTTACGTTATATAGTCTGTATGTCAATTATATGTCAAGAATATTGGTAAACAAATATTTGACCATTGTTTCAAAAATGAATTCCACTAGGAGGGCTGTACATTGGTGAGTGTTTACTGGTTAAAGTTCTATCAGAAAAATGCTTGAGATGTGCCCACATGAGAAAAACAATATATAAAGCCAATTCGTTAAAAAGGAATTTCTGAGACTGAATATTAATTTCAAGAATCTGAATCAGGTTGATCCTAAATCATGAGCATGTATTTCTTATAAGTTAATACATTATTTTAAAACATTGTAGAAAAGAATTAAGTAATACCATGTGTTAACGTATCCAAAACCTATAAGACTTTTTTAACTAAGCCCCATAGTGTTGTCATCCTACACCATAAAACAAGAAATGTATCCCTAAAATGTCATGAGCAAGTCACTCAAAACTATAAGTACAACACATCATACAAGTACATGCAAAATCATTGAAAAAATAATGTCACTTACCAGGAGAAAATCCATCGTTTTGTATAAACATGAAAGGATAAATCAGTCAGTAGATTGTGATCTGTATTAACTATGTGCTATGTTGTACTATGTTGAAAGCTATGAAACAGAAATAAAGGCCATATCTAGCATATGTCAGAGCACACAATACAGCTTGCGATCTCTGATTTAATGGAAGCATAAGAATGATAATCTTGTAGGAAGTAGCAGTGCACAGATAATGCCCCTCCTTTTACTATCCAATGGTGTGCATATGTTTAAGAGCTTGCCATTTTACAAATAGATACTCAGAGTACCCTATCTGGTATTCTCTTATTACTATGAACTGAACATTTGTAAAAGTAATTGAAACTCTGTAGCTTTATTTTTACTTTTCATACAAATAAAGACAATTCCAGTTTTTAGTAGGCATCCCCGGTTTACTAAAAAATGGGTCTGGAGGTTTGTTTCTTAATTTAATTGTATGTAAGTTCGAAACTTGTAATATTTTAATCTGGAAGTTCTAGACCATTTTTTTTCTTTTGCCCCCCAGTTGACAATTGGATTTCAAAAGTTTGTTGGTCGTAACTTGGACCATATATTGATCAATAAGATCTTCAGTAACAGACCATCTTACAGCTGATCATTTGCATGTCCTGCGGACAATAGTAAAGCCTCCAAGGCCACTCTCACAGACCCTCCCGGTACAGTGGGCAGGTGGGTCCGTCTGTAACTATGGTTGTCTGTAAGTCGGGTGTCTTAATACGGGGACTGCCTGTAAACATAATTTCAAAATAGTCTTAATCTTGCATGACATACCATTACTTTTAGAAAGTTACTGTCATCTGGAGGCCATTTGAGTACAGTGAACTCATTGTCATGTTCAAGAAACCAGTTCTGAGATGATTCCAGCTTTAATGACATGCGCATTATCCTCCTGAAAGTAGCCCATCAGATGTGGGTACACTTGTGGTCATAAAGGGATGGACATGGTCATCAAACAATACTCAGGTAGCTGTGGCGTTGCAAACGATGCTCAATTGGTACAAGGCGCCCAAGAGTGCCAAGAAAATATTCCCCCACCATGACACCACCACCACAGCCTGAACCGTTGATACAAGGCAGGATGGATCCATGCTTTCATGTTGTTGACTCCAAATTCTGACCCTACCAGTCCATGTTGCAGAGGAAATCGAGACTCATCAGACCAGGCAACGTTTTCCAATCTTCTAACTGTCCAATTCGATGAGCTTGTGCAAATTGTACCTCAGTTCCTGTTCTTAGCTGAAAGGAGTGGCACCGGTGTGGTCTTCTGCTGCTGTAGCCCATCTGCCTCAAAGTTCGACGTACTGTGCGTTCAGAGATGCCTTCTGACTACCTTGGTTGTAACGGGTGGCGATTTGAGTCACTGTTGCTTTCTATCAGCTCGAACCAGTCTGCCCATCTCTCCTCTGACTCTGGCACATCACCAGGCATTTCCACCCACAGAACTGCCGCTCACTGGATGTTTTTCGACCATTCTCTGTAAACCCTAGAGATGGTTGTGCGTAAAAATCCCAGTAGATCAGCAGTTTCTGAAACTCAACCAGCCCTTCTGCTACCAACACACCATGGCCCACGTTCAAAGGCACCTCAAATCACCTTTCTTCCCAACTGATGCTCGGTTTGAACTGCAGGAGATGTCGTGACCATGTCTAACTTCCTAAATGCATGAGTTGCGCCATGTGATGGGCTGATTAGAAATTAAGTGTTAACGAGCAGTTGGACTGGTGGACCTAATAAAGTGGGCCGGTGAGTGTCATGTTGCCATATAGGTTCTTAACCCAGTGATGGGCAACCTTTTGAGGCTTGGTGTGTCAAATTCGCCAAAAAACCGAGCAAAACTCGGGTGCTTTGTCCACCTTTAGAAAAAAACTATTGTTGTTACATAACCCCTGTCACCAGCGCGGCCCTCCCCTTATACATAAATTCAGCAGCGGCCTCCCCTTATTATCATACTGATGTTTACTGCGTGGCCTCCCTATATAACCCACGTCGGGTGGACACAGCCTTTATCTTTGGCCTTAAGGACGCGGCCCCCTCTACAATGACTGTGTCCCTATAATGTGGGTTAATAGCTTCTGGAACGCTATGAGATAGTCCACGGGGATTTTTAGATTGTTTTCGTTCTCGGACCACATTGTACTTCAAATTAGTCTTAAAACAATTGATGTATATCTTTTGTGTTTAGTTATGAAAAACACAACAAATTTGGAAAAAAATTTGGAAAATTCTTTATTTCAACGTTCAAATTCTCTACTTTTGGATGCAGATAGTCATAGCTCCCAAATAAATTCATAACTTACATTTCCCAATGTACTGCTTTTGTTGGCATTGTTTTTTTAAGATTCCACATATTTTACTAGAATGTTATGGGGCAGTAATTTAGGTATCATTTTTCACATTTTTGTAAATCACCAAAACCCCGATTTAGTGGACCTGCCAACTTCTAATTGACACTGAGAGGCCTAAATAATATTGAGACTCGTAAATTACCCCATTGTGGAACTACACACCTCAACGTATAGAAAACCCACTTTTGAAGTTGTGTTAACGCTTTACGTGTTTTATAGGGGTTAAACAAAATGGAGGTGCAGTCATGCAAATTGTAATATTTTTTCACAATAACCCATTTTGGTGGAAATTAAACATTACAATGGATTAATGATAAAGGCTCCACAAAGTTTGTTACTCAATTTTCCCTCCCCGAGTACACGGATACTCTATATGTGGTGGTAACTGCTGTATGGGCGCGAGCCGGCATAGAAGGGAAGGAGCGCCATCAGAGCAGTATTTTCTATGTCACCATTGTACGGCTATAATTTTTTTCTTTTTTTTAATGTGGACCTATAGGGGCTTTTTCTTTGCCATGAGATGCCCTTTTCTGGTACGTAATTGGGGGAATCTATAGGCTAATTGGTGAGATTTATTAACTCTTTGTTGGTGGAGGAAATAAAAATCATCACTTTTCAGGAAGATTTTTATGGGTTTTTTTTTTTTGCCCGTTTACCATACCATAAAAATAGTATATTATTTTTATTCTATGGTCGTCACGATTACAAAAAGACCTCATTTATATAGATTTTTTATTTTTTTCCCAGTTCTCCTGCATAAAAAGTAATTTGGCAAAAATGGTTGTTAATTTTAGCATCACCGTCTTTCATATGCATAACTTTTTATTTTTTGCCCTACAAATCTGTTTAAGGGCTTTTTTTTGCGAGAGGATTGTTCTTTTTAGTGGTCTTATTTTAGAGTGTCATAACTTTTTAAATCCCTTTTTAGAGCATTTTTATAGGGAATCATTGAAATGATCTTTTTTCTGGAGCTTTTTTTGTTTTGTTTTTTACGGGGTTTTCACTTGCGGATCTAATAAACGATTCTGTTTATTATGCAAGATTGTTATGGACGCGGGATACCAAATATGTGGGGGTTTTGTGTATTTTTATTCAATTGTACTGAATAAAAACCAATTTGGAAAATCTTGTTCATTTAGCATCACACATCTTTTCATATGCATAACTTTTTATTTTCGGCTGACAAATCTGTTAGGGGCTTTATTTTTTGCGAGAAGAGTTGTTCTTTTTAGTGGGCTTATTTTGGAGTGCATACAATTTTTTAAATTACTTTTAGAGCATTTTTGATAGGGTATAATAAAAATTATCTTTTTTTCGATGTTTTTGCGGTTTTTTTTTCTACGGCGTGTACCGTTGCGGGTCCAGTAACGATCTGTTTGATTATACAGATTTGTTACGGACGCGGCAATACCAAATATGCGGGTTTTTTGTGTTTTTTTTGTGTTTTTTATACTTTATTAAGTGTTTTTATGGGAAAGTGGACATTTTAGGGGCTTATATTTTTATGTATTTAGTTTTTATTTATTATAATGTGTAGTGTTAAGTGTTTTTTGCATATTTTTTTATTATACAACTTGAACTTAAACAGTGATGCTCTGATCACTGGTTTAAGTCAATACACTGCTCTACAATACTATTTTTGTAGAGCAGTGTAAACTGTCTGAGCAGCTTGCGCATGCTCAGACGTTACCCCAGACCCGAAGGAGTGGCTGCCATGGAGACCGGGCAGCTCCGGGGCACATGCCAGTCCTCGGAGCTGCCCAGAAGTGGATCGGATCCCCGGTAAGCGGCATGGGGGATCCGATCCCACAAGCGCAAACACCCTTACACGCCGGGTCATGTTTGACCGCGGCGTTTAAGGGTTAATCAAACACCCGCTAGGAGCCGGCTCCGATCGCGGGTTGTTTACGCAGGCTGTCAGCTGTACTAGACCACCTGACAGCCGCTGCTTCTGGTACCGGCCGTCTTCGTGAGCCGGTGCCAGAACAGGGACGTTATAGAACGTCCCCGTGCGCTAAGCATCTAGCCCCGGGACGTACTAACGTCCTGGTGCGCCTAGGGGTAATAACATGTCCTGCAGCGGCCTCCCCTTATTATAACATGTCCACACGGGTCTCCCCTTATTAATACATGTCCTGCAGCGGCCTCCCCTTATTAATAACATGTCCTGCAGTGGGCTTCCCCTTATTAATACATGTCCTCCCTCCTTCCCTAATAAATACCCCTAGCGGCCTCACCTTTACTACTAAAATAACCCCTAGCGCTTCCCTTTACTACTAAAATACCCCTAGCCGCCTCCCTTTACTATTAAATTCCCCTAGCCCGCCCTCCTTTTACTACTAAATCCCCTAGCTGCCTCCTTTACTACAAAAAATACCCCTAGCCGCCCTCCCTTTTAAATATAATATAATAAAATAAACTTATATACTTACCCAGTTGATTTCTTCTCCTGTAGCTTTGCTCAGACAGCTCGGCACCTCCAGGTTACAACACCGCGCGCTTCGGTCACGTGACTGAAGTGACCTTTCAAGATTCATGCCTCAGGCAGTATTCTATTCATATCATTGGCGCATGAGGAGACCTCAATGCTTAAATCGTAACTGTAAAGTACTTGATAAAAATAAAGTAATTCTGCAGTGAGACCTTGACAAAATTACAACAATACCTGTATCATGCTTCTGCTTTCTTCCTATCCGATATATGGCTACATAGAAAATAAGGCTATCTATAAAATATAGCAAATTTTGGCAATCGTCCTCCACAATCAAAAACTCGGGATTGTAGATAAAACAAAGTTCCTTTATTGTAATCCAAAAATATCCATGACATAAGCAACAAAAATCAGGTTATCAGTACCAAAACAGTCTATGTGTTTCGTAGACCAAAATTTGCTACGTTTTTTCTGTTGGCTGCGGGACGTCCGTGGATGCAGTTTTCCTCGTGGGACTGTGAACGTTTTGGAGGTGGTGAGCTGAAAGACATTATTTCTTTTCTCTTTGCTATCTATAAAACACTCTCAGCTTTTCCCGAAGTGGACAGGACTTCCTGGTAGAGACATCAAATACACTGTGTATTTTTTGTTTTTAGGATAGAGGTAAGTATGGGTAAGTATTGGCACCATTGCACAAGGGTACACTTTATGGCACAGTCTCTACACACACGGCACACATTCACCACACAGCATGCAGTCACCTTCACTCATCTCACTTTAGTCACTGCACATCTCATAGTACACTCACATCACACATCACGTTGCACATCAGATCACCTCACACTGATATTTTTTCATGCAATCGTTCATGCATCATCACTCTCTTTTTTTTTTTTTTCACTAGCAGCCACACTTACATATATCACTTGACCTATGCAATATCATTCACAGTACACAGGATTAGGGACATATATTCCACATCACCATGGCACATCCACATAACATTCACATGCCACCGCGTTCACATCACCTTGACACGTGGGTCAGGCCCAACACATTATTTTATCATATTATTTATTATTAGGTATTGATGGATGTTTATGTTATTTTATCCCATTATAGACATTTGCCTGTGATGCTTGATACCTGCTTTAACCCCTTAAGGACCAGGCCCTTTTTCGTTTTTGCGTCTTTATTTTTCACACCCCACCTTCAAAAATCTATAACTTTTTTATTTTTCCATGTAGAGAGCTGTGTGATGGCTTGTTTTCTGCATAACAAATTGCACTTCATAGTGATGACATTTATTTGTCTATGCCATATACTGGGAATCGGGAAAAAAATTCTGAATGCAGTGAAAATAGTGAAAAAACGCATTTGCGCCGTTTTCTTGTGGGCGTGGATTTTACGTCTTTCACTGTGCGCTCCAAATGACATGTCTAATTTATTCATTGGGTCAATACGATCACATGGATACCAAATTTGTATAGGTTTTATAATGTTTTCATACATTTACAAAAATTAAAACCTCCTGTACAAATTACAAAAATTAAAACCTCCTGTACAAAAAAAAAATTCTTCATTTTGCCGTCTTCTTGCGCTAATAACTTTTTCATACTTTGGTGTATGGAGCTGTGGGTGGTGTCATTTTTTGCGACTTTTGATGACGTTTTCAATGCTTTGATTTTTAGAATTGTATGACCATTTGATCACTTTTTATTGAATTTTTTATATTTTTCAAAATGGCAAAAAAAATGCCATTTGCGACTTTGGCCACTATTTTCCGTTACGGGGTTAAACGCAGTAAAAAAACATTATTATATTTTGATAGATCGGGCATTTTCGGACGCGGCGATACCTAATGTACTTATGATTTACTGTTTATTTATATTTATATCAGTTCTAGGGAAAGGGGGGTGATTTGAATTTTTATGTTTTTTTAATATAATTTTTTATTTTTTTTAATTAAAATTTTTTACTATTTTTCAGACTCCCTAGGGTACTTTAACCCTAGGTTGTCTGATTGATCCTACCATATACTGCCATACTACAGTATGGCAGTATATGGGGATTTTGCACACCATCTATTACAATGTGCAGATCGCACATTGTAATAGATGGCCTAAAACATGATAGCCTCGGATCTCATGGGGACGTTTCTTCTCCTCCTTACACAGATGGACTTGGGTGATATTTATCCATAATGTGTACATTTTTACACTGCTAATGCAAGCATGTTTGATCATCCATTGTTGACCTATTGATCTGTACTATTTGCACTTTGTCCACATGCATTGCCGGACTGTCAGGCATTAGTGAGGAGGATTACTCTGTCTTATTTTCACAGAGATAGGATGGCACATTAGGTAGTGCCCTTTTAGGTGTTTTTAGAGCATACCAATAAATAGTTTCATGTTTTATCTTTATAAGTGATTGGTTTCTGGTTTATAACACTGACCTAGTAGTTTGTTTAGCATGTTGTGCAATATCAGTGTTTTTTCCACATATATCATATATTAGTGGAGAGGCTATCAGCTTCACCTACAGGGTTAAACTGATGGAATCGCAACTATCACAATCCCAGCTGTTACCATTGGCAGCTGTTATAGGTGACAGCAGTGTAGCATGTAAATACACATACGGCAGCGCAAAGTACCCACGGACCTGGGCATGTATTTTTGTGATAGGTCGGCTATTCCAAGCATCAGCTGCTATGGGGCCCTGCAGTGTCTTTGATACACTAAAGAATGGAAGAAGTGCACCATTATATACATATTATTCTGCACATCTTACAGCATAATATGTATATAACTTTGCACATTTTCCAAAGTATACAGCATTAATCGTCATCTCAGATTAGAAATGTCGGGGACTAGGGATCTGTCCTCTCTAATTCCTGCTATTTATTTCCCACATGTGGTCAGCAGTTACTGGGACAGACAGATCTGTGTGCGTGTAGAAATGTATATATCACTGCAGAAATGTGTGTGTATAAGTGTAGAAATGTGTGAGTATACAAATATTTATACTTAATGATGGGGTAGGGCAGTGGTGGCGAACCTATGGCACGGGTGCCAGAGGTGGCACTCGGAGCCCTTTCTGTGGGCACTCAGGCCATTGCCACAATTCACCACCAAACAGGACCAAATCCACCAATCTTCGCCAGTCCAGCAACTTAAGGGATGCTGCTCCATGCTATATAAGCGACACTTTACTAGGCGTGTTTGAAACTGCAGGAGAGAAAGAAGGTGTTGACGGAACTGCATTGTCTTTGGAGGTCATTCTGTTGGACCCACATTCTCCTGGAGAGAAGCTACAATGATGGTCTGAATTTGCCCACCTTTTTTCAACTGCATTGGTGGCTTAGGAGAGCCAATACATTGAATGATGTTGAAGAACAAGTAGCAATAGTTACTGCTTGAAATGCCATGTTGGCACTTCATGGTAAATATGTGGATTTTGGTTGTAGTTTGAGCACTCGGTCTCTAAAGGTTCGCCATCACACTGGGTAGGGGTGGGTGGGTACCTGCCGTCATATTAGCCCCCTGCATGCATATACATGATTATATTCATTTAAAAAAGTGCAATAACACATATGTCACAATTTCTTGAAAACTTAATGCACATAAAAAGGGCATACCATATCGTTTTCTGCACACATATTATGTTGACTTATCCAACATTTTGGCATCAGTGGGAGATAATGGCCTGTCATCTCTTTAGCGAGAATTGTAATAGGAATTCCTAATTGGTCTGCCTCTATTAAATATTCTGCACTCTAATTGCCTTCTCTAAAGTGTTTTAATAATCTTTAGCAGATCCCCCATTACTCATCAACTAAATGCTCATAAAATCACATTTCTCTTTTAAATAATACTCTCCATTCAGTGAACTCTAGAAACATACTAATATGTGAAGTTGAAGATATGTACATCTTTTACTACTTGATAAAAAGCTTTAAAGTGAAACAACATTTTTTAGATAAGTGATTGCATTTATTAAGCAACATATCTAAACATTGCAAATAAAAACATGTTTTTTATTAGATGTTTTAATTATTTGATGCTATTATGTCAAAGTAGACTGTAAGAGATAATGAAAGATTACACCCCCACAAGTTCCTTATTTTTTTTTTAGATAATTACACTTTATTTTACTACTCTAAATATGCTTTATATCCCAAAATTGAATACTTAGTACTTCAGAATACAGAATTTAGCTCCTCATTTCTCATTCACTCTAAGTTGACTTCACAGTCATTAGACACTTGCAGTTTATGCTTCGAGATGGGGGCGAGTTGATTCAAACGAAGTTGGAATTCAATACAAATCTCACTGAAAATCATTCGTCACGAATCCTGAAGTTTACGCTGATTTGTGGGAACAAAGTCCCCCCCCCCCCTTTTTTAGCTAAATGGCCGCGAGCACAACATGTTAACGGGGGCAGAGAACTCTGGGAAGAGAAAAAACACCCTCAATGACATCTGGCGACCTGTAAGCCAATCACGCACTTGGCGGCTTATATGATCAACAGCCATATATAACTGTCGCCATTTGCAATCTCGGCATTTGAACACTGCTTCGTCTAGTGGTCAGTAGCTCAGGATTACTAGCTATTCGGCTCCAACCGTGCAAGGATCTATAATGCAGTTCTTTTTACTACCCAAATGATACGTGCTAGTTCTGATCTGCGTGTGATTGTTGTATCCAATGCTTCTGACTGAACTTTCGCATATCGCCTCGTGGTAGGGTTCTGCTCCATCCCCAGGGTGTCTTTAAGAGGGTATCTGTATACCTGCAAATTCATCTTTTTGTTAATGAAGCCACTAGGAAGTTAAAGTGTAATATCCACACAGCGTGTTTAGGTGATTTTGCCCCTCTCCCATGAGGTTTTCATCTGTATACCCAAATTCCAGTATTTTGTGGACTGAAGCCACTAGGAAGAATAATCTTCCATCCACTGTAGTTTTTTAGGTTTTTCCTCCAGGGTGTCCGTTGTGGGGTAATCTGATAAGCAAATTCCCATACTTTTTGTGTTGCTAAAGTTGAAAGCAATAAGACGTGTCAATCCACGTAGTTTATAGAGTGATTTTCACTCCAATTACAAGGTTCCAATGTACTGATAACGCAAATTCCATACTTTTGTGTATTCTAAATTGAGAGGAAGAAATACATGTCAATCCACGTAGTTTATAGCAGTAATTTGCACTCCCAATTACAAGGTGTCCATTGGTGGGTATCTGTTATAACGCAAGTTCCCATACTTTTTGTGTGCTAAAGTTGAGAGCAAGAAATACGTGTCAAATCCACATACCGTATTTTTCGGACTATAAGGCGCACTAAAAGTCCTTTGATTTTCTCAGAAATCAAAGTGCGCCTTATAACAGTGCGCCTTATATATGAACTGTACTTTATAGACAACAGCTGCCTTAACTGTGCACAGGTCTGCCACCTTCTGATCTTTCATCCTTATAATCAGATGCGCCTTATATATGACCTAGACATTAGCAGGCATTTATTGATGGTGCGCCTTATACTCTGAAGCGCCTTATAGTCCGAAAAATACTGTAGTTTATAGAGTGTTATTATTCCCCAATTACGGGTGTCGTTTGTGGGGTATCTGTATAACGCAAAATTCCCATAACTTTTTGTGTTGCTAAAGTTGAGAGCAAGAAATACGGTGTCAAATTCCACATAGTTTTAGAGTGATTTTCGCTCAATTACAAGGTATTCAATTGTGGTGTATCTGTATAACGCAAATTTGCATACTTTTGTGTTGCTAAAGTTGAGAGAAAGAAATACATGTCAACTCTAGTAGTGTTAACAGTGATTTTCACTCCAATTACAGGGTGTCCTTGTGGGGTATCTGTATAACGCAAGTTCCCATACTTTTGTGTTGCTAAAGTTGAGAGCAGGAAATACATGTCAAATCCACAGTAGGTTTATGAGTCAATTTCTCTCCAATTGCAAGGTGTCCGTTGTGGGTATCTGTATAACGCAAACTCCATACTTTGTGTTGCTAAAGTTGGAGCAAGAAATACGTGTCGAATCCACGTAGTTTAGAGTAATTTTTGTGCTATAATTACAGGTGTTGTCCGTTGTGGGGTATCGCATAACGCAAATTCCCATGCTTTGTGTGCTAAAGTTGAGAGCAAGAAATACATGTCAAATCCATGTAGTTTATAGAGTGATTTTTGCTCCAATTACAGGGTGTCTGTTGTGGGGTATCTTATACGTAAATTCCTCTACTTTTGTGTTGCTAAAGTTGAGAGCAAGAATACACGTCAATCCGACAAGTTTATAGATGATTTTCGTCCAACTGGGTGTCCGTTGTTGGGGTGTATCTGTATAACGCAAATCCCATACTTTTGTGTTGCTAAAGGTTGAGAGCAGGAATACATGTCCAAATCCACATAGTTAATAACCACGTAGACAGAAAGGTGGCAGGTGGATGGAGCAGGCAGAAGGTCGCGGCACAGTTAGGGGGACATCGCAGCAGGGTGACTCTGTGAGGGCCAGAGGTGCCGTTGTCATCTATCGACAGTGTGTGATCAACAACCCAAGGGTGTTATTGTGTTGACTAGGTCACCCACTGTCCTCAAATTATAACATCTGACAACCCCAGCCAAGCTTTACGTGGGTTGTCATACAACAAGAGTTGGCATTGCCCTGAGCAGGTCAGCGGTCCCTCACCTGTCTCAGCCAGCCTCTGTCCTGTTTCATTTCCCCCCCCAGAGGGCTACTAGCTGTGTGTTCTGGAGCTCAGCGCCACTATACGCAAGTATGGAAGTGTTTGGGCGACAGTCAGCAGTGCTGGAGTATCAGTGTGGGGAAGAACACCCCTGCTTCAGCAGTAGAGGCTGTGATACTGACAGACCTTGAGATAATAGCATGGAAGGGAAACGCAAATTGATGATTGTGGTGTAGCAAGGGATTCATCATCAGCAATCCGGGAGAAAGCTATTGTCACCTGAGCATCATGTATTGGAGGCAGGGCAAAAAAGTTGCTACTGTGGCTTGTGTCTGCGCGGTGTTGCAGCAGTGCCGAGATGGGTCAAACGGGTGCGTGTCAATCCCGCTCAGAGTCCTCGTCAGGGGTCACAGAGGCAGTGGCGTTAAGTAGTACTCAGTGCAGAGTTTGGCAGTAAAACACCACCCTTGGTGGTTGGCGCAGTTTTATAAGACACCCGAAGGAGCCGAGCGTGTGGTATATGTAGAATTCTCGGGCAAAAAGGAAGTGTGGCCCAGGGAGATAAAACGGTTGGCACCATGGCCCTTGCGTCAACACATACAGTGTACACCATCCAATGGCCTGGGAGAAATGACAGATTTAAAGGTCCATCCTGTCCGCTGCACACACATCAGCAGCAAGCTAGTGGTACACATGCCATTTCAGCCAGTCTAGGCTCCAGCCACATCTGCCCGAAGGGACTGTTGTCTTTGGTCATCTACACTCCCCCGCCCTTCGTCACCTTCTGCCTCTCGTCCAGTCCTGCCCCCCCACTTCCATTTCTCTCCTCTTGCTCACCCGACGTATGGTGCCCGCTCGACCGCGTAGTCGTTGAAAGAGGCGATTATAAAGAGGAACTGTAGCATCCAAGCAGCCATCCAGGTGCAGAAGACGACCGCGTCCTGTCGAAGTTGTTGCGTACGCAGTCCCCCGTTTTCCAATTCGTGGACTCTGCACCCTTCAGAGAACCTTATGTTCTTGTGACGAACCGAGGTGGAGAGTTCCAAGCCGCAATGTTTTTTCCAACAAGGCAAGGTGCGCCGTTCACTAATATGTATAAACAGAGGTGCGACAGTCTTGAGTTTAGCATGTTTCTTCTCTTCTAAGGTTGAACGGCGGCACGAACACGACTGTGGAGCTTGTAACTACGGTATCAGGTACAGTACATGTCCTTTACTGCCACAACTGGTGCATGTGCTTCCGCCCTGGTCGCCACTCCAAACATCTTACACAGAGACGCACTTTCTCCTCCACGTTGTCAACTGCTTGTCCTCACCAGTGTCCGCCTCCTCCTCCTTCTCCACACCACCACTCGAGCCTCACAAGATTAAGTGCTGTACTTATCATAACCACATGTGCAGGGCACAGCGGGTTTGTCATGTAGTTCTACACCGGTTTGCCGTTGGGCGAACAACAGTCAACAACAAGGGGGATAATTGCTCTCTGCGTCATGCAACAAGAAATCAATCTGTGCTCCTTTCTTCTTCTCGCGACAAACTGAAAATCGGAACCATGGTGACAGACAATGTGCAGTATACACCACCAGAGGTAACAGTGGCAGGTGGGTCCGTCTAACTATGTGTTGTCTGTAAGTAGGGCTGTCATTAAGTAGGGGACCGCCTGTAAACATAATTTCAAAATAGTCTAACTTGCATGACATACCATACTTTTAGAACGTTAATGTATAGGGAGGCCATTGAGTACAGTGAACTCATTGTCATGTTCAAGAAACCAGTCTGAGATGATTCCCCTTTATGACATGCGCAGATCTGCTGAAGTAGCCATCAGATGTTGGTACATTGGGTCATAAAGGGATGGACATGGTCTAGCAACAATACTCAGGTAGCTGTGGCGTTGCAACAATGCTCAATTGGTAACAAGGAGCCCAAAAGAGTGCCAAGAAAATATTCCCCACACATGACAACACCCACCCAGCAGAACCGTGCTACAAGGCAGAGGATCCATGCTTTCATGTTGTGACTCCAAATTCTGACCCTAACATCGAAATGTTGCACAGCAGAACGAGACTCATCAGACCAGGCAACGTTTTCCAATCTTCTAATGTCCATTCGATGAGCTGGGCAAATTGTAGCCTCAGTGTCCTGTTCTTAGCTGAAGGAGTGGCAACCGGTGTGGTCTTCTGTGCTAGCCCATTGCCTCAAAGTTCGACGTCTGTGCGTTCAGAGATGCCCTTCTGACTACCTTGGTGTAAGGGTTGCGATTTGAGTCACTGTGGCTTTATATCAGCTCGAACCAGTTGCCAATCTCCTCTGAACTCTGGCATCAACAGGCATTTCCACCCACAGAACTGCCGCAACTGGATGTTTTTCGCCGACCATTCTCTGTTAAACCCTAGAGATGGTGTGTATGCGTAAAAAATCCAGAGATAGCAGTTTCTGAATACTCAGACAGCCCTCTTGCACCAACAACCATGGCCCACGTTCAAAGGCACTCAAATACCTTCCCCATACTGATGCTCGGTTTGAAACTGCCAGGAGATGGTCATGAACAGTCTAATGCCTAAATGCATGAGTTGCGCCAGTGATGGGCTGATTAGAAATTAAGTGTTAAGAAGCAGTTGGACTGGTGGTACATAATAAAGTGGCCGGTGAGTGTATGTGTTGCCATATAGGTTCTAACCACAGTGAGGCCAACATTTTGAGCTTGGTGTGTCCAAATTCGCCCAAAAAACCGAGCAAAAGCGGTGCTGTCGTCACTTAGAAAAAAACCGAATTTTGTAATAACATGTCCAGCAGCGGCCTCCCCTATTAATAAACATGTAAAGCAGCGGCCTCCCCTTATTATACATGATCTGCAAGTGGCCTCCCTATTAATAAAAATGTCCTGCAGCGGCCTCACCTGATTATAACATGTCTCCACAGCGAGTCTCCCCTTATTAATAACATGTCCGCGCGGCCTCCCCTTATTCAATAACATGTCCTGCAGTGGGCTTCCCCTTATTAATAAAATGTCCTGCAGCAGACGCCCTTCCCTACTAAAATACCCCTAGCGGCCTCCTTTACTCTAAAATACCCCTAGCCGCTGCCCTTTATACTAAATACCCTAGCCGCCTCCATTTGCTATTAAAAACCCTAGCCGCCTACTTTTACTACTAAATACCCCGAGCTGCCGCCTTTTACTACAAAAATACCCTAGAGCCTCCCTTTAAATATACTATAATAATAAACTTAATACTACCAGTGAGCTTTTTCCTGTAGCTTTGCTGCAGAAGCTCGGCACCTCAGTTACACAGCGCGCCTCGGGGTCACGTGACTGAAGTGACCTGACGTCAGGTCGCTCAGTCACGTGACGAGAAGCACGCATGCAGTCCTGGAGGAGCCGGAGGAGTGCAGCGGTGGGCGGACCAACGCAGCGCCGGACAGGGAACAGGGGGCAGAAACACAGGGACGGGGGCGGGGCATTTACACAGGGAAAGCAAATTCACAGGGAGGGGGGGCGGACGGGCGCCAACTGTCACAAAAATGGATACGCAGTGTCGTGATGAACGCGTTGTCATAGGTCGCATCAATGTTCTAACCGGTCTGTGCACGTTGATAAACATTTTTTCAGTTAAACCATTTATGTGTAGGCACATCACCTGGTTTTTATGGGCCCATTGTTCAAGATTCATGCTCATGCAGGTACTATTCATATCATTGGCGCTGAGGAGACCTAATGCTTAAAATCGTAAATGTTAAAGTACTTGATAAAAAATAAAGTAATTATGCAGTGAGACTTGACAAAAAATGCAACAATACCTGTATATGCTTCTGCTCTTCCTATTGAGATAGGCTAATAGATAAATAAGCTATCTATAAATATAGCAAAATTTGGCAATCGGCCTCACAAATCAAAAACTCGGGATTGTAGATAAAACAAAGTTCCTTTATTGTAATCCAAAAATATCCATAAATAAGCAACAAAAATCAAGGTTATCAGTACCAAAACAGTCTATGTGTTTCGTAGACCAAAATTTGCTTCGTTTTTTGTTGGCTGCGGGACGTCCGGATGCAGTTTCCTGTGGGACCGTGAAAGTTTTGGAGGTGGTGAGCTGAAAGACATTATTCTTTCTTCTTTGCTATCTATAAAACAATCTAAGCTTTTCCCGAAGTGGACAAGGACTTCTTCCGGTAGAGACATCAAATACACTGTGTATTTTTGTTTTAGGATAGAGGTAAGTATGGGTAAGTATTGGCACCATTGCACAAGGGTACACTTTATGGCACAGTCTCTACACAACCGCACACATTCTACCACAGCATGCGTCACCTTCACTCATCTCACTTTAGTCACTGCACATCTCATAGTACACTCACATCACACATCACGTTGCACATCAGATCAACCTCACACTGATATTTTTCATGCAATCGTTCATGCATCATCATCTCTCTTTTTTTTTTTTTTCACTAGACGCCACACTTACATATATCACTTGACCTATGCAATATCATTCAAGTACACAGGATTAGGGACATAATTCCACATCACCATGCACATCCACATAACATTAATGCCACGCGTTCAACACACCTTGACACGTGGTCAGGCCCCAACACATTATTTTATCATATTATTTATTATTAGGTATTGATGGATGTTTATGTATTTTATCACCATATAGACATTTGCTGTGATGCTTGATACCTGCTTTAACCCTTAAGGACCAGGCCCTTTTTTCGTTTTTTGCGTCTTTATTTTCACACCCACCTTCAAAAATATAAACTTTTTTATTTTCCAGTAGAGAGCTGTGTGATGGCTTGTTTCTGCATACAAATTTGCACTTCATAGTGATACATTTATTTGTCTATGCCATATAGGGAATCGGGAAAAAATTCTGATGCAGTGAAAATAGTGAAAAAACGCATTTGCGCCGTTTTTTCTTGTGGGCGGCGTGGATTTTACGTCTTTCACTGTGCGTCCAAATGACATGTCTAATTTATTCATGGGTCAATACGATCACATGGATACCAAATTTGTATAGGTTTTATAATGTTTTCATAGCATTTAAAAATTAAAACCGTCCTGTACAAACAAAAAAATTCTTATTTTGCCGTCTTCTTGCGGCTAATAACTTTACATATTTGGTGTATGGAGCTGTGGGTGGTTGTCATTTTTTGCGAATTTTGATGACGTTTTCAATGCTTTGATTTTTAGAATTGTATGACATTTGATTCACTTTTTATGAATTTTATATTTTTCAAAATGGCAAAAAAAGCCATTTGCGACTTGGGCACTATTTTCCGTTACGGGGTTAACACGCAGTAAAAAAACATTTATATTTTGATGATCGGATTTTCGGACGCGGCGATACCTAATGTAGTTATTGATTTACTGTTTATTATATTTATATCAGTTCTCTGGGAAAGGGGTGATTTGAATTTTTAGTTTTTTATATAATTTTTTATTTTTTTAATTAAAATTTTTAACTATTTTTCAGACTCCTAGGTACTTTAACCCTAGGTTGTCTGATTGATCCTACCATATCTGCCATACTACAGTATGGCAGTATATGGGGATTTTGGCACACCAAATTACAATGTGCATATCGCACATTGTAATAGATGGCCTAAACATGATAGCCTGGATCTCATTGGGACGTTTCTTCTCCTCCCTACACAGATGGCTTGGGTGATATTTATCCATAATGTGTACATTTTACACTGCTAATGCAAGCATGTGTTGATCATCCATTGTTGACCTATTGATCTGTACTATTTGCACTTTGTCCACATGCATTGCCGGACTGTCAGGCATGTGAGGAGGATTACTCTGTTTTATTTCACAGAGATAGGATGGCACATTAGGTAGTGCCCTTTAGGTGTTTTTAGAGACATACCATAATAGTTTTCATGTTTTATCTTTTAAGTGATTGGTTTCTGGTTTATAACACTGACCTAGTAGTTGTTTGCATGTGTGCAATATCAGTGTTTTTTCACATAATCATATATTAGTGGAGAGGCTATCGCTTCACCACAGGGTTAAACTGATGGAATCGCAACTATCACAATCCCAGCTGTTACCATTGGCGCTGTATAGGTGACAGCAGTGTAGCATGTAATACACATCCGGCAGCGCAAAGTACCCGCGGACCTGGGCAGTATTTTTGTGATAAGGTCGCCTATTCAAGCATCAGCCTGCTATGGGGCCCGGAGTGTCTTTGATACACTAAAGAATGGAAGAGTGCACCATTATATAATCTTATTATGCAACATCTACAGTCATAATATGTATATAACTTTGCACATTTTCCAAAGTTACAGCATTAATCGTCACTCTCAGATTAGGAATGTCGGGGACTAGGGATCTGTCCTCTCTAATTCCTGCTATTTATTCCCACATGTGGTCAGCAGTTACTGGGACAGACAGATCTGTGTGCGTGTAGAAATGTATATATCAATGCAGAAATGTGTGTGTATAAGTGTATAAATGTGTGAGTATACAAAATTTATACTAATGATGGGGGTAGGGCAGTGGTGGCGAACTATGCACGGGTGCTATGGCACGGGTGTCTAGAGGTGGCACTCGGAGCCCTTTCTGTGGGCACTCAGGCCATTGCCACATTTCACCAAACAGGACCAAATCACACCAATCTTCCGCCAGTCCAAGCAACTTAAGGGATGCTGCTCTCAATGCTATATTAAAGCGACACTTTACTGGCTGTTTGAAACTGCAGGAGAGTAAGAAGGTGTTGACTGAACGCATGTCTTTGGAGGTCATTCTGTTGGACCCATATTTCCTGGAGAGAAGCTAACAATGATGGTCTGAATTTGCCCACCTTTTTTCAACTGATTGGAGCTTAGGAGAGCCAATACATTGAATGATGTTGAAGAACAAGTAGCAATAAGTTACTGCTTGAAATGCCATGTTGGCACTTCATGGTAAATATGTGGATTTTGGTTGTAGTTTGGGCACCGGTCTCTATAAAGGTTCGCCACACTGGGGTGGGGTACCTGCCTGTCATATTAAGCCCCTGCATGCATATACATGATTATATTCATTTAAAAAAAGTGCAATAACACATATGTCACAAATTTCTTGAAAACTTAATGCACATAAAAAGGGCAGTACCATATCTGTTTACTGCAAACATATTATGTTGACTTATCCAACATTTTTGGCATCAGTGGGAGATAATGGCTGTATCTCTTTAGAGAGAATTGTAATAGGAATTACTAATTGGTCTGCCTCTATTAAATATTCGGCACTCTAATTGCGCCTTCTCTAAAGTTTTTAATAAGCTTTAGCAGATCCCCCATTACTCATCAACTAAATGCTCATAATAAACATTTCTCTTATAAATAAACTCTCCATTCAGTGAATTCTAGAAACCTACTTAATAGTGAAGTTGAAGATATGTACATCTTTTACTTGATTAAAAAGCTTTAAAGTGAAAACACATTTTTTAGATAAGTGATTGCAAGTTGATTAGCAACATATCTAAACATTGCAAAGATAAACATGTTTTTTATAGATGTTTTAAATATTTGATGCTATTATGTCAAAGTAGACATGTCGAGAGAATGATGAAAGATTACACCCCCAAAGTTCCTTTTTTTTTTTTTTAGATAAACACTTTATTTTACTACTCTAAATATGCTTTATACCCAAAATTGAATAATAGTACTTCAGAAATACAGAATTTAGCTCCTCATTTCTCATTCACTCTAAGTTGACTTCTACAGTCATTAGACACTTGCAGTTTATGCTTCGAGATGGGGGCGAGGTTGATTCAAACGAAGTGGAATTCAATACAAATCTCACTCGAAATCATTCAAGTCACGAATGTTCAGAAGTTTACGCTGTTTGTGGGAACAAAGTCCCCCCCCCCCCGTTTTTAGCTAAATGGCCGCGAGCACAACATTGTTACACGGGGCAGAGAACTCTGGGAGAGAGAAGGAACACCCCTCAATGACATCTGGAGACCTGTAAGCCAATCAGCCGACTTGCGGCTTATATGAGTCACACAGCCCATATTAAACTGTCAGCCATTTGCATCTCGGCATTTTTAACACTTGCAGTGTGCGTCTGTAGTGTCCAGAGCTTCTACTGAACTTCTATAGGTATTTCGGCTCCAATCCCCGGGTGGGCAATTAAGAGGGATTGTATACCCCAAATAGCAGATTCTTTTTGTTAACTGAAGCCACTAGGGAAGAATCTGTTAATATCCACACAGCTGCTTTAGTGATTTCTGCCCCTCTCCCAGAGTGTCTGCGGTTTAGGGGTTGTACTACCCCAATCGCAGTATATTTGTTACTGAAGCCACTAGGAAGAAATCTGTGTCATATCCGCACAGCTGCTGTAGTGATTTCTGCTCCTCCCCCAGGGTGTCCGTTGTGGGGTATCTGTATAGTATAATGCAAATTCCCATACTTTATGTGTTGCTAAAGTTGAAAGCAATAAATACGTGTCAAATCCACGTAGTTTATAGAGTGATTTTCACTCCAATTACAAGGTTTCCATCTGTATAACGCAAATTCCATACTTTTGTGTATCTAAAATTGAGAGGAAGAAATACATGTCAAATCCACGTAGTTTATAGAGTAATTTTCACTCCAATTACAAGGTGTCCATTGTGGGGTATCTGTATAACGCAAGTTCCCATACTTTTTGTGTTGCTAAAGTTGAGAGCAAGGAATACATGTCAAATCCACATACCGTATTTTTCGGACTATAAGGCGCACTAAAAGTCCTTTGATTTTCTCAGAAATCAAAGGTGCGCCTTATAATCCAGTGCGCCTTATATATGAACCGTACTTATAGACAACAGCTGCCTTGAACTGTGCACAGGTCTGCCACCTGCTGATCTTTCATCCTTATAATCAGATGCGCCTTATATATGAACCTAGACATTTTAGCAGGCATTTATTGATGGTGCGCCTTATACTCTGATGCGCCTTATAGTCCGAAAAATACTGTAGTTTATAGAGTGATTTTCACTCCAATTACAGGGTGTCCGTTGTGGGGTATCTGTATAACGCAAATTCCCATACTTTTTGTGTTGCTAAAGTTGAGAGCAAGAAATACGTGTCAAATCCACATAGTTTATAGAGTGATTTTCGCTCCAATTACAAGGTATCAATTGTGGTGTATCTGTATAACGCAAATTTGCATACTTTTTGTGTTGCTAAAGTTGAGAGAAAGAAATACATGTCAAATCTACGTAGTTTATACAGTGATTTTCACTCCAATTACAGGGTGTCCATTGTGGGGTATCTGTATAACGCAAGTTCCCATACTTTTTGTGTTGCTAAAGTTGAGAGCAGGAAATACATGTCAAATCCACGTAGTTTATAGAGTCAATTTCTCTCCAATTGCAAGGTGTCCGTTGTGGGGTATCTGTATAACGCAAACTCCCATACTTTTGTGTTGCTAAAGTTGAGAGCAAGAAATACATGTTGAATCCACATAGTTTATAGAGCAATTTTTGCTACAATTACAGGGTGTCCGTTGTGGGGTATCTGCATAACGCAAATTCCCATGCTTTGTGTTGCTAAAGTTGAGAGCAAGAAATACATGTCAAATCCATGTAGTTTATAGAGTGATTTTTGCTCCAATTACAGGGTGTCTGTTGTGGGGTATCTGTATAACGTAAATTCCCATACTTTTGTGTTGCTAAAGTTGAGAGCAAGAAATACACGTCAAATCCGACAAGTTTATAGAGTGATTTTCGCTCCAATTACAGGGTGTCCGTTGTGGGGTATCTGTATAACGCAAATTCCCATACTTTTGTGTTGCTAAAGTTGAGAGCAAGAAATACATGTCAAATCCACATAGTTAATTAACCACTATGTCAGACAGAAAGGTGGCAGATGGAGCAGGCAGAGGTCGCAGCACAGTAAGGGGACATCGCAGCAGGGGTGACTCTGTGAGGCCAGAAGTGCCGTTGTCATCTATCGACAGTGTGTTGATCAACAACCCAAAGGGTGTTGATTGGTTGACTAGGTCACCCAATTCCTCAAATATAACATCTGACAACCCCAGCCAAGCTTACGTGGGTTTGTCAGATACAACAATTAGTTGGCATGGCCCAGGAGCAGGTCAGCGGCCCTCACCTGTCCTCAGCCAGCCTCTGTCCTGTTCATTTCCCCCCCCAGAGGGCTACTAGGTGGTCTGGGCTCAGCGCCACTATACTGCAAGGATGAAGTGTTTGAGGACAGTCAGCAGCTGCTTGGCAGGGAAGAGGTGGGGCAGACAACCCCTGCTTCATGCAGTAGGCAGGCTGTGCATACTGACACCGTTGAGGATAATAGCAGTGACAGGGAAACGCAAATTGATGATGATGGTGTAGCAAGGGATTCATCATCATCATCGGGAGAAGAGATTGTCACCCTGCGCATCAGGTATTGGAGCAGGCAAAAAGTTGCTACTGTGGCTGTGTGTCTGCAGGGTGGCAGCAGTGCGAGGATGGGAGTCAAACGGTTGCGAGGTACAAATCCCGCTTCAGAGGTCCAGTCGTACAGGGGGTCAGCGAGGCAGTGGCGTTAGTAGTCACTCAGTGCAGAGTTTTGGCAGTAAAATCACCACCTTGGTGGTGTGGCAGTTTTATAAGACACCAGAGGAGCCGAGCGTGTGTATATGTAGAATCTGCGGGCAAAAAGTGAAGTGTGGCCAGGGAGCTAACGTTGGCACCATGGCCCTGCGTCAACACATACAGTGTCACCATCCAATGGCCTGGGAGAAACGTGGAACAGATGTAAAGGTCCATCCTGCCGCTGCAACAACAGCAGCAGCAGCTAGTGGTACACATGCCATTTCAGCCAGTCTAGGCTCCAGCACCTCTGCCGAAGGGAGCTGTTTGTCTTTGATATCATCTCCCGGTTTGGATGCTCCTGCTTCTCGCTACCCATGGCGCCAGTAGTCGTTGAAAGAGGCGATTATAAAGAGACAACTGTATGCATCCAGCCATCCAAGGTGCAGAAGCTGACCGCGCTCTTGTCGAAGTTGTTCGTACTGCAGTCCCTCCGTTTCCAATTCGTGGACTCTGCACCCTTCAGAGAACTTATGGCTTGTGCCGAACCGAGGTGGAGAGTTCCAAGCCGCAATTTTTTTTCCAAAAAGGCAGTGCCAGCCCTTCACTAATATGTAGAACAGAAGGTGGGACAGTCCTTGAGTTTATCGGTTTCTTCTAAGGTGCACGGCAGCACGGACATGTGGAGCTGTAACTACGGTCAGGACCAGTACATGTCCTTTACGGCCCACTGGGTGAATGTGCTTCCCGCCCAGCCACACCAACATCTTGAACAAGAGATGCCACTTTCTCCTCCACGTTGTCAAACTGCTGCTTCTCACCAGTGTCCGCCTCCTCCTCCTTCTCCACCACCACCTCAGCCTTCACAAGTCTAAGTGCTGCTTCATCATACCACATGTGCAGGGCACAGCGGTGTCATGTAGTTCTACACCTGGTTTGCTTGGGCGAACAAAGTCACACAGGGGAGGAACTGCTCTGCGTCATGCAACAAGAAATCAATCTGTGGCTTTCTCCGCGACAACTGAAAATCGGAACCATGGTGACAGACAATGGGAGGAACATGGTGTTCGCACTGCACCGAGGAGGGATGGCCCATGCGCCTGGCATGGCGTAAGTGTTCAATCTGATTGTCAACAGGTTCCTCAAGTCTTCCACCCATCTGCAAGACATTCTAAAAATGGACAGAAAACTGTGCATGCACCTCAGCCATTCTTACTAAGCCAAGCACACCCTCTTCCAGTTGCAGAGTCAGAACAGCCTCCCCCAACATAGTCTGTTATGCAATGTTTCCAGCCATTGGAAGACTGCCTGTATGAACAGAGAAAAGCCATTAATGATTTTTTGATGATGCAACTGGACCAGAGTACTCCATTGTGTAACTTTGATGTCAGTCACTGGGAGCTCATGCGTGACATCTGCCGTTTGCTCAGGCCCTTTGAAGAGGCCACGTTATTTGTCAGTCGCCAGGACTGCGGGATGAATAACGTCATTCCAATGCTTCATGTTCTGGAACTTATGCTGCAAAATCTGTCTGGTCAGGGCACTGGAGAAGTGGAGACTACATCTCATGGCCACATGAGTCCGGTGGTGCTGAACTGGAGGAGGAGGACATTGGAGCACAAGGAGAGTCTGGTGTTTCCACTCAGGTAACAAGAGAGGAGGAGCAGGAGCATCCAAAGGAGGTAGAAGACGAGGCAGATGATCCAGGAGCACTGTGGCAGTATACAGTAGATATGGAGCCCGGGAGTCCCTCAGGTCACTTGCGCAGATGGCCCACAGCATGGATGACTTTTGGCTCTCCACCCTCTTGGACCCTCGCTACCGGTCAAAAATAGGTGACTTTTTACCAGCTGCCGAGAGGGAGGGACAACTGGCGTACTATAGAGAAATACTGAAAAGACAGTTGGCCGCTGCCTTTGTGCGCCATTGTCCATCCTCTGTCAGGTCTGACCAAGGGATTCCAGGCAGTGATCGCTCCTGTACTACTGCCACGGCTGCGGTGGGGAGATGGGAGGTAGGAGCCATAGCAGCTCCATCTGCAGCATCTTAAGTCTGGAGTCCATAATGACCAACTTCCTTCACCCACCTAATGAGGAAGCAGCAGGACATGGAGCAGACCCTGCACCTGCAGGTGGTGGCCTACTTGGACAGCACTATACCACCGCAGGTAGAGAATCCCCTGGACTACTGGATAGCGGGTGTTCAAGTGCAGCGGGGGCCATCATTACCCCAAGGAGAACCCGCTTGAGACTGACCTTTGTCAAGATGAATCAGGCTTGGATCGTCCCAGATTTCAAATCCCCAATGCCTCATGCATCAGATTAGATCAGCCATGACGCCTCCCCCAAACATTGAGAAATTGTCTGGATTCTAACTACCTGCCTCAGCCACTATTCTGATGATACCTCCTGCCTGATGCCACACATCTGTGACCCCAGTTGCCCATCTGCCTCCTTACCATCTCTTACAGGGACTGGAATGTACGCCAACTACTCATCGGTCATTGTGGCCACTCTGTTGGGCTCCTGGCTGCTGCTTCTGCCCCCTCCAACACTATATCACTGGGCCACTATGTGCTCGCTGCTGCTGCCACCAATCGAACTCTATACATTGTGCCAATCAGTGGCTACAGGTTGACGCGCCACATCCAAATCTATCATTGTGCCACTTGCGGCTTTCCATGTTGCTGCCCTGTGGGCTCCTGCTGTTTGCGTCGCTGACCGCCAACTCCACACTTATTCATTGTGCCACTCTGTGGGTCTTTACCATGTTGCATGCCACTATGTGGGCTGCTGCGGCTTCTGCGCTGCCCACTCACACTCTGATCTATGTGCCACTCTGTGGCTCCTGCTGCTTCTCGCTGCTGCGCGCCACCTCCACCACATATCAATTGTGGCACTGTGGCTTCCATGTTTCTGCCATCCTTTCACACTCTATCATGGTGCCACTCATTGTCTTTTCACAGTTGTTGCGCACCTGTGGGCTCCTGCTGACTGCCTCTACTCCACAAACTCCAACTCTATCAATTGTGGCCACTCTGTGGGCTTTTTCCATGGTTGCGGCCATCTTGTGGGCTCCTGCTTCTGCTGCTACCGCCACCTCCACACGATATCTTTGTGCCACTCTGTGGCCTACCAGGATACTGCCACCTCCACACTCTATCATTGTGCCACTCTGTGGCTTTCCATGTTTCTGCCACCTGTTTGCACCTGCTTTTGCTACTGCTGCCGCCAACTCTACGCTCTATCATTGTGCCACTCTGCGGGCTCCTGCTGCCGCCACCTCCACACTCTATCATTGTGCCACTCCGTGGCTTTCCATGTTCCTGCCACCTCCACACTGTCATTGTGCCACTCGGAACACCCTGTGATTTCCATAATCCTGTTTTCACCCTCCACCGCTCTATAACATTGCCACTACGTTTATTTTTCCCCTTAATTTCATCTGTCAGAAGGAATGAAAAGCCTCAGGATTGATAGCCAAAAGCAGGAGTGGATACAGAACATAGAGGACATGCAAATATCCCATTTACTGGTCATCTCTGTTTTGGATCCACTCCTGTTTGTTTTTGGCTTTAGCAATACTGATGATGGATTATTGACCGATTGAAAGCGGACACTGACGGATGAAATGAAGGGCAAAATGATCAGTGACATCAATGCAGAATTACTGCTGACACCCTCTGCACTCTTTTGGGGGGAATCTACATGTATCCGTGTTTAACAGAACAGGTTCTGTCATAATCAAAGGAATCATCTGATGTCAGTGTAACAAGAGTGCACTCTTTGATGTTATAGTGGGATCTTGGCCCTCAGCTCAGTCCTTTCGAGCTGGCAGAGACGTTACCTTGTCAGGCTGCGTTCCCGCTTTGCTTATTTGGTGAAGTTGGCATTTGTAAGTGCACATGGAATTGAAGAGTGAAGCAATTCTAAGAGTGGCGGCTATCATGTGCGTGTCATACTAAAACACAGCATTGTTTGAAGACCAAACCACGCTGCCTATGCATATTTGAGCATGGCACAACACCCTACAGGCACTCTGCAGCCAGGAAATACCTGTTTTTTAACGTGAATCGTTATGATTCGATTCAAATCAAATTTTAAAAAAAAAATTGCCGAATCGGGTCGAATCGAATTTCAACAAATTCGCCCATCTCTATTTGTGATCTCCTGTGATATTCATAAGATGATCCCCTTGAGGCTAATTCTAGACTTAGGGACACCCAGACTTTCTACTGTAGACACAGCATTCTACTTCATATCAACTAATAATGACTTCACACAGCTTTAAACTGTTCTGCTTTTTTTAACTATTCCTCACTATTGGCACACACAAACAGGATGAATCAAAATGGGGCAACCCCTAAGCAGTTCACATGCAGAGCCACTGTTCCTATGGCAATGTCCCAGGATATTGCAATAAATGAACTTGTTAAAAGAGCTTTCTAAAAGAGATTGTCAAACTGAAAAGTGATACCGGAAACAAGTGTAGGCCCTGTTGCCCCAAGAATTAGGCCGGTTGCACATCAAAGTGTGCAGCCTGTGTATATTTGCCATATGGTGGCACAATCCCATGGGCTACACACAGAGCAGTGAATGGGAGTCCATGCATTATATAGAAATATAATGCAAGGAGGTTCCCTCTGCAGGCCGACCAGCCGCGCCGGAACGTTATAACTATAACAGTTTCTGCACGGCTGTTCGGCTGGCAGAGGAAACATCCTTGCATTATATTTCCATATAATACACAGACTCCCATCCTCTGCTCTGTGTGTGTCTGGAGGAGTTAAGCAAGCACTGTTTGTGTCGAGTTAGAATGTCTAGAGGGGAAGTACTGTCTGGGGGAGGCACAGTTTAGGGGCAGCACTGTCTGGGAGGAAAGCATTGTCTGGATGGTTAGTGAGAAGCAGTTTCTGGAGGGTTAGCAGAAATCACTGCTATTAGTTTACAAAGCCTCCGACAGCAACACACAGCCTCCACCAGCATTATTATGCACAGCCTCCCTCAGTAGGATTAGATATACACAGCCTACTGCAGTAGAATTAGATACACAGCCTCCCCAAACAGGATTAGATACACAGCCTCCCCCAGATTTATTGTACACAGCCTCCCCAGTAGGATTACATACACAGCCTCCCCCAGTAGGATTAAATACACAGCCTCCCCCAGTAGAATTAGAAACACCACCTCCCCCAGCAGGATTAGATACATAGCCTTCCCCAACATTATTAGATACACAGCCTCCCCCAGCAGGATCAGATACACAGCCTCCCCCACTAGGATTAAATATGCAGCTATGACACCCCCCAAAAAAATAAACGCTGTAATTACTACCTGACCCAGTGCTTCGCTCCCTGAATTACATACATACAAATTCAACATAAGAACAAACCTATCTTGTAAGTCAAAACTGTATATTTTATAATTGTTGATCCAGAAAAATGTTTTCTTTTGCTCCAGTGACAATTGGAGTTTCAAAATTTTTTGCAGTATTTGGACCAAGTATTATCAATAAAATTTCATTACAGACACCTTACAGCTGACCATTGCAGCCTGGGACAAAGATACGAGTATCTCATCAAATTGTATTCTTTTATTGAGACATCATGGCTAGACAAGAAATCGCCATCGTGTTTTAGAGGGTAGAATGACTCTAAATTATATGAAAGAACTATATACTCCATGCTTAACCATGAAGAAACATATCAAAAATTAAAAGAAGATCTTCTGATATTTTTAGTACTAAACTTTCTAAACTTTTACAAGAAGGAGTAAGCATGGGTGTCCTTACTCCTAAAGAATCTGAACATATTGGCGTTGTATGCTCCATTACCCCCATTTTCCACGGCCTCCCAAAAATTCACAAACCTACTTTCCCACCTACACTCAGGCCAATCATTGCTGGTATGGGCTCTTTAAACGAAAACCTCTTTTAAGTGGGTTGACATCCACTTACAACCATTAGTAAAAAGGATTCCAGGTTTCCTCAAAGATACCTCATAATTTCTCCAGGTCATAAAACAAATTAAATGGCAGAAGAGCTATACTTGGAATGTTGTTGCCCTTTACTCATGTATACCTCATCATCTAGCCATTAAGGCATTGAGCCATCACCTGGAGAAATATAGTGGATATGAGAATAACCTAAAAGAATTTACTATTATTGCAGTAGAACATCTTTTTAAAACTAACTATTTCAGCTTTAATAACGACTGTTTTCTTTTTTTTTTAATCATAAATATTTTATTGAATTTTTTCATCAGTATAAGAAACAAATGAACGGGAGCAGTAAACGCAGACATGGTATACTGTCCCTGCAGTACAGGCGGTCCCCTACTTAAGGACACCCGACTTACAGACGACTCATAGTTACAGACGGACCCCTCTGCCCACTGTGACCTCTGATGAAGCCCTCTGGATGTTACTATAGTCCCAGACTGCAATGTCCAGCTGTAAGGTGTCTGTAATGAAGCTTTATTGATAATCCCTGGTCCAATTACATCAAAAAATTTTTAACTCCAATTGTCACTTGGGCAAAAAAAAAAAAATTTGTCTGGAGCTACAATTATTAAATATACAATTCCGACTTACATACAAATTCAACTTAAGAACAAACCTACAGAACCTATCTTGTACTTAACCCGGGGACTGCCTGTACAAAGTTTGCATACAATACAATATCATAGTTGCTAATACAGGGGTAAACACTTGGAAAAACCTAGTTAACCAACATTTATCAGACAATCTCCCAATGATAGCTTATGATTGGTACATTTTGGCCAAAACTAGAGTTACTTAGCAATGATCACCCTTAACGTCCAGTGATTCTTATAACCAATAGCCCAGCCAATATCCCAAACTTCCAGCCAACGATTTTTTTCTACAAATTGAAGGAGTCCCTATGGCATCAAGATTTTCCCCATCCATAGCGAATATCTTCATGGCTTGGTGGGAAGAGGATGTCATCTATAACTCTGCTAATCCATTTATGCCACATATACTGTGGTATGGCAGATTAATAGATGACGTCCTAATCAACTGGCAGGGACCTGTGGATTTGATTGATGTTTTTCATGAATATATAAATAATAATTAATGTAACCTTAAATTCACTGGAGAACAATCTATATAAATAATAATTAATGTAACCTTAAATTCACTGGAGAACAATCCAGTCAATTTATCTCATTTTTGGATTTAACTCTCAAAGGGGGGCCAGTGTTAGGTACTGTTCACACAGAGACTTAGTAAAAAAAAAACTCTATTCTTGAAGCCACCAGCTGTCATCCAGCCCATACTATTAACCCCTTAACGCTCTAACGAGGTATAAGGAGTGTATGAAGAGGGCTCACGGGCTGAGTCCTCTTCATACAAAGGTGGGGTTTTTTGCATTTTACAGAAAACCCCCACCGCTAATAACCGCGGTCGGTGCTTGCAAAGTCGCCGGCGGCGTTTAAAAGACGGCGGCGCCCGGGCGCCGCCATCTTTTTTCGAGCATGTTCGCTCATCTCTAATAAAGAGCGCCTGGTGTCTGTTGAAATGCAAACGTGTGAGTGCAGCCTTACAGTATTTTGGGAGAGTGTTAGGGCAGCAGCAGGATAACACTGTCAGTTCACATGATGCAGTTCCAATCAGTTTTGAGGTGGTTTTAGGTGCAGTTTTGTCAATTTAACCCTTAACACTCTGCGCTCACGGGCTGAGTCCTCTTCATACAAAGGTGGGGGTTTTTGCATTTTGCAGAAAACCCCCACCGCTAATAACCTATTAACCCTGTCATTGCCGCCGCAATCGGGGGTTGGTTGCCATGGTAGCCTCGGGTCTTTTTTTGACACGAGGCTACATGGATTCTGGAGATTCGTTACAATGAGCCAGTGGCTCATTGTAATGAATGACCTGCAAAAATGCCATATATTGCAATACAGAAGTATTGCAGTATATGGTAGGAGCAATCTGACCATCTAGGGTACATTAACCCTAGATGGTCCTTAATGATGGGGTAGGGCAGTGGTGGCGAACCTATGGCACGGGTGCTAGAGGTGGCACGGGTGCTAGAGGTGGCACTCGGAGCCCTTTCTGTGGGCACTCAGGCCATTGCCACAATTTCACCAAACAGGACCAAATCCACCAAATCTTCCGCCAGTCCCAAGCAACTTAAGGGATGCTGCTCTCAATGCTATATTAAAGCGACACTTTACTGGCTGTTTGAAACTGCAGGAGAAGTAAGAAGGTGTTGACTGAACTGCATTGTCTTTGGAGGTCATTCTGTTGGACCCACTATTCTTCCTGGAGAGAAGCTACAATGATGGTCTGAATTTGCCCACCTTTTTTCAACTGTATTGGAGCCTTAGGAGAGCCAATACATTGAATGATGTTGAAGAACAAGTAGCAATAAGTTACTGCTTGAAAGAGAAGTAAGAAGGTGTTGACTGAACTGCATTGTCTTTGGAGGTCATTCTGTTGGACCCACTATTCTTCCTGGAGAGAAGCTACAATGATGGTCTGAATTTGCCCACCTTTTTTCAACTGTATTGGAGCCTTAGGAGAGCCAATACATTGAATGATGTTGAAGAACAAGTAGCAATAAGTTACTGCTTGAAATGCCATGTTGGCACTTCATGGTAAATATGTGGATTTTGGTTGTAGTTTGGGCACTCGGTCTCTAAAAGGTTCGCCATCACTGGGGTAGGGGGTACCTGCCTGTCATATTTAAGCCCCTGCATGCATATACATGATCCCTACCCCAGTTGATGGCGAACCTTTTAGAGACCGAGTGGCCCAAACTACAACCAAAATCCACATATTTACCATGAAGTGCCAACATGGCATTTCAAGCAGTAAACTATTGCTACTTTTCTTCAACATCATTCAATGTATTGGCTCTCCTAAGCTCCAATACAGTTGAAAAAAGGTGGGCAAATTCAGACCATCATTGTAGCTTCTCTCCAGGAAATAGTGGGTCCAACAGAATGACCTCCAAAGACAATGCATTCAGTCAACACCTCTTACTTCCCTCAGTTTCAAACAGCCATTAAAGTGTCGCTTATATAGAATTGAGAGCAGCATCCCTTAAGTTGCTGGGACTGGCGGAAGATTTGGTGGATTTGGTCCTGTTTTGGTGAATTGTGGCAATGGCCTGAGTGCCCACAGAAAGGGCTCCGGTGTGCCACCTCTAGCACCCGTGCCACTTACACCCGTGCATAGGTTCGCACCCCTGCCCTACCCCATCATTATTATAAATATTTGTATACTCACACATTTATACACTTATACACACACATTTCTGCAGTGATATATACATTTCTACACGCACACAGATCTGTCTGTCCCATCAGTACTGCCTGACCACATGTGGGAAATAAATAGCAGGAATTAGAGAGGACATATCCTATTCCCGACATTCCTAATCTGAGATGACGATAATGGCGTAACTTTGGAAAATGTGCAAAGTTATATACATATTATAGCTTAAGATGTGCAGAATAATATTTATAATAATGGTTCCCTATCTTCCATTCTTTAGTGGATCAAAGACACTGCAGGGCCCCATAGCAGCTGATGCTTGAATAGCACCTATCCACAAAAATACATGCCCAGTCCGCGGGTACTTTGCGCTGCCGGATGTGTATTTACATGCTACACTGTCTGTCACCTATAACAGCTGCCAATGGTAACAGCTGGGATTGTGATAGTTTCGATTCCATCAGTTTAACCCGGTGGTGAAGCTGATAGCCTCTCCACTAATATATGTATAGTGAAAAACACTGATATGCACAACATGCTAAACAAACTACTAGGTCAGTGTTATAAACCAAAACCAATCACTTATAAGATAAAACATGAAATATTTTTGGTATGTCTCTAAAAACACCTAAAGGCACTACCTAATGTGCCATCCTATCTCTGTGGAAAATAATACCAAGTAATCTCCTCTATGCCTGACGTCCGGCAATGCATGTGGACAAAGTGCAAATAGTACAGATCAAGAGTCAACAATGGAATGATCAACTGCTTGCATTAGCAGTGTAAAATGTACCATTATGATAAATCTCACGGGGTACCTGCCTGTCATATTTAAGCCCCTGCATGCATATACATGATTATATTCATTTAAAAAAGTGCAATAACACATATGTCACAAATTTCTTGAAAACTTAATGCACATAAAAAGGGCAGTACCATATCTGTTTTACTGCACACATATTATGTTGACTTTATCCAACATTTTTGGCATCAGTGGGAGATAATGGCCTGTCATCTCTTTAGCGAGAATTGTAATAGGAATTCACTAATTGGTCTGCCTCTATTAAATATTCTGGCACTCTAATTGCCTTCTCCTAAATGTTTTTAATAACGCTTTAGCAGATCCCCCATTACTCATCAACTAAATGCTCATAATCACATTTCTCTTTATTAAATAATAACTCTCCATTCAGTGAAATTCTAGAAACATACTTAATATGTGAAGGTGAAGATATGTACATCTTTTTACTTGATTAAAAAGCTTTTAAAGTGAAACAACATTTTTTAGATAAGTGATTGCAAGTTGATTAAGCAACATATCTAAACATTGCAAAGATAAAACATGTTTTTTATTAGATGTTTTAAATTATTTTGATGCTATTATGTCAAAGTAGACATGTAAGAGAGTAATGAATGAAAGATTACACCCCCACAAGTTCCTTTTTTTTTTTTTTTTTTAGATAATTACACTTTATTTTACTACTCTAAATATGCTTTATACCCAAAATTGAATACTTAGTACTTCAGAAATACAGAATTTAGCTCCTCATTTCTCATTCACTCTAAGTTGACTTCTCACAGTCATTAGACACTTGCAGTTTATGATTAGATGATTAGAGATGGGGGCGAATCGATTCAAATGAAGTGGAATTCAATACAAATCTCACTGAAAATTCAATTCGTCACGATAAAAACGGTTGCGGTCGGCGGTGACCTCCGAGGCAGGAAATGGCGCTCAAATGTCCGAAATGCGACTTTTACACCTTTTTACATCACATAAAAATTAAATAAAAAATGATCAAAATGTCACACAGACCTCAAAATGGCAGCAATGAAAACGTCGCCTCATTTCACAAAAAATTACACCTCACACATCTCCGTGCGTCAAAGTATGAAAAAGTTATTAGCGTCAGAAGATGGCAAAAACTTTTTTCTTTTTTGTACACATTCGTTTAATTTTTGAAAATTTATTAAAACACAATAAAACCTATATAAATTTGGTATCACCGCGATCGCACCGAACCAAAGGATAAAGCTGAGGTGTTATTTTGAATGCACAGTCAAAGTCGAAAAAACTGAGCCCACAAGAACGTGACGTGCGTTCATCTGGACAACCTGAAGCAGAAGGGTTTTCGTCACTTTGGAAGGGCACTCAATTTCAAGTCAGTGAAATCCGGAAAGTTAGGTTGCCAGATAGGACTGCACAATGACCTTGACATTTAGGAAATTGTGAGTTGTTCCCTAATTTGTGTGTGTATATATATATATATATCACCCTCCCAATTGGTAAAAGACAATATTGGGCAATATATTGTAATGAAATTAGCACATTTTTATGTGCATTTGTCCCATTAATGCTTTATGCCTGACGAAGGCCCGTTTCCCGGGCCGAAACGCGTTGCATGTCCAATAAAATACGTTTTTAAGCCATTACTATTCGCGGAGCAGTCCATCCACGAGCGCCGACACCAGATACCTTCCGACTTCAGACCTCTGGGCCTTACTATATCCATGACCACAGCGTCCTCTGAATCCTTGGAGCAGACGACCGTGAGGAAGGAGGAACCGGCAAGCCATATAGGACAACTCTGCATATAAGCGCTAATTTTAGCGCTACAAGGTGAGCGCATGATATTTACACCTTATACCTGTACTATTTACACCAACTTACTACACTAGGAAAGCGCCTGTTTGTTTCTCTCTCCTTTTCCCTCCCGCTGTCGAGTTTCACCCCGAAATCTTCGGGGTTACCGTACAGAGAGGGCTTCCAATACGAATATAGAACTAGAAATCAAGATAATCGCAGAGGGCTTGGAATATAGTTTTCTCTCAGGCATGGAACCACAAAGATCCAGCAGGGGACATAGGAAGGGGCTGGAATTTATTAGAGCAGACAGCTGGCCAGCGCCAATTGGTGGCCCTTTAAATCTTACAGAGCTGACACGCGCGCGCCCTAGGACACAGACATCGCAGAGACCGCCACTGGACCCGGGCCAGGTGAGTGAGAAGCTTGGGCACCCATGACAGTACCCCCCCCCCTTTGGCCTCTCCCTCTTTTTGGACTGGAGGAACCTTTACAGGAGAGCACGATCCAGAATGTTGTCCCCGGGCTCCAAAGACCTTCCAGTCAACTAAAAAGAACCACCTTCCTCTGACTGATTTCATACCCAGGACCTCTTTCACCTCATAGACATCGTTGCAATGCACCTCAGGAGCTGGAGGTTGTACTTGCTGAGAGAAACGGTTCAGGATGACTGACTTCAGAAGGGAGATGTGGGAGGAATTTGGGATGCGCATGGTGGGAGGAAGGCGGAGCTTATAGGCAACGGGAGTGATGCGCTTCAGCACCTCAAATGGATCCAGATGGATAAAGCTTGTAGCTAGGAACCTTCAGCCGGTCGTATCTTGAAAACAGCCACACCTTATCTCCTGGAGAGAAGACTGGAGGAGCCCTGCGTTTCTTGTTGGCCCGGGTCTTGGTGCGGGCGGAGGCCCGACTTGAGATCTTGAACCAAATGCTCCATGGCAGGAGTGGAGCCGGCAGATGCAGAGTCCAGAGAGTTGTAGGAAAACTCCGCCCATTGCAGCAGGGTGGACCATTCCAGGGTCTGATTAACCCTCTCCACTTGTCCATTGGACTGTGGATGGTAAGCAGATGAGAAGTCCAGTTTAACCTGTAGTTGACCGCACAGAGAGTGGCAGAAACGGGAAATAAACTGGACCCCACAGTCCGAGACAATGTACAGAGGAAGTCTATGTAGCCGGAAAATGTGCAGGAAGAACAGACTTGCGAGGCGTGTAGCCGACTGTAGACCTAGCAGAGAAACAAAGTGGGACATCTTAGAGAAGCGATCCATTACCACCCAGATGACTGGAAGATCCATAACAAAGACCATGGCTATGTGGGTCCACGGGCAACTGGGTATCGGCAAAGGAGGCAATAAACCTGCAGGCTTGAGGCATGATGATTTGTTACGGGCACAGGAGCGCCTTCCAGAAGATATTGCCATTCCTCCAAAGCAAGCTTTATGGCTAGAAGTTCCCCGATCACCAATGGAATAATTCCTCTCAGCATCTGAGGTCTTGGAGAAGAAGCCGCAGGTGAGGGTTTGACCTTTTGGCTCTTTCTGGGTGAGGACGGTTCCAGCACCAATGGATGAGGCATCAACCTCCAACTGATATGGCTTCTCTGTATCAGGCTGTGTGGGAACTGGTGCAGAGCAAAGCCGACTTCAGCTTGGTGAATGCTTTTCAGCTGCCGAGGCCAGAGTCTCAGATTGGCGTTCTTCTTAGTCGTGCCCCATGGGAGACACAAGAGAAGAAAAATGTGGAAATTGTTGGAATAATTGGCGAAGCCCAGAAATCTCTTATGGCAACGTAGTCCCACGGCGAACCACTGAAGTACAGCAGACAGCGTGCAAGATCCATCTGTAGTCCTTTGTTAAAATGGTGTCTCCCAGGAATGGAAGCTACTCTTATAAATGGCATTTCCTGAGCTTGGTATATAAATGATTGGCCCTTAGACGCCGAGAACTTGTTGGATGTGGTCAGATGAGACTGCAGGTCAGAGTAAAACCAGAATGTCATCCAAGTAGACAACGACACAATGTATAGTAAGTCTCTGAAGAATAGTTGACGAATTCTTGGAACACCGCTGGTGCATTGTAGAGTCCGAAGGGCATCACCAAATACTCAAAATGCCCGTCATGAGTATTGAAGGCCATCTTCCACTCATCGCCTTCACGGATGCGGATGAGATTATATGCCCCTTGCAGATCCAGCTTGGTGAAAACCTTGGCACTCCGGAGGCAAACAACAGTTCAGTTATGAGGCAAGGGTAGCGGTTTTTCACCTTCACTTCATTGAGACCGCTGTAATCGATGCACGGAAGGAGGGAATCATCCTTCTTGGCCACAGAGAAGAATCCAGCATCAGCAGGAGAAGATGACTTTGCGGATGAATCCCTTATGTAAATTCTCCTTGGTGGTGACTGTAGGAAGGTATACCCCCGGCAGCAAGTCTATGGGACCAGTCATAGGGGCGGTGCGTTGACAGTCACAGAAGACATTATGGACACCGGGGAAGAGCCATAACAGCGGGAAGGCACTCTGGTCCCCAGCAATGGATTCCCCAGTCTGCCATCAAGCAGCAGAGTGTTTGCTGCAACCCGGAGACCCAAGAGCACAGAGGACGTAGACGGGGGAGCACATAAAAACGACAGTCTCTCTTTGTGCAACACCCCAATTTGCAGGAGAGGAACCAGTACTGGACCCGTCATGGAGAATCTGTCCCACTGAAGGAAGAGATAACCCACCAGCTTCTCTAGGCGAACCACAGAAAGCGATGCTGAGAGACCAAGGGAATCCACCAAATATCCTGCAGAGCGATTACAGGAAGGGTGAACTTGAAGCAGGTTTCCTGGTTCCAAAACTGAGAAGAGCAGGCTTTTAGCAGGAAAGCCTTGCTCTCACCTAGGAATGCTTCTTCCAAGAACCCTAGGCATGGGTGTTTTCCTGATTGTGGGGGACAGACTGGACAGACGTAAGAAAGTGCTCTGGACTGACATAATAGGGCAGAGATTCTCCTGTCTTCGTCGGAATCTTCCTCGGGAGTAGACGAGCTTCTATCACTTGCATGGGCTTCCTCGGCAGAGCATGGAAGAAGGCTGAGTGGTCTTTAGAGACTGGAGCCAGGCAGGGCAGATGATGGATCCTGACTTGTGGTTGTTTCCAGATGTACTCAGCGCGCTCTGTAACGGATGTCTATCGAGTGACCAGAGATTAGTTCACTCAGCTTAGACAGAAAGTCCCATGCAGACAGGGAATCCTTGATCAGCCAGACAATCCCTTGACCACTTCGTTCCAGGCAGCTCCAGCCAGGGTACGGAACTTAACCGCATAGTCACCATCAGATAAGTTCCCTTGACGCAAGTTCAGCAGGGCGGTCTCAGCAGAGAAGCCTGGGCTGGTTCCTCAAGACAACCAGACTCGGCAGAGAATGGTGATGTTAGTCATGACCGGGTCTTTCCTGTCCCAGAGGGAGTAGCCTATGCCAGGCCTTCCCGGAGAGGAACGCATATAAACCACTTAGAACTTCTGTGATGAGCTGCTATGCAGAGTTTCAATTGCAGGAGCACTGAGTGTAAGGCCCCTGCACTCTTGGGATCCCCATCATATTTAGTGACATAGATAGATTGCAGTCTGGGTTCTGCAGAAGATAAGCGCCGCAGTAGCGAAGTGTACCGCAGGACCAGATGCTGCTGCTGGTGGGATTACAATAGCTACTGTAGCCTAGCGGAGACTTGTCCGAGTTGCTACCTTGCCGGCAACTTGGTGGATCTGCTGATCCCGATGGTGGGAAGATCCGCCGAACGGTTGCAAAACTCGCTGGACCTGGGGGATCTTACTGTCAGGATCAGTTATGTGATCCCCTGTACCACCACGACGATGACATAAGCCACACCCTGGAACAGAGTCTAAGTGGTACCCGGTTTTCCCCATAGCCTGCGCAACAGGTTGACTTGTTCTGCATGGTACCGCCAGGTTGTTCCACAGGCGCGATTTTGTCCACGTGGTGGCAAGCGTAGTACGAAAGTAAGGCAACACTCGTGGATCGGGACAGGCACGAGGTCGAGAACAGGCACAAGGATCATAGTCGGAACTAGAGGTAGGTCAGAGAGGACGGACAAAGGACAGAGTCAGGAACGAATCGAGGTCACAATGGAAATCAAGATTAATCGCAGCGGTCCCTGGATATAGCTTTCTCTCAGCCATGAACACAAAGCTGAGCCGGACAGGTGAGTGAAGAGCTGGGCACACGGAGTACACAGGTGCGCCTGCGATCCGCGATATTGTCTTATTTGCCTTAGTATTGTCTTAGTTGTGTTTTGTACATTTGTGCTTTTATTGGTTTTATGTGTATTTTGTATTGTTTTGTGTCATTTATCTTCTAGAGACGTAAATTTCCCCATGGGTTAAATAAAGTATGAAATACTATGATTGTTAAATACTGTACATATAGGTTTATACAACCATTGAAGTACAACTTGTACTGCTTGGCACGTTCAGGGTGCATTGAGTTCATGCACCTACTGTGACTGTGCACAATATAAGTCAATGGGGGTGATTTATCTTAGGGTTTTTTCTTTTTTTCTCTCTTATATTTGCAACTTTTCTTGGCACATTTGTGTATTTGAGCCTAAATTTTGCTACTTTTTTCAGTGTTGCAGTGTTTCGATAAAAAGTCACAAAAACCCCACAGACTCAGCTACCTAATATATCAACCTCTAAGATAAATCAAACTAGTCCAAAACCCATTAAAAAAAACAAGACACTCATAAATGACCCCAATGTGTGCTAAGGTCTGTTTCGGGATCAACATAATGGGAGCCCCTTGAAAAATCATATGTTAACTCCCAACACCAAGAACAATACAGTTTGTATTACAAGTGATCTCTTCTTTTTACAAGTATCTAGAATGAATTTGTCCTTAACCCCTTAAGGACGGAGGGTTTTTCGCCTCATTTCTCGCTCTCCAACTTCAAAAATCCATAACTTTTTCATTTTTTCCGTGTACAGACCTGTGTGAGGGCTTATTTGTGCGTAACAAATTTTACTCCCGTAATGTTATTTATTTTAACATGCCTCCTTACGAAGCTGAAAAAAATTCCAAATGTGGAAAATTGAAAAAAACCGCACTTGCGTCCCGTCTTGTGGGCTCAGTTTTTACGACGTTTCACTCTTACGCTCCAATAACACGCCTACTTTATTCTTTGGTTCGGTGGCGATCGCGTGATAACCAAAATTTATATGGTTTTATTGTTTTTTAAATACATTTTCAAAAATTTAACGAATGTTCAAAAAAGAAAAAAAATTTTTGCCATCTTCGACGCTAATACTTTTTCATACTTTGGCCACGGAGATGTGTGAGGGTCACTTTTTGCGAAATAGGCGACGTTTTCATTGCTATCATTTTGAGGTCTGTGCGACATTTTGATCATTTTTTATTTCATTTTTTATGTTATTCAAAGTGTAAAAGTCGCATTTCGGACATTTTGGGCGGCCATTTCCCGCCTCGGAGGTCACCGCCGGCCGTAACCGTTTTTATTTTTGATAGACGGGCATTTTTGGGACGCGCGATACCTAATTGTCTGTGATTTTTCGTTGTTTATGTTTTAA
The DNA here is from genome assembly GCA_019512145.1 of Engystomops pustulosus. Classification (NCBI taxonomy): domain Eukaryota; kingdom Metazoa; phylum Chordata; class Amphibia; order Anura; family Leptodactylidae; genus Engystomops; species Engystomops pustulosus. The sequence continues at coordinate 159,454,833 of CM033642.1, forward strand.
TATCCTCAGGGAAGGGGGGTGATTTTACAGAAAGACTTTTTCATATTTAGTATTTGTTTTTATTTTTAAACTTTTTTTTTTACTTTTTTTCTTTCACTATCTTTTAGAGACCATCTAGGGTCATTACCTAGAGGTCAATCGCTCCTACCCATATTCTGCAATACTACAGTATTCAATATATGGCATTTTTGCAGTTTATACATTACATGAGCCACTGGCATCATTGTAACGACCTGCATAAACCATGTAGCCTCGTGTCAAAAAAGACCCGAGGCTACCATGTAACCGATCGCCGCCCCCGTGACGTTCGGGGGCGTGTCATCGAAAAAAAGATGGCGGCGCCCGCGCGCCGCCGTCTTTAAACGCCGCCGGCGACTTGCCGGCGGCGTTAGGGGTTAATAGCCGCATCGTGCTAGCACCGACCGCGGTTATTAGCGGTGTGGGGTTTTTGCAAAATGCAAACCCCCACCCTGTATGAAGAGGATCAGCCCGTGAGCCCTCTTCATACATCCCTATACCTCTGCCGTAGAGCTACGGCGCAGAGCGTTAAGGAGTTATAAATGAGAACTGTAAGAGAAGTAACGAACCACATGCCTCATCATTCTGATGGCTTCCTGGATCGCTGTCATTACCCCTGCAATTACACTCGATTTTTTTCAGCATAATTGACCCCATCTCATTACTGGCAGCCTATAATGTCTGGGTGCCTGATCTGTCAGGCTTCTGTCGATAATGAAAACAAAGGCGCAGGAGTCATTATAAAGACAAATTATCATCAAATAAATAAATTTTTCTGTAAATCATAAAACAGCCACAAAAACTATGTTAGGAGCCAACATAACACCAAAATGACACTTTTATCATGATTGATTTTTGTGGATTAGTTTTTTCCTTCTCAAAATAATCAAATTTATGTATAGTTATAATTGTTTAGCCACCATGTGGTCACACAATAGTGTTCTGAATATTGCTGAATATCCGTCTTGAATTATAATATCTTTTTTTTTTTTTTTTTTTTTTTTTTTGAGTAGATAAATCAACAACTAAACAAGCCAATGCTACCATTAATTATCTGGACATACAACGACATATTTTACTCACATATAAATCAGTATAAATGTGTCCCCCACACACCACCCAACCTACCCACTCGTCTATACCGATGCTGGGGATATTGAGGGCCGCAATACAGGCTCAGTTGAAGTACCAATAGAGAGAAACTCTAAGTCTCCACTGATTCCATGTATAATTGATTGCTGCCTCTTCCTATAAGTTTTCTACGCACATTCATATGATTTTATGCGTTAACTAGTGTACTCATTCGCAACTCGCAAGGGGATTTTATTCTCCACACAATGTTTAGCAGAGACTCGTCTGCAACAAGATGATCTTCAGGCCAGTCACTTTTGGATCTATTATCTAAGGGGATTTTCGGGAGCACCCCAAAACCCCAAAGTAGCCACTAGACGGGAAAGACCTAAGCTGATCCTCTATTTTCATGAAATCGACCTCCCAATAAGAGTTGATCTTGCGTGCAAGTCCCAGGTAACATGTATGATCTCCGCTGGGGGCTTTACACCTCCTGCATTGGCATTTTCACTAGACCAATTTAACACATTAAAATGGTTAGAAAACATAAGTTCTATCATAATATATCATTTGTGTACATCGTGTGATTTTAGGTTTTAATCGAGGATCAAACCACACCCACTGTCTAGATATACTCGCCATTGTCCCGCGAGAGAAATAATACACACCTGTTTATCCATTTCACTTGAGTTATATGACGAAAATTTGAATCTAAGTGAGCCAAACCGCGATAAATTCTGATAAAATTAAGTTGTGACACATCTAAATCTAATTACATTCCCCATTAATTTACCCCTAAGTGTATCTGTACAATCTTGTCGCGTTATATCATCTTATACTATGGGTGTACATTTGACAGTACCAGCAAAAAATCCCTTCCCTCAACAATACCCCTTAGACACCAATCCTGAAAGGAGGCATGCCCATCTTCACAAAACTGTTCCAAAGACGTTAATCGACTTGTCTTTCCCAGAACCTGACATTCCATTTTAGATAGCTCCAGAAAGTTGATATGATATCACAAAGGGGTTAAATTTAATCCACTTGATACAAACAGCCTCCTAAGGTCTCTCCAAGTAAACTCCAATAACCGCGCCAAAGTGAATTCTTTAGCTCAAGACCCCTTCCGTGTACCAGACTCCGCAGAGCCAGTCATATGATCAAATCTACATTCCAACCGAGAAGACCATCCCATAAATATGTTAGACTGATTGTTTCCAGAATGAACTGTATCTGTGCCGCAAAAGATAATTGAAGAAGAGGGAGCGAAAGACGCCCTCTCCCCTATCTATCATTGAAATTTTCTGTGTTTAATCCGCACCTTTTTTCTCCCCCCCCCCCAAGTAATTATAATGGTAGCTGAATGACCCAAACCATCTCTTACCTATCCACAAGAGAATTGGATAGTACTAAGAATTTGGGGGGTAGACAATACGCATTAGTTAGTTATAATATCTGCTGCCCGATTTAGTGGCGCGTATCCATGTCTGACCTTATTTTGATTTATTTTTTTAATAAAGGACAAGATTTAGATTAATATATCGTCGTACCCTGCGTGATAATTTTAAAACCAATAATCACATAGGAGAAACCTTACAGTATCGAAACTGCAAATAATACAGATGTGGGGCCTGTCCAACGGGACCAAATCGACTTAGTGGGTGTTTTATCTGGATACACGCCGAGAATCTACCAATCTTGAATAGTCTTACAAGTCTTTAGGCCCGATTTTTTAGAGGTCATTAAGACATAAAAACATCATCCGCGTATCACATATATCTTACCTCAGAACAGCGAGGCCTCCCCCGCATCACCCCCTATCTGCTCTAATTTATTTGCCAGAGGTTCTATAAAAAACGCAAATAACATCGGGGACAGGGGGCATCCCGCCTAGTACCCCGGACAGTGTAAAAAAGGGGAAAAATCCACGTTGAATCGATGCAGGACCCTCGGATCCTATACAAAAAATCTGACCCATTTCCACAACGGCTGCCCAGTTCCAAATCGAAACCACCGTCCCAAAGGACAGTCCCACTCCACCCTATCAAAGGCCTTAGAGGACTCCAGTGATGAAGGAGCGGGAACCCCCTTGACCAGCTGTAACCCGCAACAACCGTCTTTATCCTCGTTTTGCTCTGGAGCGTGCCGGCCAACAAGCACATGGCTTCGTATAAGTGTTGGGGATACTGCTTTAATCTATTGACATTAATTTGGACACCAGCTTGGGGTGTCTGCATAATAAGAGATCCGGGTCTAGTAGGATTCCGCTTCCAAGTGAGTCTTTTTGTTTTTTTTGTCAGACCTATAACTGGCCTCATACCATGAGTCAGGGCAAGCTACACCCTCCTTTTGAAAATTCCCATATTCCTCCATAAGAGGTAGGGAAGGCCCACATCTACTATATATTTCCAGCGCAGCCAGCCAAGTCCCGGGAAAAGAATTACGTCTGGGGATGCAATAGTCCTCTTCAAGCCGCCAGTTATAGGCAAGATAGTGCATTTGCCCATCCTTTGGACAGAAAAGGGATGGTATTATACTAGGAATGCCTTATGTCCTCTAATGACGCCTCAATCTAGGTAGTTAAAAATACCTTGAAAAAATTTTAAAGTTAAGGGTGTTCTGTGAGTTTGCTCTTTCGGCATTGTGTGTTATATCCCCAACAATTAATTTTAATAGCGTTATTCTATTTGCTTCCTGTTGTTTTTTGACTTTTTGCAGCAAGCACCCCTTTGAAGGTATACGCACTCTCACAATGTGCCTTCTGATCATTAAGATAATTTTCTGCATCGCCTTATCTGCCATAGTAATCTGTTATAATCCTCTTGTACCCTATTAAGCTGTCATGCAGCTCTTCCGAACCGCTCTCACAAAGCCCTGTTCTTTTTTTTCATCTCCCATTTTTAGTGTACCCTCCTGTTAGCCCATTGTAACGAACAGTAATGATATTCTGAACTTTAACTCCCTCTAAGTGTAGGATTTCAAAGCATCCCACATTAACCCAAGGTTCCGTGGTTCTATTGGCCACGATAAAATATCTTATCTCTTTTTTTATTCTATCTTCTCGTCAATAGGCTAACCATGCGCGTTGATTTTCCAACCGAGGGCAAGGTGCCGCAGAACCGGTAAACTCAAGACCGCGGGAATGTCAGAGATATGAGCAGTTCTCCTAAACGATTCTCCCCACATTGTCAATGCAACGGTCATTGGCCAGGCTAATCAATCCGGGAGAACGTATTGTGGGAAGCGATTGTTGATCCGGAAAATATTGTTTGATCCACCTTTAAGGATACTCCACAACTCTCTCCATGCCCCTTCCTGACAACCTGGCAAAGGGAGTGTCTCCCGTCTCCATCCTTACTGAATTTTTGTTGGCTAGACGTCTTTCTGTCTGAATAACAGCGTTAAAATCCCAAGAATCAGAACGGGGCAATCCCCCACCTTTTCCAAAAACCGCAGGCCGCTTAAGGACCTCAATCTAAAAGGGGGGAGTGTATTGTAAACTCCCACCCAACCACCATTTAAGGCCAGTAGTAGCTAGCAAAAAAACTATCTTCCATCTGATCGCTTTTGCCTCCAATACTTGTGGAAACCAAAGATCTATGAAACCAGAATGAGACACTCTAGAGATGATGTAAAAACTGAATTGTCCCCACAATCGCCCACCTCCCTTCACAAGAGCCAAAGTACGCTTTATCAAGATGTGTCTCCAATAGTAACACACATTCTGGTAGTTTGGGGTAACCATATATCAAAAATGATTAGATCGTTTTCAAGCGATCTTTAGTCCTTATGTTCCACACTATAAATCTAGTACCATATGGTATATCTATCGAAAAGGAGGATAAAGCAACAAGACAAATAAAAAAAACACCCTGCGGCCCAAGCAACTCCCAGCTCGTTTCAACCCACCCTCCAAAACCCCCCACCTGTTTCTACCGTAGTAAACTATTCCCTACTTCAGCCACTTTCCCGCCCCCCTCCCCCCCCTCCCCCCACACTACCGACTGATACCAAATATGACACATAAGTGTCTACTCATAGACCCCTGAAGATTCTAAACCAATCAGAGGCCTTTATGGCGTATTATTGAAAAACGGGACGGCCCTGAAAAATAATTTTAGTTTAGCCTGAACCATAAAGAATAAATGACTTCCCTTATCTCTAGCCTTTTTTTTTACACTCCAGAAACTTTCCCTTTTTGGCGAGGTTGTCCAGAAATCTGGATATATGGCAACCTTCCCGCTTGGATGATCTTCCTTTAAATCACGTGCTCGTCTCAATATACATATCCCGATCTCCTTAGAGTAAAGTTTTGGCAAAAAGGGTAAGGGGGTATTCCCTGGGATATACGGGCCGCCTCGCGGGGATTCTATGCCTCGTCAATATAAAAATTATGGCAGAGAAAGACATGCTCTTACCCTATTCTTCAAAAACCATTCTTTCAATAAGCTAACAGGGTTCTCTCCCCCACTTTTTCTGGTACCATATTAGTCTTAGATTAGCTCTTCTTGATCGATCCTCAATATCTCGACTTTCCCTTTAAGGCTTATTTCTATCCAAACGCGGAGGTAATTTTTTAAGAGTGCCCACCTCTTCTCGATTACTAATTATTTTATCTTTGCAATTTCTTTTTGTCTACTACTCTATTCAATTCTTACTCTCAGAAGAGAAACATTCCTCTTAGGGGCTCCACATTGATCTGTAAGCCCCAGTCATATTGCTGAATTGCCTGTTTTTATAGCAGTCTAGATCTCTCTTAGCATCTCGTTATCCCCCGCACATTAGCCTCCTCCCCTCATGTTTCCGCCCCTCTCTAACATAGCAATCTCGAACCTTGTAATTTATTTTTTGGGTCATGACTATCATTTTCAGAGTTTTTCTGGCATAGTCGAGCCAGTGCGTGTTTTAACTGGGGGGGGACTTCCTATGTTTATCCAATTTTGTGGAGTTATCTCCTTTACCCCCCACTTTTCTCCTTCTCCTTGGGGGGACTGCTCCACAGACTTCCTTGAGGCGTTTTGGGAGGGTCATACTGGTGGTCCGACAGTACTAATCCCTCAAACAGTCAAGTGCAATACTAACAAACATATACACCAAAGACCAATGTACGACCTAGTCAATGACACAAAATATACGCATAGTTGGCCGGGATAATATTACAACAAATGTTGACAAATCAACCGTTGGCATATATCGGGCAGCTAAATACAACGTGCAGAGGCAGAAACATCAAAGGGGGTTGGTTTTGATGCCGAGGTGTTTTACAGGTTGGCACCAAACCTAGTACTGCAGAACCAATATACACAAGCATATATAGCAATAAGCAAAGGGCGCAAAATGTCTATTCTCCGAAATAAGAGTTAGAGAAACGACACCAACAAGATTCATGCTCGCTTCCCCCCGGCAGAAATACTAAGATTGCTAGAGGGATTAAAAGTCACAGTCCATATAGCACGATATTACGTTGATGTTATGTGTGTGTATGGCCTTATATCGTAATTCTTGACAGGATAGTATCCGCATGGCAGGATTTTACAGAGAATAAACTGGCACTGCGGATTGTATGTTAATATGTCAGTAGTTGAATGGAAGAGATGCAAATAGCTAGTCGTATACGCATCTATAGCACATATCAAAACGGACATAGACAGGAAAGCAGGGCAGGCGAAATAGAGCAGATACATTAGACATGTTAAGTTGTGATCGGAAAAGAGTCAAAGTTAATGCCAAATTGCAGTCAGTTATACATGATAGGAAGGGAGAAATTAGGGCCAGATTACATCTCACCCATCCAACCATCGGCTCCGACTTGAAGAAAGGACCAAAACGCAGAAGATTCTTTTACCTCTACCACGGCTCCGGCCGACACCAAAGATAGCACTCCAGCCACACGCACTCAGCAGCGACCCGGACGCCTTCCTCCGGCCACACACGTCGGCGTTAGATGTCTTCGAGATACAGAGGTCCCAGTCGTCCTCCGGCGCTCTGCAAAATCTCCTACTCCCGAGCGTTGGACACCAGCTGTTCTGCGCCAAAAACTAGACCAAGGGCGCACGCCTCCCGAACTGACGAGCAGCCAAACACAGCGGGCCAGCGCACCCCGCGGCACGCGGCAGCCACAACTCGGCGCAGATGCAGCCGGACCCCAACGTCCATCCCTGGGCGATATGGGTACCCGATTCCGGGGTGTTAATCGGCCGTATGGGTCACCATTGCACTGGAGTCGGCGTGGAGAGCGGTAGGGAGGAGATGAGAGGCGTCGGTTGCCGTCGTGACGTACTCACGTCATGCCGTTAGCTTCCTTGATTATAATATGCAACCTAAAGTAGAGCTGCCGGGGGAAGGACAAGCTACAGGGGGCTATTGCACCCACCAAATCCACTCTCCAGGTTCCATGCTTGGAATAATACTTACGTAGTATAGAATTATCACGCTAATACTTATGTTTATTGCTACTCTTATCGTAATAAACCACTTCATCAGATTACTACTGCTCTACCCACGTGTATAAGGACACAAGCGGTACGTATACTTTACAGATGAAAGTGTGTACAGTACATCTCTCTTATTCGTTTACATGGAACATTACAACACTGCAGTTCTGTATAAGGTGGACATATCATTATACTATTACTTTTTGGTAAGATAGGGACGATTGAAGCACTACTCACCTTATCCGTATAGATAGAACGATGACAAATATAGTCTGATCAACTCCTGTATATATGGGACATTAACACAGTATACTTACACGTTTACTGTAATAGAATAGACACTGAACAATAGCTACTACCTGATCCTGTAATATGTGGACAGTTGCACGTACTACTAACTGTATGTCTCTTATCAGATAGACCTGGACACATCCCACTACCTGATCCTCCTGAATATGGACATTCACAGTACTACTACACTTAGTTCTGATAGACAACAGGGACAATACTATACTCGATCTGTTATGTGGGACATTGCACAGTACTACTACACTTATCCTTACAGATAGAAACTAGACAATTGCTGCTTCTCGATCCTTATATGTTGCATGCACCGGTACGTGCTAACTTATCCTGTAAGATAGACACTGGCCAATACATACTCTGATCCTGTGTATTGTGACATGCACAGTCACCTAATACACTTGATCCTGGATCATTTACCAGCCATGTTTGAAGTAGTTTGTAATGAGGGCCATTCAATGGTCAAGATATCGGCTAGACCGAAAGTAGAGCCTTGCGGCAGAGTGTCTAGTGTGTGTCTCATACATCTAGCAAAAACAGCTATATTTTGTAGGTTCACTCACAACTCCTATTACAAATCAATAGATGTCACACCTATTTCTAATCAATAAGACCTCTACCATGAGCCCCAACTTCTCTGAGAGGAGGAAGGTATTGTTGGAAAACCCCTGGGAAAAAACTTAAGACCCCACTCTGACAACTAAGAAGAAGAGCGCTGTATTTGTTCATCATCTAGTTCTTCACAATTTACTTGGTGTTCATTTGTTTTTACTCTTGTGATTGTTTTTTCCTAGTTCGGGGCTCTCACGTGTTACTGACCTCTTTTGAGACATTAACCAAGCGATTAAAAGCCAGGACTGCCTGTCACGTATGTACTACGTCACATTGTGCAGTTTTTACAGCAAAATGGCTCATGATGAGAAAACATATTGCGGAGGTTAGTCATCCATGTGCGAGCAGTAAATGCTATACCACGAGGCAGAGTGCAGACGCAGCAGTTCAACCTGTATAGCATCTTGTGCCTTAAAAAGTCCCTGTGGGAATGACATTTAGGTGTAGCAAGTAATTGTGTAATTAGGTGGCAGCCGATCATCGAGATGTAGAGAACCTAAATAACTGCTGTGCTGGAGATAATAGTTCGGACAAAAATTAAACCTCCGCACAATCCCGGTGCGGAATAAAAGTGATTCCCTGCCGGCCCCTTACCCCCAAGCCGTCTCCATCTCCTGCTGTACCCCCCCCTCACTCCACAGCGTTATTTGGTAAAATCAGGGAGATTTAACAGTACATTCGGCACAGAAGAAAAGAAAATCTCTCCCGAAAAGATATAATGCTGTCAGTTGGACTTAGACTTGCTGCATGTGTTTTGGGAGTGACCCAGTTTAAAGAAGATTGTTTCCTTGAATTTGTTAGATCACTCCCATAGCTTCACTAGGAATACTCAGGATAAATAGACTGTTAACATAATAGTGCTAATGATCAGCAAGATTCTCCTAGGAGACTCTATGCAGATAAGTCCAACAAGAATGTCCGAATATTTTTGGCCGGGTAAAATTACGGACAGCTTAGCAAAAACACCCAGCGGAGGTGCCCGATGCTGCATCTGGTCTCTCCGGTGCAGGCTTTGGCTTTCAGATGGCCGGGCAGTGCCAGAACTGGAGCAGGAGCAGCCGGAGTATCAGTAACCACGCAGGAGCCATAGCAGGAAACCGCGATGTCGACACTGTAGTAGGCCTCGGTGCAGGTTTCGGCAAAGTATAGGCCCAGGCGCTGGCTGCAGCATAGTCCGTGGCCTCCCACGTGCTCCTCCACGTGGTCCCACGTACCATTATAGGTAACCGGGAGAGGCAACATAACGCCCGGGTGGTGCTTGCGCCGTCACTGCTGGGAGGTACGTCCTCATGACGGGAGGCTCGGGTCAAGGTTCACTTACCCGTGCCCACGAAGGCCTCCGGACCGGCTGACAGAAGTCCACGATCCGGTCTCAAGGGCTTCCAGGACTCCCGTTTGTTCCACGGAGGGGAAGGCCGAGGACCCCACATGGTGTTGACCTCGCTGCACAAAGTCCACACGAGTTCCTGGCACTCATTGAGGCAGGGCGGAAGTCTGCTTCACGTCAGAGGGTTGGAGTCAATCCCTTTCCCGCCAAGAGCTGTGGTGGGCTCTATTTTCCCCCTTCGCCATGGGAGTTTGAACGTCAGCTGGAATTTCCCGCCAGTGAAGATTTTGGCGGGCTGGACATACTTCTGTGCCACAGCATCTGAGGTAAATGAGATTCAGGCGCGGCAGCGCCGGATGTAGCAATAGCTGTCAAATTTTTCTTTCAGGGGTTTTTAACCTCCTGATTGCTGGAGCGATGCTCCAGCACTGGGCAGCAATAACACAGTTCATGTAGAAATGCCCACAATCACTTGGGCCTAAACCCAGATGCGCCAGGTTATGCATCACAGTCTTTGCCATAAAGGACAGTCTCTATTGCCAGAAAGAGGCACGAGTTAAATCCTGTTCGTGCGCCCACGGAACATCGCCCCACCGGGCTAGCCTTTCCTTGGGGCCTGGAGGACAGCCGGGGCCCGGAGTACCTGAGTGGCTGGCGGCCTGCGGCCTCGGCATGCTAGTGTCACATGCTTTCTATGGGGACCGAGCTGTTCCTACGCCGGCGGTCTCCAGCATGATGGTGTTGCGAAATGATGAGGGATAGGCTGCCTATAGTAGTTCTCCCGGGCACCCCTTGGGGGGCTGGAGTAATTAGTTCCCTGTGTGGTTGTAGGGTGCCCGTGATGGAGACAGCCATAATAATCATACCAGACAGAACATACTGTTGAACAAAAGTAACTTACCTTTCGCTCTACAAATTTTACCTTCCCGTAATTTATTATTTTAAAATGCTTGTACTCAAAGCTGAAAAAATTCCAAATGTGTAAAATTGACAAAAAAAAACGCACGTCACACACGTTCTTGTGGTCTTCAGTTTTTTTCGACTTTGACTGTGCATTCAAAATAACGAACCTCAGCTTTATCCTTTGGTTCGGTGCTATCGCAGTATACCAAATTTTTATAGGGTTTTATTGTGTTTTAATAAATTTTCAAAAATTAAACGAATTGTACCAAAAAGAAAAAAAGTTTTTGCCATCTTCTACAGCTAATAACTTTGTCAACTTTGACCGCAGGAGATGTTGGGTGTAATTTTTTGTGAAATGAGGCGACGTTTTCATGGCTGCCATTTTGAGGTCGAATGTTTACATTTTGAATCATTTTTTTATTTAATTTTTATGTGATGTAAAAAGGTTAAATCGCTCATTTCCGAAGACAATTTGGCGCCATTTCCTGCCTCAGTAGCAACCAGCCCCGCTAACCCGGTTTTTATATTTTGAAGATCGGCATTTTGGACTCGCAGGCGAACTATATGTTTGTGATTTTTACTGTTTATTATTGTTTAATATGCAGTTCAAGGGAAAGGGGGGTGATTTGAATTTTTAACTATTTTTTAATTTTTTTTATTTTTTAACTTTTTTTTTTTTTTTTTCTTTTTTTCCCACATATTTCTTTTTAGACCATCTAGGTACATTAACCCATGGGTCCGATGTGCTCCGACCATATACTGCAATACTTCTTAATTGCAAGTATATGGCATTTTGCAGGTAATTCATTACAATGAGCCCTGCTCATTGTAACGATCTCCAGAAGCCATGTAGTCCTCGTGTCAAAAGAAGACCCAGGCTACCATGGCCACCGATCCCGCCCCCCGTAGATGTTCGGGGGCGTCGGTGATCGTGAAAAAAATGGCGGCGCGCCCGGCGCCGCCGTCTTTTAAACTCCGTGCGACTTGCAAGCAACCGCCCGCGGTTTTATTAGTCGTGGGGGTTTTTCTGTAAAATGCAAAAACCCCACCTTTGTATGAAGATGGACTCAGCCCGTGAGCCCTCTTTCATGACCCTCCTTATACCTACGCTAGACTAGGCCAGCGTTAAGTGGGTTAACGTATGTGCTGTATGACAGCGTGGCTTCAATAATAGATTTGTTTTTTTTATCTAGTTTTCTCTGTGTGAACAGTACCTACACACGGCCCCCCTTTGAGATTAATAAAAATCCAAAATGAGATAAATTGACTGATTGGTTTCTCCATGAAATTAAGGTTACATTAATTATATTTATATATTCATGAAAAACATCATCAACCTCCACAAGTCCCTGCCTATTGATTAGACTCGCATCTATAATTATTCTCATACACAGAATTGTGGCAATAACTGGATTACGCAGATGTTATAGCGACATCCTCTTCCCACCAGCCATGAAGTAATTCGCTATGGATGGGAAAATCCTGATGCCATAGGGACATTCCTTCAATTTGTAGAAAAAAAAATCGTTGGCTGGAAGTTTTGGATATGGGCTGGGCTATTGTGTTAAAAATCCTGGACGTTGGAAGGGTGATCATTGCTAACACTCTATGTTTTGGCCAAATGTACCACTATAGCTATCATGGGAATTGTCTGATACATGTTGGTTAAACCTAGGTTTTTCCAATGTGTTACCCCCTGTATTAGTCAACTAGATATTGTATTTATGCAAACTTTGTACTGCAGGGACAGTATAACATGTCTGGGGTGGGTACTGCTCCCGTTTCGCTCCATTTGTTTCTATACTTGAGAAAAGTTCAATAAAATATTTATATTAAAAAAAAAGAAAACAATCCGTTATTAAGCTGAAATGATTATTTAAAAAGATGTTCTAACTGCAATAATAGTAAATTTCTTTAGGTATTCTCATATCCAACTATATTTCTCCAGGTGATGGCTCAATGCCTTAATGGCTAGATGATGAGGTATACATGAGTAAAGGGCAACAACATTCCAAGTATAGCTCTCTTCTGGCCATTTAATTTTTGTTTTATGACCTGGAGGAATGATGAGTATCTTTGAGGAAACCTGGAATCCTTTTACTAATGGTTTGTGGATGTCAACCCACTTAAAAGAGGTTTTTCCGTTTAAAGAGCCCATACCAGCATGATTGGCCTGAGTGTATGTGGGAAAGTAGGTTTGTGAATTTTTGGGAGGGCCGTGGAAATTGGGGTGATGGAGCATACAACGCCATATGTTCAGATTCCTTAGGAGTAAGGAACCCCATGCTTAACTCCTTCTTGTAAAAAGTTTAGAAGTTTGTACTAAATAAACTCAGAAGATCTTCTTTTAATTTTTGATATGTTTCTTCTTTTCATGGTAGCATGTGAAGTATATAGTTCTTTTCATATATTTAGAGTCATTCTAACCCCTAAACCCGATGGCGATTTGCTTGTCTAGCCCTGATGTCTCAATAAAGAATACACATTTTATGAGATACTCTATCTTTGTCCCAGCGCAATGGTTCACTGGTCAAGTGAAAATTTTACTTGAGAATGGTATTAGGTCATGACGACAAAAAATGTTGATAGACGGTACATGACAATTTTGTCAGGGGTCTAAGAAAAGGAAACAAGCTCCAAAAGGAAATGGAACATCAATTGTTCATGGAAGGAAACGCATCTTGAAGTCATTATAACAATATACGAGTCAATAAATTTGACTTAACCAGAAGGTTTGTTTCGTATAGTTTGAATTTGTATGTATGTAATCTTCAGGGAGCGAGCACTGGGTCAGGTAGTAAGTACACGTTGTTGTTTTTGGGGGTGTCCATACTGCAATATTTATCCTATTGGGGAGGCTTGTGTATCTGATCATGCGGGGAGGCTGTGTATCTAATATGTTGGGAAGGCTAATTATCTAATCCTGCTTGGGGGAGGTTGGTGGTTTTACTTCTAACTGGGGGAGGCTGGTGTATTTATCCTATCCTATTCCTCTGGGGGAAGGCTTTGTATGTAATCCTCTGGGAGCGTGGGTACATAAATCTCTGGGGAGGCTGTGATACTAATCCTGTTTGGGAGGGCTGTGTATCTAATTCTACTGCAGTAGGCTGTGATATCTAATCCTACGAGGGAGGCTTGGCATAATAATGCTGGTGGAGGCTTGTGTGTTGCTGTCGTAGGCTTTGGTAAACTATAAGTGATTATTTCTGCTAACCCTTCCAGAAACTGCTTCCACGAACCTCCAACAATGGCTTTCCTCCCAGACATGCGCCCTAACTGTGCCTCCCCCATACAGTTACTTCCCTCTAGACTTCTTCCAGACGCTCAACTCGACACAAACTGCTTGCTATACTCCTCCAGACACTACCACAGAGCATAGGATGGGATCTGTGTATTATAGGAAATAATAATGCAAGGATTTTCCTCTGCCAGCGAACAGCCGTGCGAAACTTTTAGTTATAATACGTTCCGGCGCGGCTGTCGCCTGCGAGGGAATCCTCCTTGCATTATATTCTAAGTATACATGCACTGGGACTCCCCATTCACTGCTCTGTGTGTAGCCCATGGATTGGCCACCATATGGCAATTACCAGCGCACCTTTGATGTGCAACCGGCCTAATTCTTGGGGCAACAGGGCCTACACTTGTTTCCAGTACACTTTCAGTGTTGACAATCTCTTTAGAAAGCTCTTTTAACATTAATTTATTGCAATACCTGGGACGTTGCCATAGATCAAGTGGCTCTGCATGTGAATGCTTAGGGGTTGCCCCATTTTATATATACTCCTGTTTGTGGTGCCAATATGTGGGAATAGTGTTACAAAAAGCAGAACATTTTAATAAAGCTGTGTGAAGTCATTTGAGTTGATATGAATAGATGCTGTGCCCCTACAGTAGAAAGTCTGGGTTGTCCCTAAGTCTAGAATTAGCCTCAGGGGATCTCTTATGAATATCACAGGAGATCACAAATAAAGATGGGCGAATTGTTGAAATCGATTCGACCCGATTCGGCAATTTGTTTTTTTACTAATTTGCTTTGAATCGAATCATAAACGATTCACGTTAAAACAGGTTTCTGGCATGCAGAGTGCCTGTAGGGGTTGTGCCGTTGCCTCAAATATGCATAGGCAGTCGTGGTGTTGGTCTCAAAAATGCTGTGTTTTTAGTATGACACGCACATGATAGCCGCCACTCTATAATCGCTTCACTCTCATTCCTTGCCACTGTACCAATAGCCAACTTCACCAAATAAGCAAAGCGGGAACGCAGCCTGACAAGGTAACGTCTCTGCCACTCGAAAGGACCTGAGCTGAGGGCCAGATCCCACTATAACCTAAAGAGTGCACTCTTGTTACAAAAGGGTGGCAGAGCAAATGAGCAGGAGGTGAGGGATTCCTGCATCTCGATCTTATTATGACAGAACCTGTTCGTTAACACGATACATGTCAGATCCCCCCAAAGAGTGCAGAGGTGGTCACGCGAGTAATTCGCATTGATGTCACTGAATTCATTTTGCCCTCATTTCATCCGTTCAGGTCCCTTTCATCGGTCAATAATCTCACAGTATTGTCTAAAGCAAAAAAAACAGGAGTGGATCCAAACAGAGATGACCAGTAAATGGGGATTTTGCAGGTCCTCTATTTTTGTATCCACTCCTGCTTTTGGCTATCAATCCTGAGGCTTTTCATTCCTTCTGAACATGAAATAAGGGGAAAAGAACTATTGGCAATGTTTAAGAGCTGTGGCGGGTGAAAACGGGATTAATGGAATCACAGGGTGTTCGAGGGCACAATGACAGTGTGAGGTGGCAGGACATGGAAAGCCACTAGTGGCACATGATAAGTGTGGAGGTGCTGCAAGCAGGAGCCCGCAGAGTGGCACAAGATAGAGCGTAGATTTTGCGGCAGCAGTAGGCAAAGCAGGGCAAAACGGTGCAGAAACATGAACGCCACAGAGTGGCCCAATGATAGAGTGTGGAGGTGGCGTATCCCTGGTAGGCCACAGAGTGGCACAAAGATAGCGTGTGGAAGTGGCGGTAGCAGCAGAAGCAGGAGCCCACAGAGTGGCAGCAACATGGAAAGCCACAGAGTGGCACAATGATAGAGTGTGGAGTTGGTGGAAGCAGAGGCAGCAGCAGGAGCCCACAGGTGGCAGCAACATGGAAAGCCAAAGAGTGGCACAATGATAGAGTGTGAAGGTGGCAGAAACATGGAAAGCCACAGAGTGCCACAATGATAGTGTGTGGAGGTGGCGGCAGCAGCAGAAGCAGCAGGAGCCCACAGAGTGGCACAATGATAGAGTGTGGAGGTGGCAGCGCAGAAGCCGCAGCAGGAGCCCACAGAGTGGCAGCAACATGTAAAGCCCCCAGAGTGCACAATGATAAGTGTGGCGTTGGCGGCAGCGACGCAACAAGCAGAGCCCCAGGGCAGCAACATGGAAAGCCACCATAGTGGCACAATGATAGAGTTGTGGAGTGGCAGCCTCCTGTAGGCCCTCGATGGCACAATGATAGAGTTCGATTGGTGGCAGCAGCAGCGAGCACATAGTGGCCCAGTGATATAGTGTTGGAGGGGGCAGAAGCAGCAGCCAGGAGCCCAACAGAGTGGCCACAATGACCGATGAGTAGTTGGCGTACATTCCAGTCCCTGTAAGAGATGGTAAGGAGGCAGATGGGCAACTGGGGTCACAGATGTGTGGCATCAGGCAGGAGGCAGCATCAAATAGTGGCTGAGGCAGTAGTTAGAATCCAGACAATTTCTAATGTTTGGGGGAGGCGTCTGGCTGATCTAATCTGATGCATGAGCATTGGGGATTTAAATCTGGGACATCCAAGCATGATTCATCTTGACAAAGGTCAGGCTCAAGCGGGTCTCTTGGGGTAATGATGCCCCCGCTGCCACTTGAACACCCGCTATCCGTATCCAGGGGATCTCTCCCTGCGTGGTATAGTTCTGTCCAAGTAGGCCCCACCTGCAGGTGCGGGTCTGCTCCATGTCCGGCTTGCCTTCCTCTTAGGCTGGTGAATGAAGGTTGGTCATTATGGACTCCAGACTTAAGATTCTGCAATGGAACTTCTGTGGCTCCTACCTCCCGCTCGCTCCCCACCGCAGCCGTGGCATAGTACAGGAGCGATCACTGCCTGGAATCCCTGGTCAGAGACCCTGACATCGGATGACACTGGCGCACAAATGCAGCGGCCAACTGTCTTTTCAGTATTTCTCTATAGTACGCCATGTTTGTTCCTCCTCTCTGCAGCTGGTAAAACGTCGGCCTTTTTTGACACGTCTAGCGAGGGTTCCAAGAGGGTGGAGAGCCAATCTCCATGCTGTTGGCGGCGCATCTGCGCAGTGACCTGAGGGACTGCCCGGGCTCCATATCTTACTTTCTACTGCCACGTGCTCCTGATCATCTGCCTCGTCTTCTACCCTCCTTGTGCTCCTGCTCCTCCTCTCTTTTTACCTGAGTGGAAACACCAGACTCTCACTTGTGCCCAATGTCCCCTCCTCCATTCGCACCCCGACTCATGTGGCCATGAGATGTAGTCTCTCCACCTTCTCCGGTGCCCTGACCAACAATTTGCGATAAGTTCCAGAACATGAAGCACTTGGAATGACGTTATTCATCCCCGCAGTCCTGGCGACTGCAAATACCGTGGCCTCCTTCAAAGGTCCTGATCAAAACGGCAGATTTCACGCATGAGCTCCCAGTCTGACTCAAAAGTTACACAATGGCGTACTCTGGTCCATTTGCATCATCAAAAAATCATTAATGCTTTCTCTCTGTCATTAACAGGCATCCTCAATGGCTGGAAAATTGCATAACAGACTAGTTTGGGGGAGCTGTTCTGACTCCTGCAACTGGCAGAGGGTGGCTTGGCTTAGTAGAGAATGGCTGAGGTGCAATGCACAGTTTTACTGTCCATTTTTAGAATTCCTTGCAGATGGTGGAAGACTTGAGGACCTGTTGACAATCAGATTGAACACTTACGCTGCCGCGCTGGGCCATCTCCTCGGTTCAGTGTGCGAAAACCATGTTCCTCCCATTGTCTGTCACCATGGTTCCGATTTTCAGTTTGTCGCGGAGAAGCGCACAGATTGATTTTCTTGTTTGCATGACGCAGAGCAATTTCCCCCCTGTGTGACTTTGTTCGCCCAAGGCAAACCAGGTGAGACACTCGACATGACAAACCCGCTGTGCCCTGCACATGTGGTATGATAAGCAGCACTTATACTTGTGAAGGCTGAGTGGGGGTGGAGAAGGAGGAGGAGGCGGACACTGGTGAGGACAGCATTTTGACAACGTGGAGGAGAAAGTGGCGTCTCTTGTCAAGATGTTTGGAGTGGCAGGGCGGAACACATTCACCCATTGTGGCGTAAAGACATGTACTGTCCTGATACCGTAGTTACAGCTCCACAGTGGTCCGTGCCGCCGTTCACCTTAGAAAGAAACCGCTAAACTCAAGGAATGTCGCACCTCTGTTCTACATATTGTGACGGGCGGCACTGCCTTGTTGGAAAAAACTTTGCGGCTTGGAACTCTCCACCTCGGTTTCGTCACAAGCATAAGTTCTCTGAAGGGTGCAGATCCACGAATTGAAACGGGGGACTGCGTACGTACAACAACTTCGACAGACGCGGTCTCTTCTGCACCTTGATGGCTTGGATGCATACAGTTTCCTCTTTATATCGCCTCTTTCAACGACTACGGGCGCCATGGGTAGCGAGAAGCGGAGCACCATAGCGTCGGGTGTGAAGCAAAGGAAGGGGAGAGAAATGGAAGGGTGGGGGGGGCAGGACTGGAAGCGAGGAGGGCAGTGGTAAGGTGGATGATAGGGGGGGGTGTGGAATGTGGTAGAGATGAAACCAAAGACAACAAGCTTCCCTTCGGCAGAGTGGCTGGAGCCTAGACGGGCTGAAATTGCCATGTGTACCACTAGCTGCTGCGCTGTTGGTGCAGCGGCAGGATGGATCCTTTTACATCTGTCCACTTTCTCCCAGGCCATTGTATGGTTACACTGTATGTGTTGACGCAGGGCCATGGTGCCACCCGTTATCTCCCTGGCACACTTCCTTTTTGCCCGCAGATGCTAACATATACACACGCCGGCTCCTCGGTGTCCTTATAAAACACTGCGCCACACCACCAAGGTGTGATTTTACTGCCAAACTCTGCACTGAGGGCTACTAACGCCACTGCCTCGCTGACCGCCCTGTACGACGGACTTGAAGCGGTATTTGACCTCGCAACCGTTTGACCCCATCTCGCACTGCTGCCACCCTGCAGACACAAGCACAGTATCACGTTTTGCCTGCCTCCAATACCTGATGCTCAGGTACAAAGCTCTTCTCCCGATGTGATGATGAATCCCTGCTACAACCATCATCATCAAATTTGTCGTTTCCCTTTCACTGCTATTATCTCAACGTGTCAGTATCACAGCCTCTACTGCATGAATCAGGGTTGTCTGCCCCACCTCTATCCTCCAAGCACTGCTGACTGTCCTCAAACACTTCCATCCTTGCGTATAGTGGCGCTGAGCCCAGACCACCTAGTAGCCCTCTGGGGGGAAATGAACGGACGAGGCTGGCTGAGGACAGGTTGAGGGCCGCTGACCTGCTCCTGGGCCATGCCAACTCTTGTTGTATCGACAACCCCGAAAAGCTTGGGCTGGGGTGTCAGATGTTTAATTTGAGGCAGGGGTGACCTAGTCACCAATCAACCCCGTTGGGTTGTTGATCACACCTGTCGATAGATGACAACGGCACTCTTCTGGCCCTCCACAGAGTCCACCCCTGCTGCGATGTCCCCCGTAACTGTGCGCGACCTCTGCCTGCTCCATCCACCTGCCACCTTTCTGTCTCCTGTGTTATTAACTATGATGGATTTGAACATGTATTGCCTGCTCTCACCTTTAGCAACACAAAAGTATGGGCATTTGCGTTATACAGATACCACCCCACAGATACCCCACCACGACACCCTGTACTTGGACGAAAATCATCTATAAACTTGTCGGATTTTGACGTGTATTTCGTGCTCTCAACTTGTAGCAACCACAAAAGTAATGGGAATTTAACGTTATACAGATACCCCACAACAGACACCCCTGTAATTGGAGCAAAAACGACTCTATAAACTACATGGATTTGACATGTATTTCTGCTCTCAACGTTACACACAAAGCAATGGGAATTTCGTTAGGCAGATACCCCACAACGGACAAACCCTGTAATTATAGCAAAAAATTACTCTATAAACTACGTGGATTTCGACACGTATTTCTTGCTCTCAACTTTAGCAACACAAAGTATGGGAGTTTGCGTTATACAGATACCCCCCACAACGGACACTTGCAATTGGAGAGAAATTGCTCTATAAACCTACGTGGATTGACATGTATTTCCCTGCTCTCAACTTTAGCAACACAAAAGTATTTGGGAAACTTGCGTTATACAGATGACCCCACAATTGACACCCTGTAATTGGAGTGAAAATCACTTATAAACCTACTAGAGTTGACAGTTATGTTCTTCTCTCAACTTTAGCACACAAAGTATGCACATTTGCGTTCTACAGATACACCACAATTGAATACCTTGTAATTGGAGCGAAATCACTCTATAAAACTATGTGGAATTTGACACGATTTCCTTGCTCTCAACTTAGCAACACAAAGTTATGGGAATTTTGCGTTATACAGATACCCACAAACGACACCCGTAATTGAGGGAAAATCACTCTATAAACTACAGTATTTTCGGACTATAAGGCGCATTCAATTATAAGGCGCACCATCAATTAAAGGCCTGCCTAAAAGGTCTAGGTTCATATTCAGGCGCATCTGAATTATAAGGATTGAAAGATCAAGTGGCAGACCTGTCACATTTCAAGGGCAGCTGTTGTCTATAGTACAGTTCCTATTAGGCCACTGGCTTATAAGGCGCACTTTGATTCTGAGAAAATCAAAGGACTGTTTTAGTGCGCTTATAGTCCGAAAAATACGGTTTGATTTGACACGTATTTTCTTGCTCTCAACTTTAGCAACACAAAGTAAATGGGAACGTGCGTTATAACATAATACCCACAATGGACACCTTGTAATTGTAGTGCAAATTACTCTAGAACACGTGGAGTTGACATGTATTTCTTCCTCTCAATTTTAATACACAAAAGTAGGGAATTTGCGTTATACATATGGAACCTTGTTAATTGGAGTGAAATCACTCTATAAAACTAACGTGGATTGAACACGTCTTATTGCTTTCAACTTTAGCAACACACTTAAAGTATGGGAATTTGCTTATACGATACAGATAACCCCACAACGGACACCCTGGGGGGAGGAGCAGAAATCACTACAGAACGCAGCTGTGCGATATGCCACAGATTTCTTCCTAGTGGCTTCAGTACCAAGAAAACTGCATATTTGGGTAATACAGAGCCCCCTAAACGCAGACACCTGGGAGAGGGGCAAAATCACTAAAGCCGCTGTTGGATATTACACAATTTCTTCCTAGTGGCTTCAGTTTAACAAAAAGAATCTGCTATTGGGGTATACAGACCCTCTTAAAATGCACACCCTGGGGATTGGAGCAGAATAACATAGCAAAGTTCAGTAGAAGCATCTGGACACTACAGACACACATGCATGTTTCAATGCCTATATTTCAATGGCTGACAGTTTTTATATAGGGCTGTGTACATCATATAAGCCCAAGTCGCTGATTGGCTACAGGTCTCAGATGTCATTGAGGGGTGTTCCTTTCTCTCCCAGAGTTCTCTGCCACGGGGTACCATGTTTGCTCGCGGCCATTAGCTAAAAACGGGGGGGGGGACTTTGTTCCCACAAATCAGCGTAAACTTCGGATTCGTGACGAATTGATTTTCAGTGAGATTTGTAATTGAATTCCACTTCGTTTGAATCAACACTCGCCCCCCACCTCGAAGCATAAAAAACCTGCAGGGTCTAATGACTGTGAAGAAGTCCAACTTAGATGCATGAAGAAATTATGACTAATCTGTATTTGAAGTACTAATATTCAATTTGGGTATAAGCATATTTAGAGTAGTAAAATAAAGTGTAATTATCTAAAAGACAAAAAAAAAGGAACTTGTGGTGGTGTCATTCTTTCATTCCTATACCTCTTTTACATGTCTACTTTGACATAATAGCTCAAATAATGTAAAACATCTAATAAAAACTGTTTTATCTTGGCAATTTAGATATTTGCTTAATCAACTTGCATCACTTATCTAAAAATGTTTTTCACACTTTAAAGCTTTTTAATCAAGTACAAGATGTACATATCTCACTTCCCTCACATATTAAGTATGTTTCTAGAATTCACTGAATGGAAGTTCTTTTTATAAAAGAAATGTGATTATGAGCCTTTAGTTGATATAATGGTGATCTGCTACTAAAGCGTATTAAAACATTTAGGAGACGGCAATTAGAGTGCCATAATCTTTATAGAGGCAGACCAATTGTTCATTTCTATTACAATTCTCGCTAAAGAGAAGACAGGCCATTATCTCCCACTGATGCCAAAAATTTGGATAAAGTCAACATAATATGGTGTGCAGTAAACATATCTGGTACGCCCTTTTTTTTGCTAAGTTTTCAGAGACATATTTGACATATGTGTTTATTGCACTTTGTTTAAATGAAGATACTCATGTATTGCTCGTCCATTGGCTTAATACTCGACAGGCAGGTCCCTACCCATTGATGGCGAACCTTTTAGAGACCGAGGGCCCAAACCTACAACCAAAATCCACATATTTACCATAAGTGCCAAATGGCATTTCAAGCATTAACTATTGCTACTTTGGTCTTCAACATCATTCAATGTTTGGCTCTCCTAAGGCTCCAATACAGGTTGAAAAAAGGTGGCAAATTCAGACCATCATTGTTAGCTTCTCTCCAGGAAATAGTGGGTCCAACAGAATACCTCCAAAGACAGATCATTCATCAACACCTGCTTACTTCGCCTTCAGTTTCAAACACCATTAAATGTCGCTTTATATAGAATTGAGAAGGCAGCAATCCCTTAAGTTGCTGGGACTGGCGAAGATTTGGTGGATTTGGTCTGTTTTGGTGAATTGTGCAATGGCCTGAGTGCCCACAGAAGGGCTCCGGGTGCCACCTCTAGCACCCGTGCCACCTCTACACCCGTGCCATAGGTTCGCACCCCTGCCCTACCCCATCATTATTATAAATATTTGTAACTCCACATTTATACACTTATACACACACATTTCCTGCAGTGATATATACATTTCTACACGCACACAGATCTGTCTGTCCCATCAGTACTGCCTGCGCACATGTGGGGAAATAAATAGCAGGAATTAGAGAGACATATCCTATTCCCGACATTCCTAA
Source organism: Engystomops pustulosus (assembly GCA_019512145.1). Classification (NCBI taxonomy): domain Eukaryota; kingdom Metazoa; phylum Chordata; class Amphibia; order Anura; family Leptodactylidae; genus Engystomops; species Engystomops pustulosus. Next base: position 159,477,886 of record CM033642.1, read on the forward strand.
TCTAGATGACGATAATGGCGTAACTTTGGAAAAATGTGCCAAGTTATAATACATATTATAGCTGTAAGATTGTGCAGAATAATATTTATAAAAATGGTTCCCTATCTTCCTTCTTTAGTGGATCAAAGACACTGGCAGGGCCCCATAGCGAGCTGTGCTTGAATAATGCTACCTATCCACAAAAATACAGCCCATGTCCGCGGTACTTTTGCGCTGCCGGATGTGTATTTACATGCTCACTGTCTTCACCTATAACAGCTTGCCAATGGTAACAGCTGGGATTGTGATATTTCGTTCCATCAGTTTAACCCGGTGGTGAAGCTGATAGCCTCTCCACTAATAATGTATAGTGAAACAACACTGATAGTGCACAACATGCTAAACAAACTACTAGGCAGTGTTATAAACCATAAACCAATCACTTATAAGATAAAACAGAAACTATTTTTGGTATTCTCTAAAAACACCTAAATGGCACTACTAATGTGCCATCCTATCCTGTGGAAAATAAACCAGAGTATCCTCCTCCCTATCCTGACCGTCCGGCAATGCCTGTGGACAAAGTGAATAGTACAGATCAAGAGTCAACCAATGGAATGACAACTCTTGCATTAGCAGTGTAAAAATTACCATTATGATAAATCTCACAACATTACGGGAAAGTAAAATTTGTTACGCACAAAATAAGCCCTCACACAGGTCTGTACACGTAAAAATTAAAAAGTTATGGATTTTTGAAGTTGGAGAGCAAGAAATGAGCGGAAAAACCCTGCGTCCTTAAGGGGTTAAATCTATTCCGGTGGGAGAGTTACACAAATTGAGGCAAAAACTTTTCCATAGACAGCACTTTTTTGTTCCAAAAACACAAATTAAAAAATTACCTGTGTAACCGGGGTTATAAACACGGGATGTTAAATAGAGAATATTACCCGACATCTAACACAAGATGATATAATAACATAATTTATTTCTCTGCAAAATACAGTAATAATTATAAAGAAATATGCTGTATGATTTAAAATTATTTAGCCATTCTTAACTCTGATCCTATTCTACGAGAGGTTCTCAAAAAGCGTGGAAAAACTTCAGGGAATATTTTATCACCGAGTTATTGTAACGTTAAAAAATTACAAAAAACTTGGTTTTCACAAAAAGATTGCTTCCCCTGCTCTGAAAGCAGATGCAAAATGTGCAAATTTACGAATTATAAATTGTGAAACAGATCATGCAATTTATCTTATTGAATGCACATATAAGTGAACACATATCTGATGTTACTAAGAAAAAAAGTGGTGTCAGGAGCTACTCGCCTTTTCATTGAAAAACATAGAAGATCTATTGATACATTCTTCTTTCTTGGTCTGGAACGAGAAAAGGTGGGGACTGGGTAGAGAAACTCTGCAAAAGCAAATTTTGGATATTTACCCTCAACACCTGTACCCCAAATGGTATGAATTTTAGAGATGATCTGATTTCTATAAATTAATGATGTAACATTTTGGTCTCCTACATGAAAATGTGTAATATAGATGTTTCCTCTTCTCTATGATTGGCTAGTCTTTATTTTAAATATCTCGTGTCTAGAACAATGTTTGATTTTTCACCTGGTCTAGTCCTGATCAGAGAAACTATAAGGAAACGGTGTTTGTCTGCTGCTTCATTGTTTATGGATACAGTGCCATATACAGACATACAGCATACACACATACCACACACAAACATTCATCATATATACACCCAATACTAAAGTCCCTGACACTGCAGGCCCCATAGCAGCTGCTATGGCTGTTATCCCTGTAGTTACACCCCCGGGGCTGTTGTATAATGGAGGGCGCTGTTTAGAAGGGGACACTGTATACCGGGGGTTTGCTATATAGTGAGGGGTTGTATTTAAATGAATGAGGAGGGCACTATATAGTGGTGGCTACCATAAAAATAGTAAAGAAAAAAGTAAAACGTAATTTAGAAGATATAAAGTAATTATAGTGGTCTGTAGAGTGCAGAATTAGTCTTTAATGCTATATTTTTTTATCTTGTAAAAATATATTTGCTTTTTTCAGTAAACATATGTTGCAAGTTTTCAGTCACTATGTGATGGTAATGGTAGTGATGGTATATTTCAGTCATTATTCTGTGGTAATGATATGCTGTTGCTTTATGGTGTGATGTTATTAATCAGTCATTCTTCAGTGGTAATCGTTGTGGTGTAGCAGTATTATTCAGTCATTGTGCAGGTGGTAATGTGTAATTCTCAGCAAATTCTAAATAAATTTCTGGCTTTTGCAAGGAGAGAAGAAAAAAGCAGAAACACAAAAATGGGAAAGGGCATTGGAAGAAAGGGATTAACAATAATCATAGTATGATATGAATAACTCTTGCTAAAAAAAACTACCACCCTCATACAGCTCATAGGTGAAGTGGCTGGCTTCTTTGACCTACCACACCATATACTTTAATACATATACAGCTACAATAAAGAGAGACTTACAAGGTTGCACTGGATAATTTGATGATGTTTTTAAGAAATAATTTATTTCATTTTGATCATATTTTAATAGAATGTTATTTCCTGATATTCTTTTGTGTTATTTTAACTTATTTTGTCACCGTCCACTATGTATGGCAGTTAAATATGTACACATTTTATATGTACATGTTGTAAAAATGACTTATGCTTTTTTGGTTCTCTTTACCAATATAGTGGTATTTTCCTGCAGCAATGTTTAGTGGTAAAATAGAATTTTTACTGTGGTGTTTATCTCTACATATTTATTTCATTTACAATGATTAAAAAGATGCATTTACTGTAGTGTCAATACTGTTTGCTCCTGTGCTTTTGCAGTTTTCATGCAGTTGTAATTAACAAATCTGATTATAATTGTTTGCTGCCCATAAATGAACTGACCCTCTTAAGTCCATAATGACTACAGTTGGGCTTTAACCTGAGCCAAATATATTATTGATGTGTCATATCAAATCCTGTGGGTGTGATTTATAAATCTCTCACTGTAAGCCACCTCTCGGCTAACTTGTACAAGGATATGTGACTTCTGGAAAGCACAAAAAAGGAAACATACACTGACTGGTTTGGTATGCAACCCCAAAGTTATTTTTGCCACCCCCATATTTCCAACATGAACACTATTGGATGGCATTGTAGTTTTCACTAGATAGATTTGTGTTCTTTTTCAACCTTATCAATCATGTTAACAGCAATCCCTAATAAGCTATTTTGGGTCCTATTAAAAAGACACTAACTTTTATTGCACTAAAATGACCTAGAGAGGAACAGTATAAATTTCTGTATATATAAGAATTTTTCCATGCTTCAATAATAGAAAACTTTCTGAACATATGAAATGAGCTGGTAATTGTTTTATGAACATGGCTTATGGAAGTGTTCTTTTAAGCTTGTTCATCCATTAGATCATCTTGGTCTCCATGGGGCTGAGCCTTTTCTCATCCTGTTCAAGAGTCTCTTGTTTTCAGTAAACGTTGTTCAGACAAATGTATAAATGGGATTTTTGGCTCCTCCAGAATATGAAATGCCCTAAAATGATGCTTGTGTCTGTCAATCAATGCAAAGTAATTAACAGCAGCATTACATTTTAATAATACATTGATCCTCTTCCTAAATTCCACTCCCTATAATTAGTAACATTGCTTCCCCTGTATAGCTTCTGCTTTCATATTCACACAGCTATTGCATTTATTTATAAAACAATGGTGCCATTCTTGCAAGCACTGCAACCAGAACTTAAAGTGAATATACAACAAATTAAAAAGGTTGTGTCATCAGTTTATATATCTATCCTAATATCTGAAAATTGTAAAGAGGACATATGGAGATAAAATGCAATGTGATAAAGGATATGTATTCTATCCACACCTATGATAAAGCCATTTATAAATAATATAATTCAAATAAAAATAGTGTAGGATAAACAGGGTATTGTAACCACACACTAGTCTCCCAGGGTGTATGCACTGGATTCAGTTTTTATTTAACCTTTTATAATATTACATAATATAATATTTAATATTACTGTGGACTCTCACCTGCATTGGGTGTGTTACTATTGTTGTATTCTTATTATTAGCTTTATCATATAACACTATCATTGTGACATTTACCTATATTGGATATAAGATGACCACCACAGCATTTTTAATCTGTTTTTAGGTCTGGTATTTTAATATTAATGTAATATGATATTTAACGTTATATACTGTTTTAAGGATATATTGTTGTCATATTAGTATACATTACAGTATGATTTTTTTGTCACCGGGCAGATACATGTATATATACAACTGAGAATGTGTGTACTTCACAATGTTTTATGCCTGACGAAGGCCCGTTTCCCGGGCCGAAACGCGTTGCATGTCCAATAAAATACGTTTTTAAGCCATTACTATTCGCGGAGCAGTCCATCCACGAGCGCCGACACCAGATACCTTCCGACTTCAGACCTCTGGGCCTTACTATATCCAGGACCTTATCATAGTATTCATGAATATAAGATTAAGGATCTGTGTAGCAGTTTATGTCACCGCTATATGCAGACCAATATGACCAATCTTACTGCCAAATGGTGAAAATATTGGGGTCAAATGTCAAGGCTTTACAGGAGATTTGTAGAGTATGGTTTCACAGCTGACTATACACTGTGCTGCTCACCACAACAATTAAGCCAGTGACTCACGTTTATAGTCTTCACTTATAGGAGCTGTTCTTTTTCCTTTCATTATCTATCCACTTCAGGCTACAGAGGTTTCATCCAGACAACTTTGCTCTCTTGTTAATGCATATAAGTGCATTAGAACAATTAATTAAGATTAATTAAGACCTAGGACCAGACGCCAAAATAAAATATGACCCTAGACCTGACTAGGGGTTACATTCACATTTCAAACTCAAATCATACAGACCTGTATATAAATTAAGACCCCTAGATTAAATACAGGTCTCCTAATTAATATACTTAATTAAAATTTCACACACTGAACCTTATATTCAGTACCCCATCACTGAAGCTGATTTTTTATTCAACAATTAAACAACAATTGAACAACTGTGATTCCTGTTTCAGGTTAGATGGAAGGATATACTATACTATGATCCTAATAAAATAGATACTGTATTTGTCATCCACCATTTAAAGAAACAATAAAGCCAGTATAAGCAATAACTACTTTGTGACCAATATGGAATGATAAATTAAAATTTCTCTACTAATTTCTGGCCAAGCTAAAATGTACTCAAGAGAGAGGTATGTAGATGTCATGTACATTTATGCAATCAACAGTTCTTTTTAGTGGTATATACTTCAAATACAAGCAAAACAAGCAGTTTTTGATAAAACTTTAGGTAGTTGCCCCACCTCCTTGAACTGCCATTTCAAATGTTTCTGGCCTCAGAGGTGTGTATATTCTGAATGTTTGGAATGGCCTTTCTGCACCCTAATGTGTCAGTCCTATCACTTTGATAATTTGATTCTCTCTTGCCAGGCAAACTTCCAAATACCAACTGAGGTTTATGCCTGACGAAGGCCCGTTTCCCGGGCCGAAACGCGTTGCATGTCCAATAAAATACGTTTTTAAGCCATTACTATTCGCGGAGCAGTCCATCCACGAGCGCCGACACCAGATACCTTCCGACTTCAGACCTCTGGGCCTTACTATATCCATGACCACAGCGTCCTCTGAATCCTTGGAGCAGACGACCGTGAGGAAGGAGGAACCGGCAAGCCATATAGGACAACTCTGCATATAAGCGCTAATTTTAGCGCTACAAGGTGAGCGCATGATATTTACACCTTATACCTGTACAATTTACACCAACTTACTACACTAGGAAAGCGCCTGTTTGTTTCTCTCTCCCTTTCCCTCCCGCTGTCGAGTTTCACCCCGAAATCTTCGGGGTTACCGTACAGAGAGGGCTTCCAATACGAATATGATAAGGTCCTGGCAGGGCGATTTCTCAAGGGCAGATAGAGATCACATGACCCTCAATCTGCAGCTATTTTATGATAAGGAATGTCTGGCTGAAGAGGTATAAGACAGGTGGCCATACTTTACATATCAAGATGCACACACACATTACAAAAACATATGAGGTAAAGTGGCCAACCCCACAACCACAGCCTGCTACAGGCTTTACTTTCTGTAACTAAGAAAAGAGATAAACTAAGACAGATATTTTGTAAAATTCCCAAAAAAATGAGGAATACTTCACATGCATTCAAATTATTTGGGATCATAAGTAGTGGCATATTTGTGTACAAGTGTTGCTTCTTGCATTCACATGCTCACTTTGTTATCTTTCTATCATGAAGATATACACTCACTGGCCACTTTATTAGGTACACCTGTCCAACTGCTCGTTAACACTTAATTTCTAATCAGCCAAATACATGGCGGCAACTCAGTGCATTTAGGCATGTAGACATGGTCAAGACAATCTCCTGCAGTTCAAACCGAGCATCAGTATGGGGAAGAAAGGTGGGGGTCTCCTTGGAGGATACCCCAATGCTTGTTGAGGATACTCCTAAACTCCACTAGCCTCTTTTCTGACGTCGTGATGATCAAATGGGAGAAGACTTTTTGGTTTCTGACTTTGGATATCTCTGCATTGTACTCGAACATACCACACCAAAAAGGGCTCGAGTCAATTGAATGGCAGCTAGAATCAGACGGTCGAACACCAGAAGCACAGAAATCCTTCCTAATAGAAGGTCTAAAGTTCATCTTAGAACACAATGCGTTTACCTTTGAAGACAAATGGTACCTCCAGAAGAAGGGGACCGCAATGGGGACTCGGGTCGCCCCTAGTTATGCTAACTTGTTTATGGGGCGGTTCGAGTCCCTTTTCATACAAACGAACCCAAAATGGTCACACTGTATAAAATATTACAAACGCTATATTGATGACCTGTTCTTCCTATGGCAAGGGGAGAAACAGGAGGCCATGGATTAGCAGATGAATGCAAACATCTGCAATCTATTCTTCACTGTTCCGCGCGTATATTATCTCCCGACAAGTTATCAGATGTGAAGAACAGTGAAGAATAGAATAAAAACAGTGAACACAGGATCATTTAAGTGAAAAACGCAGTGAAGAATAGATTACAGATGTTCGGCACATCTGCTTACTTGTCGGGAGAGGAGATAAGCTGTCCCGGGATCCGCTCCTCTTCTTCCACTGAAGTCTCCCCGATGTCTCCCTGCTGCCCGATGTCTCCCTGGTGCCCGATGTCTCCCTGCTGCGCGCGATGTCTCCCTGCTGCGCCCGATGTGTCTCTGCTGCGCCCGATGTGTCTCTGCTGCGCCAGATGTGTCTCTGCTGCGCCAGATGTGTCTCTGCTGCGCCAGATGTCTCCCTGCTGTGCGATGTCTCCCTGCTGCCGTTCCGCGTGTATCTTCCGACAAGTAAGCAGATGTGCCGAACATCTGTAATCTATTCTTCACTGTGTTCTTCACTGTGTTTTTCACTTAAATGATCCTGTGTTCACTGTGTTCACTGTTTTTATTCTATTCTTCATTGTTCTTCACTGTGTTTGTTTAATTAAATGCTCGATCTCGAGCAGGGGAAATACTCGTCCGAGCAACGAGCCGTTTCGAGTACCTTAATACTCGAACGAGCATCAAGCTCGGACGAGTATACTCGCTCATCTCTAGTAACTATGTTACTTTGGAGTTGAGTTTATACTGGCATTGATACTCCTGCTATACCTAGTGACCAGCACCCCATTTTTAGCCAAGTTCATTTTTATCAAGTATGTTGCCGACCAGTCTGGAAATTGGCATTCAACTTTTTTTTTGGCTAAAGGAGTAGCACGTCAAGCCCAGACAGGTGTATCAAGACATCACTAACTACTCATCACAAATAGGGTTACATGCACTACAGCCAAGTGGGCTATTGAGTGGGGTTGAGTACCCCAATGATTGTTTTTACTTTACCAACCTTAAATAACGTTATTGCCCCAGGCACCGCCCTGTTTCACTATAAACAATTAATTAAGATAATTAAGATATAAAGACAGTGTTGCAAAAGCTATATAAGCTTTAATATATAATATAGTGAGATATTGCTAGAATATTTGTAATCTAACATAAACATAGGGAAAGTTCTGGATGAAATAAGTAGCAAGATGAGCAGACCCATACTGTATGTGCTGTATCCGAAACACATATTGTCACAAACCAGTTTTTCCTCATTGAGTGCTTTTGTTAAAATCATTCAGTCGCACTTTGTCTTATAGCCTGAAAAACATCAATTGAGCCTAAATATAGTAAAAAAAAAAGAGAACTACAAGTATATCCATGGTTTTTAACATTTTAGACCGAACAATCCAGCTTTGTCTATTATTCAACTGTCAGTAGAAAATCCTTGTTTCATTAATGCTTGATAATAATATAAATATATTAGTATTCGATCAAGGAAAGGAAAATACAATAAAGTTATAATACACAAACTGCAAAATTGCTTTTTTTTCAGGTTTTTTTTGTTATATAGTGTATATACAATTTGTCCTTAAAAGAGAACCCCATTTAATTAAGTGAAACATGCCTTCAAAATGTGGGAAAGAAAAAAAAATTGAAAGAATACAGCTAAGCTGTGTCAGAAAGAGGTTCAATTCGGAAACTGCTACAGATGTGTCATATGTTATACAGGGAAAATAGTTTTCCAGGATGGGATAAAGAAAATGTCTCTTAGCTAGGTTGTAAGGCAGCTCCCTTGACATCAAGCATGACCTACAAGAGGCCTTATGGCATGATGCAGGATTAAAACAAAACCAGTATATGTATTCCAGAAGGAACAGACTCCCAACTGTAGGCTGCACTGTTTCAACCTGATTGGGTCTCAGTAAAGCATAGGGAACCAGTTTGGCTGGGTGAGAGGCATGTAACTATGGTCGGGAAGAAAGAGTTCTCCTCTGACTGCCAATTAGGGCTACCATGTAGGCGTGTGGAGTCTTATAGCCATGGATGCTCCACTCTGGGGTATCCTGGGAAAATATGCAAAGCTTTCCAGGATGAGATAAGGAAAACCACACACCTTTTAGCTACCTTGTAAGGCAGCTCCCTTGTGGCCCTAATTGTCAGTCTTCATTAGGAGAACTCATGCTTTCCGACCCTAGTCACAAGCTTCTCCCTGTGCAAAACCTTCCCTAAGCTGTACTGAAGAGACCCAACCAGGTCGAAACAATGCTTTCTACAGTTGTTAGTCTGTTCTCAATAAATATACTGGTTTGGTTTAAATCCTGCATCATGTCATAAGGCCTCTTGTAGGCCGTGGTTTTCCTTATCCCATACTGGAAAACTCTGCTTATTTTTCCAGAATGCGCCTAGTGGAGCATCCATGGCTATAAGACCACGCGCCTACATGTTGGCTCTAATTGGCAGTCTCCGTAAAGAAAACTCTTACTTCCTGCCCATGTTCAATACAGAGAATTTATACATGAAAACAGATACCAGATACTTGTTTATGTGCTGGGAAGTAGATGTAAGACTGCACAAGTCATACAGGTACACGTCATTGCCTGGTACTGGAGATTAAAGAAACCCATAGGTTCCATTACAACCAAAACAACCAAACAAATATGAATCATACAGTTATGTTACTGCAGATATCTTCCATTCATTTGACTAGATTGTGAACCCGATGGGGACAGAGACTGAATCAGCAAGCTCTGTGTAGGGCTGTGGAATCTGTGGGCACAGTGTAAATAAAGGAATCATCAATCAGGAATCATTTGAAAAGAACTAAACTGCAGTGACTACATTCAGCCACTACACTGAGAATGGAGCTACCTAGTCCTAAGCAGCTGCATAGAATAGCTTTTTTGTGGGGGTGCTGGGTGTAGGTCCTGCACTTATCTGATCTTCATGCTCTACTATATAGGTCATCATAATGTTTAGCCTGGAAAACTAATTTAAATTTATATATTATAACATAATCTGTCATTTTTTGCATTTGTGATTTCTTTACAATTTTGCATCTTTCATGTTGTCAGTAAGATCCATTTTTACAGTCTCGATATATATACACTGTCATTGATGAATAAAACCAATATTCTCTGAATGATGAGCAATGTACTGAACAGGTTCTTTTCTAGGAAGAGTTTTACTACTAACTGCTCAAATTGCAACCGCATTGTGTCATTTTTTGCAAACACAATTTTTGCTTGTTCTCTATGATTCATTTCCTTTGGCCCAGTGCTAACAATAAAATGTATGGTAAAGTCCATATACACAGTTATTTATCTTCTGGAAATGTAATTTATTCTCTGTTCCATAGCTCCTTAAATGCTGATGAGCTTGGCTAAGATAAGACTGATTTAATTTTATTTTCATTATAAATGCAATATGTGTGATTGTGCTGCCTTCCACACTTTGATACATCTCCTATGAAGTTCTTTGTGAACGCTCAGTTGGTAGATGATATATATATATAGATTTTTTTTTTTAATTAAACATTGGACAAAAAAAAAATAAATAAAAAAAATTTAGCTTGGAGGGATTGCCTTGCTGGAAAATGGATGTTAGAAAAACGGAAAGATGAGAAGATGCAAAGCATGCGCCGGCGGGTTTAATTGTGGACTTTCATTCACTCCATTGTCAGATTGTGTATACACCTAAAGAGGATTATAAATTGCTTTAAACATGAGAAATTTGTTCGGCATTTTCTCTTCCTTCCTTTTTAATCCAAACAATGTGAAATTTAAATAACAGTGATTTTTTTTTCTTTGCTAGTGAAAAATGACAGTCTGTGCATTTGTGAAATCTTCTTATACAGGTTTTAGGTATCAGATGTGGCTTTACCAATCAGTAGGAACATAAAGGATAAAGTGTAGAGCTTTGCAAGGACACATCTGTCATATTAACAGCCAAACTGCTTGCAGAAATGCTGAGAGATAAGTTCAGAGAAACGTTCTGAACCTTGAAAGTACCCAGTACACAACACTGACTTGTATTTTCCAAGATGCCCAGACTGTGAAATATCCTGATAATGCATCCAGTCCGCTCTATACTCCGTGAAGTGCACGACTGCTGCAAGATTGAGCCGAGGAAGAAAATCTATTGCAGCATACAGTAAATTGTTATGCACAAGGAATACCCATTGATTAAAGGAAACCTACCACTTCTGAAGGTAGGTATGAGATACAACAAATCCGGGCACCGCTCAGGGTGAGCTGGTGCCGGTGCTTGCTCGTTGTGTTTAAAACCGCGTATCGCGGTTTTAACACTTTTGAAGCTTTCTAGCAGAAACTGCTTGCTCGGCGCTTCGTGCACACGATCGCGCGCGCCTACATTGGAAACGCCGCAGCGTTGCGCGCGCACGGTCGCGCCAGCGCCGAAGCAGTTTCTGCTAGAAAGTTTCAAAAGTGTTAAAACCGCGATACCGCGGTTTAACACTAACGAACTAAGCACCGGCACCAGCTCACCCTGAGCTGGTGCCCGGTTGTTTGTATCTCAACCTACCTTCAGAAGTGGTAGGTTTCCTAAGGACCTTTTGCTCCTAAAACAGGAAAGAGTGGAACACTGGACATCAGTAGAAAGACTTAACTTTTGCTTAAAAACAAAACAAATGAACTACAAAACTAGTCTATAAAATTCTATATTGACTATTGTACAGTAACCTCTCTGAAATTTTATTGAAGAATTGATACCCTCACATCTATCTGAAGCTAAAGTAGGAAATGAACAAGCCAAGAGCTTTCAACCAAATTGAGAATGTACGGGTGCACCGTACTATGAGATGGCCTCAAATGATAGGGAAAAGCCAAGGAGGTTAATGTAGGGATCTGGGACTGCTTTATTTTGCTGACAAGTGGTGGCTTCTTCAGGCAAAAATTCTTTAAAACTGATCTGGCTGTGAGTAAGCTTACTTGTCTTGTTTCTCTTATCTCTATTCTCTCTTGCAACCCAATTGTTTGTTTCTTTTCAGAACCAACACTATCCCTCTTTATCAATGTACGATGAATGCCAATATAATGGTAATGTAAACCATTTTTAAGTAAAAGGAACCTGTTGGGACCACTTCTTTGGCCCAAGAACCGCCACTGCTTTACTGCAGCTGACTAAGTTTTAACTCATTACTACATCATTAATGGAAATTGTAACTGCAGAGTTTAATGGACACTATAGTTCTTTTGTCCTATCATGGTAGTCTTGATCTATATTGTTGAGGCATGAGTCATGGATCATGCAGCTTTCTGGCGCAAATGTGTTCAAGGACATGGTTGGGTGAGGGTCGTTTTCCTAATACATTGAATATAGTATATTTTCTGTAAGTCTAGACCAGAAGGGGCGTCTCACTTTGGACCTATACTACTGGAAATTAAAGCACAGTGCCTATCCCAAGAACCTCATCTCCACCAATCATCACCAATCTTTGTACAAATACATTCAGTTTCTTACAAAATAGAAATACAAACAGCTGTCACCTGAATCCCCTGTTTGCTCCTATCTCCCAAAGTCTGGATGTTTTGAATAAAATAGAATAAAGGAAGTTTTTACTTTTCATTGATAAATGTTGCTTTTATCACTCTGTCTACAAAACCCTTTTACAATCTTACATGTGTATTTCTCAAGGACAATGGCAGTTTTTCTTACCCTAAACATTGTAGTTTTCTTTTTAAACTCAGTGAGTGAGTAAAAATTTGATTTGCATACTTCTTTTCTTGAACATACTCTTTTGTGTTTGAGAATGTAATGTCAACAGAATGTATTCCGTGCATTTCTATAAAATACAATGTAGCACATGTGACGGCTTTATTCTCGTAACACTTTTATTGAATGTTCTAAATTGAATCCAATTTTTATTTCAGATGTGCAACAGATAAAGAAAGAAATGTCTCATAGAACTGAAAACGTACTATATGTGTGTCAGGATTTAGGAACAGTGGATTCTCTGGACCACCGCGGGAGGTGGTATTAGCTGACAAATGGGACCTGAGTCTTAGTGGCACCTGGTCTTCACCAGAGCCCGCCACAAAGCGGGTTGGACTTGCCGTTGCAGGGTACCACCAGGTCGTTCCACAGGTGCGACTAGCCTGCGGTGGCAGCCGAGGTCAAGGTACCTTAAAAGGAGACAGTCTTGTGGTCAGGTTGAGGCAGAAGGTCAGGGGCTGATCCAAGGTCAGCAACGGGAGGTCCAGGCAGAAGGGTACGGGACGACAGGCACATGGGACACAGATACACAGCAACACGGAGGGACTCTGGTAAAACAGAAACGCAAGAATACACAGGAATGCAGGAATAAAAGAGGGGTGCTTTAACAATGGAGTAAACACACAAAGATCTGGTAGGGAATGATGGGAGATGCCGGATAAAATGCAGAACAGGAAGTGGCTAATGCCAATCACCTGCGCGCTGGCCCTTTAAATCTAGAAGTACTCCCGTGTGGACACCCCACGGAGGGGGCACCGGACAGGAGAGGGAACCAAGAGAGGTAAGATAATGGGCAAGGGGCACAGGTGCACCCTTGATATGGATCGCGGGGATGCACGCGACAATGTGCTTCTCCTCCTATGGGTGAAGTTGGTCGAGTAGTGAGCCCTAGAGAGGCCAAGTTGTTCTTGATAGTGAAAGTACTGTAAAAAGAATGGCCCCTAGTTGGATGGTCTTAGATAATCTAGAGCAGATGCAAATGAAAGAGTATAAATTATAGTCTAGTCAGTTAATAAAACATGGAGTTTTTCAGTTTGTGAAAAAAGTTTTGAAGAACTTAACTTACATTGTAGAAATATGTGAATGGATAGAACAGCAAATTTTCTACAGACTTTTTTTTTTTTCATCTGGGCCTGTAAGAAAAACATTGGGTCAACTGTTATACTAGAAGGAACATGGTTTACTCTTTACTGTAAGAGTGAGACTATGGTACTCGCTTGCCACAGCATGGTGTGGACTGGACATGGTCAAGCAACCTGGAAGCATTTCTAGAAAGCAAAAATGTCTCATTTCAATAAAACTAGATTCTTGGGATGGAACTTTTTGGAATTCTGGGAATTATTCTGCCTTCTATATTGTAGTTGGGAAAGAATATCTTTCCTATTCCACAATGTAAAGGCATAATTTTGACTTGATGGCCTAGCGTCCTTAATCATTCTAAGCTACTGTATGAAAGTGAAATTTTCCAGTGTTTTTGGAATCTTTTTGACAAATCAAAAACCAAAGATCTGCAGTACTTCCCTATCTGCTCCCCCAGCCTCCCTTGATTTATCAGTCATAGACTATATCATCCCAACAAGTGTATCTCCTGCAAAAACCAAGCTGAGGATGGCTTACAATGTCAGTGTCTCTATCTATAGCTTATTTTAAAATAAGGATGTACATTTACTTTGTCTACAGAGGTAATATCATACCATTCTATAGGAATTTATTCTATTACATGGTGTTGCATTATATAACCAGAATCTGCGGGAAGAAATTAAAAAAGTGTCTGTTACACTGGAGACAATTAGTGATTCAGTAAAGATAACTTGTCTGTCTTGAGAAGGTGAGGAGTGGTAATTTTTGACATACAGTTAATTTCCCTGTCACTGAGATGAAGGTAAAATTGAGACTGACAGATCCTCACAGGACAATTTAAAGTTGACAGTTGTGTTTGGAGGTTGCCAATCATTACTATAACTGTACATTCCCAGGAGTTTGACTGCATTTGGGTTTTTCTATTTTTTCATTTATTTCTATGCTTGTGGATTCTTAAAGTTGAATACATAATCTCTTATTTTATTTATGATGTTTTGTGTTACTGTCATGTCATTTTTTCAGTGTTTGCACGGATGTAGAGATTAATAAGTATAATTCAATGTTTGCAATAATTAACAAAAAATGACAATTTAACTATTGTTGCTGCTTTCAGACTACCTCTACAAACAATTGACTCAATGAAGTGTAAAATAATGTGAAATGATGTGACAAATATTTCCTTACAGTATGAAACTATTATTTTAGTTCTTCTTTTTACTAGAGTACCTTACAGCATATACTCTTTAAGCACCAATGTTCTTTCTTATTTTTAGCAATGTAGAAATAAATGGCCATAGTATTGTGGGCTACTATTTTTTTTTTTTTGAAAGGTGGAACATAAATGGCACAGATTTGTGCAAGAACGGTAACCTTTATGTCATGTAATGAGATGGTGTGTATAGTTGTTTATGTCGGTGAAGTAAAAGCAGATTTATAACCATTCCTTTAACAACATGGGAACATGGCACCAATAAATCCCACTGGGCAACCAATCTAGACAGTATCTACTGTGTCTAGTGGCTGTAGGTTAAAGGACTATGGCAAAAAGTACAAGAATGCTTGTTAAAGTTCTATGTCTCTAGATACTGAATAGCATCATTTTATTTCCTGCATATCACTTTTTGGGATTGAATTAACATTTGTGAGAGCCATAATTGTCAACCATTTTTCATTAGGTTGATTTGGTGGTATTTATTTGCCCTCTAAAATATCAGGGTTTCTTTCAAATAGTGTATCTTAGAATTGGGGTATGATTATACGTTGCAGTCTTTCAAGGTCGGAGTGGAAGGCCTAGGGCCCACAAGACAAATTGATTCTAGGTACCCACCTACTGCTACATGGAAATATTAGCCGTATATATTCTAGGGCCATATTTATAGAATGTAGAAAGGTACAACAAACGTGTAAGGTAAAATGCATCCCAAAACACACAAGTATTAATGAAATTAAAAACATGGAAGTATTTTGAGGTGTGTTTTGCAATGTATTTTAAAATGCAATGTTAAGCTGGTGCTTAAGCGGCACAAGATGCAATTTAAATTGTGTTTTAAAAGGCATTTTAGGCGCATGTAGAGAATCTTCTCAAAAAACGTCTGCATTCAGATGCTCTTATTGTGGCCCCTCCCTTCCCCCTCCTACTGTGGCCCCTTACCTAACCCTCCTATTGTGGCTCCTCCCCCTCCTATTGTGTACCTTCATCTCTCCCTCATATTGTGTACCCTCATCTTCCCATCATATTGTAATTTCTCACCTCCCCCTCATATTGTGTACCCTCATCTCTCCCCTCCTATTGTAACCTCTCACCTCCCCCTCATATTGTGTACCTGCATCTCTCTCCTCATACCGTAACCTCTCACCTCCCCCTCCTATTGTGTACCCTCATCTCTCCCCTCATATTGTGTACCCTCATCTCTCCCCTCATATTGTGTACCCTCATCTCTCCCCTCTTATTGTAACCTCTCACCTCCCTCTCATATTGTAACCTCTCACCTCCCCCTCAAATTGTATACCCTCATTTCCCCCTCATATTCTGAACCCTCTGGGTTAGGAAGTATGACCAACCGACCTGCCACACTAAAGAATGGAGGATGTGCTCCACTAAAACAGTGCACCTAATCAACAGCACAGCAGCAGGATCTGTTCCTCGGATAAGAAATGTTGGAGGATGGGATGGCATTAGTGGCATCTATGCTTCCCCAATGTTATCAGTAGCTGCATAAAGTAGATATGTGGTCTCTGACCCCACATTGGGATCAAAAGACTGCCTGTCATATGACATGGATTGTGTTTATATTGTATGTATGTTTAAATATGGTGTATACACTATCTAATTATATGATTTATATATACTATATGCGTGTATATAATGTGTATGTACTATACAGTATGTGTGCAAATTGATGTGCACATATGACATGTGCTTATATGATGTGCATAAACTGTATGTGTGCATAAATGTATGAATGTGGGGCACAGCCTCTCCGTGTTTTGCCCCTGGATCCATCGATACAGTTATATTCAATTTAATGCTGCATTCAAATCATGTTTTTACTATAAGTTGCAAGGATACCTGACCTGTCCTTTCAACGAGGACCAAGATGTATATGTATATGTGGTTCTGCTCCCCTGCCTCATGAAAGAGGGAGAAGGAGAACATCAGTAGCAGCTGTGTCCTTAAATGGCCAGTGGTCTATTGTTGGGGTCCAAAAGGATGGCGCACACAGAGGTGAGTATACTAAAAATTTTTATTCAAGGTCTTTAAAAGTAAATTTTGAAGCGCTCCAACTATCAATCCATGTATTTATATTTATATTTTTAGATCTTTTTTATCTTTTTTATCTTTGATGTGTAAGTAACTAACCTTGTCCTTAATTATCATCTCTCTATATGTATTTTTATATGAAATTATGGTACAATATGTGTGTATGTATATCCACAAATCTTTATTACCGTTTTTTTATTATTTGTACAATATTTTATAGTTGATACACAGATGTGATACTTCCAATGATGATATAATTTTACGACCATGTTCACGATTTAAGAACGTATCAGCACAACCAATACTTACCATGTTTTTTATCTGTTTGT
Organism: Engystomops pustulosus; assembly: GCA_019512145.1. Classification (NCBI taxonomy): domain Eukaryota; kingdom Metazoa; phylum Chordata; class Amphibia; order Anura; family Leptodactylidae; genus Engystomops; species Engystomops pustulosus. The sequence goes on from CM033642.1 coordinate 159,495,235, forward strand.
TTTTTACTTATTTTTTCATTTACTTGTTTATATACTTGTATTGCCCTATTGGGTTAAAACTGCTCTTTATTTTCTGTCACTGTACTCAGTCTTTTGTTCACTTGAGAAAGGGGTAGAGCGCCCCAAAACGCGTTGTGTTTTAAAGACCTTGAATAAAAAATTTTAGTATACTCACCTCTGTGTGCCCCATCCTTTTGGACCCCAACAATAGACCACTTTCACCACATCCTATAGAGTTTGGCAACTCCATTTAGGAGATTATACTCTGGAGGCAGCACCACAAAGCCTACAATAGTGTTGTGTCTATCTGCAGCACAACCTAAAACGGTGAGCACAATCTACAGCTTTATGTCCATTTGTTACCCCCTAAGATGTCACACTATTAGCGCTTTCACCAGTGGCGTACCGACCGCGGTCGCAGCGGTCGCCATTGAGACCGGGCCCGTCGGACGGGGGGGCCCGGGCGATCGTATCAATGGCGACAGCGGTCGGTACGCCACTGGCAGTCGGGCAGGGGCCTCCGTCCGTCCGGACAGGAAGCTCCTGCCCGTCACTGTATAGTGCTCGATGCGGCCGTTTCCGGCCAGTCGAGCACTATTACTGGAGCGATGTGGCTGGAAAACCACCCCGGCACACATCGCTCCATGAACTAGGATGCGCGGCCGCGTGATGACGTCATCACGCTGCCGCGCACCTCTTCCTGTCTGGCCGCGGGCTGAAGAACGAAGAAGTGGGACCTGCTGCCAGAGGTGAGTGTACAGGGTTTTTTTTTTAATCAATCAGCAATGGAGTAGACATCAAAGTCTAATCTGTCTGGTGGCCTGGTATAGATTCCTAAGGTCCCTTACACACTAGCAGTGTGTTCTAGCTGGAAAGTCCGACCCAATCACAAACAACAAACACTGAACTCTACATGTCCGTTCAGTTGCTCAGTGTTGCAGCTGGACGTTCCAGCCAGAACACATTGCAAGTGTGAAGTGAGTTGGATACTATAAATCGCAGTGTTCTCTGGCTGGAACGTCTGGTCCAAACACAGACAACTAGATCTGAACTCTGCGTGTCAGTCCAGTTCCAGTTGCTCAGCGTTTGGGCCGGATGTCCCAGCAGGCACATGCTGCCATTGTGTAAACGGCCTAAAATTCTTCCCTGTGGAAAGTTAGAGGGGTGTGGAAACTTTAACAAGGCAAGTATACTAATACTTACCATAATAAGGTTTTCCTTTTACCAGCCGGAGCCATAGGTCATGTGACTCCGGGCAGCAGGACACATGAAGTCCTCAGTCCTGCTGCCACGGGGTCAATTATATAATCGGTGACCCTATTAAGGTCTTATTTATACCCTGTTTAAGTTTCCTATAAGTGGACAATAACTTTAAAAGAGGATCCATCATTTGGGACACTAAACCACCCAAAGGTCCTTTAGTGTCACAAAATCGCCCAATTTGATATGCCTTTTAGGTGCTATATAGAAAAAAAAATATTTGTATTTATTTAAAGAGCGGTCAGATGAGGTGCCTTGGACCCATCTCTGCTGCTCCCTGCGCCTTTGCAGTAATACAATGAAGAGGGAACGTCATCGCACGAGCGTCATCTCCTTACAGCACATGCGCAGTGAAGCCAGGGTGCACAACGCCAGCTTCATTGGGTGACTGCGCAGGTGCCAGGAGCTTTGCAGCGAGGCAAGTATACAATTTTTTTTTTTATATATAGGAACCTGGGATTGGAGTGAGTGATGCACGGTATGCAAAACCTCCTCCAAAGTGAATAGTGTAGAGACAGAGAGAAAACAAAAAAGGAGCGCTCTCCTAGTGCATTACGCAATGATATTTGCTATAAAAGAAAATTCTTTGTCCAATGGGACTCTCACCTGATCGATGATCAGTATACAGCAATGTGGGGTTTGAGTATAGTACAGACTATAAACATCTATAAATCACCATCATATCACACATGAACAACAACTAAGAAGGTATAACCCTTGATATACGAAAATGTATATATATTTATAATTTTTATTTATACATATGCGTCCCTACACAACCGGAAATAGGCTCCGGTCGCTCCATCTCCACTACAACGAGAAGGAGAAAAAGTGAAAAGTGCAGGCACAGCAAAAAAGAAAGTAATGTTATACACATGAAAAGGTTCTTTGGGTAATGAAACTAAGTACATTGTGTTTTAGATTTCGCATTATGTTTTATATGTTTTTACCGGCACCGGTCAGACTCCGAACCGGAAGTCAATCCCGATTACCGGTAACGGAGTACTTCCGGTGTTTTAGAATATATATGTTGCATACAAGTGAATTACATATGGATTACCTGACGAAGGTCCGAGTACCGGACCGAAACGCGTTGTGATATTTTAACCAATAAAATCCGATATTAATTATATACATCGGGAGTCTGGAACATCATTGAGCGCTCGAATTGACGTGTAACGAAGCTTCAGTAAAATCAGTACATATATACCTTAAATGGCCAGTGACGTCTCTGGGGACCTCCCTGAGCATGGATGCAATACTTATGTCCTCTTTAAACTTAATTGGCCTCTGCTGAGTATATAAGTCACTCAGAAGGAGGGATGAAAAGTTGTTGTGTCTTTCTATCCTGTGTTTTCCACAGTATACAATGTATACTGTTCCTAGCAGAGGTGTAACTGAAGCCAGAGGGGGAGGGGCCACAAGAGGGGGAGGGCCCACAATAGGCGTATCTAAATGCAGACGTTTCTGGAGGAGATTCTCTAGATGCGCCAAGCAGGTGCCCATGGTGCATGGTAAATCATAATTCCAGACTATGGCGCAAAAAGAGGCCCTCCATTTGCTCAGCATGTACACCAAAGAAAACGCACCTCCCCCAGCTATTGCTACTTTTTAAGCTGTTTACTTACAATTTAAAAAACCCTGCATATACTCAAAATAGGCAGGGGATGGGAGGATGTGCTATGGGGGGGGGGGGGGGGGGGCAGTCAAAAGTATGCTATGGGGCCCACTCATTCCTAGTTACGCCACTGTGTGCAAGCTGAAGCAAAAAAGATGCAAAGAAGATAATAATTGCTGCTATTCACTGTAAATGATTAGATGATTACAAGATAGGACCTCATCAAAAATTTAAAAATATTCTTTGATTGGTACCAAGAGGGATCGAGCTGTGAGTACTGATCTTAAATATAACTTTTATTCACAGCTGCATTAAAACTAATGAAATAGAGGTAATACCCAATGTGTGTAGTGTCATTTCCCACAATATACAAAAGGCTTAAAAATATTCCAGGATCGGTATATTGCAGATATATCACCTCTGATCACTGAAAATGATTGCTAAAAAAGTGTCATCAGAGAGGATAGTTAGGGAGTGGCACACACTCTAAGTTACCCTAGGATAGCTGCAGGTGAAAAGTATAACACTAGATGGGCGCTGTGTGATATACCAATATCTCCCACTATATCTCACCTATCATCAGGTTTGATGCTGTTTGATTTGATTTAGATTTCCGGCAGCATTTATGTATTGATAACAATAAACTACTAATATTATTTTTTAAAGAATTCTATTCTATTATTTAAAGCTTTTTTAATACCTTCATAAAACATTTGCACTGTACTCAAAAACTAACTTTTGATGTTTTTCATTCATGCAACCTTACCTGCTGTTGTATTGTATCTGTCACTGATGGCTCCTGTACCCTCCCATCACAGATCACATGGGCACATCTTTTCGACACGTGTAGTCTCTAAGACTTATTTTAGATCCAAAAACAAAAGCAGTTGCCTCCTGCTTTTAACATACTGTAGATGCAGAGGTTTTCCCAGGAAGGGTTAACAAGAATGACACAGATTCTTCAAAAGTATTCCTGAAAGCTACTGATTCTCTCTCTGGTAAACAAATATTGCATAAACCAAGACAAACCTCTCTCTTACAATCATTATGGGATGGCCATATGGACAATATGGTGCAATTCCTTTGAGTTAGAAAAACAAATCTGTCTTTCGGGTCTTAATGTAATTTTCTGTTTTACTTTGAGCTTAGAAGTTGATCACTATTTACAAAGAAATCTTCTCTGTAGAAGGAGATGCTTAATATTTAGAATACTTAGAATACTGATGGAAAGAAAAGATGGAAAAAAAACTCTTAATACAAGGGGTTACTTTGTAAAAGGTACATGATGTGTTTAAAAATGTTATTTCAATTTATTTAGAACTTTCAAAACCTCTCTTGGTGTTCACACCCATTTAGTCATTCTCATAGCAGTAAAAGAAGCAGTGGGGAAACCAGGGTTGGCTCGAGGTTTCAGTAGGCAACAGAGCCTTAATGGGCCTCTTTGCAGAAACACAGAAACTACAGGAACATATAGGTTTTTTTTTTAATATATATATATAGCCCCTATGGATTTTATATATATATATATATATATATATACTGGTTCCAATATTAAAGTTACATTTGAGAAAAAAAATTACATATTTAAAGCCACAAGAGGTAATTCACTGGGTTCAATGCTTAAGTGAAGATAGAAAATCGTCTTTTATGTTTGTGTTCTACCAGTTCAGAATAAACATGATTATGTCTGGCATTGGAAAAATTGTTACGGTACACATATATGTATTTACCCATATTACGGTTTAGATTACTTCTGCATAGAAGAAGTAATAATCATAAGCATAGAATTATTCTTAGTGAAAATATAGAGTGAAATTAACCCTTAGAGGACACAGCTGTTTTTGGATTTGAGGAAGGAAAAAAAACCCCCATAAATCTTGCATATTTTATATTTTGTTGTTACCACGCTCGTGCCATCTATATGGCATTGATGATTAATCCGGGTTCTGGGGCAGCTTTAATGCAGCTTGTTAACCAGCACCTGGACCTGGGCTTTATAAACTCTAGCTGCACCAAGGGAGGGTCTCTCTGACCAGAGCTAGAGGTGATGCTTCGAGTTAAGCAAGCCTGAAGTTAAAGACTGCCATTGCATTAGTTTTTTTGGTATTTAGTAGCCAGAGAGGGAAAAGCTACTGTGTTACTAGAGCCCAGACGGGCAGGTCTTTTGTTTTGTATTCTGTTTTGTTGGTTATGAGCCTGTACATGTTGGGCATGTAACTATACCTGAAAATAAAGTCTGGAAGTCGAATCAGTTTTAGAAATACAAGTCAGTAGTAGTAGTGGTCAAAAGTTTGGTGTTACTTAGAAATTTCCATCTTTTTGAAAGAAAACACACTTTCTTTTAATGAAGCTAACATTAAATGAATTATAAATACACTGTATACATTGTTTAATGTGGTGAATGACTATGCTAGCTAAAAATCTCTGGTTTTTAATGTAATATCTATATAGGTGTATAACCCATTTCCAACAACTACCACTCCAGTGGTTTAATGTTACATTGTTTTTGCCAACGGTGTTTATTGTTTGTTATATCAAGCTCTCACAATGTCCAGAAAAAACGAACTTTCATGTGACACTCAACAGTCCTTTCTACTTGACAGGCCATTCCATTCGGCAAACTACCAAAAAACTGTCTCTAACCAGAGTAGAAAGAAAAGAGACCCTGATCCACAAGTAAGCAACAAGTACATTAGAGTCTCTAGTTTGAGAAATGGACAACTCACAGGTCACAGGTCTTCAACTGGCAGCTTCTTTAAATAGTACCCACCAAGCGCCAGTTTCAACCTCTACAGGGAAGATGCAACTTCAGGATGTTGGCCTTCAAGGCAGAATGGCAAAGAAAAAGCCATATCTGAGACTGGCTAATAAAATTAGCCGTAATGAGAAATTTTAACTTGTTGTCATCCAGCTTCCCTGACTACTCTATTGTAGTTTGTACCACAGTGTAAGACAGCATTGTATGTGTTATCTGAATACCGTCTTGACTATTTTCTTTCTAGTTCTGCAGGAATGATGTACAGTACACAGATCCTTATTTCTAATATTCTTGGATTCCTTAAGTATAAGGTATGTTTCACAGGACTGGAACAAAAATAATCATAAAATTAATCTGGAAACTATAGACCTTTGAATTAACCCCTTGCTGCCAAAACCACTTTTCACTTACCTGACGTGGCCCATTTTTTTTCAAATCTGACATGTGTCACAAGAAGTGGTTATAACTTTGGAACACTTTAAACATAACCACGGTATTTTGAGATTTTCTTGTGACTTATTGTACTTAATGTTAGTTGAAAATTTTTTTATTCATGAAAAAAATCTATTTTCGAAATTCTAAATGTTCTACTTTTTTGACACATAATGCAAAATTAACTTGATAACGAACATTTAATGAATGTTGGCTTTATGTTGACATGGTTGATTATGCATCCTCTTCTTTCTGTAGGATGTTGAGAGGCCTAAATTATAGAAAAACTACACCCCTCAACCTTGGTAAAACAACTTTTATGACATTTGTTAACCCGTTGTTTTACATGGGTTAAAACAAAATCGGTTGCAATTTTGAAATTTGTTTGTTTTGGTTAAATGATCAAAATTTTAAATGTATTTTTCAAAAAATTTACACATTCTCAGAGGATAAAATACCAAAACAATCCCTAAAGTTTGATACCCAATTTCTCTCGAGTAGAACAATACCCCATATGTGGTGGTAACCTGCTGATTGGGCGCACGCCATAGCACTGAAGGGAAGCTGCGCCATTCAGAGCAGATTTGTATTGTCACTTTGTAAAGCCTATTTTAAATTTTTTTGGGGCAATTTGGACATACAATGTCTTATTTTCAGTGAGTTTAGATGCACTTTACAAATACAATAGCGGACCTTTAGCTTATTGATGAGATTTTATTAACTCTTTAATGTATGGAGAAAATCATCAATTCTGATTTTATTTTTTTCATATTTTATCTTTATTCTATAGATCACTACGGTTACAGTGATATGTCATTTGTATAGTTTTTCATATATTTTTATGTTTCTACTGAAGAAAAACTTATATAGAGAAAATCCTTTTGTATTCGTATCACCATCTTTTCAGAGAGAACTTTTTTGGCTGACAGAGCTGGTTTAGGTCTTATTATTTACGTGTTGAATTGTTATTTTCAGTGGTACTATTTGGCGCACATAACTTTATTTCATCACTTTTTAGAAGATTTTTGTGAAGGGATTTTATAGGGTTTTCGGATCTTTTCTTTTACAGCGTCTTTTCTTTTTCACTGGGTGAGTCCAATATTGTTTCTGATTTATTGTAAGGACGCGGAGATACTAAATATGTGGGTTTTTTTGTTGTGATTTTGTGGTTTTTGTACTTTTTTAGATGTGTAAAGGGAATCTTGGTGTTTAGGGGACTTTTACTTTATTTAAGTAATGATTTTTATTAAAAAAACATTATGAAATGTTTGAAACTGTTTCTTACAGGTTACCTAAGCGATCGTCTTTTTATTTAGCTTCTTATGCCCTTGTTTTTAAAGAAAAAAGGTTTTAAAAAATATTTAAAACTTAAAAAAATCAAGGGCAGAAGAACAGATCCTGCGAGAGGGGGTACACACTAGCATGTAAGGCTGCTTGGTTTACAGTCGAGATGACGCGAACATGGCTCGTCCGACGCTTGATGGATCGGTCGAGCATTAGGGGATGGCTCGACTGCTCGTTGCTCGGACGAATACTTCGCCCGCTCGAGAAATGGCAGCTCCCGCCTTTGCTTTTTGGCGGCCAGAAACAGAGCCACACAAGCAGGGACTCTGCACTCACCCAGCATGACTGGTACCCTTACACGTCGATAGCAGTGGTTGGTGGCCAGATTCAGGTGACCCTGGGTAGACTACCGCTGCCCGCTGCTCGGATCATTCTGTGTCTGGATGCCGGCTGGGAGAGAGCTGCTGCGGGCAGGAAAGCGTTAGGGTGTTCTATTAGCTTACTGTTAGGCAGGAGTGATTCTCCAAAGAACCCAACAGTCCCTTCTTAGGGCTACAATAACGCTTCTACTTTTTATTTTAATTTGCATCTAGTACCATTTGTGTGAGGAATTAGCAGGGGGACTTGCTACCGTTGTGTTTGCTCTTAGTGGCACACATATCCATAGCAAAGACCGAAGTGGGAAAATTAGTAGGGGTTGGATTTCATAGGCACTAACTCAGTGTCATCTCATCTGGGCATAGTAGTGTGCTTTGATACTGGGCTAGAAAATAGCCATAGGAGAATACAAAGAGCTTACTACGCATACAGTCTCGTTTAATATATTTGATTCGTGATCTGCTGGTGGCTGTACTTTCTGCAGTGCATGTACTAGCCAATTCTGAGCAATTTTTAGTGAGACTTGCGACCGTGTGTTTCTGCGCTTAGTGACGCACATATCCTAGCAAAGACCGGAAGTGGGAAAATTTAGTAGGGGTTGGATTCAATTAGGCACTAACTCAGTGTCATCTCATCTGGCATAGTAGTGTGCTTTGATCCTTGGCTAGAAAATAGCCATAGGAGAATACAAAGAGCTTACTACGCATACAGTAGCGTTCTATATATTTGATTCTGGTTATCTCGCTGTACTTTCTGCAGTCTGTTACTAGCAATTCTGAGCAATTTGTAGTGAGGACTGCGACCGTGTGTCTGCGCTTAGTGACGCACATATCCATAGCAAAACCGAAGTGGAAAAATTTAGTAGGGGTTGGGACAATTAGGCACTAACTCAGTTCATCTCACTGGCATAGTAGTGTGCTTGATACTTGGCTAGAAAATAGCCATAGGAAATACAAAAGCTTACTTACGCATACAGTAGCGTTCTATATATTTTTTCTGGTTATTCTGCGTGGCGTACTTTCTGCAGTGCATGTACTAGCCAATCTGAGCAATTTGTAGTGAGACTTGCGACCGCTGTGTTCTGCGCTTAGTGACGCACTATTCCATAGCAAAGACCGAAGGTGGGAAAATTTAGTAGGGGTGGATTTCAATTAGGCACTAACTCAGTGTCATCTCATCTGGCATAGTAGTGTGTTGATCTTGGCTAGAAATAGCCATAGGAGAATACATAAGCTTACTTACGCATACAGTAGCGTTCTATATATTTGATTTATGGTTGATCTGCGTGGGGCTGTACTTTCTGCAGTGCATGTACTAGCCAATTCTGACAATTTGTAGGAACTTGCGACCGTTTGTCTGCGCTTAGTGACCGACATCCATAGCAAAGACCGAAGTGGGAAAATTTAGTAGGGGTTGGTATTCAATTAGCACAACTCAGTGTCATCTCATCGGGCATAGTAGTGTGCTTGATACTTGGCTAGAAAATCTCCATGCAATAGATAGCATTGTTTGGTTAAAACTCAAAAAAAAACAAAAAAACACAAAAAAAAAAAAAAAACACAAAAAAACAAAAAAAAGTAAAAAAAAAAATAAAGTTATAACTCTATTTTAAAAATGTTTAACCCGAGGGCTAGGGGTAGAGGACGAGGGCGGGACTTGGGCGTCCAACTACTGCAGGGTCAGATGCCGTGTCCTGCGGGGTGGACACCACCTGCTGATGAGGAGCAGGGGACCGCCGCAGAGCTCCACTCCCTAGGTTCATGTCTGAAGTTACTGGGACTCGTGGTAGAGCACTGTTAGAGCCAAACAGTGCGAACAGGTGATGTCGTGATTGCTGACAATGCTTCGAGCAATTTGTCCACCACCAGTCAGTCTTCCACGCAGTCACCCATGCCATCCGAAATCGCCACTCCTCCAGCTCCTGCACCTCACCTCCTCCCCCCCCGTCTGCCCCCTCCCAGGAAAATTGGCATTTGAAGACCGTATACCGAAGAACTGTTTTCGACCCTTCCACAGTCACAAACCACTGTCCGGTTGCTGCGTGAGCAATTTTCCGATGCCCAGGTTTTCCAACGTCACAGTCTGTGGGTGAGATGACCTTCTTGACGTAGTGAAGTGTTGAAGAGGTGTCCGACGATGAGGAGACCCGGTTGTCAGACAGTGGGGAAGTTTTTGCCAGGGCAGGAAGTCCAGGGGGGAGCAGACTGAGGGATCGGAGGATGATGAGGTGACAGACCCAAGCTGGTTGAAGGCCCGGGTGACACACAGTGCTTTGGAGACGGGGAGTCCTCGACCCAAACAGTTTGGAAGAGGCAGTGGTGGGGCCAGACGGAGAGCAGGGCCAGGACTGGTGCATCAGCGCCAATGTGTCAACATAGTGAATCTCGCCTGGAGGGGCTCCTCGGCGAGGGCTAGATCTTCAGAAGTCTGGAGGTTCTTAAGAAACACCGGATGACCGACGGACTGGGGTGCAACATTTGCCAAACCAGCTCAGCAGGGGTCCACCACTACTAGCTTAACTACCACCAGTATGCGCGGCATATGATGCTAAACCACCCACTCAGTGGCACAAGCCGTTCAACCTCCGCCGTGCACACCACTGCTCCTCCCCTGTTCAGCTGCTAGTCAGCCCCCTGCCCAGGACCCTGCCACAAAAACCCCATCGTCGCCTCCACGATCCTCCACAGCATCCACCAGCGTTCAGCTCTCCATACCCCGACGCTGGAGCGAAACCAAATATAGTGCAACCCCCCGCACGCCCAGCCCTTAATGCACATCTCCAATTGGCTTAGCCTGGAGATGCTGCCTAAGCTAGTAGAGACCGAGGCCTTTCAACCCATGGCGGCGGCGCCGCCCCTCGGTATTGCGTCCCCCAGCCGCCACTACTTTTCCCAGATGTGCCTGTCCCAGCCCTGGCACCAGCACGTGTCAGACAACATCATCCGTGGCCCTGACCAACTGCCGTTTCTGACAAGGTCCCCTGACCACGGACACGTGGACAGTGCTGCCGGCAGGGCCACTATATATCGCTGACGTGCACATTGGGTTTACTGGTGGAGGCTGGGACCGCGTCTGACACTGGGGCTGCTCATATACTGCCGACGCCGAGGATTGCGGGGCCTACCTCGGCTCCAGGTGTTTCAGGCCTACTATGGCCTCCTCCTCCTCCCACCCCCTCCCCACCTCCTCCTCCGAACTAACCATCCGTGGGCACGGCGCATCAGTCGGTAGCTCTAGGCCACAGCAGCAGTGCCGTCCGCTAAGCGACAGCAGGCGTGCTCAAACTGCTGACCTAGGCGAAAAAAGCACACCGCCCAATAGAGCAAAGGGCATCACGGCGCAGACTGATTCTGTGGCTGGCACCGCTGACCTCAAGCCGTGAAGGTTGTGTGTGACAACGGCCGTAACCTGGTGGCGGCTCTGCAACTCGGCAGACTTGACACATGTGCCATGCCTGCCCATGTGTTAAATCTGATAGTTCAGCAGCGTTTCCTCAAGACACCCCATCTGTCTGATTTGCTCACGAAGGTGCGCCGCATCTGTGCGCATTTCAGGAAGTCCAGCCCAGATGCTGCCACGCGTCAGCAGCGCAGCGCCGCTCCAACTGCCCGCTCACCGACTGTTGTGCGCACGTGCCCACGAGGTGGAATTCAACACTGACCATGTTATCCAGAGTTTACAGCACGCAGAGCATTGTAGACTGCCAATGTCAACCTTCCCCACAAACTGGTAGTCGGTCAGTCAGCTTCCTCAAGTCTACAATGAGGAGTGGTGGACGTGGATGTCGGATAATCTGTTCAGGTGCTGAGTAACTTGAGGAGTCAACCAGATGGTCAGTGGCGATGCCGCCATCATCAGCCTCACCATCCCGCTGCTTGGCCTGTTGAAAAACTCTCTGGTCGCATGAAGTCGGAAGCTTTGCCTCGTCACAAGAGACAGGGGAAATATTCCCTTGTTGATAGCCAAAGCCCCCTCAGGTCTGTTTCTCAGCGCATTCGGAGAGGTGGAGGTGGAGGGATGAGGAGGAAGAGGAGGAGAATGTTGGTGAGACCGAGGGGACCATTGTTGGTCCTTTACTGTTCTCGTGTATGGGCAGAAGAAAGGAGTTGGAGGAGTTGGAGAGGAGGAAAGGACAGTCAGGCCAGTGAGGAGTGAATTCTTACCGCGTTGGTACTCTGGCGCATATGGCCAGATTTCATGCTAGGCGTGCCTATCCCTTACCCTCGCTGTTCAAAGAATTATTCCAGCACCGATTACTGGTGTTTCACTCTCCTGGACCCACGGACAAGCAAAATCTTTCACTCTCATCCCTGCAGAGGAAAGGAGTGTGGTAGAATGCATAGACCAGCAGGCCCTGGTGCACAAGCTGAACAGTATTCCCTTCTGACAGCTCTATCGGCAGAGTGCGTAGTTCTGCGGGACAAGTAGCGAGGGAGAGTATGCGAGAGCAGCAGCTTGTCCAGCACTGGCAAGGGACCTTTACAAGGCTTTGCCAGCTTTATGTCACCCCCAGCAAGACACTGTCACCTGTCCCCAGTCCGGCCGAGTAGGGCTGATCTTTACAGAAAGATGGTGAGGGAGTACGTAGCTGACCATACCATCGTCCTCTAATGATCACACAGCTCCCTACAACTACTGGGTTTCAAAGCTGGACATGTGGCACGAACTGGCGCTGTACGCCTTGGGAGGTTCTTGCCTGCCCTGCCGCTAGCCGTCTTGTCCGAGCGGGTTTTTCAGTGCAGCTGGTGGCATCATCACCGATAACGCTACACCCTGTCGCCTGACACAGCGTGACAGGCTGACGCTTATTAAATGAATAAAGGCTGGATTTCCAGAATTTCCAATCTCCACCAGGGGAAGGAAGCTCAACCTTAATAATTGATCACTCCTCCTCCCCTCATTTTCCTCCTCTCCTCCGTCTTTGTACGTAAAGCAGAGGGAAACTGGCTATTTTTTGACAGGGCCCACTGGCTCTTGCTAAGTACTTCATGCATTTAATTTTTCTGGAGGGCCACACTACCCGGTCCTCTGTTTTGAAACATTTGGTGAGTGCCACATCAGGCACTCAATCTATTCCATTTACTGCAGGCCACCTACCTGCTCCTCTGGTTTGAAACATTTTGGGACTGCCACTACAGGCACTCAATCTATTCCATTTACTGGAGGCCACCTACCTGCTCTCTGGTTTGAAAAATTTTGGACTGCCCATATACAGGCACTCAATCTATTCCATTTTACTGCAGGGCCCCACCTTACCTGCCCCTCTGGTTTGAAACATTTGGGGACGCACATACAGCCACTCAATCTATTCCATTTTACTGGAGGCCCCCTACCTGCTCCTCTGGTTTTGAAAAATGTTTGGGACTGCCAAATACCAGCACAATCCAATGAAATTGTCTCCATAGCAGTCCTCCAACGTTGTCGCCGCTACCCCTCCAAAACGTCGTCCATATATCTGTCCTCCATACATCTATCCTCTTATCAAACGAGGTGTGTCAGGCGAAATTTGGGTGTGTGTTTTCATGGATTCCACATCAAGTTGTTAACTTGTCGCAACCTGCTGTGTTTAATCCACAAATATACTGGCAAACTTACCATTTAGGATATTATTTCCGCTTCTTGCGCATCTGTTTACATACCCTCACCCGGCATATCTAAACTTATAAGAACGCTACTACAACTTGATCTTATACAAAAGGTTCTTAAAGTCTGTTTGGGGATAGCTAGAGACAGGGGCTTGAATTGCGAAAGCTCGCCTGGGCAGCGAGCGCCAGCTCCATGCGCATCATGCGCTTCTTGCGCATCTGTTTACATCCCTCACCACCCGGCATATCCTAACTTATAAGAACGCACTAACTGATCTTATACAAATAGTGCTGAGAAGTCTTTTTGGGAGTAGCCTAGAGACACTCTTGAATTGTGAAAGCTCGCCTGCAGCGGAGCGCCGCTCCATGCGCATCGACGCTTCTGCGCATCTGTTTACATTCCCCTCCCCCCCATATCCTAAACTATAAAGAACGCTCCTAACACTTATCTTATACAAAAGGTTCTTAGAAGTGCTGTTTGGGAGTAGCCTAGAGACAGGGGCTTGAATGGCGAAAGCTCGCCTGCAGCGGACGCCAGCCTCCATGGCGCACATGCGCTCTGGCGCATCTTTTTACATTCCCCTCACCCGCCATATCCCAAACTTATAAGAACGCACTACACTTAACTTGTGACGGCTGGAACCGAGTCTGACCTGGGGGCTGTCATATACTGCGACGCAGAGAATTGCGGGGCCTACCTCGGTCCAGGTCTCAAGGCCTACATAACCCCTCCCACCCCTCCTCCACCTCCTCCTCCTCCAATGAACCATCCGTGGGCATGGCGCCATCAGTCGGTACTCTAGGCACAGCAGCAGGCCGTCGCTAAGCGCGCAGGCGTGCTGAAACGCTGAGCCTAGGCGATAAAGGCACACCGCCAAGAGCTATTACAGGGCATTCCACATCAAAGTTGTTAAACTTGTCCCACCCTGCTGTGTAATCCACAAAATATACTTGCAAACTTTACCATTTAGGGATATTATTTCAGCGCTTCTTGCGCATCTTTTACATTCCCCTCACCCCGCCATATCCTAAACTTATAAGAACGCTACTCACACCTTGATCTTATACAAAAGGTTCTTAGAAGTGGCTGTTTGGGGAGTAGCCTAGAGACAGGGGCTTGGATGGGCAAAAGCTCGCGGGCTGCAGAGCGCCAGCCTCATCCCAAGATCCAACTAACATAGTTGGCGACCTTTAATCTACTACTGTTCACTGCCTCCATAAATAATAATAATAATCTTTATTTATATAGCGTCTCATATTCTGTGCGCTTTACAAATCATAGGAAACAAATACAATGTAATGTAACAGAGCACACATTGTATGGAACAACAGGAGTGAGGTCCCTGCTCGCCAGCTTACGGTTATGAAGAGGATTGGTAACACAGAGTAGAATATTTAATGGTCAAGCCATTCTCTATGGAATGAAAAAAAATATAATAAATGAATGGCTTCCGCTTGAACCACTCTCTCATCTTATATACCAGGTCCAGGGTGATGTGACTGCAGAGAAGTCTGGGTGCTGTTGTTGCTGGATACAAGATGGGAGGACGACACAGGACGGTTTAGTAGAAGAGTTAAAACTTCATGCAGTTTTATGAGTGTTTAGGCTTGCCTACAAGAAATGGGTTTTTAAGAGCACGTTTGAACTTTGGAGGTTAGGTATAGTCGGATATTCCAGGAAGCATTCCATAGAATTGGTGCACTCTAGAGAAGTCTTGGAGACGGAGTGGGAGGGTCCGCACTAGGTAAAGGTTAATCTAAGATCACTGGCGGATCTAAGAGCACGGTTTGGGCGATAGACTGAGATACAGAGAGGAGAGGTAGGGGGGGTGCAGCATTAACCGAGCTTTGGATGAGGGTTATTATTATTACTGATTCGAAAGGAGACTGGCAGCCAGTGCAGCGACTGGCATGAACTGTAAGCAACATGGCCCTTATCAAACGAGCTGTTGTCAGGCAGAATTTGGGTTGTTTTTTCATGGCTTCCATTAACTTTGTCGCCCCCCTGCTGTGTAATCCACAAAATATACTGGCAAACTTTTATCATGTTACCGATATTATTGAGCGCTTCTTGCTCACCTCCTTTGGTTCCTCTCTGACAACCATTGGTTTGGAAGCTGAGTCCATTAGGGATGTCGCCATGCCACTCTCTAGCTGCTGCCGCTGCCTCTCCTCTGCATCCCGTCCACGAGATGCAGGTCAATTATTGGATGTTTTACATGCTATCTAGCTTCATTCTGTCACTCTGTCATGGCCATGCTGTGCCCATAATTTCGAATAATGGTTGCATTAAGCACCTCAAGTCATCCATTCATCTGCTGCCCCTGCTGTTTCCCTGTCCATTTCCGTGGTGTTTCCATCTTTTTCTGAGGTCCCAGTGTTTGGGCCAGCTTCCCTGTGCAAGCCTGGTCCCCTTGAAAATGCTCGAGTCTCCATTACTTCAATGGGGTTCTTTTTATTGAGGACGAGCCTCGACATCGGGAAAAGTTCGTCTCGAAACGAGACACCGAGCATTTTAGTGTTCGCCGCAGCTCTAGTTCCAATCCTTTATCCTGGTAGATGTCCTTTAACTCTTGTTTAAGCTCTTATTCACTTAACACAGTGTAATACAATTGTATTACACTGTGTTATTAAATACACTGAGCAGGCCATGCATGGTCAGTGTGTTACAGCCTGGTCCTGCCTGGAGGCAGGACCCAGCTCCTGGTGACATAACGCAGCCTCAGGGAAGTGGACAGACCCTGGGCTGCCTGGTAAACGGTGTGGGAAGGTCCATATCACAATCCGCTTACATGCCCTGCAATCGAAAGGAATCTCCAATCGCGAGGGTTAGAGGTGGTGGGTGTCAGCTGTAATATACAGCTGACACCCGCAACTTCTGGTACTGGCTCCATTCTGCCAACCCTGACGTACTACTTCATCCAAACCTGTTGCCATGTTGTCAGAATTCTCAAATATTACAAATAAGGGTGTGCCTAGTTGGGTAATAATTTAATTAGGGGCATTTGGGGCATTTGCCACATTTTCAGTTGTAAAATAATTTTGGATTTAATTTGGATATAATTTGGCAATAATTTCCACAGTTTTTTTAAATTTCCCATTTATTTTTTGTACTTTTATTTTTGAGGACATTGTTCCACATTATATGTTTGTAATCTTCTTTTCTGCTGAAAACCCTTATGCCACAATACTTGCAGTATTGGCCACAATCTGAGTTTGGCTGTCCAAAAGACTAGGATATGGAGCGAAATGGTGCAGTAGGAGAAGTCTGACAGTTGCTGCTTCATGTCTTGCTGAATGGTTTATAGTACAGGCGGCCCCCTACTTAAAGGACACCTGTCATCATTTCTGTGTCACTTGTCCTGTCACCTCTACCTGTTGTAGCAGCTCACAAGGATCCCACCCCAGCCTTTATCTATTTATTTCATACATTAATCATTGTAAAATCATCTATTCTTTATTATGTAAATGAGGCTGGTCACATGGTCAGAGGCAGTGATGTCACCCCTGTCCCCCCTCCCCTCTCCTCCCCCTGCTCATGTCTGTGTGTAATGTATAGTAAAGCATGGCCAGTGTGTGTGCTGCATCTGCTGACATGCTGCATCCTCCTAATATACAGGTGAGAGACACAGACATCAGCTACACATGAATCTAACATTGCTTGCTAACATGGCTGCGCCTGGAGCTGCTGTATCTCTCCTAAACACACACACACATGCACACACAGGCTGCAGGGGGTGTGGCCTCCAGCACCAGGAAGCACATCATTATACAGCCTCACATCATTATACAGGCTGTCAGTCATGCACTGGGGGTGTGGCTGTGCCTCCCACTCATGAATAGAGTGGACAGCTTGAATATGCTAAGGCTTCTTGGACATTTCACAGGTCATTTGCATACAGCTTTACCTCAATGCTTAGGTTTACAGGCATGTAGAGGACAATGAAGGGATAGAGGCAATCTCTCTAATGGCAGTTTATGAAAATATATTTAGTTTAGGGGGGTTATTTTGCATGACGGTTCTCTTTAAGAACACTCCGACTTACATACGACCCCTAGTTACAACTGACCGTCTGGATATTGGTAATTTATTGTACTTTAGTCCTAGACTACAATAATCAGCTGAAACAGTTATGAAATGTAATGAAGCTTTAGTGTTAATATTGATTCTTATGACAACCCAACAATTTTAAAATCCAATTGTCACAGAGACCGAAAAAGTTCTGGCTGGGATTACAATGATAAAGTATACAGTTCCAACTTACATACAAATTCAACTTAAGAACAAACCTACAGACCCTATCTTGCATGTAACCCGGGCACTGCCTGTACTAGTCTTCTTATATGGGAAAGTAACACCTTATGGACCCCTTAGCCTCTTGGATGAAACTGTACCCTCTGTACCCTTTCAAGTTACGCCTCTGCTGACGGACACTTCCTTCACTCACATTACTCCCTTGCTTTTCTGTCTTGCCTGGATTTCCGAGTTCTGCTACAATCACTCAGCCTAGAGTTTATAACGCCCAGGGCCAGGTCTTGGTTAACAAGTCTGTGTCATATATACAGCTGTCTCTCATCTACAGAACCCTCACCTGTCATCTATCTATCTATGTAATCTAGCACCTGCCATTCGATCTATCATCCAATATAGAATCTAATCTCATAAATATCTATCTATCTATGATTCAAGCGTGCAATGCCTGAAAACAAGACCACAGAACAAAGAGATCAATAACGCCCCACAGTGACATACACAGGAAATACAAAAGTTTAACATTAGTAAAAGTCATAACAAACAACTAAGAAAGGGTTCATGGTGTTGCACCTAAGTTTATCCCATCAATGCACTACAAGTAGAGCACACACATGTCTCTCCTCACGCATCCCAGTCTCGTCAGCCAAAACGGGACGAAACCGTAAGTGTAAAATATGTCGGAGGTCATAGGGAAAAAGTCACGGACGTCAAACGTCGCAATACGTATGGGCGGGGCCCTACCGCCCGGGCTCACTTTGAAGTGGGCTGTCCTCAAGGGTAAGTGTCAGCTTTGGCGGCAGGATGACGACACCACTGAAGGGTTTGCCCTTCCCTGCCACCCAGGCCTAGACTTCCGTCTGGTAGTGTGGCAGTGCCTTACAGACTCATGAATGCTGTGAGGAGAGTACATATACATGTGTACGTATGTGCAGATGTCCTGAAATCCGTATAAATCTGGCGGCACGTTTTCATGAAATCGGTGGTGCGGCACCCGTCACTTACTTGACAGACTGACAAGGGCCGAAACGTTTTTTTGTGGTTGGCGAAGGGGAAGCGGTTTGTATAGACGATGGGGTGTATGACGAGAAACTAAATCAATACACATGTCAAATAGCTGTGCTAATAATAGCGCGTATGCAGGGTTGGAGTGCGTGGAAGGAAGGGTGAACAAAAACATCTAATCATATGAGTCTACCAGGCAGGTAAGAGGAGGAGTGAGACTCTGAAGGCTGAAGCGCGTATATTTGGTGGGGTACCTCTGGTAGCACGCTCGTTCCAGCTATATGGCATTGATGATTAGCCGGGTTCTGGCAGCTTTAATTGCAGCTTGTTAACCCAGTCACCTGGACCTGCTGCTGGGCTTATAAACTCTAAAACTCTACTAGCGCTTGCAGCACCAAGGGATGGTCTCTCTTACCAGAGCTAAGAGGGGTGTGTGCTTCGAGTTTAAGCAAGCTGACGTTAAAGACTGCCAATTGCAAATTAAAGTTTTTTTTGGTATTTAGGTAGCCAGCAGAGGGAATCTACTGTGTTACTAGAGCCCCCCATACGTGCAGGTCTTGTTGTTTTTTTTCTGTTTTGTTGGTTTTGACGCCTGTACATGTTGGCATTGTAACTATCCTAAAATAAAGTCTGGAAGTCAATCATTGGGGAATACAAGGCAGTAGTATATGGTCCAAACAGTTGGTGTTTTACTTAAATTTCCATCTTTTTGAAGAACACACCTTTCCTTTTAATGAAGCTAACATTAAAGTGAATTATAAATACCTGTATACATGTTTAATGTGGTGAATGACTATGCGGCTAAAAATCTCTGTTTTTTAATGTAATTCTATATAGTTTGTATAACCCATTTCCAACAATTACCCTCCAGTGGTTTAATGTTACATTGTTTTTGCCAACGGTGTTTATTGATTGTTAATATCAAGCGCTCACAATTCCAAAAAAACAACTTTCATGTGACACTCACAGTCCTTTCTACTTGACAGGCCATTCCCATTCCATTCGGCAACTACCAAAAACTGTCTCAAAAAATCTAACCAGAGTAGAAAGAAAGAGACCCTGACCACAATTAAGGCAACCAAGTCACGTACATTAAGTCTACTAGTTGAGAATGGACAACGCACGGTCCTTCAACTGGCGCTTTCTTTAAAATACCCACCAACGCCAGTTTCAACCTCTATCCGATGGAAGATGGCAACTTCAGATGTTGGCCTTCAAGGCAGAATGCAAAGAAAAAGCCATATCTGAGACGGCTAATAAATTAGCCGTATGAGAAATGTGAACTTGTTGTCATCCAGCTTCCCTGACTACTCTATTGTAGTTTTGTACCACAGTTGACACAAGCATTGTAATTTGTTATCTGAATACCGTCTTGTCTATTTTTCTTTCTAGTTCTGCAGGAATGAGTACAGTACACAGATTCCTTATTCTAATATTCTTGATTCTTAAGTATACGGTATGTTTCACAGGACTGGAACAAAAATAATCATAAAATTAATCTGGAAACTATAGACCTTTGAATAACCCCTTGCTGCCCAAAACCACTTTTCCGTACCTGACGTGGCCGCATTTTTTTCAAATCTGACATGTGTCACAAGAAGTGGTTATAAACTTTGGAATCACTTTAAACATAACCACGTCATTTTGAGATTTTTCTTGTGACTTATTGTACTTATGTTAGTTGAAATTTTTTTTATTCATAAAAAATCTATTTTCGAAATTCTAAATGGTCTACTTTTTGACATAATGCAAAAGTAACTGATAACGAACATTTAATGAATGTTGGCCTTTATGTTGACTGGTTGATTAGCTCCGCTTCTTTCTGTAGGATGTTGAAGGCCTAATTATAGAAAAACTACAACCCCTCAACCTTGGTAAACAACTTTTTATGACATTTGTTAACCCCGTTGTTTTTACATGGTTTAAACAAATCGTTTTGCAATTTTGAATTTGTTTGTTTTGTTAAATGAGCAAAATTTTAAATGTATTTTTCAAAAAATTTACACATTCTCAGAGGATAAATACAAAAACTATCCCTAAGTTGTGATAACCCAATTTCTCTCGAGTAGAAAAATACCCCAATGTTGGGTGGTAACCTGGCTGATTGGGCGGCACGCATAGCACTGAAGTGAAGTCGCGCCATTCAGAGCAGTTTGGTATGTCCACTTTGTAAAGCGTATTTTAAATTTTTTTGGGCAATTTGGACATACAATGTCCGTATTTCAGTGCAGTTGTGATGCAACTTGACAAATTACAATAGCGGCCTTTAGCTTTTGATGAGATTTTTATTAACTCTTTTAATGTTGGAGAAAATCATCAATTCTGATTTTATTTTTTTCATATTTTATCTTTATTCTATAGATCACTACGGTTTACAGTGGAAATGTCTTTGTATAGTTGTTTTTCATATATTTTTATGTTCTACGGAGAAAAACTATATAGAGAAAATCCTTTTGTATTCGCTCACCATCTTTTCAGAGCGAACTGTTTGGCTGGACAGAGCCTGGTTTTAGTCTTATTTTTTACTTGTTGAATTTGTTATTTTCAGTGGTACTATTTTGGCGCACATAACTTTATTTCACACTTTTTAGAAGATTTTTGTGAAGGGTATTTTTAGGGTTTTTCGGATTCTTTTCTTTTACAGCGTCTTTTCTTTTTCACTGGGTGAGTCCAAAATGTTTCTGATTTATTTGTAAGGCGCGGAGATACAAATATGTGGGTTTTTTGTTGTGATTTTGTGGTTTTTTGTACTTTTTTAGATGTTTAAAGGGAATCTTGGTGGTTTGGGGGACTTTACTTTATTTAAGTAAGGATTTTATTTAAAAAAACTTATGAAATGTTTTGAAACTGTTTCTTACAGGTTACCTAAGCGATCGTCTTTTTATTTTAGCTTCTTATGCCTTGTTTTTAAAGAAAACAAGGTTTTAAAAAATATTTAAAAACTTAAAAAAATCAGGGCAGAAGAACGATCCTGCGAGAGTGGGTACACACTAGCATTTAAGTGCTCTTGGTTTACAATCCTTTATCCTGGGGATGTCCTTTAAACTCTTGTTTAAGCTCTTATCACTTAACACAGTGTATACAATTGTATTACACGGTGTTATTAAAACGGAGCAGGCCATGCATGGTCAGTGTGTTAACAGCCTGGTCCTGCCTGGAGGCAGGACCCAGCTCCTGGTGACAAAACGCAGCTCAGGAAGTGACAGACCCTGGCTGCCTGGTAAACGGTGTGGGAAGGTCCATATCACAATCCGCTTACATGCCCTGCAATCGAAAGGAATCTCCAATCGCGAGGGTTAGAGGTGGTGGGTGTCAGCTGTAATATACAGCTGACACCCGCAACTTCTGTACTGGCTCCATTCGCCAACCCTGACGTACACTTCTATCAAACCTGTTGCCATGTTGTCAGAATTCTCAAATATTACAAATAAGGGTGTGCCTAGTTGGGTTAATAATTTAATTAGGGGCATTGGGGCATTTGCCACATTTCAGTTGTAAAATAATTTTTGGATTTAATTTGGATATAATTTGGCAATAATTTCCACAGTTTTTTTAAATTTCCCATTTATTTTTTTGTACTTTATTTTTGAGGACATTGTTCCACATTATATGTTTGTAATCTTCTTTTCTGCTGAAAACCCTTATGCCACAATACTTGGCATTTTGGCCACAATCTGAGTTTGGCTGTCCAAAAGACTAGAGATGGAGCGAAATGGTGCAGTAGGAAAGTCTGACAGTTGCTGCTTCATGTCTTGCTGAATGGTTTATAGTACCGGCGGCCCCCTACTTAAAGGACACCTGTCATCTTTCTGTGTCACTTGTCCTGTCACCTCTACCTGTTGTAGCAGCTCACAAGGATCCCACCCCAGCCTTTATCTATTTATTTCATACATTAATCATTGTAAAATCATCTATTCTTTATTATGTAATGAGGCTGGTCACATGGTCAGAGGCAGTGATGTCACCCCCCCCTGTCCCCCCTCCCCTCTCCTCCCCTGCTCATGTCTGTGTGTAATGTATAGTAAAGCATGGCAGTGTGTGTGCTGCATCTGCTGACATGCTGCATCCTCCTAATATACAGGTGAGAGACACAGACATCAGCTACACATGAATCTAACATTGCTTGCTAACATGGCTGCGCCTGGAGCTGCTGTATCTCTCCTAAACACACACACACATGCACACACAGGCTGCAGGGGGTGTGGCCTCCAGCACCAGGAAGCACATCATTATACAGCCTCACATCATTATACAGGCTGTCAGTCATGCACTGGGGGTGTGGCTGTGCCTCCCACTCATGATAGAGTGGACAGCTTGAATATGCTAAGGCTTCTTGGACATTTCACAGGTCATTTGCATACAGCTTTACCTCAATGCTTAGGTTTACAGGCATGTAGAGGACAATGAAGGGATAGAGGCAATCTCTCTAATGGCAGTTTATGAAAATATATTTAGTTTAGGGGGGTTATTTTGCATGACGGTTCTCTTTAAGAACACTCCGACTTACATACGACCCCTAGTTACAACGACCTCTGGATATTGGAATTTATTGTACTTTAGTCCTAGACTACAATAATCAGCTGAAACAGTTATGAAATGTAATGAAGCTTTAGTGTTATATTGATTCTTATGACAACCCAACAATTGTTAAAAAATCCAATTGTCACAGAGACCGAAAAGTTCTGGCTGGGATTACAATGATAAAGTATACAGTTCCAACTTACATACAAATTCAACTTAAGAACAAACCTACAGACCCCTACTTGCATGTAACCCGGGCACTGCCTGTACTAGTCTTCTTATATGGGAAAGTAACACCTTATGGACCCCTTAGCCTCTTGGATGAAACTGTACCCTCTGTACCCTTTCAAGTTACGCCTCTGCTGACGGACACTTCCTTCACTCACATTACTCCCTTGCTTTTCTGTCTTGCCTGGATTTCCGAGTTCTGCTACAATCACTCCTTGGGGCTGTGACTCTGACATCACATTAGAGGGTGGGGAACTTAAAAAAATATCATGATAATCTGACTGGAAAAGAAAGTGTAATTTTAGACATATTGAAAAGCCATAAGGATATAGTGATCCATTCAGCTGACAAGGGGTCTGTAGTTATTATGGATGCCCTGCTGTATAGTAAACTTAACAATGAAATTTTAAGTGACACAACTTCATAAGCTACAATCCAACTGTGGAATGTCAGAATTTTCTAACAAAAATTTTGTAAGAATGTCTCAGCCTTGGTGTGCTAAGTGAAAAAATAAAAGATTTTCTATATGTGGAGTTTCCCACAGTACCGTTTTTCATTCAACCCAAAGGTACACAAGAAAGAATCCCCCCATGCGCCCTATCATGGCAGGAATAGGGAGTCTGGGTGAATGTTTAGGGGAATGGCTTAACTCCTTTCTCCAAGCATCATCACACCTAGCTATTTAAGGGATACAAAGCTAGCATCTTCTTTCTAGGGAGACATTTAGATATGTACAGTACTTATAGCACAACCCTTAAAGAATACATACTTTCAGATAACAGGAAATACAGAGGTGGGTATGATACTTTTTAAATGAAGTGTAAAGCTATTAGTATTAGTTCAAAACTAAAGCCTTTAATGGCTGAACACCAGCATGGGCTTCATAATTGGGATTTGTCTGTTTTACAGGTCATTCCTATAAAACGGGTTCCCCTGCCCACAGAGGGGCAGAGACTGGCTAGGAGTCTACGTATGCGTGAAGCATAGAGGATTCTAATGCTAGGTACATGCTTTCCCTGCAGTATGAATTTTAAAAGTGACCTGCTGTATTTATATTAACAATTTAAATCAATAGTGCAGATGACAGTAAATTTTGGAACATCCTTCAATATACTCTTTTTTCCTCCCTTTTAACCAGCTTTTAGCAGGTTCATGTGACAAAGATACTTTTTTCCTCAATAAAGTATACTGCAAAGTTGAAACAACCCCTGCACTATTAATTTTTCAAATAAAAAATAAACAGTTTAGGGGTTAGTTACACTTTTAGGGTACATCCATATAGCCGTGCAGCCAGGCAGGCATACCGCTGTGCGCTGGAGAGGAGGAGGTCACCCCTCCATTGAGAACAGAGGCGCACGGCCGCACATGTGGAAAGATAGAGCATGGTCTATTTATCAAGCTGCCTAAGAGTAAGACTTTGCTTAGTTGCCCATGGCAACCAATTAGAGCTCAGCTAACCAGTGATCATGAATATTTTAAAGGAGAGCTGGTATTGGTTAGTGAGAAAGGGGCTGAAATCCAGCTCACCTGTCAGCAACTGAGCGTGCTCAAGTTCACCTCTCTGCCAAGGCTTAGTAGACATAGAAGTAAGTTTCCGATCCAGCCGCGTCAGGAGCAACTTTATTCTTTATTCAGGCAAATTATTATAATCCATGGTGTGAATCTGGCCAACGCGTTTGGAATGGCTTAAGTAGATATCCATGTTACAAACATTTATACAAAGTTTTAAAAGTAGACACTCCCAATTGTGACATAATTGGAACACGGATTTCTCGGAGTTCCCCGTGGGGAGGGGAAAACAGCGGAAATCGTCTCCATAATTAACAAACATTCATATAGTATCCATCTCTACTATTAATGTACATTGTTCAATCGAGCTGTAATTGGTTGCCTTGGGCAACTAAGCACATTCTTACTCTTGGACAGCTTGATAAATCTACCACTCAGAGTGCTTGAATACCCCTTGCTTGAATACCTTAAGGCTGTACTCTGCTGACCTCAAGAAGTGTCCAACCATTAGATGATACTGTTCATGAGCATGTGCAGTATGGACCAACTGGCTTGAACTAATAAGACTGAAGCTTATAGAGATGCATGTGTGACTTGGCATGTATTGCCATAAAACCATAAAATGTATGGGCCTAGTTCTGTAAATAAGCAGTCAGACACCAGTCTCATGGGAATTTGGTTGAGTGCCAGAACCACTTGTCTGGTTCTCATTTGTTCTACTGCTACAATGTAACCTACTTGCAACAATTGGCTTGATTATATCATGGCAGTCAATCAGTTTGTTACAGATGTACATCAGTAATTGAAACACCATGTTCTAGAACCTAAGAATGTGAATAAGCTTCTTGACATGAGTGATATACCCATTGTCTTCTTCAAAAGGTCTTTTCCTGGCCGCGTATGAAATAAACCAATAAGTCAAACTGGTTGTGCACCTGACAAAAAAACTGGTTGCAGAAAGAAAGTCAGGGAAATGCATATATAAAAGTTGAAGTTCATAGGTGAAGGTTAGGCCATTGGAAGGATGCTTGAGTGAGTGCCCAGGAAAGACTACACCACTAGGCTTCAAGTATTTTTTTCAGAGTTACAGGGCATGTAAAAAAAGTGAAATTACTGGCTTCTTGTGCAAAATTCCAAGTTTTTAATATGTTTAGTTCAGCTGGGAGTGCTGGCTGATGAAACAAACTGCAATCATTGGCTTCAACAGGCATCAGTAATGTAAATATGACATGATCCCAAGAAAAATCATTTGTTGTCAAACTATTAATTACCTGTTATCGAAGTATTATGATAAGCCAGTCATTTGCACAGCTCTGGGCTTTACTGTCAACCCTCATAATGGAATGAACTACAAGATCGCAGATGATGTCAGCCTCAGGCGTGATAATTACAACATAGAACTGAGCTTGAGAGTTCATCTTTCCTTTGTAGTGGTTTGCACAGGAACTGCAGCTTGGAACCAATGAACTTCTTTGTCCATCAGAGGTTATGTTCATTGAATTTGAAGAATGTTCTATGGCTGCTAATTATTAAAACCCCAAACTATATCAATACTACTTCGTCCAAGTTTTTTTTCTTTTATCCAAACTTACTGTACCGCACTTGGAACCATTTTATGGCAATTCAACTTTATACAGCATTATTCCTTTACCTATCCTTCATTGTATGGATTTAAGTATTCTTCTTGAATGTATATGGTAAGTGAGTTATTGATTTCTAATTTTGGAACTTCATTGTAATTTTGTCATCAACAAATTGTAAGTATCAATTTAAACAGAAGGCCATTGAATATTGATTAGGCGCATTGTTACACTGGGGACACCGTGTTATGTTGAAGTCGCTTGTGAAGGACTGTACAATTAATTAAATACAACCTGTAACAATGAGGTCAGATTCTACTTCTGTCAAGTATTATTATTTATGACGTCTGCATGTGTGAACCTCTAGCCAGACCAGACTTCCAGCTTTTTCCAGAAGCCTATTAATATCTGTAAAAAGCAATCTTGTTCCGATAATTAGGTGGTTTTGTTATTCATGAGATCACTAACATCTTCCAGTCTTTGAGGAGGGTCACCTTGACATCATGTCTTAGATTACACAAGAGAAACTGAGCATAGTAATTTGGCTGTCCTAAGAAGTTCTATCAACCATACAAAGTCAGGTGTACCTCATACATTTCCTGTATATTGACGCAAGTGTGGACTTCTACCTCGGATGAGCCAGTTGAGTAAGGATAAATGTGCCATAAGAAAAATTGAGTAATATCTTACAGTAAATGCTTCTATCTAAAAATTGTTTAGCAGGTTAATAATTGTAGTTTTAAGACTTCATAGAATTCAAACCTTGAAAGTTACAGAATGGAGCTTTGAATTGACTACTTTGAATCATGAGGTCATATGGGATGGTGCCCCATGTTATTGGTATAAAAGGTCCATGCAATTTTCTGTACATTATAACTATTTAGCCAAAATATTTTTACATGTGTCAGTGAGATGCCATAACTCTAAGGATATCTGCACACTTGAAAATCCCCATCCATTAAGCACGGCTTTTGTGTGCGTTTTTTATGCATATTTGTATATTTGGTGTTATGTTTTTTGGCTGTTTTTTAATGCAGATTTCCCAAGCCCTTTCTCTTTTTTATATTCCCTTAGGCTGGGGGAATTCTGCATGAGAACACTCGTTGATGCAGATTTTCTACTCTCCCATAGACTGCATTGTAAAAAACACATGCAAAACCTGGGAAGAACAAACAAAAGAACATGAACATTATTTTATTTTCTGCCTAAGCACAACAATTTCTGCGTGGAACTGCTTTGTCTACATTACTTTTCCAAATCATATTCACCTTAATGCATAGTATTACAACTGAAAATTTTCCACACCAAAATCCACATGGAATTTGTAAAGTGTGCAAATAGCCTAAAGGGAAGCATTCACTGCTTTATTTATGCATTCTTATTGTTTGCTATTTTGGAAGTATTGATTGAGCTATTGCCCGGGGTGGGGGGTGTGGGGTGGCGATTGGTGTGCGCCATGACAGCCTCGGTCTTCGTCGACCCGAGGCTGAATGGTTTTCTTCAGATTCGTTCAATGAGCCAGTGGCATTGTAATGAATCCTACACATATGCATACAGTAGATTGAGTATATGGTAAACGATCTGACCATCTAGGTTTAATGTACCCTAAAGGGTCTAAGAACATAGTGAAAAAAAAAAGTTACAAAATTAATAAAATAAAAAAATTTCAAATCACCCCTTTCCCAGAACTGATTTAAAACATAATAAACAGTAAAAATCACAAACACATTAGGTTTGCCGCGTCCAAAATGCCGATCTATCAAAATATAAAAACGGTTATTGCCGCTGTGGCCTCCATAACGGGAAATGGCGCCCAAATGTCCAAAATGCGACTTTTACAACACATAACATCACATAGAAAAGGGAATAAAAGTGATCAAAAGTCGCACAGACCTTAAATGGTAGCAATAAATGTTTTTGTCTCATTTCGCAAAAAATGACATGCACACAGCTCTGTAACCCTAAAGTATGAAAAGTAATTAGCGTCAGAAAATGGAAAAATTTTTTTTCTTTTTTTTGTACACATTCGTTTAATTTTTGAAAATGTGTGTAAAACGCAATAAACACTTATAAATTGAGCACAGTGATCATACCAACACCAAGAATAAAGCAGAGGTGTTATTTGGGAGCGCACAGTCCAAAGCCGTAAAAACTGACCACAAGAACTGACGCACAATGCGTTTGTTTTTTTTTCATTTTTTTTCCACATTGGAGTGGTTTTTCCCACGCCCAGACACAGCATGTTAAAATAAATAACATTACAAGAAGTAAAATTTGTTACGCACAAAATCAGATTTTGGTCCATCGCCGATGGTTCGCGACAGAAATCGGGGCGGGGCCGTCGGACAACCCGACGGATTCGGACAAACTCAGAATTTAAAAAAGGTTTGTGTCGCAAGATCAAGCACTCACATGCACCAAAAGAAAAGGGGAACTCGCGACCTCAGCAAAGCAGCGACACAGAAGGAAACACGGACAAACCAATCTTAGTGAATCACGCCAGACAATCCTCGTCGGACAACGCACTGCGGATCATGACGGGACCGGATAAGTAAATCTGCCCCATTGTCATGGTCACACGCTGCATCACAATGTAACGCAACATGAAGTTTAGAGAAGTCCATAGTTTTATATTCCTACTGCGGCAGGACATCAAACAAGTTTTCTGATATTTGCATTATGGCTTTTTATTTTTTGTTTTTTCAGGTTTTTTTTATGGTGGCAAAGTTCTGATGCCTTTTGAGGCAATGATGCCGTTAGTTTTCTGATATATTTTGAGGAGGGTACAGGTTTGTTACGATACAAGTCATGTTATTATTTTCTCTCTATTCAATGCTCATTCTGTGGAAGTCAAATGTGAGGCAATGGCATTGAAACAACGTTGATAGATATTCTACAACATTCGTCATGGAGATAATTCTATATGTGATCACTACATGTTAATTGGTGTGTATTTACCACGGTAGCCTGCACCGTTAAATTTGGATATTTCTCTGCTATGTTTTCATGTTTTTGTAAACGCTCTTTACATGAATGCAATCTCCATAAACTGAATGAATTACATTGTCATTCGCTGTAGACTTTCATTCAAAACGGTGAGGGGCCCCTTCCAACCACAACTTATCGAGTGTTGA
Source organism: Engystomops pustulosus (assembly GCA_019512145.1). Classification (NCBI taxonomy): domain Eukaryota; kingdom Metazoa; phylum Chordata; class Amphibia; order Anura; family Leptodactylidae; genus Engystomops; species Engystomops pustulosus. The sequence goes on from CM033642.1 coordinate 159,524,779, forward strand.
TGCTATTGAACTCTCATCATCAACACATCGCACAAAACTCAAGCTGGCCGGGAACAACGGCCGAACGCTGCAGCCGCGGGAGTGAACTCAGCATGTCAGTTCACCTCCCGCGGTGCAGCGTGTCGGGCCGTTTCGTGCCCGGCAGCTGCGGTGCGAGTGTGAATGCGAGTTCATCGCATCACACTCGCTAGGGGAAGGGCCTAAGAACTTTGTAAGCTCATTGATTACTAGGATACTGCAATATGCAAGAAGGCTTGTTTTGGCATTGCATTCTGTTGTAATGTTGTTGGGCCTTTAAGGAGTTGGCCACTTTTTTTCAATAACAAATCCTGCTCTATAAGAACAGATATATACGGCGGGTTCAATAAGTAACCTGGGTTTGAAGTGAAGACACCTTTTTTAAAAATTTTTTCAACATAGTCCCCTTTTATTTTTCCACATTTGGAATTTTTTCCAGCTTCCCAGTACACAGCATGTTAAAATAAATAACATTACAGGAAAGTAAAATTTGTTACGCACAAAATAAGCCCTCACACAGCTCTGTACACAGAAAAATGTAAAAGTTATGGATTTTTGAAGGTGGAGAGCGAGAAATGAGTGGAAAGACCCTGCATCCTTAAGGGGTTAAAATGGTAAAAACTGACACATTGCGGCTGATTTACTAAGGGTCTGAATGCCGCACTTTCGTCAGGTTTCCAGAATATTTCCGTTTTGCGCAAAATTGCCCCAGGATTTTGGCGCACACGATCAGATTTTGGTCCATCGGCGATGGCTTGCACGCGACAGAAATCGGGGGCGTGGCCGTTGGACAACCCGACGGATTCGGACAAACCGCAGAATTTAAAAAAGGTTTTGTGTCGCAAGATCAAGCACTCACATGCACCAGGAAGAAGAAGGTGAACTTCGGCGGACCTCAGCACAGCAGCGACACAGGAAGGAACTCGGACACACAATCTTAGTGAATCACGCCAGACCCGAATCCTCGTCGGACAACGCACTGCGGGATCATGACGGGACCGGGTAAGTAAATCTGCCCCATTGTCATGGTCACAGCTGCATCACAATGTAAACGCAACATGAAAGTTTAGAGAAGTTCACATAGTTTTTATCCCTACATGCTGCAGGACATCAACAAGTTTTCTGATATTTGCATTATGGCTTTTTATTTTTTGTTTTTCAGGTTTTTTTTATGGTGCAAAGTTCTGATGCCTTTTGTAGCAATGATGCCGTTAGTTTTCTGATATATTTTGAGGAAAGGGTAAGGTTTGTTACGAAACAAGTATTGTTATTATTTTCTCTCTATTTCAATGCTCAATTCTGTGGAAGTCAAATTGTGAGGCAATGGCATAGTGAACCAACTGTTTATAGATATTCAGTACAACATTCCTTTGTTTATTAAGGAGATAAATTCTATATGTTATCTACATGTTTAATTGGTGTGTATTTACCACCGGTAGCCTGCACCGTTAAATTTGGATATTTTCTGCTATGTGTTCATGTTTTTGTAAACTCCTTTTACATGAATTGCAATCTCCATGAAACTGAATGAATTACATGTGCATTCGCTGTAGACTTTCATTCAGAAACTGTTAGTAACTTTGTAATCTCATTGATTACTATGATACTGCAATATGCAGGAAGGCATTGTTTGCATTGCATTCTGTTGTAATGTGTTGGGCCTTTAAAGGAGTTGGCCACTTTTCAATAAATCTGCTCTATAAGAACAGATATATAAGAGGCGGTTCAATAAGTACCTGTGTTAGAAGTGAAGACACCATTTTTTCAAAATTTTTCAACATAGTCCCCTTTTAGAAAGATACACTTCTCCCAATGTTCCTGCCATTTTTTAACTCCAAAAAATAGTATTTGATGAACTCTCCAAAATACACCTTTGTCTCGTTTCAAAAGGAAGAAAAAGAAAAATTTGGCACTCACCACGTAGTAAAATACATCTTCTTTATTTCTTACATCGTAGACGGGTAACACATTAACAGGGAGAGGAACGTGATAGCGCGGGAGCGCTTGTTAAGGGACGACTCGTTTCGCGCATCAGCGCTTCATCTTGCCTACCTTTGTCTCAGTAGTGACTTCCTCGTTTGAGCTAAAAATAATTTCCCACAAGCCATTTCTTCATCTTAGGGAACAAGAAAAAGTCGCAGGGAGCCTGATAGGGTGAATACGGGGGGTGCGGCAGCAATTCATAACACAATCCATGCAGTTTGGCGGCGACAACTACGGATAAATGTGCTGGTGCGTTATCGTGTTGAAACAGCACCTTCTTTTTCGCCGAATGCGGCCGTGTCTCCTTAATTTTTTTGTTGAAGCAGTCCAATAACTCACTTTAGTATTGTCCAGTGATCGTTCTTCCTTTTTCTAAAAAATCCATAAGGATGCACCCCCTGTCGGCCATGACCTTTTCGGCTGATGGGACTATCTTCGCCTTCTTTGGAGCAGATTCATTGGGTGAAATCCATTGTTTTGATTGTTGCTCAGTTTCTGGTGTGTAGTGATGAATTCAGGTTTCATCGACGTTGACAACTTGACGCAAAAACTCCTTCGGATCTTGTTTATATTGGTCCAAACACTGCTTCGAAGTTAACAGCCGCAGCCGCTTGTTGTCCACTGTGAGCAATCACGGCATCCATCGGGATGATAATTTTTTCATTGCCAACTTGTCATGTAAAATATTGCCGTTCCACACCTATGGCCTCTGCTATTTTGCGCACTTTCGTTTGTTGATCAGCGAGTATCGTGTTGTGGACTTTTTGAATGATTTCCTCGGTAACCAAGTTTGCTGGGTGTCCTGGTCGCTCCTCATCAAAAACGGATGTTTGCCCACGTTTGAAATTCTTTGAACCAATATCTAACTGTGGCCATAGATGGCGAAGTGTCCCCATAAACAGCATCCAACTTTACTTTTATCTCCTCACATTTTTTCCCATCCAAAAACAAAAAGCGAATTACCAACCATACTTCTCTTTTTCCATCTTAGCGAAAATCACGAAAAATGTCTTACTCAAATGGCTGCTAAATCCAAACTAACCTATCAATAAGTCTGCAATTTGTTTTGCCGCCGCTTGATAGATGGCAGCATAGGATGATAACACCAACTTCCCTCAGGAACCCCTCTGTCGTCAAACATAGGTACTTATTGAACCGCCCTCATATGTACATATATATGCATATACGTACCTGAAACCTCCTTTGAGAGCTTCAGCCTTTCCCTGTTCTCACCATCCTGCCTTCTGAATATATACAGAACTCTTTCTCTCTCTATCTCGCAGTCCATCTTCACTGACCGACACAGTAAGGAGGGGGGAGGGAGTTATAACTGTAAACAAAGAATCATAGATATTCTGCAGACAACACTAAAGTAAGCCGCAAAATTGATGAACATATAGCTCATGTCACATTCATGCTTGGTCCGTGGAAAATGGACACGTCTGCTGGTTGGATCCCTTGAAACAAGCACAGTGCTGAGGGTCGGAATCTTTGTAACATAAAGAAATATGATGCATCCCTGATGGCTGAACAGCCACACTGTATATGTATCTGTTTTGATTTTCAAATGTTTTTTGACCACAATATGAAAATTAATGTTTTCACCAAATCTGAAAATGAAAAATATGTCTCCATCAATTTTTGTTTTGACATTAGTCTATTTCAAATGTACCAGTCTTAAGAGGGTAGTCTTAAGAGGTAGTCCAACTAATTTAAAATCTTGCTAAAGGCTGGAGACATACAAGCAGTTGATATTGCCTCATTTTTGCTGTAGAATTTGCTAGTCTTTTGAGCTAGTATGCCCACCCCAATGGGCATTTTGAGGGCTAATTTAGAATAGCCCTTGCAATTGGAGTAGATACTGCATAATAAAGAGAACATGTAATTTATGCAAACATGGTAAAATATAACATAAATATAAATTTGGAAAAATAAAAAAGTTTGGGCTGTTACAGCTGAACAAGTAAAGTAAACAAGTGTCTTGAAGGCAAAAACTGGCCTAAAAGATTTAAAGCAAGGTTTTATGCTGCCCCTTTCACTCAATTATTTGTCTCAAAATCTTCATCCATAAAAGAAATAAAAATGCCACAACAAAGAAAAAACTAACCTTTGTATTTCAATTCCATACTAGCTGTCCAGTTTGAGGAGATCCCATGCTGAGTGTTTTCCCTTAAAACATGTTTACATGTTGACAGGTTCCAACAGCCTTTGGCATGTGGATTTCAAATATGCATGGCATTGTTATGCATCTGAATTGTTCCATTTATATTTAATTTTTAATTGTTTCTTTAACATTTCCTGGATCGTTGTAATATGTGGTGAGTCTCGGGGTGGTGAGTATTGGGGAGTTGGATGGGAAGTTCATATGGCACAGGTCTTATTCTACTCAATTTCTACTCTCTTTCTCCTCACTCATTGCCCTCCCCCTCTCTCAACCTCTCCACTATTACCCCTCTGCCCACTTATGTCAAATCCATACAACAAGCAATTCTCATTTGAACTGCCTGCCCTCCCCAGGACTCGTGTTGTAGCGTTGTTACTGACGTTTTGTTTAATGTACATTATTTGTAGGATTATTAGATAAAATGTTGTACTAAAAAATTAATAACACCAAATTGAAATAGGAACATATAATTATTTTGTTTTTGTAAAATATGTGCGTCATTTTTCATGTATATATATTCTAATTGAATCAAAGCAGGCCCATATCACATCTCTTTTTATAGATTAATCCTGAAAAATCAAAATGGGCATTTTAATGTTCATGAAGTATATGATGTTTCTCTTCAATGTACTCATATTTGTAAGTACTTCATTTCTCACTGACATGATTTTTAAACTGTATATTTAGTAAATAGAATGTATACAAATTAAGGGAACTAAAATATAGTTACATATGTATTTCAAAATATCTACAATATTTGTATCTTCCTTCAAATGTTTTTATCGCAAGGTGATTTTTGTTATCACATAGTGGAAATATAACTATATAATGTACTTTTCTTTATATTATCATGTGCGTTAACGATATTATTAACTCGGTAATGCCTGCAGACCCTTTCTTTGTGTGTAATTCTTTAGTGGTGGAATCGACACCTCCAAATTACAAGTCCTCTATAATATTTGGGTCAGTTCAATACTGAAAGTACTATAATTCAATTTGTTATTAAATTATTTCATTTGTTCTTTGTTATGTATTTTAATAACTTTGGTATTTATAGATCTTTGGAGAAACATCTGTATCTGTAACTTTTTGGACTTGGAAGGGAATAGAGGAGTTGTAAAATGAGCTACAGTTTTTATTGATACTGACCCTAATAGTAATTGACTTAAAAGCATGCTAATAGGATTTCATGGAAATTGTCCATTACGGTGTTATGAAGGATAATGGAATTCAATTAGCCATAACTGTAATGAAGTTATCTTCCATATTAGGATTTTTTAAGAAGGTGGCATTTTCTTTTTGCTGATGACATGTTTGTCCCTTGAACCTCTTTATCTCATATGCTCTCATATGGGCTCAACAGGACCTGTTGGACATCTGTGGTGGTGGGCATCCTTTAAGATGTCAAAAAGTTCAGAATCTTTAGTTTGCATGTCATTTCTGCCATACATAGGTCTTCAGAATTGGCACTGCAGAAAGTGCGTTAAGTCTTTTTGCATCAGTGCAGTTTTCAATGTACTTGCATCTCTTCAGCACAGTGTAGGAAACTGGTTTTGCTAAGTGAGAGGATGGAGATTAGATTATGGAAGTAAGAAGACCCCTTATGGAGATTTTGCTATTAAAGGCTGCTTCTGCAGTTTTGTGAAGACTTAGTCACAGAGACTTTGCAATGCTCCACTGGAGGATTCTGGAAAAAAAATTAAAATATATTTTCCAGGATAGGATAAGTAAAGCATTGCCTCTTAGCAGCCCTCTTAATATCAAGCACTTTTTCAGAAAGCCTGAGACGGAGAGCTCCCCTTTATTGGATCGATATACCGGTAATTATGCAGATACCAAATTAGTATACCTTTTGGATGTTTTAATACTTAAAAAAAACTAAAAAACTTTTTTTTTTTTTTTTTTTTTTTTTTTTTTTTTTTTTTTTTTTTTTTACACCAAATTGAGCGGATATCTTGGGCCCCTTTCACACTTGCATTGCAGATCACATCAGAGTCTGATCAGGGTGCGATCAAGGTTTGGTCAGTGAAAAACTGACATTTTTCATAGAGTTCAATCAGTTTTTAGTCTCAGCTTTTCATGTGCATTTTCAATGCAATTTTTAATGTTTTTTTTCATTCGCAGATAAAGCGCATGAAAAGGACTCAGGACTGAGCTGTATCTTTTCTATGGCAATTAATCAGTACAAAATGCACTTGCATTGGACTTGCATGTATCTCAGAGTGCAATGCGTTTTTGATGCATCTCCATAGACTTGTATGGTGCGATTTTCCCGCGAGTGACTTGCAAAAGTAGGGCATGCTGAGATTTAAACGCGCGTTACAAAAAACGTGCGTGTGTGAAAAATAAAGTCTGAAAAAACCCATTGACTACAATGGATCAGAGCGCAATGCAAGTTCTGCACGACAAAAGCATGCTCAGAAAAAGGCTTGTGAAAACGCAAGTGTGAAAGGGCCTTAATTACTCCCCTTTTAGGGACTGTGCAACCTTTTGATAACTTTTTATAAACATTTTTTATGTGTGGCAAAATTAAAAAAAAGTGCCAATTTAGACACTGGGACTTTTTGGGGGTTCACTGCCAGGTATAATTTAAGTGCCATGAGCAAATGAATGGGGGCAGTGAGGACTTGCTCTTTATTGCTTTTACACCTCCCGAGTCCATGTATAAAAAATGTTTAAATCAGAGCAACCCCTTTGATTAGTGCTGAACCAATTGCGGGTGTTTGAGGTGTATGCTTGTAGCATAATGCAGCAAACATCTGCCCTGTATAGAAAACTTCATTCAGGTCCCAAAATGGTATCAATCAAAAAGTCAATTGGTCCCACTAAAAGCACACTATACAAATAAAAAAACGCAAAAGAAAAACTATTGGAAATGACACTACTGTTTTTTTATCAATTGTATTACACTTGGAATTTTTTTCAGCTTCACAGTAAATTGAATTCCACTAGGAAGTACATTTTATCCTTCAGATAACAAGCATTTATAAATGGAAAAATAAAAAAGTATTGGCTTTTGGAATGTGAGTAGTAAAATAAGGGTTTCTTTAACACTGTCAAACTAATATATTCCTTTTTATACATAATTGACACATATTTTGTGTAAGAAAATAATGCCACTGCTTTGTTGCTATTTTTTTTTGTCATTCCCTGATATAATATTGCACTTTTTTGCAGTTGGGAGGCGTTTGCCTATTAGCAATAGGTATATGGATTGTGGCCGATCCCGTTTTTGATGCATCTCCATAGACTTGTATGGTGCGTTTTTCCCGCGAGTGATTTGCAAAAGTAGGGCATGCTGAAGTTTAAAAACGCGTTACAAAAAACGTGCGTGTGTGAAAAATAAATTCTGAAAAAACCCATTGACTAGAATGGATCAGAGTGCAATGCAAGTTCTGCACAACAAAAGCATGCTCAGAAAAAGGCTTGTGAAAACGCAAGTGTGAAAGGGCCTTAATTACTCCCATTTTATGGACTGTGCAACCTTTTGATAACTTTTTATAAACATTTTTTATGTGTGGCAAAATTACAAAAAAGTGCCAATTTAGAAACTGGGACTTTTTGGGGGTTCACTGCAAGGTATAATTTAAGTGCCATGAGCAAATGAATGGGGGCATTGAGGACTTGCTCTTTATTGCTTTTACACCTCCCGAGCCCATGTATAAAAAATGTTTAAATTAGAGCAACCCCTTTGATTAGTGCTGAACCAATTGCGGGAGTTCGAGGTGGTTGCTTGTAGCATAATGCAGCAAACATCTGCCCTGTATAGAAAACTTAATTCAGGTCCCAAAATGGCATCAATCAAATAGTCAATTGGTCCCACTAAAAGCACACTATACAAATAAAAAAACGCAAAAGAAAAACTATTGGAAATGACACTACTGTTTTTTTATCAATTGTATTACACTTGGAATTTTTTTCAGCTTCACAGTAAATTGAATGAAATATAAATGCCACTAGAAAGTACTTTTTATCCTTCAGATAACAAGCATTTATAAATGGAAAAATAAAAAAGTATTGGCTTTTGGAATGTGAATAGTAAAATAAGGGTTTCTTTAACACTGTCAAACTAATATATTCATTTTTATAAATAATTGACAAATATTGTGTGTAAGAAAATAATGCCACTGCTTTGTTGCTATTTTTTTTTGTCATTCCCTGATATAATATTGCACTTTTTTGCAGTTAGGAGGCGTTTGCCTATTAGCAATAGGTATATGGATTGTGGCCGATCCTGATGGATTTCAGAGTCTTATAACTTCTAACCCATTATTAAACACTGGTGGCTACATTCTGCTTATTGTTGGGCTGGCACTTGTACTACTTGGTTTCCTGGGATGTTTTGGGGCAATTCGAGAGAATAAGCCACTGCTTTTAGTGGTGAGTATATTCTTAAACTTTATGAAGGTGTGGTACCTTTGTTTAGAAACCGCTTTGGACAAAAATATTAATTACATCACTATGGTTGTTGACTCCTTGTGATAGGCTGACTATTTAAACCAAGAAAATGTTTTCCTCTGATTTTAATCATATTTGTAGATATCGTATCGCAGAATTATCTAGAGGGCAGCAAAAGAGAAGCTAGTGCCTAGGAGCTACATCTAGCACAAAAACACACCCATAATGCATAGCTAATTATAATTGTATTGATACAATCTGGAATCTGCCTGACCAACAGCTTCTTGATATTCATACTATGTTATTATTTTGGGGACAAATGTTTGGCAAATAATTGTCAAGATGGTTGACATTTATCATTTGTAAACCATTGGTAAACTACAGGCAGATAAGTTATCCGGGAGGAGGAGAGGCAGGCACATATCTTTGAGAACAGATATGTAGCAGAGCTGGCAGTGTAAAAGTCTGTCTTGCATCTCATCATCTCTCTTCTCTCTATGTGCCAATGTGTTAGTACAATGTCAGAAGCCAGATGAAAGTATATATACACCTGTACTCAGATAAACCTTGCGCTGACTATCACTAAGTGATAGGAGCTAAAACTGCAAATAAAACTGAGTAAAATTGTAAAGTAAAGGGTTAAAAATTATCTTTATTGTGTAAACATCACTAGGGAATTGAGATTTGAGAATTTTTTTTCCCTGTAAACCCCTTTAACTGTAGACCTCTTACATAGTTCAAGAGACTTTTTTTTGTGACTTTTTTTAGCAGAAGAACACTGCTAAAGGACCAAAAACACTTTAATAAATCTTATATGCAGCGAATCTCTGAAGACAGCCATAGAACTGTAATACAGAGCTCGCCTCTTAATAAATATACACTTAGGGCCACATTTATCACTTGTTTTTTCTGTTGTTTTTGCGCCTTTTCGTTTAGGCGTACCGTTTTTGCGCCATTTTTGCGATTAAACGTCAAATTAGCCGCGCAGCTAAAATAACCACCTTTCCCTCATCTATCGTTCAATTCCAGATGTTTTGCTGCGCCTAATGATATTCATCACGTGCAACTTTTGCATTTAGGCGCAAAAACGGGCGCAAAAACACTCCAGGTGTTAAAGTAAAGTGATTAATAAGAGGCAGAAAATATACTTATCACAGATGGTTGTAGCTTGTGATAATTCAGGCAAAACAGTGCGCCTGAATTTAGGCGCAACTGCTACACTTAGGCGCACAAAAGTGATAAATGTGGCCCAATGTATTTAAAAAAGTGGCAACAGCTGTTTAATATGTTAAATTGCTGTTAAAATTACTCAATGTTTACTTCTTTATGATCTGGGGTTATCCTTGAAATACAATTATAGTAAGAAAGACAAATTGACACTTCAGGCAAGTGGAAAACTGATTAGTTAAGCCAGTAATATAGAAGTTCCACTTTTTGGAGTAATTATAAACCTATCTTTAATGTAAAACTGTAGGGAGATTAAACAATGTGGGAGATTTATCAAGCTGCCAAAGAATGCTTAAAATGTCTAAGCTGCCTAAGAATGAGCTTAGTTGTCCATGGCAACCAATTACAGCTCAGTTTTCATTTTGCCAGTGCTCATGAATATTTTAAAGGGGAGCTGTAGTTGGTTGCTATGGGCAACTAAGCTCATTCTTGCTCTTAGGTAGCTTGACAAATGTTTTTAATTCCATCCATGTTGTTTCTTAAAGCGTAACTGTAAAGCTATAGTGATTTACCAAATTATTATATGTGATTCCCTATTTGAAAAGAAAAGGACGAGCAGCACAAAGTAGGCATCGTTCTGTTTTTTTTTTAAAGTTATGGCATTTTCTGTTCTGAAAGATCTCTCTCAGGGGGTGAAGTGGGTGGAGACTAATATCTGTCAGTTTATGCCCTCAGGCTGAGGCAAGCTAGCTTGCCCACAGATCCCATGATGCCTTGTGTTCTCTTTCAAAGTAATTTAGTATTAAATCCATTTTGTTTCCCACAAGTAAATCCACTGAACACTGTACAGTGCACATACAGTATGTATATGGTGACAGCCTGGCAGCTTCCATCACATGGAGGAGTAGGGAACATGTAATAAGTGATAGAAATCATAAGTAACCCAGTGTATAGTCTGTGTGAGCACTAAGGGTTAATAGCTTATCTGGATAGAGCTGATACTGCCGATGACAAGGTGGGGAAGTGAGCAGCAATAACAGAGGAGACAGACAGATAAAGTTCTGTAGAATCACAGACTGGGATGGAGCGACTTAGGGAGATCTTGTACCTCACTATTCTGTGTAGGAGACATCTGCATTCACGGTTCTGCACACTTCCAGCTCTCCTACATTCACTGACACATGACCTCCTCCTCTGTGAGCCGGGAACAGCAGCTCCACCCCTCCCATGAAACCGTCTGAGAAACATAGTGTAAACAAGATACGGTCTCATACGGCTTATCAGCACATGGAGAGGAGACAGCCATTGCAGCAATCTTAGATGGATAACAAAGAACCTACTGAATATAGGTATCAAAGATAATAGGCAAAGTTGTTTTACATCCCAAGAGCTATTGATTTGTAAAAAATAAAAAACCTTTACATTGACACTTTTAATTATTGGTCAATTAACTATATTGCTTTTTACCATAAAACAGTGGTTTACAATTTAATTTCTTCTCTTACTGATTAATTTTATTCTTTTATTCTCTTAAACAGTTCTTTATACTTATTTTGCTCTTCTTTACTGTGGAACTTGTGGGTGTCATTCTCTCGTTGACCTATCAGAAACTGGTAAGTGTTCAGCAAAGGTTTTAGAGGTCTGCAATAGAATTCAAAGTGTTTCCTGTTTGTCACATATTATAAATATGTACAATACAATACCTGAATGCACAACTATAATTCTGGTTACTTCCTTTTCAGATTAAGGAAGAACATTTCCTGCTTGAGTTGCAAAAATATTACAAAGGAGATAATTCGTCTGAAGTTTTCAGTCAGTCCTGGAACTCCATTATGATTGCTGTAAGATTTAGTGGGCCTATTTTTGAAAATAAGTACCTACAAAAAAGGACCCAATTCACTTATATAAGTCACTTACCATAATAAGAAAACTTTTACAAATGTCCAACATTATGGAAAACCGATAGTTTGAGGATAGTAATTGTTATTTGGTAGTTTATAGTCATGACCACCTTTGGGTGATAAGTACAAGTTATAAAAAGCAGCACAGTTTTGCAAGAGGTATAATTTGCCATACATAAAGCATCAAATGTGTAATAGAAGATTACATAGAAATCTAACTAAGCAAAATGGTTATTCAGATACAAAAATTATGCAAAAAAGTTATTTTATGAAAAAGTTGTTGATTTAACAAAATTATAATTGTATTTTTTAATGTTTTGTGTTTATGATGTCTTCTGTATTTTACCTGGTTTAGCTGTCCTGTTGCGGCATATCTGGATTAAACGACTTTGATAACAGATCCCATTTTCATGACCTGTATCCTTCTGCACCATGGCCAGAAGCATGCTGCAAGCGTGATAACCCTCTATTATCTGGAGCCATAAAGGACAAACAGAAGTGCATGGAGAACACTCCAGAATACACAAATAATCAGGTAATATACATATCTACTGAGTGAAAAAGTCAACCGTATTTGTTTTCCAACTTGAGATGAGTGGGTTTGTTGAAATTAGGGTTTGATGGGTTTGTTTGAATTTCGCGCCAAAATTTAGTTTGGAACCCAGACTTCAGTCCGAACTTTAACCTGAACATGGCACAAATTTTACCACCCAAAAATGGCTGGGAAATGGGGCTAATAAGGGCTAGAGGGCTTAAAAAAGGTGAATCCCTGTCCACAAAGAGCTATGGAAAGTACTTACAATAATAACATAACATAAAAAAACTAAACAAAGAGGAAATCATTAAAAAAATTAATTGAAAAAAAAAGCGCTGTCCTAGCATGTCCTCTGCTGACCATATGGGTTGCATATTGGAAGCAGTGCAGCACCAAACATATGTCCCTTATCACGGCCCAGTCATTGGTGAAGTGCTGCTGCTCACTACTTTGACTCACCTGGGCATTCTGGAGCTAGAATTCTACAATTGCCCGCTACAGCTTTTATACCCTTCACAAAATTTTAAAACACGACACACACTTTAAGGAGCATGTTTGTATAATTGGCCAGGAACCTTTGCATCCCCCCTGTTGAGCACATGCACAATACATGGGGCATGTGTCAACTTGACTTGGCCTAAAGCTGCTACAAGGTTCCTGCCATCGTACACCACCTTGCTGGGCTTGACGTTCTGCACAATCAACCACTCATCTGTCTTCTCCTAGATCCCAGTCCACAGCTGTAGGAGTGGGAGGTAACTGGAGGCAAAGAGTGATGTCCAGAATGTGAGCCAGAGCAAATTCTGCCTTGAGACCCACCACCACTACATCCACCCAGTGGGCAGTTAGGGAGGTGTAACATCCCTGCTTGTGCTTAATGGTCCATGTGTCAGTTATGAGGTACATGTCAGGACTAATAGTATTGTTTCTGGTTTTGGAAAAGTGCGTGTCTGTCTAACTGGCCATATGACAAGCAGTAACTTCTCCCTATCTCTGTTTCATATGTGTAATGGTGTCTGGACATGTGACTCTGATCTTATCAGCAGACGTACATATCCAGCCCAGCCAATCAGAGGCATGCCTACAGAGGACATGCCTGTGGTTTGTAAATATCTGCAATCAAGCAGCTTGATGTTTCAGCAGTCAATCACGCAGCTTGATTCTTTTTCTTGAAAATGGACCCGCATCCCCAACATTTTTGTTTTTCTGGGTCTGTGGGTGCCGAACACTTGAAATTTGTTATGGACCCGGTATGAGCACTATTTGTAACTTATACATACAGCATATTAATATGTGTTATTCTGAAAAGGGTGTCATGAAAATTCACTCACCAAAATTTTCATTTCCTGGCGTCCAGGTGTCATGAAAATTCACTCACCAAAATTTTCATTTCCTGGCGTCCATATGTAACAAATATGCATATAAATAGAGAAAGATTGATTAGCAATAGAGATGAGCGAGCACTAAAATACTCGGGTGCTCGTTATTCGAGACAAACTTTTCCAGATGCTCGAGTGCTCGTCTCGAATAACGAGCCCCATTGAAGTCAATGGGAGACTCGAGCATTTTTCAAAGGGACCATGGTTCGGGAATAAAATGTGTTATTTAATTGAAAAAGAATGTCTTCTGATAAGTGATCAGATGTATGCAAACATCTGCAATCTATTCTTCACTGTTCCGTGCGTATATTATCTCCCGACAAGTTAACAGATGTGAAGAACAGTGAAGAATAGAATAAAAACAGTGAACATAGGATCATTTAAGTGAAAAACACAGAATCTATTCTTCACTGTGTTTTTCACTTAAATGATCCTGTGTTCACTGTGTTCACTGTTTTTATTCTATTCTTCATTGTTCTTCACTGTGTTTGTTTAATTAAATGCTCGATCTCGAGCAGGGGAAATATTCGTCCGAGCAACGAGCCGTTTCGAGTACCTTAATACTCGAACGAGCATCAAGCTCGGACGAGTATACTCGCTCATCTCTAATTAGCAATGTATCAATTAAATAATCATTCATAGCAGCCAATTATGTTATAATCAACTGACTTTGAAAAAGCAGCACTGGAAAGCCCTCTCTGCAGTATCACACTTGCATGGTATGTTAGGTAGCCTTGGGCACAGGCAGCCAACCAATGTTGTAATTTGCTATTATGGGTAGTTTAACCAATAGCAATGAAAGCCTGCCCATCAGAGCTTTCTATAAATGAAATAAAAAAAGGAAATAGATTTTAACTTCGTTCGGTAATCTTAAATGGTCACTAAGTTATCAACAATTTTTGTATAAATCCACAGTGCAAGTGAACATATGAAAACATAGTCAAATATTTTTTCTTTCCTAACCTACTTTTCACTCTGAGATATACTACCATTAGACTAGCAAGATGGACATAAATTCACTGAGCTATCAGGGTACAAGAAGCTCAAGGCAGCGAGGGAGAAGAGTCTCTGGGGAGAGTTGTCCCAGTAGCTCTGAGATGCAAACAAATTCACTCATAGACACTGCAGATATAATAAAAAAAATACCAGAAAATGAAGGTGACACGTAACATAAAGACCAGAAACAGTGTTTTTCCTTATGTACACCCAATTGACTGCTGATCCCTGCAAAGTTTGGTAAAAGGTAAAATACACTCAATTTAATGTTTTACTTTAACAATATGCCACACTTTTTCCCTTTTAATGCACTAGGGCTGTTTCATTACCATTGCTAAAAGTTTGAAGAAATATATTTCCTTATCGGGGGCAATAGGCCTAGGAGTACTTGGAATAGAGGTGAGATATATAATTTTTTTTTATCAACATCAAATCCTTATCTAATGCATCATGTTACAGACAATGATTTAGTTTTATATATACAAATGTCATATTTCATTTCTATTGGTTTTTTGTAGTGAAAATAAACACCAGATAAATAAATATTAAATAAGCATGATGAAAATCATACCAAAGAACTTTGACCTAGTTAAGGAAATCAACCACTAGCAGAAGTTTTAAGCTGGTTTCACTTACATACATGTTTTAAGCTGCGCTCAAATATCGCCATTGCAAAAACAAAAATGTTTAAAAAATATTAAAATTAGGCTCTGGTGCTCCCGGCTGGCTGTGTTTGGACATTGTGTGCATAATGCCGCACCCATAATGTAGATAGCCGGCTCTCAGCTAGGAAAAATGAGAGAGGAGTGTATAATTATGTGCGGAAGCACCGGCGATGTGCGGATTAACACCCGCGATCGGTGCTGGCACTGATCATGGGTGTTACCGTTAAGTCTTTGCTGTGATATGCAGCAAAGACTTACTGGCTATGGAGATGGCTCAGCCAGTGAGCCCTCTCCATTCACCCGCAGCCAAGCCGTGACGTGCTATTACATCACGGGTTGTGAAAGGGTTAAAGTCAAAAGTTCAAAGCATTGTTATTATGTTGATTTTCAGTGTAGTTCAATTTTTTCATTCAGATTACAAGCCCTCATATGGCTTTGTAAATGGAAAAATACTAAAAAGTACAACAGTAAAAGGGGTAAGTGCTAAAATGCACTATTTTATAAAGTATGCCTAATGTAGTAGGTACAGAGCATTTACTATCGGGTAAGGAGCCTGTAGTAGTAAGTACAGTACATTTTAACATGTTTTATAGTCTGAATAGCTACAAAGGTTGCATATATAAAACATGTATTGTAGTACTAAGAGTTATGAAAGCTACATATATTAAACATATACTGTAGTATTAAGAGCGCTTAAGTAGTATGTGCAATAAAATGTTCTGTAAAATAGGGAGTAAATAAAGTAATATGTACAAAAGAACATCTGCTGTAGTATGAGGGGTGCCAAAAGTTGCAATGAATATGTATTAGAGTTTGCAGTGACATTTGAAAAATGTAACCAACTAAAAGGGTTGGTAACAAAATTAGAAAAACATACTCTAAATAAGTAACTGTGGACTATGTCTGTTATTTTACCACAAGTGCATTTTACTCAGTGGTCCTCAGATGCAGTACCACACACATAACCCGTGGGGATGTTGTTATTGGAAAAGAGGATATACAGTATGTTTCTCTTATCTTGGTACAGAAACATATTAGAATGTAAAAATATCATAAGACATATTTAAATGGAGAAACTAGTAATGTTTTTATCGGAAACTTGTGAAATATTTGAATCTATGTACCATCTTTTCTCCACAGATGTTCGCCATGTTCTTTTCTCTTTGCCTCTATTATAACTTTGACTAGAAGATCTGAAAAGATTAAGAATTGTGGACATTCACTGAAATAATTTTTGTATGGAGAACAAGAGATGAAAAAAGAAAATACATACATTTTTTAAAATAACTGAAACATTTCAATAGAATTTTTTTCCCAATGGGAATAGTATAGATTATAGCATATGTGCAGTTCCCTGACTGTCATCCTCTCAGCTTTAAAAAAAAAACAAAACTTAAATATGTATGTTTGCTGTCAATTGAAATATTTGTTGTTTATATCCAGAGGGAAAATTAAGTATCCTGATCATGCCCAATGAGCACAACAGTTGCAAGAGGAGACTTTGCACCTATACATCTTTTTTGCATGTACCTATGTCAATATGATATGCTCTTGGTTAACTATAAAAAAAACTATATCCCATTCTCTAAATCAGGTAGGAATCTTAATAATTTAGAGAAAATAAAATACATGGCATACACATAAATTTAAATGCATAACATTTGTTATACATTGAATAAGTTGGATTCACTTTTAATCGAAACACATGGAAAATGTATGTTTCATATAATTTTTTAATACTGTTTGATGGCCCCATGGAAGTGAAAAAACAGACCACACACGCAAGCTGATTTTCAACCATAAACCATGATCAATTGTATGTAGCTTAAATGAACAATTAGGTATTACTGATACAGTTCAGTGTAAACTGATTAAAGTCAAAAGCTGTCATAATTTGTATCTATTGACAAAATCTGGCTGTAAACGATAGCCCCAAAAAGGTATGACAATGTGCGTTATACAGATACCCTACAACTGACACCCAGTGAAAGGTCCACAAATTAATACAGCAGCTGCATAAAGAAATCGTTACTGCAGATGCATTAAAAGTCAAGTATATTTGTTCCTATTCGATTTTGTCACTAAATAGAACTGCTATTTGGGGTATACAGATCTCCCACAACTGACAGTGTAATATCTGTGAAAATCACTGTATAAAGTACGTGGATTTGACAAGTAAATCTGGCTGTAAACTATAGCCCAAAAAGGTATGGCAATGTGCGTTATACAGATACCCCACAACTGACAGTGTAATTTCAGCGAAAATCACTGTATAAATTACGTGGATTTGACACGTAAATATGGCTGTAAACTATAGGCCCAAAAAGGTATAGCAATGTTATACAGATACCCCACAACTGACACCCAGTGAGAGGTCCACAAATCACTACAGCATCTGCATAAAGAAATCGCTACTGCAGATGAATGAAAGTCAAGCAGATTTGTTCCTATTCGATTTTGTCACTAAGTAGAACTGCTATTTTGGGTATACAGATCCCCCTAAAAGAGCAACCAGGGATTGGTCTGTCAATAGCTACTGCAGTGCATGAAAGTCAAACAGATTTCTTCCTATTCGATTTTGTCACTAAATAGAACTGCTATTTGTGGTAGGTGTCATGAAAATTCACTCACCAAAATTTTCATTTCCTGGCGTCCACATGTAACACATATGCATATAAATAGAGAAAGATTGATTAGCAATGTATCAATTAAATAATCATTCATAGCAACCAATTATGTTATAATCAACTGACTTTGAAAAAGCAGCACTGGAAAGCCCTCTCTGCAGTATCACACTTGCATGGTATGTTAGGTAGCCTTGGGCACAGGCAGCCAACCAATGTTGTAATTTGCTATTATGGGTAGTTTAACCAATAGCAATGAAAGCCTGCCCATCAGAGCTTTCTATAAATGAAATAAAAAAAGGAAATAGATTTTAACTTCATTCAGTAATCTTAAATGGTCACTAAGTTATCAACAATTTTTGTATAAATCCACAGTGTAAGTGAACATATGAAAACATAGTCAAATATTCTTTCTTTCCTAACCTGCTTTTCACTCTGAGATATACTACCATTAGACTAGCAAGGTGGACATAAATTCACTGAGCTATCAGGGTACAAGAAGCTCAAGGCAGCGGGGGAGAAGAGTCTCTGGGGAGAGTTGTCCCAGTAGCTCTGAGATGCAAACAAATTCACTCATAGACACTGCAGATATAATAAAAAAAATACCAGAAAATGAAGGTGACACGTAACATAAAGACCAGAGGTATACAGTAACCCTTAAAGAAGTAAGTAGCAGCAACTAGACACTATCAGCCAGCACATGAAGTGTAAAGTGCGAGATGAAAATGGCTGGTTTATAGGGCGTGTGACATCACATAAGCCTGCCGGTCGCTGACTGGCTTACAGGTCTACAGATGTCATTGGGGGTGTTCCTTTCTCCTTCCAGAGTTCTCTTCCCCATGTAACACGTTGTTCTGCGCCCTTTAGCTGAAAAAAGAGGGGAAAAAACAACTTCGTTCCCATGAATCAGCATAAACTTCGGCTTCGTGACAAATCTAATTTTTCTGAAATTCTAACAAAGTTAGAATTTTAGAATCGATTCGCCATCTCTAATGGTGATATAATGGATACTACAATTTTTGGGCAGTCGCCAGCTTCACCTGGGAATCTCCGTTTTCAGTGTCCATTTTCAATGGAAATTAAATTTATTAACCAATGGAGACGGGATTTTGAGTCACCCACAAATTAAAGAAAAACACACCAAGGCTGCTCCAATCGTGTGTGTCCTCCCCGTGCCTGTATAACTTCTCTACAATACCTTGGCATGTTCCTGATTGGATGGTCTCCTGGGATTCCACTCAATATTGACTAAAGCATCCGCCAACTCCTTGACAGCTGTGAAGCAATGTGACATTTTGGATAGAGTGAGACGTGATGTTCCAGATGTGCACAATCAGATTCTGGTCTGGGAATGAGCGGGTCACTCCATAGCTTCAATGCCTTCATCTTGCAGGAACTGCTGACACACGAAAGCTACATTAGGTCTACCATTGTCCTGCATTAGGAAGAACCCAGGCCCAACCGTATCAGTATATGGTCTCACGAAGGGTCTGAAGATTTCTCTTGGTACCTAAGACGTCACGACTTCGCGTGAGCACATGGAGTGTTGTACGGCCCTCCACATAAATTGCCACCCCATACACCATTACTGACATACTGCCAAACTGGTCATGCGAGGATGTTGCAGGCAGCAGATGGCTCTCCACGGCGTCTCCCGGACTCTTTAACGTTCATATGTGTCAACGTGAACCTGCTTTTATCTATGAAGAGCAAAGGGCGCAGTGGTAATTTTTGCCAATCATGAATTGCACAGTATTGGGCTGTGAGCACAACCCTCATCTGTGGAGTTGGGCCCTCATAACCATACTCCTGAGTTGGCTTCTAACCTTTTGTGCAGACACATGCCACTTTGTGGCCTGTTGGAGATCATTTTCCAGGGCTCTGGCAGTGCTCCTCCTGTTCCTGTAGTGGCCTGTCTCTAGTTGTGCCTCTAGCCTCTGGACCCTACCAAACAGACACAGCAGACCTACTTGCCATAGCACTCACTGATGTTCCATCCTGAATGCTGCACTACCTGAGCCACTTGTTGGTTGTAGAGTCTGTCTCACGCTACCACAAGTCTGAAAGCACCACCAACATTCAAAATTGACCAAAACATCAGCCATAAAGCATGGTACTGAGAAGTGGCCTGTGGTCCCCACTACACAACCATCCTTTGTGTCATGCTAACTGCCAGTGAAATTGATTGTCAATCAGTGTTGCTTCCTAAGTGGACAGTTTGAGTTTAACAGAAGTGCAGTGTATATAAACAGTACATATCAAAATATATAGTGAGGAGCTGCTTGGTAGCGGCAGCAAAATAAAAACAAACCTGAAATGAAGTCTGAGACACTGACACAGTGTAATAAACAGTATATAAACAGGGTTAATAAACAGTGCTTGTCTGCTTTTATTGCAGGAACACAAAAAATAAAACAAAGACTTATAATTCAGGCAAAACACAAATAAAACCTTCTCGGCTGAGCACTAACTTACAGAGGTTTTACCTGACAACTGAGGCTGCTTACAATCTTGCTTACTACTCCACCTGAAACAAATGAAACAAATGATAGTTGTGGTTTTACATGTCGTAACATGGTTGTTTTGGCAATAAAGACTTCTAAGCCTACAAGCATAGCATATGGGTGGTACTCCTATAGTGCCAGTTTTCCAGTGGAAGGCCACATAGTGAATGTGGATACAGTGATCTGACCCCACTATTATATTCAACAGTTAAAAATGTGCATAACCATAAATTTCTCAGGTGCTGGGACAATACATACAATTAAGACTGTGTTACTGGCTCTGGATGTTCGTGAATGGTAGACAGCCTACGTTCAGGCTGACAGAAATGCAATTTGTGTTAGTACAGTAGGTGTATATCGGGCATGATTTAGGTGTCCTAAAATATAAACACGTTAAGACACATTCTTTATCTTGGCATTTGGACACAAATCATTAGTAAATATCAATTTGATTTGCCACATTGTAAATTGTCAGCTGTGCCATAAGGTTACACCTAGATGGCACCATTGATACATGTGCTGTATGCACATGTAATTTGACAAAATTGTGCTTGTATTCATCATTTGAAAATGAAATGAAGCAAATTCATCAACCACCCTATCCCCTTGCATTTAGTACAGTCCCTAGCATTGGCAATCCAGTGAATTGCATGAAATGTATTTGATGAATCCCAGCACTCATATTAGTATAAAAGCCAAAGAGGTTGCTAATTATGTTTTTTCAATTCAATAAAATGTAGTTATAACCATAAAGTTGTGTATCTTTAAATAAAACAGTTTTACAATAATACCCATATCTTTGAGAACCCCTATACATGTAAAGTTTAATGAATTGGTTAGTTTCCTGACGCCATGAGTTTATTTTTTTCTGCTCAGCACCATGTAGGTTGTAAATAAAATTATTACCAATAAAATATGTGTTAACTCCTTAATACCACAGTGTGTTTTGTTTCTGCACTTCTGTTTTTTCCCTGCCACAATTTCAAAAACCATGCCATTTTGTTCCACAGTTTGCAGGGCCGTAAGATGGCTTGTTATCTGCAGGTCAAATTGTACTGCCAGTGGCACTATTATATTCTGTGCAATGTACTTGGAAGTCACTGAGAAAAATTAAAAATGCCGTAGAATTGGCAAAAAAAAATAGCATTGTGTCTTTTTGTAGTGGACTTTGTATTATGGCTCCACCAATGAGACCAAAAAGACCCATATAATCTTATGTAATCTTATTATAGTCTGGTAGGATGACGGTAATAAACAGCAGACAGACTTTTTGTTAGAAGTGGAGGGCATATTTATAGCTCTTTGCTGATGAGGAAACAGAACACCATGGCCCACATTATCAGAACTAGTGCAGTCTGTACTATGTGCAGTTTGTCTGTGAAGTGTGCAGGGGGCTTCAGATTAAAACTGTGTGCACTTTTGGTGCACTTGTGATGCTGCAGAATTGTGAAGCAGACAGAATTGTGCCATGTCAGTTATAACGTGACCAAGTACTACTATACTCCTTTTGGTGCACATTGTTTCTGCCTTGTCAGACACAGGGCACCGCAATACAAAACTGGTGAACACACTTTAACACATAAATACATGTGTAGCAGTTTACACATTCTTTCAGTGCAATGTCAGCAGAAATCTGGCACAAACACTTCAATAAATGTGTCCCCTTATGTTAAATTTCCATCCAAATATTTTCCATTTAACACCTTGGAAAACTTATTTGCAATCCAAAATACCGGATACATGCTGTTTCAATGGCTAACACCCGTCCTCATATTCGAAAATCACTGTATAAACTATGTGGATTTCACATGTAAATCTGGCTGTAAACTATAGCCCCAAAAAGGTATGGCATTGTTATACAGATACCCCACAACTGACACCCAGTGAGAGGTCCACAAATCACTACAGCATCTGCATAAAGAAATCGCTACTGCAGATGAATGAAAGTCAAGCAGATTTGTTCCTATTCGATTTTGTCACTAAATAGAACTGCTATTTGGGGTATACAGATACCCCTTAAAGAAGTAAGTAGCAGCAACTAGACACTACAGGCAGCACATGAAGTGTGAAGTGCGAGATGTAAAATGGCTGGTTTTATAGGGCTGTGTGACATCACATAAGCCTGCCGGTCGCTGATTGGCTTACAGGTCTACAGATGTCATTGGGGGTGTTCCTTTCTCCTTCCCAGAGTTCTCTGCCCCATGTAACACCTTGTTCTTGCGCCCCTTTAGCTGAAAAAAGAGGGGGAAAAAAACAACTTTGTTCCCATGAATCAGCATAAACTTCGGTTCGTGGCGAATCTAATTTTTACCTGAAATTCTAACCGAAGTTAGAATCTTTAGAATCGATTCGCCCATCTCTAATGGTGAAATAATGGATCTACTAATTTTTGTGCAGTCGCCCAGCTTCACTGGGAATCTCCGTTTTCAGTGTCCATTTTCAATGGAAATTAAATTTATTAACCAATGGAGGCGTGGATTTTGAGTCACCCACAAAATTAAAGAAAAACACACCACAGGCTGCTCCAATCGTGTGTGTCCTCCCCGTGCCTGTATAACTTCTCTACAATACCTTGGCATGTTCCTGATTAGGATGTGGATGGTCTCCTGTGGGATTTCCACTCATATATGGACTAAAGTATCCGCCAACTCCTTGACAGTCTGTGAAGCAATGTGACATTTTGGATAGAGTGAGACGTGATGTTCCAGATGTGCACAATCAGATTCTGGTCTGGGGAATGAGCGGGTCACTCCATAGCTTCAATGCCTTCATCTTGCAGGAACTGCTGACACACGAAAGCTACATTAGGTCTACCATTGTCCTGCATTAGGAAGAACCCAGGCCCAACCGTATCAGTATATGGTCTCACGAAGGGTCTGAAGATTTCATCTTGGTACCTAATGACAGTCAGGCTACTTCTGGTGAGCACATGGAGTGTTGTACGGCCCTCCAAATAAATGCCACCCCACCACACCATTACTGACATACTGCCAAACTGGTCATGCTGAAGGATGTTGCAGGCAGCAGATCGCTCTCCACGGCGTCTCCGGACTCTTTAACTCTTTAACGTCATATGTGCTCAACGTGAACCTGCTTTTATCTGTGAAGAGCAAAGGGCGCAGTGGTGAATTTGCCAATCTTGAATCTGCACACAGTATTGGGCTGTGAGCACAACCCTCATCTGTGGATGTTGGGCCCTCATACCATACTCCTGGAGTTGGCTTCTAACCTTTTGTGCAGACACATGCACCTTTGTGGCCTGTTGGAGATCATTTTCCAGGGCTCTGGCAGTGCTCCTCCTGTTCTTGTAGTGGCCTGTCTCCTAGTTGCGCCTCCAGCCTCTGGACACTACCAAACAGACACAGCAGACCTACTTGCCATAGCACTCACTGATGTTCCATCCTGAATGAGCTGCACTGGGTTGTAGAGTCTGTCTCACGCTACCACAAGTCTGAAAGCACCACCAACATTCAAAATTGACCAAAACATCAGCCATAAAGCATTGGTACTGAGAAGTGGCCTGTGGTCCCCACCTACACAACCACTCCTTTGTGTCATGCTAACTGCCAGTGAAATTGATTGTTAATCAGTGTTGCTTCCTAAGTGGACAGTTTAATTTAACAGAAGTGCAGTGTATATAAACAGTACATATCAAAATATATAGTGAGGAGCTGCTTGGTAGTGGCAGCAAAATAAAAAACAAATCTGAAATGAAGTCTGAGACACTGACACAGTGTTAATAAACAGTGGTTAATAAACAGTGCTTTGTCTGTTTTTTATTGCAGGAAACATAAAAAATAAAACAAAGACTTATAATTCAGGCAAAACACAAAATAAAACCTTCTCGGCTGAGCACTAACTTTACAGAGGTTTTACCTGACAACTGAGGCTGCTTACAATCTTGCTTACTACTTCCACCTGAAACAAATGAAAAACAAATGATAGTTGTGGGTTTTACATGTCGTAACATGGTTGTTTTGGCAATAAAAACTCCTTCTAAGCCTACAAGCATAAGCATATGGGTGGTACTCCTATAGTGCCAGTTTTCCAGTGGAAGGCCACATAGTGAATGTGGATACAGTGATCTGACCCCACTATTATATTCAACAGTTAAAAATGTGCATGAACCATACATTTCTCAGTGTGCTGGGACAGTACATACAATTTAAGACTGTGTTACTGCATCTGGAATTGTTCGTGAATGGTAGACAGCCTACGTTCAGGCTGACAGAAATGCAATTTGTGTTTAGTACAGTAGGTGTATATCGGGCATGATGTAGGTGTCCTAAAATATAAACAACCTTAAGACACATTCTTTATCCTTTGGAGCATTTGGACACAAATACATTAGTAAATATCAATTTGATTTGCCACATTGTAAATTGTCAGCTGTGCCATAAGGTTACCACTAGATGGCACCATTGATACATCGTTCTGTATGCACAGTGTAATTTGACAAAATTGTGCTTGTATTCATCATTTTGAAAATGAAATGAAGCAAATTCATCAACCACCTATCCTCTTGCATTTAGTACAGTCCCTAGCATTGTGCAATCCCAGTGAATTGCATGAAATTGCTATTTGATGAATCCCAAGCACTACATATTAGTCATAAAAGCCAAAGAGGTTGCTAATTATGTTTTTTCAATTCAATAAAATGTAGTTATAACCATAAAAGTTGTGTATCTTTAAATAACAGTTTTTACAATAATACCCATATCTTTGAGAACCCCTATACATTGTAAAGTTTTTAATGAATTGGTATAGTTTTCCTGACGCTATGAGTTTATTTTCTTTCTGCTCAGCACCATGTATGTTGTAAATAAATAATATTAATTACCAATAAAATATTGTGTTAACTCCTTAATACCACAGTGCTGTTTTGTTTCTGCACTTCTGTTTTTTCCCTGCCACAATTTCAAAAACAAACCATAGGCAAGGAGGATGATAAGGCCGGCACCACCTTCTCCACACAGCCTTCAGACTCAGGAGCGTCCCAGAGTGAGAACTGACATGTACTCGCTGCTCCCCGGAGGTGCACGTGCCAATATACACTGAATGAAAATGTCTCAAGAAAGGTGAAAACACGGCACTCACCGGTATGTGCAACCTTGGTTCGTATTATTTTCTCCTCTCTCTATTTCAAGGCTCATTCCTGTGGAAGTCAAATTGTTGAGGCAATGGCATAGTGAACCACTGTTTTTATATATATTCAGTACAACATTCCTTTGTTTTTATTAAGGATAATTTCTTAATGTTATCTACATGTTTTAATTGGTGGTGTATTACCGGTAGCCTGCAACCTTAAATTTGATATTTTCTGCTATGTGTTATGTTTTGTAAACTCCTTTTACATGAAATTG
The DNA here is from genome assembly GCA_019512145.1 of Engystomops pustulosus. Lineage (NCBI taxonomy): Eukaryota > Metazoa > Chordata > Amphibia > Anura > Leptodactylidae > Engystomops > Engystomops pustulosus. The sequence continues at coordinate 159,550,476 of CM033642.1, forward strand.
CAAATCTCCAGAACTGATGAATTACATGTGCATTCGCTGTAGTTTCCATTCAAGAACTGTTAGGGGGGAGGAGGCCTTCCCACACTAAGCGAGTGTGATGCGATGAACTCGCATCACACTCTCAACGCAGCTGCATGGAACGCACGGCCCGAACGCTCCTCACCGCGGGAGTGAACTCAGCATGTCATTTCACTCCCGCGTTGCACGTTCGGCCTTGCTTCCCGGCGCTTGCGTTTCTAGTGTGAGCGAGTTCATCGCTCACACTCCTAGTGTGGAAGGGGCCTATAACTTTGTATCCATTGATTACTATGATCTGCAATCTGGCCGGAAGGCATGTTTTTGCAATTGCATTCTGTTGTAATGTGTTGGGCCTTTAAAGGAGTTGGCCCACTTTTTCATAATCTCTCTATAAGAACAGATATATAAGAGGCGGTTCACTCAGTATAATAAAAAAAAAAAAAAAAAAAAAGAAAATAAAAAGACTAAAAAAAACCCCCCCTCCCCCCTCCCACCCTCCCGCATTCCCCCCCCCCCCATTCCGCACATCTCCAAAAATACACTGTGTTAGAAGTAGACACCATTTTTTAAAAATTTTTCACAACAGATCCCCCCTTTTTAGAAAGATACACTTCTTCCCAATGTTCCTGGCCATTTTTAACTCCAAAAAATAGTCATTTTGACGAACTCTCCAAATACAAAAAAAACAACACACCTTTGTCCCTCGTTTCAAAAGGAAGAAAAAAAAATTTGGCACTCACCACGTAGTAAAATACATCTTCTTTATTTCTTACTCGTATACGGGTACACATTAACGGGGAGGAAAACGTGATAGCGCAGGAGCGCTTGTTACGGATGACTCGTTCGCGCATCAGCCCCCCCGCTTCATCTTGCCTACCTTTGGTCGCGGTTGTGATTCCTCGTTTTGAGCTAAAAAATTTTTTCCCACAAAGCCATTTTCTCTTCATCTTATTGAAAAGAAAAGTTGCGCAGGGAGCCTGATAGGGTGAATATCGGGGGTGCGGCGTCAATTCTAACACAATCCATGCAGTTTTGGCGCGACAGCAACTACGGATAAAGTGCTGGTGCGTTATCGTGTTGAAACAGTCACCTTCTTTTTCGCCAAGGCGGCCCGTTGTCTCCTTCATTTTTTTGTCGAAGCAGTCCAATAACCACTGTTAGTATTGTCCATGATCGTCTTTCTTTCCTTTTTTTCTAAAAAATCCATAAGGATGCACCCCCTGTGGCCAAGCACCCCTTTTCGCGATGGGCTATCTTCGCCTTCTTTGGGAGCAGATTCATGGGTGAAATCCATTGTTTTGATTGTGCTCAGTTTTCTGGTGTGTATGATGAAATTCCAGGTTTTCATCGACGGTGACCACCAACAGCAAAAACTAACCCTTCCGGAGATCTTTTTTATATTGGTCCCAAACACTGCTTCGAAGTTAACAGCCACCGCCGCTGTTGTCCACTGTGAGCAATCAATCACGGCATCCATCGGGATGAATAATTGTTTCAAAACATTGCCAACTTTCCACATGTAAATATTGCCGTTCCACACCTATGCCTCTGCTACTTTTGCGCACTTTCGTTTGTTGATCATCGAGTATCGTGTTGTGGACTTTTTGAATATTTCCTTTCCTTCCTCGGTAACAAGTTTGCTGGGTGTCCTGGTCGCATCCTCATCAAAAACGGATGTTTGCCCCGTTTGAAATTCTTTGAACCATATCTAACTGTGGCCATAGATGGCGACGTGTCCCCATAAAACAAGCACCAACTTGATTTTATCTCCTCACATTTTATCATCCAAACAAAAGCGAATTACCAACCATACTTCCTCTTTTTTCCATCTTATCGAAAATTCACTAAAATGTCTTACTCAATGGCTGCTAAAATCCAAACTACCTACCAATAAGTCTGCAATTTGTTTATTGCCGCGCTTGATAGATGGCCGCCACAGGATGCATAACCCCAACTTCCTCGGAACCCCTCTGGTCTCCAACATGGGTCTTAATTGAACCGCCTCATATACATATATATGCAATACATACTACCTGAAACCTCCTTGAGAGCTTCAGCCTTCCCTGTTTCTCACCATCCTGCCTTCTGAATACTATACAGAACTCTCTCTCTCTCTAATTCGCATTCCATCTTCACTGACCGACACAGTACGGGGGGGGGGGGGGAGTTATAACTGTAAACAAAGAATCATGATTATCTTGCAGACAACACTAAAGGAAGCAGCAGAATTGATGAACATATAGCTCATTCACATTCATGCTTGGTCTGTGAAATGGACAACGTCTGCTGGTTTGGATCCCTGGATGCATCCTGAATGGCTGAACGCCACACTGTATATGTATCGTTTTGATACCATTTTCAAATGTTTTTGACCACAATTGAAAATTAATGTTTTCACATTCACCAAATCTGAAAATGGAAAAATATGTCTCCATCAATTTTTGTTTTGACATTAGTCTATTTCAAATAGGGGGTATCCGTCTTAAGAGGGTAGCACCTATTTACAATCTTGCTAAAGGCTGGAGACATACAAGCCGTGGAGATTATTGGCCTCATTTTGTTGTAGAATTTGGCTAGTCTTTTGAGCTCGTTCCCACCCACAATGCGGATTTGAGGGCTAATTTAGATAGCCTTTGCAATTGGAGTAGATACGAATACTACTATAAAGAGATAACCTGTAATTTAGATGCCAACATGGTAAACTCATAACATAAATATAATTTGAAAAATAAAAAGTTTGTGGCTGTTACAAGCCTGAACAAGTAAAGTAAACAAGTGTCTTGAGGCAAAAAGTGGCCTAAAAGATTTAAGCAAGGTTTATATTGCTGCCCCTTTCAAAATATTATTTGTCTCAAAAGCTTCACTCCATAACAAGAAATAAAAATGCTACACACAAAAGACAAAAACTAACTTTGTATTTCAATTTCCATACTAGCTGTCCATTTGAGGAGATCCCATGCTGAGTGTTTCCCTTAAACAATGTTTACATGTTGACGGTTCCAACCGCCTTTGGCATGTGGATTTCAAATATGCATGGCATTGTTATGCATCGGAACGTTCAATTATATTTAATTTTTAATTGTTTCTTTAAACCCTTTCCACGACCGTCGTAATAGCACGTCCCGGGTCGGCCGCGGGTGCTGAGAGGCTGCACGCGTCTGAGCCTCTCATAGCCGGTAAGTCTTGCTGCATATGTGCAGCAAAGGCTTACTCGGTACACCCGCGGATCGGTTGCTAGCACGATCGCGGGTGTTTTCAACCCGATCGCCGCCGACAGCTGCCGTGCGCTTCAAAGCATGGCGCGCCCACGCGCGCCACTTTTCGAGGGCTCGCCGCTCCCCGTGACGTCATCGGGGAGCGGCGATCGCCAATGTGTAACCTCGGGTCTCGCGAAGAACCCGAGGCGTACTTCTGGTTACCCAGGCATACAATGTGCTATCAGACACATTGTAATGTAGAGGAGTAACATCCCCTTACTGCCATACTGTAGTATGGCAGTAATGATAGGATCGTGCAGACGCCCTAAGGGTTAAGTACCTTAGGGAGTCTGAAAAAGTACTAAAAATAAAAATAAAAAAGTAAAAGAGAAAAAAATATATAAAAACCCTAAAAACTCAAATCATCACCCCCCTTTCCCTAGAACTGATAAATATAATAAAAGTTAAAAATCAAAACACATTAGGTACGCCGCGTCCGAAAAATGCACCGATCTATTCAAAATATATAACGGTTTTTCACTGTGGTTAATCCCGTAACGGAAAAAATCGCGCCCAAATAATCGAAAATTGGCAACTTTTTGTAATTAGAAAAATTAAAAAATTTATACAAAAGTGATACCAAAGGTCGTACAGTCTAAAATTGATAACATTGTAAACGTCATCAAATCCGCAAAAAACGACACCACTCACAGCTCAGGTACACAAAGTATAAAAAGTATTAGCGCCAGAAGATGGCAAATCCCCAAAACAATTTTTTGTACAGGAGTTTTTAATTTTTTTAAATGTATGAAAAAATTATAAAACCTATACAAATTTGGTATCCCCGTCATCGTATCCGACCCAAAGAATAAAGAGATAGACATGTCATTTGGGGGCACAGTGAAATCTACACATCCAAAGCCCCCCACAAGAAGGCGGCAAAATGCGTTTTTTTTAACCAATCATGCATTTGAATTTTTTCCGCGCTCTAGTACAACGGCATGAATATTCATACATCTCTAGAGAGTGCAATTTGTTACGCAGAAATAAGCGTCACACAGCCTTCTTACATGGAAAAATAAAAAAGTTAGGTTTTTCATCATGGGAGGTAAAAAATGAAATGAAAAAACAAAAAAAGGCCAGGTCCTGAAGGGTTAACATTTCCTGGCCTCCTTGTAAAGTGGTGAGGTATCGGGTGGTGTGTATTGGGGAGGTGGGCGGGGAAGTTCATTTATGGCACAGGGTCATATTTACCACTTCTACTCTTTTCTTCTCTCACCATTGCCCTCCCCCTCCCTTCAACCTCTCCACTATTATACCCATGCCCACTTATTTCATCTCCAGTACAACAAGCATTCCTCATTGACTGCCTGCCCTCCCAGGACCGTGGTTGTAGCGTTGTTACTGATGTTTTTTAATTAATGTGACTTATTTGGTATGGATTATTAGATAAAATGTTGTACTAAAAAATTAATAACACCAAATTGAATAGGAACCATATAACTTATTTTTGTTTTTGTAAAAAATTTTATTTGTGTGTCATTTGTACATGTTATATATTACTAATTGGAATCAAAGCGGAACCCATTGCACAGCCTTTTATAGATTAATCGCTGAAAAATTCAAAATGGGCATTTTAATGTTCATGAAGTATATATGTTTCTCTTCAATGGACTACATATTTGTAAGTACTTCATTTTCACTGACATGATTTTTAAACTGTTATTAGTAAATAGAATGTGTACAAATTAAGGGAACTAAAATATAGTTTAATATGTATTCAAATATCTACAATCTTTGTATCTTTCCATTCAAATGTTTTTAATCTGCAAGGTTTTTTTTGGAATTTTTTGTTGATCAAATAGTGAATATACTATCATAATGTACTTTCTTATATTATCATGCGGTTAACAATCTTATATAACTCGGTAATGCTAGACCTTTCTGTTTGTGGTAATCTTTAGTGGTGGAATCGACACCTTCCAAATTACAAGTCCTTATATTATTTGGGTCAGTTTCAATACTGAAAGTACTATAATTTTTTGTTAGTAAATTATGTCATTTGTTTTTGTATGTATGTAATACTTGGTATTATACGATCTTTGGAAAACATCTGTATCTGTAAACTTGTGGACTTGGACAGGGAATAGAGGAGTTGTAAATGAAGCTATATTTGTTATTGCTACTGACCCTATATAGTAATTGACTTCAAAAGTGCTAAATAGGATTTCATGAAAATTGTCTTACGGTGTTATGAAAGATAATGGCAAATTCAATAGCATAACTGTAATGAAGTTATCTTCCATATTAGGATTTTAACGAGGTGGCATTTTCTGTTTGCTGATGAAATGTTTTGCCCTTGAGAACCTCTTTATCTTCATATGCGGGACTCATAGCAGGCCGTTGGTCCGCTGTGGTGGTGGGATCCTTTTAAGATGTCCCAAAAGTTCAATCTTTTATTTTGCATGTATTCTGCCAACGTAGGTCTTCAGAATTGGCACTGAAGATCGCTGGGCTATGTGAGAAAGTGCGTTTTTAAGTCTTTTTGGCATCAGTGATCAAGTTTTTCAATGTACTTGGCATCTCTTCAGCACAGTGTATTGGAAAACCGGTTTTGCTAGTGAGAGGATGGAGATTCAGATTATGGAAGTAAAAGACCCCTTAGGAGATTTTGCGTATTCGGCAGTTTTGTGAAGACTTAGTCACGAGAGTTTGTAATGGCTCCACTGGAGGATTCTGAGGAAAAAAAAAAATTATATTTTCACAGGATAGGCATAGAAATCATCTGCCTTCTTAGGCCCTTCACATACGAGCGGTGATGCGAATGAACTCGCCATCAACTCGCCCACGCAGGCTGCCGGGAAGCTACGGCCCGAACCACTGCACCGCGGGAGTGAACTGACATGCTGAGTTCACTCCACGCGTGCAAGCGTTCTGGGCCGTTGGCGGTTCCAGGAGTGCGTGGCGAGGTGATGCGAAGTTCATTGGCCGCATCACACTCTGCTAGTTGGAAGGGGCCCTTAGTAGCCCTCGTAAATCAAGCCACTTGTTCAGAATCCTGAAGACGCGAGATCTCCCTTTATTGGATCGATATAATTATCGCAGAACCAATTAGTAATACCTTTTGGATGTTTTAATACTAAAAAAAAATTAAAAACCTTAGAAATTTTTTTTTTTGAAGGAATCGGCCATATTTTTGAGGCCAAACTTTGAAAAATAAGACACCTTATACAGCTTATAATACACCAAATTGAGCGGATATTTAGACACTGGGACTTTTTGGGGTTCAATGCCAGGTATAATTTAAATGCCATGAGCAAATGAATGGGGTCGTGAGGTGGACTGACTCTTTATTGTTTATACACCTCCCGAGCCCAGTGTCAAAAAATGTTTAAAATCAGAGCAACCCCTTTGATTAGTGTGAACCAATTGCGGGTGTTTCGAGGTGGATGCTGTAGCAAATGACGCAAAAATCTGCCCTGTAAAGATAGAAATTAATTCCGGTCCCAAAATGGCAATTGGTCCCTAAAGCACACTATACAAAGTAAAAAAAAACGCAAAAGAAAAACTATTGGAATGACACACTGTTAGTTTTTTATCAATTGTAATTACCTTGGAATTTTTTTCGCTTCACAGTAATTGAATGAAATATAAAGGCCACTAGGAAGTACATTTATCCTTCAGATAACAAGACATTTAAAATGGGAAAACAAAAAAGTATTGGCTTTGGAATGTGAGTAGTAAATTACGGGGTTCTTTAAACACTGTCCAACTAATATATTCCTTTTATAATAATGACACATATTTGTGTTAAAATATGCCATGCTTTGTTGCTATTTTTTTTGTCATTTTCCCCTGATATAATATCTGCACTTTTTTGCAGTTTAGGAGGCGTTTGCTATTAGCACATAGGTATATGGAATTGTGGCCGCCGGATGGATTCAGAGTCTTAAATTCTAACCATATTAAACACTGGGGCACTTTCTGTTATTGTATGGGCGGCACTTGTACTACGCTCTGGTTTACTCTCGGGAGTTGTTGGGGCATTCGAGAGAATAAGCCACTGCTGTTAGTGTGAGTCTCTTCTAAACTTTAATCAATGTGTGGTACCCAAAAATTGGTTTAGCAAACCCGCTTTTGGACAAAACTGGTAATTACATCCATATGGTTGTTGACTGCTTGTGATAGTGCGGACTATTTAAACCAAGAAAACGTTTTCCCCTGATTTTACATATCGTATACCGGCAGAATTATTAGAGGCAGCAAAGAGAAGCTGTCCTAGGAGCTACATCAAGCACATAAACACACCCATCATGCCATAGACTAATATAATTGTCTGATACATCTGGCAATCTGCCGTTGACAACCGCTTCTTGATATTCAATATATTATTATTTTGGGGCCAAAGTGTTGCCAAATAATTGTCAAGATGGTTGACATTTATCATTGTAACCATTGGTAAACTACAGGCATAAGTTATTGGGAGGAGGGGGGCAGGCACTATCTTTGAGAACAATATGTATCAGAAGCTGGCAGTGTAAAAGTCTGGTCATGCATCCTCATCATCTCTCATCTCTCTAGGTGTGTCACTGTGTTAGTACACTGTCCAGAAGCCAGTGAAAGTATATATAACCTACTCAGTATAAACCTGCGCTGCACTATCACTAAGTATAGTAGCTAACGCAAATAAAACTGAGTAAAATTGTAAAGTAAAGGGTTTAAATTCTTTATGTGTAAACATCACAGGTAAGTGAGATTTGCAGAATTTTTTTCCCGTAAAAACCCCTTTAAGTAGACCTTCTTACCTAGTTCAAGAGACTTTTTTTTGTGACTTTTAAAAAAAAAGTCACACAAAAAGCATGGCATGCAGAGCAAGACACTGCTAAAGACCAAAAACCTTTATAAACTTATATGCAGCGAATCTCTGAAAGACAACCTAGAACTGTAATACAGAGCTCGCTCTAATAAATATACAAATGTATTTAAAATGGGCAAACAGCTTTAAAATGTAAATGCTGTTAAAATACTCAATGTTTACTTCTTTATGATCTGGGGTGTATCCTTGAATACATAATAAGTAAGAAAGACAAATGACCTTCAGGCCAGTGGAAACTGATTAGTTAAGCCAGTAAATAGAAGTTCCACTTTTGGAGTAATAATAAACCTATCCTTATGTAAAACTGTAGGGGATTAAACATGTGGGAGATTTATCAAGCTGCCTAAGAATGCTTAGAATGTCTAGCTGCCTAAGAAGAGCTTAGTTGTCCATGGCCACCATTACAAGCTCAGTTTTCATTTTGCCAGTGCTCATGAATATTTTAAGGGGAGCTGTAGTTGGTTGCTAGGGCAACTAGCTATTCTTGCTCTTAGGTAGCTTGACAAATGTTTTAATCCTCCATGTGTTTTCTTAAAGCGTAACGTAAAGCTATAGTGATTTTACCAAATTTTTATATGGGATTCCTATTTGAAAAGAAAGGACAAGCAGCACAAGTAGGCATTGTTTTGTTTTTTATTAAAGTTATGGCATTTTCTTTCTGAAAGATCTCTCTCAGTGGGTGAAATGACGGAGACTAATATCTGTCAGTTCAGCCCTCAGGCTGAGGCAAGCTAGCTTGCCCAGATCCCATGATGCCCTTGTGTTCTCTTTCAAAGTAATTTAGTATTAAATCCATTTTGTTTCCACAAGTAAATCCAGTAGATATATGGTGACAGCCTGGCAGCTTCCATCACATGGAGGAGTAGGGAACATGTAATAAGTGATAGAAATCATAGTAACCCAGTGTATGTCTGTGTGAGCACTAAGGGTTAATAGCTTATTGGATAAGCTGATACTGCTGATGACAAGGTGGGGAAGTGAGCACAATAGAGTAGAGACAGACAATAAAGTTCTGTAGAATCACAGACTGGGATGGAGCGACTTAGGGAGATCTGTCCCTCACTATTCTGTGTGGAGACATCTGATTCACGGTTCTGCACTTCCAGCTCTCCTACATTCACTGAGACTGACCTCCTCCTCTGTGAGCTGGGAACAGCAGCTCACCCCTCCATGAAACCGTTCGGAAACATAGTGTAAACAACGATACGGTCTCATACGGCTTATCAGCAACATGGAGAGTAGACAGCCATTGCAGCAATAAGTAATCTGAGAGGGATCAACAAAGACCTACTGATATGGTATCAAAGATAATAGGCAAAGTTGTTTTACAATCCCAGAGCTTGATTTGTAAAAGATAAAAAACCTTTACAGTGACACTTTTAATTATTGGTCAATTTACTATATGGCTTTTACCATAAAAAACAGTGGTTTACAATTTAATTTCGTCTCTTACTGATTATTTTATTCTTTATTCTCTAAACAGTTCTTTATACTTATTTTGCTCTTCTTTACTGGGAACTTGTGGGTGTCATTCTCTCGTTGACCTATCAGAAACTGGTAGTGTTCAACAAAGGTTTTAGAGGTCGCAATAGAATTCAAGTGTTTCCTGTTTTGTCACATATTATAATATGTACAATACATACCTGAATACACAACTATAATTCTGGTTACTTCCTTTTCAGATTAAGGAAGAACATTTCTGCTTGAGTTGCAAAAAATTACAAAGGAGAAATTCGTCTGAAGTTTTCAGTCAGTCCTGGACTCCATTATGATTGCTGTAAGATTTAGTGGGCCTATTTTTGAAAATAAGTACCTACAAAAAAGGACTCAATTGACTTATATAAGTCACTTACCATAATAAGAAAACTTTTACAAAGTCCAACATTATGGAAAACCGATAGTAATTGCTATTTGGTAGTTATAGTCATGACCACCTTTGGGTGATAAGTACAAGATATAAAAAGCAGCACATTTTTGCAAAGATGGTATAATTTGCCATACATAAAGCATCAAATGTGTAATAGAAGATTACATAGAAATCTAACTAAGCAAATGGTTATTCCAGATCAGAAATTATGCAAAAAAGTTATTTTATGAAAAAGTTGTTGATTTAACAAAATTATAATTGGTATTTTTTAATGTTTTGTGTTTATGATGTCTTCTGTATTTTACCTGGTTTAGCTGTCCTGTGCGCATATCTGGATTAAACGACTTTGATAACAGATCCCATTTCACGACCTGTATCCTTCTGCACCATGGCCAGAAGCATGCTGCAAGCGTGATAACCCTCTTATCATGGAGCCATAAAGGACAACAGAAGTGCCATGGAGAACACTCCAGTAATACACAAATAATCAGGTAATATACATATCTACTGAGTGAAAAGTCAACCGTATTTGTTTTCCAACTTGAGATGAGTTTGTTGAAATTAGGTTTGATGGGTTTGTTTGAATTTCCGCGACAATTAGTTTGGAACCCAGACTTCAGTCGAAACTTTGACCTGAACATGGCACAAATTTACCACCCAAAAATGGCTGGGAAATGGGCTAATAGGCTAGAGGGCTTAAAAAAAGGTGAATCCCTGTCCACAAAGAGCTATGGAAAGCACTTACAATAATACATAACATAAAAAAACTCACAAAGAGGAAATCATTAAAAAAATTTATTGAAAAAAAGCGCTGTCCTAGCATGTCCTCTGCGGACCATATGGGTTGCATTGAAGCAGTGCCTTATCAAGGCCACGTCATGGTGAAGTGCTGCGCTCACTACTTTGACTCACCTGGCATTCTGGAGCTAGAATTCTACAATTGCCCGCTACAGCTTTTATACCCTTCACAAAATTTGAAAACACGACCAAGCACTTTAGGGAGCATGTTTGTTATAATTGGGCCAGGAACTTTGCCATCCCCCCTGTTGAGCCACTGCACCATACATGGGGCATGTGTCACTTGAACTTGGCCTAAAGCTGCTACAAGTTCCTGCCATGCGTACACCACCTTGCTGGGCTTGACGTTCTGCAAATCAACCACTCATCTGTCTTCTCCTAGATCCCAGTCCACAGCTGTAGGAGTGGGAGGTAACTGGACAGCAAAGAGTGATGTCCAGAATGTAGCCAGAGCAAATTCTCTGCCTGTGTGACCCACCACCACTAATCAACCCAGTAGGCTTAGGGAGGTGTAACATCCCTTCCCGTGCCTTAATGGTCCATGTGTCAGTTATGAGGTACATCTCAGGACTAATAATATTGTTTCTGGTTTTGGAAAGTGCGTGTCTGTCTAACTGGCATATGACAAACGTAACTTCTCCCTATCTCGTTTCATATGTTAATGGTGTCTGGACATGTGACTCTGATCTTATCGGCGACATACATCCACCCCAGCCAATCAGAGGCATGCCTAAGAGGACATGCCTGTGGTTGTAAATATCTGCAATCAAGAAGCTTGATGTTTCAGCAGCCATCCACAGCTTGATGCTTTTTCTTCTGAAAATTGGACCCGCATCCCAACATTTTTGTTTTTTTTCTGGTTCTGTGGTGGCCGAACACTTGAAATTTGTTATGGACCTGGTATGAGCACTATTTGTACTTATACATACAGCATATTAATACATGTTATTACTGAAAGGGTGTCATGAAATTCACTCAATCACCAAATTTTCATTTCCTGGCGTCCATATGTAACAATATGCATATAAATAGAGAAATTGATTAGCATGTATCAATTAATAATCATTCATAGCAACCAATTATGTTATAATCAACTGACTTTGAAAAAGCAGCGCTGGAAAGCCCTCTCTGCAGTATCACACTTGCATGGTATGTTAGGTAGCCTTGGGCACAGGCAGCCACCAAACTGTGCATGTTGTAATTGCTATTAGGGGTAGTTTAACCATAGCAATGAACCTGCCATCAGCTTTCTTTAAATAAAATAAAAAAGGAATAGATTTTAACTTCGTTCGGTAATCTTAATGGTCACTAAGTTATCAACAATTTTTGTTTAAATCCACAGTGCAAGTGAACATATGAAAACATAGTCAAATATTCTTTCTTTCCTAACCTGCTTTCACTCTGATATACTACCTTAGACTAGCAAGGTGACATAAATTCACTGAGCTATCAGGTACAAGAAGCTCAAGGCAGGCGGGAGAGAGAGCCTCTGGGGAGAGTTGTCCCAGTAGCTCTGAGATGCAAACAAATTCACTCATAGACACTGCAGATATATATAAAAAAATACCAGAAAATGAAGGTGACACGTAACATAAAGACCAGAAACAGTGTTTTTTCCTATGTACACCCAATTGACTGCTGATTTCTGCAAAGTTTGGTAAAGGTAAATACACTCATTTAATGTTTTACTTTACAATATGCCACACTTTTCCCTTTAAATGCACTAGGGCTGTTTCATTACCATTGCTAAAGTTTGAAGAAATATATTTCCTTAGCGGGGCAATAGGCCTAGGAGACTTGGAATAGAGGTGAGATATATAATTTTTTTTTATCAACTCAAATCTTATCTAATGCATCATGTTACCGACATGATTTAGTTTTATATATACAAATGTCATTTTCTTTCTATTGGTTTTTTGTAGTGAAAATAAACACCAGAAAATAATATTAAATAAGCATGATGAAATACACACCAAACTTTACCTAGTCAGAGATCAACCACTCAGCATACTGTTTTAAGCTTACATACTATAGTCTTCATTCTAAAATCTTCTTTTATCACAAATATCGCCATGGCAAAAACAAAAATGTTAAAAAATATAAAATTAGGCTCTGGCGCTCCCGGCTGGCTGTGTTTGGACATTGTTGCATATGCCGCACCCATAATGTAGATAGCCGGCTCTCAGCTAGGAAAATGAGAGAGGAGTGTATAATTATGTTGGAAGCACCAGCGATGTGCGATTAACACCTGCGATCGGTGCTAGCACTGATCATGGGTGTTACCGTTAAGTCTTTGCTGTGATAGCAGCAAAGACTTACTGGCTATGGAGATGGCTCAGCCAGTGAGCCCTCTCCATTCAACCCGCAGCTAACCCGTGACGTCTATTACGTCACGGGTTGTGAAAGGGTTAAAGTTAAAAGTTCAAAACATTGTTTACATGTTGATTTTCAGTGTAGTACAATTTTTTCATTCAGATTACAAGCCCCATATGGCTTTGTAAATGGAAAAATACTAAAAGTACAACAGTAAAGGGGTAAGTGCTAAAATGCACTATTTTATAAAGTATGCCTAATGTAGTAGGTAGAGCATTTACTATTGGTAAGGAGCCTGTAGTAGTACAGTCATTTTAACATGTTTTATAGTCTGAATAGCTACAAAGGTTGCATATTAAACATGTATTGTAGTACTAAGAGTGAGAAGCTACACATATTAAACATATCTGTAGTATTAAGAGGCTTAAGTGTATGTGCAATAAATGTTCTGTAAATAGGGATAAATAAGTAATAGTGTACATAAGAACATCTGCTGTAGTTGAGGGGTGCCAAAATTTGCAATGAATATTTATAGTTTGCAGTGACATTTGAAAAATGTAACCAACTAAAAGGGTTGGTACAAAATTAAAAACATACTCTAAATATTAACTGTGACTAATTCTGTTATTTTACCACAAGTGCATTTTACTCAGTGGCCTCAGATGCAGTACCACCACACATAACCGTGGGGATGTTGTTATTGGAAAAGAGGATATACAGTATTTTCTCTTATCTTGGTACAGAAACATATTAGAATGTAAAAATATCATAAGACATATTAAATGGAGAAACTAGTAATGTTTTTATCCGGAAACTTGTGAATTTGAATCTATGTACCATCTTTTCTCCACAGATGTTCCCATGTTCTTTTCTCTTTGCCTCTATTATAACTTTGGACTAAAGAAAGATCTGAAAAGATTAAGAATTGTGGACATTCACTGAAATAATTTTTGTATGGGGAATAGGAGATGAAAAAAGAATACATACATTTTTTAAATAACTGAAACATTTTAATAGAATTTTTTTCCCAATGGGAATAGTGTAGATTATGCATATGTGCAGTTCCCTGACTGTCATCCTCTCAGCTTTAAAAAAAAAAAAAAACTTAAATATGTTGTTTGCTGTCAATTGAAATTTTGTTGTTATATCCAGAGGAAATTAGTATCCTGATCATGCCCAATGACACAACAGTTGCAAGAGGAGACTTTGCACCTATACATCTTTTTTGCATGTACCTATGTCAATATGATATGCTCTTGGTTAACTTAAAAAACTATATCCCATTCTGTAAATCAGGTAGGAATCTTAATAATTTAGAGAAAATAAAATACATGGCATACACATAAATTTAATGCATAACATTTGTTATACATTGAATAAGTTGGATTCACTTTTAATCGAAACACAATGGAAAATGTAGTTTCATATAATTTTTAATACTGTTTGATGGCCCCATGGAATGAAAAAACAACCACACACGCAAGCTGATTTCAACCATAAACCTGATCAATTGTATGTAGCTTAAATGAACAATTAGGTATTACTGATACAGTTCAGTGTAAACTGATTAAAGTCAAAAGCTGTCATGATTTGTATCTATTGCAAAATCTGGCTGTAAACTATAGCCCCAAAAAGGTATGGCAATGTGCGTTATACAGATACCCTACAACTGACACCCAGTGAAAGGTCCACAATTAATACAGCAGCTGCATAAAGAAATCGTTACTGCGATGTATTAAAGTCAAGTATATTTGTTCCTATTCGATTTTGTCACTAAATAGAACTGCTATTTGGGTATACAGATCTCCCACAACTGACAGTGTAATATCTGTGAAATCACTATATAAAGTATGTGGATTTGACGAGTAAATCTGCTGTAAACTATAGCCCAAAAAGGTTGGCAATGTGCGTTATACAGATACCCTACAACTGACAGTGTAATATCTACGAAAATCCATGTATAAAGTACGTGGTTTGACACGTAAATCGGGGCTGTAAACTATAGGCCCAAAAAGGTATCGTAATGTGCGTTATACAGATACCCCACAACTGACAGTGTAATATCTACGAAATTCACTGTATAAACTTGTGGATTTGACCACGTAAATCTGGTTGTAAACTATAGCCCCAAAAAGGTATGGCAATGTTATACAGATACCCCACAACTGACACCAGTGAGAGGTCACAAATCACTACAGCATCTGCATAAAGAAATCGCTACTGCAGATGAATAAAGTCAAGCAGATTTTGTTCCTATTCGATTTTGTCACTAAGTAGAACTGCTATTTTGGGTATATAATCCCCCTAAAAGAACAACCAGGGATGGTCTGTCAATAGCTACTGCAGTGCATGAAAGTCAAAAGATTTCTTCCTATTCGATTTGTCACTAAATAGAACTGCTATTTGGGTATACAGATACCCCTTAAAGAAGTAAGTAGCAGCAACTAGACACTACAGCCAGCACATGAAGTGTAAGTGCGAGATGTAAATGGCTTGTTTTATAGGGCTTGTGACATCACATAAGCCTGCCGGTCGCTGACTGGCTTACAGGTCTACAGATGTCATTGGGGGTTTCCTTTCCTCCTTCCAGAGTTCTCTTCCCCATGTAACACGTTGTTCTTGCGCCCCTTTAGCTGAAAAAAGAGGGGGAAAAAAACAACTTCGTTCCCATGAATCAGCTAAACTTCGGCTTCGTGACAATCTAATTTTTCCTGAATTCTAACCAAGTTAGAATCTTTAGAATCGATTCGCCACTCTAATGGTGATATAATGGATCTACTAATTTTTGTGCAGTCGCCCAGCTTCACTGGGAATCCCGTTTTCAGTGTCCATTTTCAATGGAAATTAAATTTATTAACCAATGGAGACGGGATTTTGAGTCACCCACAAAATTAAAGAAAAACACACCACAGGCTGCTCCAATCGTGTGTGTCCTCCCCGTGCCTGTATAACTTCTCTACAATACCTTGGCATGTTCCTGATTGGATGGTCTCCTGTGGGATTTCCACATATATTGACTAAAGCATCCGCCAACTCCTTGACAGTCTGTGAAGCAATGTTGACATTTTGGATAGAGTGAGACGTGATGTTCCAGATGTGCACAATCAGATTCTGGTCTGGGGAATGAGCGGGTCACTCCATAGCTTCAATGCCTTCATCTTGCAGGAACTGCTGACACACGAAAGCTACATTAGGTCTTACCATTGTCCTGCATTGAAGAACCCAGCCCAACCGTATCAGTATATGGTCTCACGGGGTCTGAAGATTTCTCTTGGTACCTAATGACAGTCAGCTACTTCCTGTGGAGCACATGAGTGTGTACGGCCTCCCAAATAAATGCCCCCCCACTACACCATTACTGACATACTGCCAAACTGGTCATGCTAGGATTTGCAGGCAGCAGATGGCTCTCCACGGCGTCTCCCGGACTCTTTTAACGTCATATGTGCTCAACGTGAACCTGCTTTCTATGAAGAGCAAAGGGCGCAGTGGTAATTTTTTGCCAATCATTGAATCTGCACAGTATTGGGCTGTGAGCACAACCCTCATCTGTGGATGTTGGGCCCTCATACCATACTCCTGGAGTTGGCTTCTAACCTTTTGTGCAGACACATGCACCTTTGTGGCCTGTTGGAGATCATTTTCCAGGGCTCTGGCAGTGCTCCTCCTGTTCCTTAGTGTGGCCTGTCTCCTAGTGGTGCCTCTAGCCTCTGGACACTACCAAACACACACAGACCTACTTGCCATAGCACTCACTGATGTTCCATCCCTGAATTAGCTGCTACCTGAGCCACTTGTTGTTGTAGAGTCTGTCTCACGCTACCACAAGTCTGAAAGCCCCACCAACATTCAAAATTGACCAAAACATCAGCCATAAAGCATGGTACTGAGAAGTGGCCTGTGGTCCCCACCTACACAACCACTCCTTTGTGTCATGCTAACTGCCAGTGAATTGATTGTCAATCATGTTGTCTTCCTAAGTGACAGTTTTGATTAACAGAAGTGCAGTGTATATAAACAGTACATTCAAATATATAGTGAGGAGCTGCTTGGTAGCGGCAGCAAAAATAAAAACAACCTGAAATGAAGTCTGAACACTGACACAGTGTTAATAAACAGTAGTTTAATAAACAGTGGTTATAAACAGTGCTTTGTCTGCTTTTTATTGCAGGAAACATAAAAAATAAACAAAGACTTATAATTCAGGCAAAACCAAAATAAAACCTTCTCGGCTGAGCACTAACTTACAGAGGTTTTACCTGCACACTGAGGCTGCTTACAATCTTGCTTACTACTTCCACCTGAAACAAATGAAACAAATGATAGTTGTGGGTTTTTACATGTCGTAACATGGTTGTGTTTTGGCAATAAAGACTCCTCTAAGCTACAAAGCATAAGCATATGGTGGTACTCCTAGTGCCAGTTTTCCAGTGGAAGGCCACATAGTGAATGTGGATACAGTGATCTGACCCCACTATTATATTCAACAGTTAAAAATGTGCATGAACCATAAATTTCTCAGGTGCTGGGACAATACTAACAATTAGACTGTGTTAACTGCCTCTGAATGTTCGTGAATGGTAGACAGCCTACGTTCAGGCTGACAGAAATGCATTGTGTTTAGTACTGGTGTATATCGGGCAGATTTGGTGTCCTAAAATATAACAACGTTAAGACCCATTCTTTATCCTTTGGAGCATTTGGACACAAATACTTAGTAAATATCAATTTGATTTGCCACATTGTAATTGTCAGCTGTGCCATAAGGGTTACCACTAGATGGCACCATTGATACATCGTGCTGTATGCACATGTAATTTACAAAATTGTGCTTTATTCATCATTTTGAAAATGAAATGAAGCAAATTCATCAACCACCATCCCCTTGCATTTGTACAGTCCCTAGCATTGTGCAATCCCAGTGAATTGCATGAAATTGCTATTTGATGAATCCCAAGCACTACTTTAGTCAAAGCAAAAGAGGTTGCTAATTATGTTTTTTCAATTCAATAAAATGTTTATAAACCAAAAAGTTTGTGTATCTTTAAATAACAGTTTTACAATAATCCCCATATCTTTGAGAACCCCTATACATTGTAAGTTTTTAATGAATTGGTATAGTTTTCCTGACGCCATGATTTTTATTTTTTTTTCTGCTCAGCACCATGTAGTTGTAAATAAATAATATTAATTACCAATAAAATATTGTGTTACCTCCTTAATCCCACAGTGCTGTTTTGTTTCTCTGCACTTCTGTTTTTTCCCTGCCACACTGTGGTTTTATCATGTTTTTAATATATTTTTGGAGTGTCGATTTGTTATAATAAAGTTGAAATTTATTTCATAGTCATATAGCATTTTTGTTCTTTGATAGTTATTGACTACCTAGATCTTGTATACTGCTTTTTGGTATTCATCTTTTGATTGGTATAGGGATCTCAATATATTGCAGAGGGTATCTTTGTTGGTATTCATACTTGCAACAATTGGCTTGATTATATCATGGCAGTCAATCAGTTTGTTACAAATGTACATCAGTAATTGAAACACCATGTTCTAGAACCTAAGAATGTGAATAAGCTTCTTGACATGAGTGATACACCCATTGTCTTCTTCAAAAGGTCTTTTCCTGGCCGTGTATGAAATAAACAATCAAACGTGGGGTCACCTGACAAAAAAAACTTGGTTGCAGAAAGAATAGTCAGGGATATGCATTATAAAAGTTGAAGTTCATAGGTGAAGGTTAGGCCATTGGAAGGATGCTTGAGTGAGTGCATGACCAGGAAATGACCAGGAAATTGACTACACCACTAGGCTTCAAGTATTTTTTCAGAGTTACAGGGCAGTGTAAATAAAAGTGAAATTACTTTGCTTCGGGTGCAAAATTCCAATGTTTTAATAGTGTTTAGTTCAGCTGGGAGTGCTGGCTGATGAAACAAACTGCCAATCAGTGGCTTCAACAGGCATCAGTAATGTAGAAATAGTGACAATGATTCCAAGAAAAATCATTTAATTGTCAAAATATTTAATTACATTGTATGAGAAAGTTATTAGTTAGTAAGCCATCATTTGCACAGCTCTGGGCTTTACTGTACACCCTCTATAATGGAATGAACTACAAGATAGCAGATGATGTCAGCCTCAGGCGTGATAATTACAACATAGAACTGAGCTTGAAGTAGTGCATATTTCTCTTTGTAGTGGTTTGCCACAGGAACTGCAGCTTGGAACCAATGAACTTCTTTGTCATCAGAGGTTATGTTCATTGAATTTGAAGAATGTTCTATGGCCAGCTGCTTAATTATTATAACCCCAAACTATATCAATACTACTTTGTCCAAGTTTTTTCTTTTATCCAAACTTACTGTACCGCACTTGGAACCATTTTGATGGCAATTCAATCTTATACAGCATTATTCCTTTACCTATCCTTCATTGGTATGGATTTAAGTATTCTTCTGAATGTATATGGTAAGTGAGTTAATGATTTCTAATTTTGGAACTTCATTGTAATTTTGTCATCAACAAATTGTAAGTATCAATATTTAAACAGAAGGCCATTGAATATTGATTAGAGCGTCATTGTTACACTGGGGACACCTGTTATGTTGAAGTCAAGCTGTGAAGGACTGTACAATTAATTAAAATACAACCTGTAACAATGAGGTCAGATTCTACTTCTGTTCAAGTATTTTATTATTTAATGACGTCTTGCATTGTGAACCTCTAGCCAGACCAGACTTCCAGCTGTTTTCCAGAAGCCTATTAATATCTGTAAAAGCAAGATCTTGTTCCTGAATAATTAGGTGGTTGTTATTCATGAGATCACTAACATCTTCCAGTCTTTGAGGATGGTCACCTTGACATCATGTCTTAGATGTACACAAGAGAAACTGAGCATAAACTAGTATTTGGCTGTCCTAAAGAAGTTCTATCAACCATACAAAGTCAGGTGTACCTCATACATTTCCTGTAGTATTGACAGCAGTTGTGGACTTCTACCTCGGATGAGCCAGGTGAGTAAGGATAATGTAATGTCATGTGCCATAAGAAAAATTGAGTAATATCTTACAGTAAATGCTTCTATCTAAAAATTGTTATTAGCAGGTTCATAATTGTAGTTTTAAGACTTCATAGAATTCAAACCTTGCAAGTTACAGAATGGTAGCTTTGATTGACTACATTTGAATCAATGGAGGTCTATGGGATGGTGCCCCATGTTATTGGTATAAAAGGTTCCATGCAAATTTTCTGTACATTATAACTATTTAGCCAAAATATTTTTACATGTGTCAGTGAGATGCCATAAACTCTAAGGATATCTGCACACTTGAAAATCCCCATCCATTAAGCACGGCTTTTGTGTGCGTTTTTTATGCATATTTGTATATTTGGTGTTATGTTTTTTGTCTGTTTTTTAATGCAGATTTTCCCAAGCCCTTTCTCTTTTTTTATATTCCCTTAAGGCTGGGGGAATTCTGCATGAGAACCACTCGTTGATGCAGATTTTTACTCTCCCATAGACTGCATTGTAAGAAAACACATGCAAAAATCTGGGAGAACACACAAAAAAATGAACATGAACATTATTTTATTTTCTGCACTAAGCAACAATTTCTGCGTGGAACAGCTTTGTCTACATTACTTTTTCCAAATCATATTCACCTTAATGCTATAGTATTACACTGAAAATTTTCCACACCAAAATCCACATGGAATTTGTAAAGTGTGCAAATAGCCTAAAGGGAAGCATTCACTGCCTTTATTTATGCATTCATTTATTGTTTGCTATTTTGGGAAGTATTGATTGTCTATGCACCGGTGTGAGGGGGTGTGGGGTGGCGATTGGTTGCCATGACAGCCTCGGTCTTCGTCAGACCCGAGGCTGAATGGTTTCTGCAGATTCGTTACAATGAGCCAGTGGCATTGTAATGAATCCTATGCAGTAGTATTGCAGTATATGGTAGAACGATCTGACCATCTAGGGTTAATGTACCCTAAAGGGTCTAAGAAATAGTGAAAAAAAAAAGAAAAAAAAAAAGTTTAAAAATTAATAAAATATAAAAATTTCAAATCACCCCCCTTTCCCTAGAACTGATTTAAAACATAATAAACAGTAAAAATCACAAACACATTAGCTATTGCCGCGTCCAAAATGCCCGATCTATCAAAATATAAAAACGGTTATTGCCGGCTGTGGCCTCCATAACGGGAAATGGCGCCCAAATGTCCGAAATGCGACTTTTACACCATTTTACATCACATAGAAAATGGAATAAAAAGTGATCAAAATGTCGCACAGACCTTAAAATGGTAGCAATGAAAATGTTGTCTCATTTCGCAAAAAATGACATGTCACGCAGCTCTGTTCCCTAAAGTATGAAAAAGTAATTAGCGTCAGAAAATGGCAAAAAATTTTTTTTTCTTTTTTGTACACATTCGTTTAATTTTTGAAAATGTGTTAAAACGCAATAAAACCTGTATAAAATTGGTATCACAGTGATCATACCAAACCAAAGAATAAAGCAGAGGTGTTATTTGGAGCGCACAGTCAAAGCCGTAAAAAGAACTCCCACAAAACGGACGCACAACTCGGTTTTTTTTTAATTTTCCATTCCACATTGGATGGATTTTTTCCAGCTTCCCAGTACACAGCATGTTAAATAAATAACATTACAAGAGTAAAATTTGTTACGCACAAAATCAGATTTTGGTCCATCGGCGATGGTTCGCGACAGAAACTCGGGGGCGTGGCCGTCGGACAACCCACGGATTCGGACCAAACTGCAGAATTTAAAAAAGTTTTGTGTCGCAAGATCAAGCCTCACATGCACCAAGAAGAAAAGGGAACTTCGGCGGACCTCAGCAAAGCAGCGACACAGGAAGGAATCGGACACGCAATCTTGTGAATCACGCAACCAAATCCTCGTCGGACAACGCACTGAGCGGATCATGACGGGACCGATAAGTAAATCTGCCCCATTGTCATGGTCACAGCTGCATCACAATGTAAACCCGCAACATGAAAGTTAGAGAAGTTCACATAGTTTTATCCCTACATGCTGCAGGACATCAACAAGTTTTCTGATATTTGCATTATGGCTTTTTATTTTTGTTTTTTCAGGTTTTTTTATGGTGGCAAAAGTTCTGATGCCTTTTGTAGCAATGATGCCGTTAGTTTTCTGATATATTTTGAGGAAAGGGTAAGGTTGTACGATACAGTCATGTTATTATTTTCTCTCTATTCAATGCTCAATTCTGTGGAAGTCAAATTGTGAGGCAATGGCATATGACCAACTGTTTATAGATATTCAGTACAAACATCTCCATAGGAGATAATTTATATGTTAATCTACATGTTTAATTGGTGTGTATTTACCACCGGTAGCCTGCACCGTTAAATTTGGATATTTTCTGCTATGTGTTCATGTTTTTTAAACTCTTTTACATGAATTGGCAATCTCCATGAAACTGAATGAATTACATGTGCATTCGCTGTAGAACTTTCATTCAGAAACTGTTAGTAACTTTTAATCTCATTGATTACTATGATACTGCAATATGCAGGAAGGCATTGTTTGCATTGCATTCTGTTGTAATGTGTTGGGCCTTTAAAGGAGTTGGCCACTTTTCATAAATCTGCTCTATAAGAACAGATATATAGAGGCGGTTCAATAAGTACCTGTGTTAGAAGTGAAGACACCAGTTTTTCAAAATTTTTCAACATAGTCCCCCTTTTAGAAAGATACACTTCTCCCATGTCCTGCATTTTTTAACTCCAAAAATAGTATTTGATGAACTCTCCAAAATAACACCTTTGTCGTTCATTTCAAAAGGAGAAAAAGAAAAATTTGGCACTCACCACGTAGTAAATACATCTTCTTTATTTCTTACATCGTAGACGGGTAACACATTAACAGGGAAGGACGTGATAGCGCGGGAGCGCTTGTTAACGGACGACTCGTTTCGCGCATCATAGCTTCATCTTGCCTACTTTGTCTCAGTAGTGACTTCCTCGTTTGAGCTAAAAATAATTTCCCACAAGCCATTTCTCATCTTAGGAACAAGAAAAAGTCGCAGGAGCCTTATGGGTGGAATACGGGGGGTGCGGCAGCAATTCATAACACAATCCATGCAGTTTGGCGGCGACAACTACGGATAAATGTGCTGGTGCGTTATCGTGTTGAAACAGCACCTTCCTTTTTCGCCGATGCGCGTGTCTCCTTATTATTTTTTTTGAGCAGTCCAATAACTCACTTTAGTATTGTCCAGTGATCGTTCTTCCCTTTTTCTAAAAAATCCATAGATGCACCCCCGTCGGCCATGACTTTTCGGCTGATGGGACTATCTTCGCCTTCTTTGGAGCAGATTCATTGGGTGAAATCATTGTTTTGATTTTGCTCAGTTTCGGTGTGTAGTGATGATTCAGGTTTCATCGACTGTTGACAACTTTACGCAAAAAACCTCCTTCGGATCTTGTTATATTGGTCCAAACCTCTTCGAAGTTAACAAGCCGCAGCCGCTTGTTGTCACTGTGAGCAACACGGATCCATCGGGATGATAATTTTTTTCATTTGCCAACTTGTCATGTAAAATTTGCCGTTCCACACCTATGGCCCGCTATTTTGCGCACTTTTCGTTTGTTGATCAGCGAGTATCGTGTTGTGGACTTTTTGAATTATTCCTCGGTAACCAATTTTGCGGTGTCCTGGTCGCTCCTCATCAAAAACGGATGTTTGCCCAGTTGAAATTCTTTGAACCAATATCTAACTGTGGCCATAGATGGCGAAGTGTCCCATAAACAGCATCCAACTTTACTTTTATCCCTCACATTTTTTCCCATCCAAAACAAAAAGCGAATTACCAACCATACTTCTCTTTTCCATCTTAGCGAAAATCACGAAAATGTCTTACTCAAATGGCTGCAAATCCAACTAACCTATCAATAAGTCTGCAATTTGTTTTGCCGCCGCTTGATAGATGGCAGCATAGGATGATAACACCAACTTCCCTCAGAACCCCTCTGTCGTCAAACATGGGTACTTATTGAACCGCCCTCATATGTAATATATATGCAATACATACCTGAAACCTCCTTTGAGAGCTTCAGCCTTTCCCGGTTCTCACCATCCTGCCTTCTGATATATACAGAACTCTTTCTCTCTCTATCTCGCAGTCCATCTTCACTGACCGCCACAGTAGGAGGGGGGAGGAGTTAAAACTGTACAAAGCAATCAGATATTCTGCAGAACACACTAAAGTAAGCCAGATTGAGAACATATACTCATGTCACATTCATGCTTGGTCCGTGAAAATGGACACGCTGCTGGTGGGATCCCTGAACAAGCACAGTGCTGATGGTCGGAAGTCTTTGTAAACATAAGAATATGATGCATCCTTAGGGCTGAACAGCCCACTGTATATGTATCTGTTTTGATTTTCAAATTTTTGTTGACCACAATATAAATTACAAATGGTGTTTCACCAATCTGAAAATGAAAATATGTCTCCATCAATTTTTGTTTTGAATTATAGTCTATTTCAAATGTACCAGTTCTTAAGAGGGTAGTCTAAGAGGTAGTCCAACAATTTAAAATTTTGCTAAAGGCGGAGACATAAAAGCAGTGATATTGCCCTCATTTTTGCGGTAGAATTTGCTAGTCTTTTGAGCTAGTATGCCCCCCCAATGGCATTTTGAGGGCTAATTTAGAAAGCCCTTGCAATTGGAGTAGATACTGCTATAATACAGAGAAACATGGTAATTATGCAAACGGAATGTAAATAAACATAAATAAAAGTTGGAAAAATAAAAAAAGTTTGGGCTGTTACAGCTGAAACAGTAAGTAAACAAGTGTTCTGAAGGCAAAACGTGGCCCTAAAAGATTTAAAGCAAGGTTTTATGCTGCACCTTTCATCTCACTCATTATTCGTCTCAAAATCTTCATCCATAAAAGAAATAAAAATGCCACAACAAAGAAAAAACTACCTTTGTATTGTCAATTCATACATGAAGGAGATCCTGCTGAGTGTTTTCCCTTTAAACATGTTACATGTTGACAGGTTCCAACATCTTTGGCATGTTGGATTTCAATATGCATGGCATTGTTATGCATTCTAAATGTTCCATTTATATTTAAATTTTTTAATTGTTTTTAACATTTCTGGCCCTTGTAATATGTGGTGTAGTCTAGCTGGGTGGTGAGATTGGGGAGTTGGAGGAAGTTCATATGGGCACACGGTCTATTCTCTCAATTCTACTCTTCTTTTCTCCAATCACTTTGCCGCTCCCCTCTCTCAACCTCTTATTTACCACCTACCTATACCCACGCTCGACCCACTTATGTCAATCACATAAACAAGCAATTCTCATTTGAACTGCCTGCCCCTCCCAGGAACTCGTGTTGTAACGTTGTTACTGACGTTTTGTTTAATGTAACATTATTTGTAGGATTAATATTAGATAAAATGTGTACTAACAAAATTAATACACCAAATTGAAATAGTAACATATAATTATTTGTGTTTTGAAAATATGTGTATTGTGTCATGTATATATATTCTAATTGAATCAAAGCAGGCCCATATCACTCTTTTTTAAGATTAATTTCCGAACATCACAAATGGGCCATTTTATGTTCATTGAAGTATATGGATGTTTCTCTTCAATGTACTCATATTTGTAGTACTTCATTTCTCACTGACATGATTTTAAAAAAACTGTTATTTAGTAAATAGAATGTGTACAAATTAAAGAGACTAAAAGATATTACATATCGTATTTCAAAATATCTACATATTTGGTATCTTCCGTCAAATGTTTTGAGTAAGGAGTGATTTTTGTATCACAAGTGGAAATATAACATATGACAGAACTGTACTTTCGTAATATTTCATGTGCGTTTACAATATTATAACTCGGTAATATGCCTGCAGACCCTTCTTTTGTGTGTAATTCTTTCGTGGTGGAACGACACCCTCCAAATTACAAGTCCTCCTATAATATTTTGGGATCGCTTCAATACCTGGAAGTACTATAATTCATTGTTATTAAATATCATTTGTTCTTTGTTATTATGTTAATAACTTGTATTTATAGATTTTGGAGAAAACAGCTTGATCTGTAACTTTTTGGACTGGAGGGAATAGAGGAGTGGTTAAATGAGCTTACAGGTTTTTTATTGATACTGACCCTAAAGTAATTGACTAAAGCTGCTAATAGATTTCATGGAAATTGTCCATTACGGTGTTATGAAGGATAATGGACTTCAATTAGCCATAATGTAATGAAGTGATCTTCCATATTAGGATTTTTTAAGAGGGTGGTCATTTTCTTTTTGCTGATGAATGTTTTGTCCCTTGAACCTTATCTCATAGCCTCTCTATGGGCTCAACAGACCTGTTGGGACATCTGTGTGGTTGGGCATCCTTTAAAGATGCTCAAAAAGTTCAGAATCTTTTAGTTTGATGATTCTGCCATACATAGGTCTTCAGAATTGGCACTGAAGATCTGTGCTATGTGCAGAAAGTGCGTTAAGTGCCTTGATCTCTTCAGCACAGTGGTAGGAAACTGGTTTTGCTAAGGAGAGGATGGAGATAGATCATGGAGTAAGAAGACCCTTATGGGATTTTGCGATTAAAGGCTGCTCTGCAGGTTTTGTGAAGACTAGTAATCAGACACTTTGCAATGCTCCACTGGGGGATTCTGGAAAAAAAATTTAAATATATTGTCCAGGATAGGCTAAGTAAGCATTGCCTCTTAAGCACCCATTTAATCAAGAACTTTTTCAGAAAGCCTGAGACGGAGAGCTCCCCTTTATTGGATCGATATAATATCTGTCAGATAACCAAAATTTAATATACACTTTTGGATGTTTTAATACTTTAAAAAAAATTGAAACCTTTAGAAATTTTTTTTTTTGATGAATCACCATATTCTGAGGCCCAAAACGTTGGTATAGAGCTGTATAGGTGTCTTATTTTCAAAATGAGCGGATAACTTTTGGGCCCCTTTCACACTTGCAATTGAGATCACATCACAGTCTGATCAGGGTGCGATCAAGGTTTGGTCAGTGAAAAACTGACATTTTTTTTCATAGAGTTCAATCAGTTTTCATCTCAGTCAGCTTGTAATGTGTTTTTGTTCCATTTCGCCAGATAAAGCGTATGAAAAGGACGTCAGGACGAGCTGAATCTTTTCTATGGCAATTTAACATCAGTACAAAATGCACTGCATTGCACTTGCATGTGTCTCAGAGTGGCAATGCGTTTTTTATGCATCTCATAACTTGTATGTGCGTTTTTCCCGCGAGGATTTGGCAAAAGAGGGCACTGCTGAAGTTTAAAAAAACGCGTACAAAAACGTGGTGTTGTGGAAAAAAGTAAATTCTGAAAAAAACCCATTGACAGAATTGGATCAGAGTGCATGCAAGTTCTGCCACAACAAAAGCATGCTCAGAAAAAGGCTGTGAACAAACGCAAGTGTGGAAAGGGCCAATTACTCCCATTTTATGACTGGTGCAAAAACCTTTGATAACTTTTTTAATAAACATTTTAGTGGTGGCAAAATTACAAAAATGCAATTTAGAAACTGGGACCTTTGGGGTTCACTGCAAGGTCTATAAGTTTAAGTGCCATGATCAAATGAATGGGGGCAATTGCGGACTGCTATTTATTGCTTTTACACCTCCCGAGACCACTGTATCAAAAATGTTTAAATTAGAGCATAACCCCTTGATTAGTGCTGAACCAATGCGGGAGTTCGAGGGTGGTTGCTTGTAGATAAGCAGCAAACATCTGCCTGTTGAAAACTTATAATTCAGGTCCCAAAATGGCAATCAATCAAATAGCAATTGGTCCCACTTTAAAAGACACCTATACAAATAAAAAACGCAAAAGAAAAAATATGGGATGGACACTACTGTTTTTTTAGATCATTGTATTACACTTGGAATTTTTTCACTCACAATAAATTGAATGAAAATAAATGCCACTAGAAGTACTTTTATCCTTCAGATAAAACAAGCATTTATAAATGGAAAATTAAAAAGTATTGGCTTTTGGAATGTGACTAGTAAAATAAGGGTTTCTTTAACACTGTCAAATCAATATATTCATTTTATATTAATAATTGACAAATATGTGTGTAAGAAAATAAGTCCATGACTTTGTTGCTATTTTTTTTTGTCATTCCTGATATAATATGCACTTTTTTGCAGTAGGAGGCGTTGCCTATTAGCAATAGGTATATGGATTTGGCCGCTCTGGGATTTCAGAGTCTTATAACTTCTAACCCATTATAAACAAATGGTGGCCTAACATTCGCTTATTGTTGGGCTGGGCACCTTGTACTACTTTGGTTTCCTGGGTAGTGTTTTGGGGCAATTCGAGAGAATAAGCCACTGTTTTTTATGGGGAGTATATTCTTAAACTTATCAAGGTGTGTACCTTTGTTTAGAACCGCTTTTGGACAAACAATGTTCAATTAACATCACTAGGTTGTTGAACTCCTTGTGATAGTCTGACTATTTAACCAAGAAATGTTTTCCCTCTGATTTAATCATATTTGTAGATATCGTATCGCAAAGAATAATCTAGAGGGCAGCAAAAGAGAAGCTAGTGCCTAGGAGCTACATCAAGCACAAAAACCACACCATAATGCATAGCTAATTATAATTGTATTGATACCAATCTGGAATGCTCTTGACCAACGCTTTCTTGATATTCTACTATCTACTTATTTTGGGGAACCAAATGTTTCCAAATGAAATTGTCAAGATGGTTGACATTTATCATTTGTAAACCATTGGTAAAACTACAGGCAGATAGTATCCGGGAGGAGGGGAGGCGGCACATATCTTGAGAACAGATATGTAGAAGAGCTGGCAGGTACAAGTCTTGTCATGCATCTATCATCTCTCATCTCTCATGTTCAATATGTTTAGTACAATTCAGAAGCCCGATGAAAGTATATATACACCTGTTACTCAGATAAACCTTGCGCTGACTATCCTAGTTATAGGCGTAACCTGCAATAAAACTGAGTAAAAATTGTAAAGAAAGGTTAAAAAGTATCTTATGTGTAAACATCACTAGAGATGAGATTTGAGAATTTTTTTTCCCTGTACAACCCCTTTAACTGTAGACCTCCTACATATTCAAGAGTACTTTTTTTGATGACTTTTTAAAAAGTCAACAAAAGCATGCATCGGCAGAAGAACACGCTAAAGGACCAAAAACACTTTAATGATTTTATGCACGCGCATTCTGAAGACACCTCTTAATAAATATACACAATGTATTAGAAAAAATGGAACAGCTGTTTAAAATGTTAAAATGCTGTTAAATTACTCAATGTTTACTTATTTATGATCTGGGGTTTATCTGAAATACAATTAATTATAGTAAGAAAGACAAATGACACTTCAGGCAAGTGGAAAACTGATTAGTTATAGCCAGTATATAGAAAGTTCCACTTTTTGGAGTAATAATAAAATATCCTTAATGTACAAGCCCTGTAGGAGAAATTTAAACAATGTGGGAGATTTATTAAAGCTGCCTAAGAATGCTTACATGTCTAATGCTGCCTAGAATGAGCCTTAGTTGTCCATGGAACCAATTACGCTCAGTTTCATTTTCCATTGCCATGAATATTTTAAAGGGGAGCTGTAGTTGGTGCTAGGGGCAAACCTAAGTCATTCTGCTCTTAGGTAAAAACTTGACAAATGTTTTAAATATACCATCCATGTTGTTTTTTTTAACCCCTTACCGCTTGCGCCGTAGCTCACGGCGCGGAGGTATAAGGGATTTGTATGAAAGGGCTCACGGGCTGTCCTCTTCATAACAGAGTGGGGGTTTTTGCTTTTGACACACAACCCCACCGTAATACCGGGTCGGTGCTTGCACCGATCGCGGCTATTAACCCTCTAAACGCCGCCCGCAAGTCGGGCGGCGTTTAAAGAAACGGTCGGCGGCTCGGGCTCCGCCATCTTTTTTCCGATCGCCACGCCCCCGTAACGTCATCGGGGGGCGGCGATCGGTTTTACATGGTACCTCCGGGTCTTCTCTTGACACGAGCTACATGGTTTATGCAGGTCGTTACAAAATGAGCCCGTGGCTCATTGTATGTAAGACCTGCAAAACGCCAGATATTGGCAATACGTAGTATGGCAGTATATGGTAGGAGCGATCTGATCAATCTAGGGTTAATGTACCCTAGATGTCTAAGAAATAGTGGAAAAAAAAGAAAAAAAAAAGTTTAAAAAATAAAAAAAATCAATAAAATATTAAAAGTTCAATCACCCCCCTTTCCTAGAACGGATATAACATAACAAACAGTAAAAATCACAGACATATTAGGTATCGCCGCGTCCCAAAATGCCTGATCTATCAAATATAAAACGGTTAGGCCGCGGTGACCTCCGAGACGGGAAATGGGCCCAAATGTCCGAAATGCGACTTTTACACACCTTTTACATAACATAAAAATGAATAAAAATGATCAAAATGTCGCACAGACCTCAAATGGTACAATGAACGTCGCCCATTTCGCAAAAAATGACCCTCACACATCTCCGTGTCGCCAGGTAGGAAAAGTTATATGCGTCAGAAGATGGCAAAAAATTTTTTCTTTTTTGTACACATTCGTTTAATTTTTGAAAATGTAATTAAACAACATAAAACCTATATAAATTTGGTATCACACGCGATCGCACGAACCAAGAATAAAGTAGCGTTTATTTGACGAAGAGTGACAGTCTGTAAAAACTGACCACAAGAACGTGACGCACTTGCGTTTTTTTTTCTCATTTTTCCACATTTGGAATTTTTTTTCAGCTTCGCAGTACACGGGCATGTTAAAATATAACATTACGGGAAGTAAAATTTGTTACGCACAAAATAGCCCTCACCCAAGTTCTGCTACACGTAAAATGGAAAGTTATGGATTTGAGTGGAGAGCGAGAAATTAGCCGAAAACCCTCCGTCCTTACGGGGTTAAAGCGGTAACGTAAAGTATAGTGATTTTAAACATTATTTATAGTGATTCCCATTTGAAAAAAAGACGAGCAGCACAAAGTAGGCATCGTTCGTTTTTTTTTTAAAGTTATGGCATTTTCTGTATGGAAAGATCTCTCTAAGGGGGTGAAGTGGACGGAGGACTAATATCTTTCATTATGCCCTCAGGCTGAGGCAAGCTAGCTTGCCCACAGATCCATGATGCCTGTGTTCTCTTTCAAAGTAATTAGTATTAAATCATTTGTTCCCACAAGTAAACCTGAACACTGTACAGTGCCCACTACAGTATGTATATGGTGACAGCCTGGCAGCTTCCATCACATGGAGGAGTAGGTGAACATGTTAAATAAGTGATAGAAATATAAGTAAAGAAACCAGGTATAGTCTGTGGTGAAGCAATTAAGGGTTAATAGCTTATCTGGATTAGAGCTGAAACTGCTGATGACAAGGTGGGGAAGATGAGCAGCAATAAGTAGACTACAACAAATAAAGTTTCTTATAATCACAGACCTGGGATGGAGCGACTTAGGGAATCTTGTACACTCACTATTCTGTGTAGGAGGAACATCTGCATTCATGTTCTGCACACTTCCAGCTCTCCTACATTCAACTGAGACATGACCTCCTCCTCTGTGACTGGGAACAGCAGCTCCACCCCTCAAATAACCGTCGAGAAACATAGTGTAAACAAGATACGGTCATCGGCTTATCAGCACTGGAGAGGAGACAGCCATTGCGCAATCTTAGATGGATAACAAGAACTACGGAATATAGGTATCAAAGATAATAGGCAAGTTGTTTTCCTCCCAAGAGCTATTGGTTGTAAAAAATAAAAACCTTTAATTGACTACTTTTAATTAGTGGTTCAATTAACTATATTGTCTTTTTTAACCATAAAACAGTGGTGACATTAATTTCCTTCTCTACTGATTAATTTATTTTCTTTTATTCTCTAACCGTGTCTTTATACTTATTTACTACTTTCTTTACGTGGAACTTGTGGTGTCATTCTCTCGTGACCTATCAGAAACTGGAATGTTCAACAAAGGTTTAGGAGGTCTGCAATAGAATTCAAAGGTTGCGTGGGGGGGGGGGGGGGGGGGGGGGGTGGTTCCTGTTTGGGTCACATATTATAAATATGTACAATACATTCCTGAATACACACATAATTTGGTATATCTTCCTTTTCAATTAAGGAAGAACATTCCTGCTTGAGTGGCAAAATATACAAAGGAGATAATTCGTTGAAGTTTTCAGTCATTCCTGGAACTCCATTCATGAATTCTGTGATTTAGTGGGCCTATTTTTGAAAATGTACCTACAAAAAAGGACCAAATTCACTTATATAAGTCAATTACCATACTAAGAACCTTTTACAAATGTCCAACATTGTGGAAAACCGATAGTTGGATGATAGTTAATTTGTTATTTGGTAGATTTTTTATCAGTCATGACACCTTTGGGTGATAGTACAAGATAAAAAAGCGCACAGTTTTGCACAGAGGATAAATTTGCCATACATAAAGCACTCAAATGTGGAATAGAATATTACATAGAAATCTAACTAAGCAAAATGGTATTGTCAGTACAGAATTATGCAAACAAGTATATTTTATGAAAAAGTTGTTTGATCAAACAAAATTATAAATTGTTATGTTGTTAATGTTTTGTGTTTATGTGTCTTCTGTAATTTACCTGTTTAGCTTCCGTTGCGCAAATTGGATTAACGACTTGATAACAGATCCCATTTTCAAGACCCTGTATCCTCTGCTGCACCAGGCCGAGACATGCGGCAAGCGTGAACCCTACTATTATCTGGAGCCATAAGGACAACAAAAGTGCATGGAGAACACTCCAGACTACACAAATAATCAGGTAATATACATTCATAGTGAAAAGTCACATCCGTACCAATGTAATGTGTTTTCCAACTGAGATGATGGGTTTGTGAAATTAGGGTTTGTGGGTTGTTTGAATTTCGCGCCAAAATTTGTTTGGAAACCCAGACTCAGTCCGAACTAACCTGACATGGCACAAATTTTATTCCACCCAAAATGGCTGGGAAATGGGGCTAAAAGGGTCTAGAGGACTTAAAAAAGGTGGAATCCCTGTCCACCAAGAGCGTATGGAAAGTACTTACACTATAACATAACATAAAAAACCTAAACAAAGAGGAAAATCATTAAAAAAATTAATTGAAAAAAAAAGAGCGCTGCCTAGCATGTCCTCTGCTGACCATTGGTGTTGCAATTGGAAGCAGTGCAGCACCAAACATAGTCCACTTATCAAGCCAGTCATTGGTGAAGTGCTGCTCTCACTACTTGGGCCACTGGGCATTTCTGGAGCTAGAATTCTACAATTGGCCCGCTACAGCGTTTAATTTACCACCCTTCATCACAATTTTGTACATGTCCAGACCCAGCCATCAGAGGCATGGCCTAAAGAGGACATGCTGTGGTTTGTAAATATCTGCCATCAAGCAGCTTTATGTTTCAGACATGTCAATTAGCAGCTTGATTCTTTTTTTGAAAATGGCCCGAGCTCCCCGAACATTTTGTTTTTCTGGGTCGGTGGGTGCCGAACATTGAAATTTGTTATTGATCCGGTATGGAGCAATTTGGAACTTATACAATCCAGCATATAATACATTTTTTCTGAAAAAGGTGTCATGAAAATTCAATCACCAAATTTTCATTTCCTGGCGTCACATTAACACTCCTCCGAGAGAGAAAACCCCAAAAGTAGAAATTCCGTTACAGTCGTCTTATTTGTTAGCTTCATTGTACACAGTACTTTAGTACACAGTAATTTACGTTTTGTCCAGTCTCAAAGGGAGGTCACATGAAATGAGTAAATCTGATAGAATTCTGAAATATTTGAAATTTGTTCTGATTTATAAAAACAAAATAGAATTCTGAAATATTTGAAATTTGTTCTGATTTATAAAAACAAAAAGTAGCAGAATTCTTTAAGGGATGGTTCAAGGATATTCAACATGTGTTCACAGAAATGCTGAAAAATATATGACTACTAGGGGGCCCTAGTAATCACTGGAAAGAATCCTGAGACACCCAGTGACAATAAAGG
This sequence comes from Engystomops pustulosus, assembly GCA_019512145.1. NCBI lineage: Eukaryota > Metazoa > Chordata > Amphibia > Anura > Leptodactylidae > Engystomops > Engystomops pustulosus. The sequence goes on from CM033642.1 coordinate 159,584,644, forward strand.
GATGATATTATTATTAAGATGTCGAAAAAGTTCTACATTCTGACCGGTATTTAGAGGTATGATGAAATCTACCTTACTCTGTCGGTTATCTCGACCTTTGTCAAGTATGATCTAATTATATCGTGGAGGCATCGGTGGTTTAGGTGAGGCAGGACCTTTTGCCTCACCTAAACCACAGATGCCTCCACGAAACGTTGTATATTTGATCAATTCATTTATTATGTTATGATAACAAAATAGAATTCTGAAATATTTGAAATTTGTTCTGATTTATAAAAACAAAAAGTAGCAGAATTCTTTAAGGGATGGTTCAAGGATATTCAACATGTGTTCACAGAAATGCTGAAAAATATATGACTACTAGGGGGCCCTAGTAATCACTGGAAAGAATCCTGAGACACCCAGTGACAATAAAGGGATGATATTATTATTAAGATGTCGAAAAAGTTCTACATTCTGACCGGTATTTAGAGGTATGATGAAATCTACCTTACTCTGTCGGTTATCTCGACCTTTGTCAAGTATGATCTAATTATATCGTGGAGGCATCGGTGGTTTAGGTGAGGCAGGACCTTTTGCCTCACCTAAACCACAGATGCCTCCACGAAACGTTGTATATTTGATCAATTCATTTATTATGTTATGATAACAAAGTTATTACAAGGTGAAGGCCGAATGTTATGAACTTTTCACTGTAAATAATAAAAATTGATACAAGCAAAAAAACTATTATGTGTGCCAAAAATTCATCTACTATTGGAATAAGTGGACTGAGAATCCCAATTTTTGAGCCCCGCATAACTTTTTCGAAGAATGTGGTACCTCTGCCACTGATACTATTATTTATTAGAGAATCATGGTCCATGAGACCATGATTAAGCTGTAAAGCCAAACGCGTAGGTCTTGTGTACCTATATATTATCTCTCTATGTATTCTGACATGTTTTATGCTTTTATTTGAATAAAGGACCTAAGTGGATATCCTCCCGTGAAATGCTGGATTACTTTCCTCTTTTGGGGGCTGCAAGGCTATTTCTCAGAGCACCAAAGATACCACAGGGGAGGTGATCTGGACTTTTTTCTGTTTCTCTTATTATGTATAACCTAGATATTATGTGATACAAGGAGAAGGTAAAATCATCTGCTTGAGGTCATGTTGCAGCTCATAATATTCCCAAAATCTATGAACCATTCATAGAATAATTCATAGAAATAATCAAAAGACAACCATAATGTGTATGAACCCTTTACGTCACTGTAGCAATATACCCCTTCTTCTATACCCCTCTTCTTAAATTATCCAAAAATATTTAGTTTTTACATTTGAAATAATTTAACTATTGTTCCACTGTGCACAGATACATAGGAGGTCAACATTTCTTTGTGTACCTACCATTGTTAGATCCTCTTCTACTACATCCTCATACTGCACAATCTTCATCCTGTTTGTGTGTGAAATTGGAGTCTGTGTCTGGTATAAATAAATGATTTTACTTATACTCTACCGATATCTATCTCATAGAGAAATATATCTAATTCCCATTTGATTTGTTTATTCCAGTCCCATTTGGGTTCATTTATGCAGAAGTTTATCTTAAGACAGAAAACTTCTAAAAAATAAAAATAACATTTCTCTGAGGTCTGATGAAAAACTTTTTACATGACTTCTCCATAAAGACTTCCTCAATGTGGCTTTTTGATTATGAATGTAGAGACCACTTTTCCAATCTTGGACATTCATGGTATTCAGCCACCCCAAGTAAGGTTCTGAATATGTTTCAAGGTGCCAAATCATTGTGGCCCATCAACTGATTGATAAGGTTCTTTCTTGAACCACTTCTTAATTTACTGGTGGCACAAAACATATAGATGACACAATTTGGAGGCTACTAGGGTCTTTAATCTAGGGTTGATGGAGAGTGGGTCCCCAGAATAATCTTATCTGGTGGGTCTAAGGACACCCTCGTCCTAAATATACTAATTATATGTGGCACCAGAGTATGGTATAAGAACCAAACATGTCTACAACAATCCTGAACTTTTATGGGTCTGGTCCTCACCAGTGATGAGTCTTCTCCATCAGGTCTAAATCAATTACTTCTCCTGGTGATGATTTATTGCTGATGAATTTAATGTGCAGATGTCTTCAGCACTACACTGCCCCACAGTCACAGTCACTTACAGTATAATGGCCCCAATTCATTTATGTACAGCACGGACCTCATTAATTCCTATTTCCCCTCTGTTTTTCTATGTATATGGATTAATACTTGCTTAAAGCCTTTGGTGTTAATGGAGCCAGGAGCCCCTCATGCTCATTTGCATAATTTTAATAGCCTTTTTTTTTAAAAAAACAGGGCAGAAAAGATTTCCTTTAAGCTACAAGCTGATATACCTAGACTAAGAGCCAAGCAAGATGTGGGGCTTCTGATGAGTATATACCTCAGAGGATTACATATGGCCAGCTACCTATCATAGGATAAATTCTGTTTCACCAAGTGCAAAATGGAGATAAAACTGTGTCATGCAGCCATTGAAAGATAGACTTTTTTTGTAATAAATTCATTGCTAAATTCTTTAGAAGATTTAGATCTTATTATGGGTTTCCCCATAAACAAAAGTTATCCCCTATCCGCAGGATGAGCCAATGCTAAAAATGAGAGCATTGCAAATGGGAGTTGGCAGGGATTGGCAGAAGAAGACAAGACTTTTAAATATGGAAATTGTCTTTATTAATGTAATGGCCGGACCACTAACTTCTGAAGAAGCATGGAAAAAAGTCATCACACAACTTCTGAAGATCACAATGTAATTATACCCTACAGTGTATACCCTATTGGCCACCAATCCAAGGCCGGCACCAGCACTGGGCATACCTGGGCAAGTACTGGGACCCAGAGCTGCTGGGGGGGCCACATAAGGCTGTACATAAGGAATCCATGTGGGTAAGGGGGCTGTATCTAATGAATCCATTGGGCGTGAGATGGGTCTATATAAAGTATATATGAGGGGGCTGTTTAGTATGATAAACTAGGGAATATTTTAGGGAACAGGAGACTGTTCTAGTTTCTTTTCACCTTGTTGTGCTGTGAATTTTACATAATCCAATTCACTATATCATTATTTCCCATGCAATAAATGGCTCAGAAGTTACCTAAGTATTACTAATACGTACTTTAGCATTTATTTATTTTGGATGAATTTGGATTACCAAATAAGGACCTTAAAACGACATAATGCATTGCTGCATTTTAAAGACATTAGGCCCCTCTGTATTTACATCTAAGTTTATGGACTAAGGTTGCGCATGGTTAGCGGATGCTATGGCCTCCATCATTATGTAGACTCCATATAATGGGGTTCCGTTACTGTGCATGCGCTAGCTGAACACGTTATTGGACATGTACGAGCTCAATGTTGATGCCATTTTAGAGGAGTATACTCCCTTACCTTTGGCTCAGGGTCATATAGCACATGCGCAAGCCATTTACAAGCGCTTCTTAGGAGAGAATGCCATGTCTGTGCTATACTGTGCAGTGTTTTAAGTAAGTAATTAATTTACCTGTATACCGATACATTATGGGCATTGCTTGATTGCAAGCAGTGATGTTACGATCCTATATAATGCATGGATTTATTCTGTTAATAGTTAAATATATGTCAACCAATCATGATTTATATGGGCAGGGTTTTGGGTTAGATTACATCACCACTAGTGCGGTCATTTGATCAACAAGCCGGAAGAAGCACTTTATTGGTGAAACAGCTATCGCTTGTTCACAGAGCACCACTGCATCACTCCCTAACCCTGTTTTTGGTCAGCAAGCTGGAATAAAGTAAAAAACATATGAAGCTGTGAAATTTGTGACTTTCCTTTCTCCATAATGGAAACTTTTGTTTATTGAATCAGAGCACCTCGACAACAGCCAGCAGGGTTTAAGGACTAGCAGCATTATCCATCTTACTAGCACTCTTGTTCAAATACTTTCTAGTTTTTGAATTTTTAATTCCGCCATGTGAGTGCACTGCAAAGAGGCCCACTGCAGCTCTGTCACCCAGGGGCCTACTGAAACCTTTAGCCTACCCTGTATCAATCAAAAGAAGAAAAAAATATGCAATTATATCATCAGCAATGTATCACGGGTGAGCTATTTGGTGATAAGACAATGCTTCCTGTTCCCTGTGTTTGTTCCTATCCCGTTCCTGTTCCGTTCTGCCTTGATCTCCTGCTGCTGACCCTGGACCTGTATGCTGACCTTGCATCTCTGCTGCCTGCCCTTACTACCTGCCTATGCCTGACTCCGAGACTGCCTGCTGAATCTGTACCTCGACATGGGCTGCCACCGCGGGCTAGTCGCACCTGTGGAACGACCTTGTGGCACCCTCCCGCAGCAAGTCCATCCCGCTTTGTGCTTGCCTCTCAGCACCAGCAACAGGCTCCAGCGACTACTCCTGCGACAGTTCCTGCAACTTCTCCAGTCACACCGGCTTGTCTACTGGCAGCAGAACCGAGGCTCAGACTCTCGATGCCTGACAAGTATGATGGGGACACCAAACTGTTTTTTATTACTCAATTCTCCTTGCACATAGAACTGATAGCACACTGTCACCGAACGCTCCAAGGTGTCATTTATTGTCTCCTCTCCGGGAAAGCCCTGGCCTGGGCTACCTGTCTATGGGACAGAGGTGATCCAGTCACAGCTACCCATACTGCGTTCCTGGCTGAATTCCGGTCCGTGTTTGAGGAACCTGCAAGATTCTCCTCAGCCGAAATGGCGCTGCTGAACCTGCGCCAAGGGGACTCATCCGTGGGCAAATATGCTGTCAAGTTCCGTACCCTGGCTTACGAGCTCTCCTGGAATGACGTTGACCTATCAGCAACTTTTAATAATGGACTGTCTTCCCAATTTAAGGACGCAGCAGTGACCTGCTGGCTATTCTGAGTGGTATCATCACCCTGGCCACTCGGATTGCCATGCAGTTCATGGAAGGTACTGAGGAGTACTCTCCACAAGCCCATACTCAACGTCCAAAGGCCGTTCCAGCCTCTGGCTGCACAGTCTGCAGAGGAGCCTATGCATGTGGACAAAGCCCTTCTCTCCTCCAAGGAACGTTCCAGAAGTTGCCAGGAGAATCTCTGCTTGTACTGTGCCAGTTCAAAGCACTTCATTGGGGCTTGACCGGTCCGTCCCCAGCCCCTGGGAAATGCCAGCACCTAGGGTTCTTGGGGGAAGTGTCACTAGGTGTGAATACATCTTCTCAATGCCTGATAGTTCCTGTACTCCTCAGTGTCGGTACCCGCACTCCTATGCACTCCTCAGCTTACTTGGACTCTGCGGGGAACTTTGTGGATGCCGCTCTGTTCTCTCAGCATCACATTCTGGTGGTTTCTCTCAAGAAGCCTCTTGCCATATCCTCAGTCAGTGGACAAATCCTGTCCGATCCAGGCAGTTACCACACTGAACCTGTCTCTCTACAAATTGGAGCTTTTCAAGAACAGACTCTCCTTCTACATGCTACCGCGTTCCACCTCATCTCTTCTGCTCGGTCTTCCATGGTAGTAACTCCATGCACCAGTCCTTAACTGGAAGACCGGGGAGATTCTTCGTTGAGGACCTGAGTGCCAGTCCTGCTGTATGGTGGTCCCTCTACCTGTCTTGACTTCTTCCGTGGCTCCTAAGTCCCTGGAGGGGCTACCAAGGTGTGATCAGGACTGTGCAGATGCTTTTTCCAAAAAACAAGCGGAGACTTTGCCACCTCATCACCCCTATGACTGCCCAGTGGATCTCCTGCCTGTTGCTTCTCCTCCAGAGGCCGTGTGTATCCACTCTCAGTTCCAGAGACTGCTGCCATGTACATTAAAGAGAACCTGCAGAGAGGCCTTCTTTCGTGACCAAGAAGGAGGGCTCCCTCCATCATTGTATTGATTACCGTGGGTTGAAAAAGGTCACGTTCAAAATCCCCCTGACGTTCATTACAGAGCTCTTTGACCGTCTGCCCAGTTCCAAGGTGTTCTCCAAACTGGACCTTCGTGGGGCCTACAACCTCATCCGGATCCGCAAGGGAGATGAATGGAAGACAGCATTTAACCCCTATGATAGACATTTTGAGTACTTAGTGATGCCATTCAGACTCTGTAATGCTCCAGCTGTCTTTCAGGAGTTTGTGAATGACATTTTCAGGGATGTCCTGTATACGTGTGTCGTGGTCTACCTAGATGACATCTTGGTGTATTTTCCGGATCTCGACACCCACCAGTCACATGTATGTCAAGTTCTTGGCTGGCAACGGGCTTGAAAAATACCAGTTTCACCAATGGAGCCTTCCTTTCCTTGGCTACATTATCTCTGATAAATGCCTCCTGCTATACTGTCTGCTGTTCTTCAGTGACCATGCCCAGAAGGTCTGCGAGCTATACAAAGGTTCCTGGGTTTTGCAAACGATTACTGGAAGTTTATCCTGCATTTCTCCACTCTGGTGTCTCCCAGCGTGGCACTCACCAAGAAGGGCACCAATCCCCGCCTCTGGCCCTCGGCTGCTGAAGAGACTTTCTAAAGTCTTCTTTTGCCTAAGCTCCTGTTCTCACTAAGCCTGACACAGAGACACCCTTTCATCTCAAGGTAGATGCTTCCTCCGTAGGAGCTGGAGCTATGCTCACCCAGAAAGGGCCCTTAGGGCCGAACTCTCACATGCAGTTTCTTTTCCAGAACTTTTTCTTCCGCAGAGAGAAATTACTCAATTGGTGAAAGAAAACTGTTAGCCATCAAACTTGCTCTGGAGGAGTAACGGTATCTACTAGAGGGGGCTCTCCATCCCATTTGTGTATACACAGACCACAAGAACCTTCTGTTCCTCCTGACAGCCCAGCACCTAAATCCCAGGCAAGCCTGTTGGCCGTTGTTTTTCTCTCACTTCAACCTGCTGATCCATTTCCACCCTGCGGAAAAGAATGTCGAGGCTGATGCCCTTTCCCGTACCTCGGATTTCATTGGAGAAGAGCCGGTTCCTCTGCATATCATCTCTCCTGTGCAACTTGTTGTTGCAGCTACGGTGGATCTTCGGCAGCTACTTCCCGGCAAAACTTATGTTAGACCAGCTCTCCAGAAGATTATTCTGTCTTGAGGACATTCTTCGGGAATTGAGTGGGCACCCAGGGGTGCAACTTTCCGTGGCTCTCATCTCCCGCAACTACTGGTGGCCTGAACTGGTCAAAGATGTTCGGGATTTACTGGGATTCCGCTCCTCCTGTGCCCGCAACAAAGGCTCTCTTCTCAAACCGGCTGGATTGTTACTTCCATTGCCGATACCCAGTCGCCCAAGGTCTCAAGTGGCTACAGACTGATCTCCCTCTCTCCTCTGGCAATACCGTCATCTGGGTGGTGATGGACCGGTTTTCCAAGATACCAATTTTTTTTCCCCTTCCAGGTTTTCCATCTTCTCCGCAGTTTGCTAGTTTGTTCTTTCAGCATATTTTCCGGCTCCATGGACTTCCGCTTCACATTGTGTCCAACCGAGGGGTCCAGTTTGTGTCTAGCGCTCCTTGTGTAACCAGCTGCAAGGGAATCTGGACTTTTCTTCTGCTTACCACCCTCAGTCAAATGGTCAAATAGAAAGGGTGAATCAGGCTGTTACCTCCACCATTTCGTCTCAGGCCGTCAAGATAACTGGGCTGATCTGCTACCATGGGTGAGTTTTCCTATAACTCCCTGGACTCTGATCTGTTGGTGCAGCTCCCTTCTTTGTGGTCTACGGGTGAATCCCTAGTCCTCCTCTTCTGCTATCCACTCCCCGTGATGTCCCAGTGGTAGAGGATCTGGTGCAGGACCTCCAATCAATTTGGGTCCAGACCCGTCAATCTCTTCTCTGAGCCACAGACCGCACCGAGACCTAGGCTGATAAGAATCATCAGACTCCTCCTGTCTTCTGTCTAGGTGACAATGTGGGGTTGTCTTCCAGATACGTTCGGCTGAAGATACCTAGCTGTAAGCTTGGTCCATGCTTCCTTGGTCCTTTTGAAGTCATCAAACAAATCAATCCGGTGGCGCACAAGCTCTGCTTTCCTCCTACGATGCGCATCCCAAGCTCCTTCCATGTCTCCCTCCTGAAGCCTGTCATCTTTAACCGCTTCTCTCAGCAATCTCCTCCTCCTGCTCCTGAGGCTGATTCCACAGATGTCTAAGAGGTTAAAGAGGTATTGGACATGAAGACCATGAGAGGTAAGCGGTTCTTCCTTGTTGACTGGAAGGGGTGCGGCCCCGATGAGAGATCCTGGGAGCCAGAGGAAAATATTCCGGACCAAAGTCTCCTCCAGAGATTTCTTGGGATCAAGAAGAGGGGAAGGTCTAAGTTTTGGGGGGGGGGGGACTGTCACGTGTGTCCCTCTGATCCATGTCTCTAATCGCAAGCACACCAGTGCTGCCCGCCCCGGCCTTCACTCACCTCTCCCGCTCCTGCTCCCGTCCCGACTAAGCCACGCGCATGTCTCCGCTCCCTAGGGCTTGCGCGAGCCAGCACTCGAAGATTTAAAGGGCCATGATTGGTGATGGCCACTTTCGGGTTGTGATTTAAACCGGCGGCTCCCATCACTCCCCGACAGATCTTTGAGCTATTTGGTGATAAGAGAAAGCTTCCTGTTCCCTGCATTTGTTTCTATCCTGTTCCTGTTCTGTTCTGCCTTGATCTCCTGTTGCTGACCCCAGACCTGAACGCTGACCTTGCATCTCGTCTGCCTGCCCTGACTACCTGCCTGTGTCTGACTCCGAGACTGCCCCCTGAATCTGTACCTTGGCTGCCACCGCGGGCTAGACGCACCTGTGGAACGACCTGGTGGCACCTGCCGCAGCAAGTCCACCCCGATTTGCGACAGGCTCTCGTAAAGACCAGGTGTAATTTAGACTCCTTATCCTATGGTGGTCCAGGGGTCCACTGACCCCAAACCCTGACAAATGAGTCTTGAAAATTGAAGAAAAGGAAAACAGCCAGATTACCATTAACCTTCATCTTCGGCCCACAGTGAATGAAGATATAAAACCAATTTGAGGAGCTTGCGCAAGTTGTCAACTCTTTGCTCAAGCGTTACCTATGGAACATAAATTCCACATAGACCCTGGGATATTATACGAGTTGATATTGGACCCTGGGATATTATTCTAGTTGATATTGGTACTTTGAATGGATGAACCCTAGAGATGAGCGAACATGCTCGTCCGAGCTTGATGCTCGGTCGAGCTTTGTTATCATAACATAATAAATGAATTGATCAAATATACAACGTTTCGTGGAGGCATCTGTGGTTTAGGTGAGGCAAAAGGTCCTGCCTCACCTAAACCACCGATGCCTCCACGATATAATTAGATCATACTTGACAAAGGTCGAGATAACCGACAGAGTAAGGTAGATTTCATCATACCTCTAAATACCGGTCAGAATGTAGAACTTTTTCGACATCTTAATAATAATATCATCCCTTTATTGTCACTGGGTGTCTCAGGATTCTTTCCAGTGATTACTAGGGCCCCCTAGTAGTCATATATTTTTCAGCATTTCTGTGAACACATGTTGAATATCCTTGAACCATCCCTTAAAGAATTCTGCTACTTTTTGTTTTTATAAATCAGAACAAATTTCAAATATTTCAGAATTCTATTTTGTTTTTATAAATCAGAACAAATTTCAAATATTTCAGAATTCTATCAGATTTACTCATTTCATGTGACCTCCCTTTGAGACTGGACAAAACGTAAATTACTGTGTACTAAAGTACTGTGTACAATGAAGCTAACAAATAAGACGACTGTAACGGAATTTCTACTTTTGGGGTTTTCTCTCTCGGAGGACAAAATCCCCAATATCAACTGATATAATATGCCCAGGGTCCAATATCAACTCGTATAATAGTCCCAGGGTCTATGTGGAATTTATGTTCCATAGGTAACGACTTGAGCAAAGAGTTGACAACTTGAAGCATTCCTCAAATGGTTTTATATCTTCATAACTGTGGGCCGAAGATGAAGGTTAATGGTAATCGGGCTGTTTTCCTTTTCTTCAATTTCAAGACTCATTTGTCAGGGTTTGGGGTCAGGGACCCCTGGACCACCATAGGATAAGGAGTCTAAATTACACCTGGTCTTTACGAGAGCCTGTCGCAATCGGGGTGGACTTGCATGCGGGGTGCAACCAGGTCGTTACACAGGTGCGTCTAGCCCCGGTGGCAGCCAGGGTACAGATTCAGGGGGCAGTTCGGAGTCAGACACAGGAAGGTAGTCAGGGCAGGAGACGAGATGCAAGGTCAGCGTTCAGGTCTGGGGTCGCAAACAGGAGATCAAGGCAGAACAGAACAGGAAAAGGAAGAAACAAATGAGGGAACAGGAAGTTTCTCTATCCACCCAAATAGCCTCAAAATCTGTTCGGGGAGTGATGGAGCCGCCGGTTTAAATCACACCCGAAAGTGGCCATCACCAATCAGGCCCTTTAAATCTTGAGTGCTGGCTCGCGCAAGCCTAAGGAGCGGAGACAGTGCGTGGCTTAGTCGGGACGGGAGCAGGAGCGGGAGAGGTGAGTGAGGCCGGGGCGAGGCAGCACTGGTGTGCTTGCGATTAGAGACATGGATCAGAGGGACCCACGTGACAGTCCCCCCCCCCCAAAACTTAGACCTCCCCTCTTCTTGATCCCAAGAAATTCTGGAGGAGACTTGGTCGGACTATTTCCTCTGGCTCCCAGGATCTTCTCATCGGGGGGCCGCACCCCTTCCAGTTAACAAGAAGAAGAACCGCTACCTCTCATGGTTTCATTCTCCAATACCTCTTTAACCTCTTAGACATCTGTGGAATCAGCCTCAAGGAGCAGGAGGAGGAGTGATTGTGAGGAGAGAGCGGTTAAAGATGACAGGCTTCAGGAGGGAGACATGGAAGGAGCTTGGGATGCGGTCGTAGGAGGAAAGCAGGCTTGTGCGCACCGATTGATTTGTTTGATGACTTGCAAAAGGACCAGGAAGCATGGACCAAGCTTACAGCTAGGTACTTCAGCCGAACGTATCTGGAAGACAACACCACATTGTCACTAGACAGAAGACAGGAGGGTCTGATGATTTTATCAGCCTAGGTCTCGCGTGCGGTCTGGGATCAGAGAAGAGATTGACGGTCTGGACCCAATGATTGAGGTCCTGCACCAGACCTCTACCACTGGGACATCACGGGGAGGGGATAGCAGAAAGAGGAGGACTAGGAGATTCACCCGTAGACCACAAAGAAGGGAGCTGCACCAACAGTCAGAGTCCAGGGAGTTAAGGAAAACTCACCCATGGAGCAGATCAGCCCCGTTATCTTGACGGCCTGAGACGAAATGGTGGCGGTAACAGCTGATTCACCCTTCTATTGACCATTTGACTGAGGGTGGTAAGCAGAAGAAAAGTCCAGATTCCCTTGCAGCTGGTTCACAAGGAGCGCTAGACACAAACTGGACCCCTCGGTGGACACAATGTGAAGCGGAAGTCCATGGAGCCGGAAAATATGCTGAAAGAACAAACTAGCAAACTGCGGAGAAGATGGAAAACCTGGAAGGGGAAAAAAAATTGGTATCTGGAAAACCGGTCCATCACACACCCATGACGGTATTGCAGAGGAGAGAGGGAGATCAGTCTGTAGCCACTTGAGACCTTGGGCGACTGGGTATCGGCAATGGAAGTAACATCCAGGCGGTTTTTAGAAGAGAGCCTTTGTTGCGGGCACAGGAGGAGCGGAACCCAGTAAATCCCGAACATCTTTGACCAGTTCAGGCCACCAGTAGTGCGGGAGATGAGAGCCACGGAAGTTGCACCCCTGGTTGCCCACTCAATCCCGAAGAAGTCACCTCAAGACAGAATAATCTTGGAGAGTGCGTTAACATAAGATTTTTGCCGGGAAGTAGCTGCCGAAGATCCACCGTAGCTGCAACAACAAGTTGCACAGGAGAGATGATATGCAGAGGAACGGCTCTTCTCCAATGAAATTCGGGTACGGGAAGGGCATCAGCCTCGACATCTTTTCCGCAGGGTGGAAAGGATCAGCAGGTTGAAGTGAGAGAAAACAACGGCCAACAGGCTTGACGGGATTTAGGTGCTGGGCTGTCAGGAGGAACAGAGGTCTTGTGGTCTGGTATACACAAAGGGATGGGAGCCCCTCTAGTAGTACCGTTACTCCTCCAGAGCAAGTGGATGGCTAACAGTTTTCTTCACCCTTGAGTAAGTTATCTGCTCGCGGAAGAAAAAAGTTCTGGAAAGAAACTGCATGTGAGAGTTCGGCCCTAAGGGCCATTGTATGGTGAGCCTAGCTCCAGCTCCTACGAGGTGAAGCATTATAACCTTGAGATGAAAGGGTGTCTCCTGGTTCAGGCTTAGTGGAAACAGGAGCTTAGGCAAAAGAAGACTTTAGAAAGTCTTCTTCGCAGATCGCCGAGGGCAGAGCGGGGTGGTGCCTTCTTGGTGAGTGCCACGCGGGAGACACCAGAGTGGAGAAATGCAGGATAAACTTACAGTAATCGTTTGCAAAACCCAGGAACTCTTTGTATAGCTCGCGACCTTTCCGGCCTGGTCACTGAAGAACAGCAGACAGTATAGCAGGAGGCCTTTCTCAGAGATAATGTAGCCAAGGAAAGGAAGGCTCCATTGGTGAAAACTGGTATTTTTCAAGCCCGTTGCCAGCCAAGAAACTGACATACATGTGACTGGTGGGGGGCGAGATCCGGAAAATACACCAAGATGTCATCAGGTAGACCACGACACAGTATACAGGACATCCTGAAAATGTCATTCACAAACTCCTGAAAGGCAGCGGAGCATACAGAGTCTGAATGGCATCACTAAGTACTCAAAATGTCTATCATAGGGGTTAAATGCGGTTTCCATTCATACTCCTTGCGGATCCGGAGAGGTTGTAGGCCCCACGAGGTCCAGTTTGGAGAACACCTGGAACTGGGCAGACGGTCAAGAGCTCTGTAATGACGTCAGGGGGATTTGAACGTGAACCTTTTCTCAACCCACGGTAATCAATACAATGATGGAGGGAGCCCTCCTTCTTGGTCACGAAAGAAGGCTCTCTTGCAGGTTCTCTTTATGTACATGGCAGGCAGTCTTGGAACTGAGAGTGGATACACACGGCCTCTGGAGGAGAAGCAACAGGCAGGAGATCCACTGGGCAGTCATCAAGGGTGATAGGGGGTGGCCAAAGTCTCCGCTTGTTTTTTGGAAAAGCATTGCCACAGGCCTGATCACACCTTGGTCAGCCCCTCCAGGGATTAGGAGCCACGGAAGAAGTCACGACAGGTAGAGGGACCACCATACAGCAGGACTGGCACTAGGTCCCAACGAAGAATCTCCCCGTCTTCCAGTTAAGGACTGCGGCATGGAGTTACTACCATGGAAGACCGAGCAGAAGAGATGAGGTGGAACGCGGCAGCATGTAGAAGGAGAGTCTGTTCTTGAAAAGCTCCAATTTGTAGAGAGACAGGTTCAGTGTGTAACTGACCTGGATCGGACAGGATTTGTCCCCCACAGAGGATGGTGCAGAGGCTTCTTGAGAGAAACCACCGAATGTGATGCTGAGAGAAACAGCGCGGATCACAAAGTTCCCCGCAGAGTCCAAGTAAGGGAGGAGTGCATAGGAGTGCGGGTTACCGACACTGAGGAGTACAGGAACTATTCAGGCATTGAGAAGATGTATTCACACCTTAGTGACACTTCCCCCAAGAACCTAGGTGCTGGCATTTCCCAGGGGCTGGGGACGACCGGTCAAGCCCACAAGAAAGTGCTTTGAAACTGGCCACAGTACAAGCAGAGATTCTCCTGGCACTTCTGGAACGTTCCTTGGAGGAGAGAAGGGCTTGTCCACATGCACTAGGCTCCTCTGCCAGGACTGTGCAGCCAGAGGCTGGAACGGCCTTTGGACGTTGAGTATTTGGCTTGTGGAGAGTACTCTCAGAACTTCCCTGAAACTGCATGGCAATCCGAGTGGCCAGGGTTGATGATATACATCAGATATGCAGCAGAAGTCACGCTGCGTCCTTAAATTGGGAAGACGTCCATTATTAAAAGTTGGATAGGTCAATCATCCAGGAGAGCTCGTAAGCAGGGTACGGAACTGACAGCATATTTGCCACGGATGAGTCCCTTGGCGCAGGTTCAGCTAGCGCATTTCGGCTGAGGAGAATCTTGCAGGTTCCTCAAACACGGACCGGAATCAGCCAGGAACGCAGTATGGGTAGCGTGGACGTGGAGCACCTCTGTCCCATAGACAGGTAGCCCAGGCCAGGGCTTTCCGGAGAGGAGACAATTAAATGACACCTTGGAGCGTTCGGTGACAGTGTGCTATCAGTTCTATGTGCAAGGAGAATTGAGTAATAAAAAACAGTTTGGTTGTCCCATACATAATGTACAGGCATCGAGCAGCTGAGCCTCGGTTCTGTGCCAGTAGACAAGCCGGTGGACTGGAGAAGTTGCAGGAACTGTCGCAGGAGTAGTCGCTGGAGCTGTGCTGGTGCTGAGAGCAAGCACAAAGCGGGATGGATGCCTGCGGGAGGGTGCACAAGGTCGTTCCACAGGTGCGACTAGCCGCGGTGGCAGCCCATGTCGAGGTACAGATTCAGCAGGCAGTCTCGGAGTTCAGATAAGGAGGTAGTAAGGGCAGGCAGAGAGATGCAAGGTCAGCATACAGGTCCAGGGTACAGCAGCAGAGATCAAGGCAGAACGGAACAGGAACGGGATAGGAACAAACACAGGGAACAGGAAGCATTGTCTTATCACCAAATAGCTCACCGTGATACTTGCTGATGAATAATTGCATATTTTTTTCTTCTTTTGATTGATACAGGGTGGCTAAAGGTTCAGTAGGCCCTGGGTGACAGAGCTGCGTGGGCCCTTTGCAGTGCACTCACATGGCGGAATTAAAAATTCAAAAACTAGAAAGTATTTGAACAGAGTGCTAGTAGATGGATAATGCTCTAGTCCTTCAACACCTGCTGGCTGTTGTCGAGGTGTGCTCTGATTCAATAAACAAAAGTTTCCATTATGGAGAAAGGAAAGTCACAAATTTAAGCTTCATATGTTTTTACTTTCCAGCTGCTGACCAAAAAGGGTTAGGAGTGATGCAGTGGTGCTCTGTGAACAAGCGATAGCTGTTTCACCAATAAGTGCTTCTTCGGCTTGTGATCAAATGACCGCCCTAGTGGTGATGTAATCTAACCCAAAACCTGCCCATATAAATCAGATTGGTTGACATAATTTAATTATTAAAACAGATAAAATCCATGCATTATATAGGATCGTAACATCACTGCTTGCAATCAAGCAATGCCCATAATGTACGGTATACAGGGAAATTAATTACTTACTTAAAAACACTGCACAGTATAGCACGAACATGGCATTTTCCTAAGAAGCGCTTGTAAATGGCTTGCGCATGTGCTATATGACCTGAGCCAAAGGTAAGGGAGTATACTCCTCTAAAATGCATCAACATTGAGCGTCGTACATGGCAATACCGTGCTCAGCTAGCGCATGCACAGTAACGGAACCCCATTATATGG
Organism: Engystomops pustulosus; assembly: GCA_019512145.1. Lineage (NCBI taxonomy): Eukaryota > Metazoa > Chordata > Amphibia > Anura > Leptodactylidae > Engystomops > Engystomops pustulosus. The sequence goes on from CM033642.1 coordinate 159,600,199, forward strand.
AGTCTACATAATGATGGAGGCCATAGCATCCGCTAACATGCGCACCTTAGTCCATAAACTTAGATGTAAATACAGAGGGGCCTAATGTCTTTTAAAATGCAGCAAGAATATGTCGTTTTAAGGTCCTTTTTGGTAATCCAAAGTTCATCCAAAATAAATAAATGCTAAAGTACGTATTAGTAATACTTAGGTAACTTCTGAGCCATTTATTGCATGGGAAAAATGTATAGTGAATTGGATTATGTAAAATTCACAGCACAACAAGGTGAAAAGAAACTAGAACAGTCTCCTGTCCCTAAAATATTCCCTAGTTTATCATACTAAAACGCCCCCCTCATATATACTTTATATGACCCATCTCACGCCCAATGGATTCATTAGATACAGCCCCCTTACCCACATGGATTCCTTATGTACAGCCTTATGTGGCCCCCAGCAGCTCTGGGTCCCAGTACTGCCCAGGTATGCCCAGTGCTGGTGACGGCCTTGGATTGGTGGCCAATAGGTATACACTGTAGGGTATAATTACATTGTGATCTTCAGAAGTTGTGTGATGACTTTTCCATGCTTCTTCAGAAGTTGGTCCGGCCATTACATTAATAAAGACAATTTCCATATTTAAAAGTCTTGTCTTCTTTCTGCCAATCCTGCCAACTCCCATTTGCAATGCTCTCATTTTTAGCATGGCTCATCCTGCGGATAGGGGATAATTTTGTTTATGGGGAAACCATAATAAGATCTAATCTTCTAAAGAATTTAGCAATGAATTTATTACAAAAAGTCTATCTTTCAATGGCTGCATGACACAGTTTTTATCTCCATTTTGCACTTGGTGACAGAATTTATCCTATGATAGTAGCTGGGCCAATGTAATCCTCTGAGGTATATACTCATCAGAAGCCCACATCTGCTTGGCTCTAGTTAGGTATATCCGCTTGTAGCTTAAAGGAAATCTTTTCTGCCCTGGTTTTTTAAAAAAAAGGCTATTAAATTATGCAAATGAGGCATGAGGGCCTCCTGGCTTCCATTAACACCAAAGGCTTAAGCAAGTATTAATCATATACCTAGAAAAACAGAGGGGAAATAGGAATTAATGAGGTCCGTGCTGACATAAATGAATTGGGGCCATTATACTGAAGTGACTGGACGGTGTGGGCAGTGGATGTGCTGAAGACATCTGCCAAATTAAATTCACAGCAATAAATCATCAACAGGAGAAGTAATTGATTTAGACCTGAGGAGAAGACTCATCACTGGTGAGGACCAGACCATAAAAGTTCAGGATTGTTGTAGAACATGTTGGGTCTTATACCATACTCTGGTGCCACATATTACGTATTGAGAGTTATAATTTGGTATGGTTTTGACCCAACCAGATAAGATTATTCTGGGGACCCACTCTCCCTCAACCCTAGATTAAAGACCCTAGTAGCCTCCAAATTGTGTCATCTAACTAGGTTTTGTGCCACCAGTAAATTAAGAAGTGGTTCAAGAAAGAACTCTCAAATCAGTTGATGGGCCCCAATGATTTGGACCATGAAACATATTCAGAACTTACTTGGGGTGGCTGAATACCATGAATGTCCAAGATTGGAAAAGTGGTCTCTACATTCATAATCAAAAAGCCACATGAGGAAGTCTTTATGGAGAAGTCATGTAAAAAGTTTTTCATCAGACCTCAGAGAAATGTTATTTTTATTTTTGAAGTTTTCGTCTTAAGTATAAACTTTGCATAATGACCCAAATGGGACTGGATAAACAAATCCAATGGGAATTTAAATATATTTCTCTATGAGATAGATATCGGTAGAGTATAAGTAAAATCATTATTTTACCAGACACAGACTCCAATTTCACAACACAAACAGGATTGAAGAATTGTGCCAGTAGCGGATGTAGTAGAAGAGGATAACAATGTAAGGTACACAAAGAAATGTGACCTCCTATGTATCTGTGACAGTGAACATAGTTAAATTATTTCAAATGTAAAAACTAAATATTTTTGGATAATTTAAGAAGAGGGGTATAGAAGAAGGGGTATATTGCTACAGTGACGTAAAGGGTTCCATACATTATGGTTGTCTTTGATATTTCTATGAATTTTCTATGAATGGTTCATAGATTTTGGGGCGGATATTCTGAGCGCACATGACCTCAAGCAGATGATTTTACCTCTCCGTGTATCACATAATATCTAGGTTATACATAATGAGAAAACAGAAAAAGTCCAGATCACCTCCCTTGGTAGTCTTTGGTGCTCTGAGAAATAGACTGCAGCCCCCAAAGAGGAAAGTAATCCAGCATTTCACGGGAGGATATACCACTTAGGTCCTTTATTCAAATAAAAGCATAAAACATGTCGAAATACATAGAGAGATAATATATAGGTAACACAAGACCTACGCGTTGGCTTTACAGCTTAATCATGGTCTCATGGACATGATTCTCTAATAAATAATAGTATCAGTGCAGAGGTACAACATTCTTCGAAAAAGTTATCGGGGCTCAAAATTGGGAGTCTCAGTCCACTTATTCCAACATAGTAGATGAATTTTGGCACACTAATAGTTTTGCTGTTACAATTTTTATTATTTACAGTGAAAAGTTCATAACATTCGGCCTTCAACTTGTAATAACTTTGATCATAACATAATAAATGAATTGATCAAATATTACCAAGTTTCGTGGAGGCATTGTGGTTTAGGTGAGGCAAAAGGTCCTGCCTCACCAAACCACCGATGCCTCCACGATATAATTAGATCATACTTGACAAAGGTCGAGATAACCGACAGAGAGGTAGATTCCATCATACCTCTAAATACCGGTCAGAAATGTAGAATTTTTCGACATCTAATAATAATATCATCCCTTTATTGTCACTGGGTGTCTCAGGATTCTTTCCAGTGATTACTAGGGCCCCCCTAGTAGTACATATATTTTTCAAAGCATGTCCGTGAAACCTAGTTGAATATCTTGAACCATCCCTTAAAGAATCTGCTACTTTGGTTTTTAAAATCAGAACAAATTTCAAATATTTCAGAATTCTATCAGATTTACTCATTCTATGTGAACTCCCTGTGAGACTGGACAAAACGTAAATTACTGTGTACTAAAGTACTGTGTACAATGAAGCTAACAAATAAGACGACTGTAACGGAATTTCTACTTTTGGGGTTTTCTCTCTCGGAGGATACAGAATTCTGCCTCTATGTTTTTATATCTTTTATTTATGTGGTTACCATAACAGCCAATATGTTCATTGTTATCATAATAAAAAGTGACCGACATCTTCATAAACCCATGTATTTTTTTTAAGGGGGCCTCTCATTTCTAGAGATCTGGTATACCTCGGTCACTATTCCCAGATTCCTCTGGTCTCTTAAAACCAAAGAGAAGTTTATTTCTCCAGGTGGCTGCATGGCGCAGTTTTACTTCCACTTTTCACTTGGAGCAACAGAAATCTTCCTCTTGACTGCGATGGCCTATGACCGATATGTGGCCATCTGTCATCCTCTACGCTACTTGATGATTATGAGTCCAAAGGTTTGCGCTGTACTTATAACCGGATCCTGGCTTGGTGGCTTTTCTGCAACTCTTGCCCCATGTCTTCAGATATCAAGTCTTTCATTTTGTGATGGAAATCAGATTGACCATTACTATTGTGACCTCGGTCCTTTACTCAGTCTCTCTTGTTCGGAGAAATTGAGTATTGAAAAACTATTTTTCTGTCTTACCTTATTTATAATTTTAGGCTGTTTTCTGTTAGTTATTTTGTCTTACACGTGTATAATCCGAACAACAATGACAATCCCAACAGCTCATGGAAAACGGAAAGCATTTTCAACCTTTGCGTCACACCTTATTGTTGTATTACTATTTTACGGCCCCATTATCTTTATGTTTGTCCGACCCAGGACTGGGGGCCTCATGCACGTGAATAAAAAGGTTTCTCTCATCCCATCTGTGGTGACTCCCCTTCTGAACCCCATCATCTATACTCTGCGGAATCAGGAAGTGATAAGGGCCATGAAGAAAACTGCTATAAAAATGAACATTTTCTATAGAACTGGCAAATGTGTTTATAACCAAGTAACTGCAAAGAAAAATACTCAAATATAAATGCAATTACTTAGGGGGTCAACAGATGTGCAATATCAATCTATGCATGTAAACCTTAAATGGGTCGGAAGATCAAGGGCAAAAGGTCAATCTCATGACTCTCAGTTGTTCTCTGCCTTTGGTGTTTTTTTTCACACAATGGGGCCTATTTACTCAGTTTCGCTGTATTCACTGTTTTCGGGGATTGCATGGCTTGGACAGGTATTTAACAGGGGTTTGCACTGGGACTGTGTTGTATGTAATCGGATTGTGACGCGGCTGCGCTGGCTTGCATGCAACAGAAATCGGGGGACGGGCCGTCAGATGATCCAAGATTATAAAATTAGTGCTCTACTCCTTATGCTGTCATCAACGGCGAGAGCCTCTCACCACCTCCTTGTAGACTGTAAATAAAAGATATCCCCGACTCCTTGCACCAATCTTCCTCCTTTAGTGGGTTCAAGCACAATCCTCGTCTCGTTGCCGTGTCCGCAGTGTACTCTTAATCCTGCATCAGGAGGTTGCGAAAAAATAGTGCAGATTGCCAGGTTCAAAGGGAAATAGTATTTATTGTATATACTCACACATTCCAAATTTAAAAGTGCGCTTATAGTAAAAACATAAGATGCCAAAAACACCTCGCCCGACCCAGGTTTCGCCTCTTCAGGCTTCTTCCAGGGCATTATTGTTGGAGAATGCACTTTCTGTGAACTCTTTGGACTGGGTAAGTAAATGTGCTTCATTATATAAGGGCGAGAACTCCACCAAGCTGTTCCTACATCATGGGACACATTTATTAAGGGTCTGCGGAGCGCATTTCCGATATGCACTCACATACACCGGGAAGAAGATGGTGAACCTCAGCGGGGAAGCGACACATGCAAGATATCGGCACCCAATCTTGGTGAATCGCGCCGGACTTCATTCTCGTCGGACAGTCCGGATCGGGGATCACAACAGGACCAGGTAAGTAAATGTGCCCCCATGTGTCCTGCATATACTTGTTCCTTCCCCTACTGGGCTGGGCAACAAGTGTTGCATCTGTAAAATGCAAGATCTAAGGTATCCTCAGGTCCTACCAACTGAGAAGTAGTAATGATGTCATGTTAAAAACATTTGACCGAGGCAGCCAATCAGTGGCCTAGCAGTTATGCTTTGTTTTTTTTATGAATTTCCAATGCATATATATATATATATATATATATATATATATAATTTTTTTTTTCTTTAGTTCTGTGCCTTATTACCAAAGGATGCTTCTGGTTTTAGACAGATCATATCAGGATGACATCATTTATGGTTTCCTCCAGTTCTCCAGTTTCTTATCTATTCTCAAAAATTATAATGACCAGTGTACAGGCCTTCAAAACTGGTCTCTGAGTAAGTGTGTCTCTGGTATGAGGAAACCTACAACCCCCCTGTTGGGGACAGGATTGCTAGGAGTGATGTACAACACTCAATACATTCAATAAAAGGTCCATTTTTGTACTTGGCCTACTTTTGTATTCTTTAAACATAGTGATCAATAAATGTCTATTGGTATGTATGTAGGTATCTACTCTACCTATCTATTTCTCCCATAAAGTACATTACAGTTCAATAAATTTACAATTTAACACAGGATCCACCCCTGACAATAGGTGATGAGTAGAGATGAGCGAACATACTTGTCCGAGCTTGATGCTCGTTTGAGCATTAGCGTACTCTCAACTGCTCGAGTATTTCGCCTGCTCGAGAAAATGGCATCTCCCGTCATTTTGATTTTTGGCGGCCAGAAACAGAGCCAATCACAAGCCAGGAGACTCTGCACTCCACCCAGCATGACGTGGTACCCTTACACGTCGATAGCAGTGGTTGGCTGGCCTGATCAGGTGACCCTGGAATAGACTAGCCCCTGCCCGCGCTGCTCGGAGAATTCACTGCCTGGATGCCTGGATGCCGTTGGGGGTTTGATTGAATTAGGCACAGTCTGACGATTTTTTTTTCTTTTTTCAAAAGTGAAAGTCACAGCACAAAATCCTTTTGTGTGCTGTCAGTGGTGCAAATGCAACTTCATCTAGCTTAGTCTGCCTGCTACTGTTTAGCAAGCTAGTCTCCAGAAAACCAAATCCACATTCTCTCTGCCGGTGAAGCATACTGTACGTCACTCATGGCGTAATCTAATACGTATTTTTGTTCACATTAGTACCGGGACATTCAGCAATCCGCATTTCAGTTTGCTTTCTGATTTCTTCTGCGTGTTTCGTTCATAATGAAATTTAAAAAAAAAGTTATAAAAAAGAAAAAACAAAAAAAATAATAAATTTTCTCTTTTAATTTTTTTTTACGGGTGGGAAATCTCCATTATAGCAATCAAATTTTGTCTACTGTAGTTGAATGGTTGTGCCTGCTACTGTTTAGCAAGTTAGTCTCCAGAAATCCTAATCCACATTTTCTCTGCCGGTGAAGCGTACTGTACGTCACCGTGTGGCGTAATCAAATACAGTCTTTTGTTCACATTAGTACCGGGACATTTAAAAAAAATTGTCTGTGTTGGTTAGAAACTAGCCATAGCAATCATCTTCTGAGGTTGCTGTCTGATTTCTTCTGCACGTTTTGTTCTTCTATAAATCGCAAAAAAAACAAACATAAAAAAAAACTTACCAAAAAAAATTTACAGTTTATATTTCTCTTTTGTCTATAAAATAGACTTTTATTTGGAAAATATTAAACCCGAGGGCTAAGGGTAGAGGACGAGGGCGTGGCTGTGGGTATCCAATTACTGCAGAGGTCAGAGGCCGTAGTCCTGGGCACGGTGAGACACCACCTGCTGATGAGGGAGCAGTGGAACGCTGCAGAGCTACACTCCCTAGCTTCATGTCTCAAGTTACTGGGACTCGTGAGGACACAACAGTGCGAACAGGTGATGTTGTGGATTGAGGACAATGCTTCAACTCATTTGTCCACCAGTCAGTCTTCCATGCAGTCCACCCATGTTACCCAAGTGAACACTCCTCCAGCTCCTCCACCTCAACCTCCTTCCCCCCAGTCTTCCCCCTCCCAGGAAAATTTGGAATTTGATCCGGCATACTCTGAGGAACTGTTTTCTGGACCCTTCCCAGAGTCACAAACCACTTGTCAGATTGATGCTGAGCTCTTTCCCGATGCCCAGGTTTTCCAGCGGTCGCAGTCTGTGGGTGATGATCACAATATTGTCGTAGTGGAAGAAGTGTGTAAAGAGGTGTCTGATGACGAGGACAAACGGTTGTCACACAGTGGTGAAGTTGTTGTCAGGGCAGGAAGTCCGAGGGGGGAGCAGACTGAGGGATCGGAGGATGATAAGGTAACAGACCCAAGCTGGGTTGATAGGCCGGTTGGAGACAGTGCTTCTGAGACGGAGGCGAGTCCTATAACAGAACAGGTTGGAAAAGGCAGTGGTGGGGCCAGACGGAGAGGCAGGGCCAGAGCTGGTGCATCAGCGCCAAATGTTCAAGCTCCCGTGGCGAGGGCTAGATGTTCTCAAGTCTGGAGGTTCTTTAAAGAAACAGCGGATGACCGACGGACTGTGGTGTGCAACCTGTTCCACACCAGGATCAGCAGGGGTTCCACCACTACTAGCTTAACCACCACCAGTATGCGCAGGCATTTGAGTGCTAAACACCCCACTCAATGGAACCAAGGCCGTTCGCCTCCAGCCGGGCCCATCACTGCTCCTTCCCCTGTGTCATTTGCTGCCTCTGCTAGTCAGCCCCCTGCCCAGGACCCCGGCACAAACACCTCCCGCTCGATAACTGCACCTTCGCCTCCACGATCCTCCACAGCGTCCACCAATGTCTCCATGCGCAGCGTTCAGCTGTCTATACCCAAGACGCTGGAATGCAAGAGGAAGTACAGTTCCACCCACACGCCCAAGTCCTCAACGTCAGCATCTCCATATTACTGAGCCTGGAGATGCTGCCCTATAGGCTAGTAGAGACCAAGGCCTTTCACAACCTCATGGCGACGGCCGCCCCTCGGTATTCGGTCCCCAGCCACCACTACTTTTCCCGATGTGCCGTTCCAGCCCTGCACCAGCTCGTTTCAGACAACATCATCCGTGCCCGGACAAACGCGGTTTCTGACAAGGTCCACCTAACCACGGACACATGGATGAGTGCTTCCGGGCAGAGCCACTATATATCGCTGACGGCACATTGGGTTAACTTGGTGGAGGCTGGGACCGAGTCTGACCCGGTAAAAATAATTATTTAAAAAAGTATTAAAAATTCCAGGAGAGACAATACATGAACAACCCAGGTAAGGGTACAAAAAAGATATTTACGGAGAGGATCTGCAACACCCTCGCCGATGCAAGGCGAAGGAGTGCTTGCGAATACGTCCCACAGCATGTCACTACATCACACTACATAGGACACAGGGGACATTGCAGTAGTAGATCCTGCCTGGTAGGGCAGGAGTTAAGTGTTTTGTATGATGCAAGATCTGTCGTCCAATCACTTGTATTGCATTCTATCCAATGTAAGCTGAGATGTAATTGGAGGAGCATTCACCACCTGACCAGGGAAGTTACAAAACCCCTGGCCAGGAATGTTCTAGAGAGCAGTCTCTCCCTGGAGGGAGTAGAGCTCAGTTCTAGTCAGACCTGAGGGTCTGCAGGACACCAGAAGAGTTTAGTTTTAGCCTAGCTCAGATCAGAAGAAGCAGACTGGGTTATCCCAGTCCAGACTCTATTCAGCCAGCATACCATACCAGAGCAGGAAGAGACTAGCCCCTGCCTCTGAAGAGTGGAGCTAATAGATAAGAGTTAGTGAGGAAAGGGGTATCATCCTACCTTCAAGGGTGATACCTGAAGCACTCCAGGACAAGCTGAAGCTTCCTATTAGGACACAGCTACCTCCCAGCCTGCCCTCTGCATCCCCCCAGTAGTATATAGCCAGTCTGCCCCATGTGGTATACAGCCAGCCCCCATGTAGTATATGGCCAGCCAGCCCCCTCTAGTATACAGCCAGCCAGCACCCTCTAGTATATAGCAGCCCAGCCTGCCCTCAGTAGTATACAGCCAGCACAACCTGCCCATATTAGTATACAGCCAGCCCAGCCTGCCCCTGTGGTATTCAGCCAGCCCACCCTTATAATAAAAAATAAACGTATACACTCATCCTCCAGCGGCCCCGTTGTTTGGCGTGGCTCCCCGATGTCCGTGCGGCTCCCCCGATGTCCATGCGGCTCCTCTTCAATCTTCCTTCTTCTTTAAAAGCCTGCATGGCGCGGCCACGACTTATTCCGGCCTGGCAGGCGCATATTATGACACATATTATGCGCCTGCCGGCCGGGAGATGCGTTGGCTATGCCCTGCACGCTTTTAAAGAAGACGGAAGACAGAAGAGGAACCGCAAGGAAGAAAGAAGCAGAGCCGCACGGACATCGGGGGAGCCGCGCCGAACATCAGGGCCGCCGGAGGGTGGGTATATAATTTATTTTTTTAAATTGACTCGTGTATAAGCCAAGGTGAGGTTTTTTGTGCTGAAAAACTCAGCTTATACACGAGTATTTACGGTAATTCAAGTTACTATGATGGTCAGCTTGGTATGAAACAGGACACTACATTTTTTCTCTACTACTTTCTGTATGCCATCACTATATATATATATACAAATATATACAAATCAAACATCCAGTTTTTATGTAAATTTGCTGACAAGTAAGCATTCCAAGATAGCGTTTCTGTGTATGCTACGGCCCACTGTACCTTTTTTATTTTATTTACTATTTTTTTTATCCCTTAGTGTGTTTGAACATTAGGGGTTCTGATCACTTTTTTTTTTTTTTTGTTTGAAAAAATTTTTATTTGCACATAAAATCACAGAATAACATAATTCCAAAATATACAATACGTATACATACACAACCTACAGTATATATCCCGCCCACCCTCTCTTTTCCCTTCCCCTTCTTCTTCAGTTTTTGTTTTAATTCCTTATATTCATATCCATGGCAACAATAACAGAACCCTTACGCTTGCATAATTGGGCTTTTATGCTCGATATACCTATTTCTTAGTTATCTCTTATGGCGCATAATGTTTTGTATCGTTACTCGAGCCAGAACAGGTGAACAAAAGGGGAAGAAAGGAATTCTTCCTTTTACCAATCCTCTTTCCATAAATGAATCCCTGTTTTTCTAGCATTCTATTAAGTATAACATATCCCATGGATTTTTCCTTTTTTCTTTTTCTTCTTTTCTTTTACAAAAAACGAAGATATACTTTATCCCCTTTCCCCAATCCCACCCCATGCTGGAAGTATTCGGGACCCCCCCAAAAAAAAAACCCTATGCCTTCCAATGGTCCCATATATCGTTCAGTCTCCTTCCTCCTCTATAGCATTTTTCGAATGCGCACTCATATGCTCTTATACGATCTATTGTATATTCCCATTCCTTTACTGCTGGAACTTTTACATCTTTCCAGTGTTTAACCAGAACCATCCTTGCCAGAAATAACGCTTTCAACACCAAATCGCGTTTTGATTTTGTTCCTATCTTATCTGGGATTAACCCTAGTATACCCAGGGCGGCTGAACGTGGAAGGGAGCAATTCACCCGAGCCTCAAGTAACTCAAAAATCTTTCCCCAATATTCCCCAATCTCTGGACAATCCCAGAGTACATGGAGGGAGTCTGCATTAACAATGTTACATCTAAAGCACTTAGAGTTATCCCTAATCCCTATCTTAAACATTAACTGTGGTGAAAAATACGTTCTGTACAGAATATTCAATTGTATGCATCTGTGATTTAAATTAATCGTGCTCCTAACCACGTTTTTATATATTTCTCCCCATTGTTCGTATGATCATACCCACTTGTTTATCCATTTATTTTGACTACTGTGGCCCATCTCCTTACAATATTCTTCGAAAAAAATGGTAACACAATCTCGCTAAATTTTTTGGTCGATCCCCCCGCTCTAATATATTTGTGAAAATATTGTTCCCATCTACCCTCACCCCTATCTTATTTTTTTCCTTACTAAACGCGTGAAAAAATTTCCAGTACCTAAATTGGTCTCTATCCCTCAAAATACCAGCTTCAACCCAAAATTTAAATGTGGGCAATTCACCTTGCTCTCCCAAATGCTCCAACGAGCTAATACCTCTCTTTTCCCAAAACACATACTCCTCTATTTTGCCCAGCTCTGGGAGGTTCCAATTCCCCCACAGAGGGGTAAAGCTAAATCCACCCTCAATTCCTAACATCTTCTTTACCTCTCCCCATGTGTTCACCCAAAGTCTAGCCAATGGAACTTTTCTAATCCCCTGAGCTTTTAGCTGGTCGGACTCTAAAAGTGCAAATATTGAACTATAGTGTCTATTAACTTTATTAGAAATAGTTTTAAAAAGTGAGCTTCCTTTGTTTGCAATTATATATTGCAACTGTGCCGCTAAAAAATAGTGAAAAAAAGACGGGAGGGAGAGCCCTCCCTTACCCTTATCCCTCATTAGTACTTCTTGTTTAATGCGTACCCTTTTTCTCCCCCAAAGCAGCTTATTCACAATTGCCCGTATGAGACCAAACCATTTCTTGTCAATCCAACTAGGGCAATTACTTAATGCAAACAAGATTTGGGGTAAAAAAACGCTTTTAAGTAACATCACCCTCTCGGCTCGATTTAATGGAAGAGAACTCCATGTGTTTACTTTTGTCTTCAATTTTGAAAGAAGGGGGACCACGTTCAATAACATATAGTCGCCCACGGTAGGGTTGATTTTCAAACCCAGATAGTCCAGAGAATCAGCAAATTTCAAATCTAGATGTTGCAATTGGCTCACGGCATCCTCCTCTAAAGGCATCAGAATAGATTTCTCAACGTTTATCTCAAAGCCTGAGTATCTTCCAAACTCATTGATCACCTTTAACGCTTTCGGTACGGACGTCACTGAATCCTTCAAACAAAGAAGGATGTCATCCGCATATAACATGATCTTATCATTAGGTCCCCCAAATCCTGCACCCATGATCTCCTCACTCGCCCTAATCTTTATAGCCAGGGGCTCGATGAAAAGAGCAAATAGTAAAGGGGACAGGGGGCACCCCTGTCTTGTGTCCCTTGATAGCGAAAAAAACGAAGAGTAATCTCCATTTTTACTCTAATACAAGCCCTCGGGGCCACATAGAATAATTTAATCCATTCCAAAAACTTACTACCTAGTCCGAATCTTGAAATAACCTCCCAGAGAAAGTCCCACTCCACCCTGTCGAACGCTTTAGAGGCGTCTAACGACAGAATGGAGCGGGCACCCCCCTGGCCCAACTGCAGACTTGCAAACAGACGTCTAATGTTTGTACTAATGTGGCGCCCTGCCACGAAACCACATTGATCTTGATGTACTATTCCCGGAACCACCGTTTTTAATCTGTTAGCCAATACTTTGGCTACCAGCTTGGCGTCCGCATTTAAAAGAGATATTGGACGGTACGATTCCCCTTCTAACTGATCTTTGTTCTTTTTGTGTATCAAAACTATTCCTGCCTCGTACCACGACTCTGGAAGTTTGCCCCTTATCTGTGCGTCTTCCCACACTTCGACCAAGAGAGGCATTAAAATAGACCCAAATCTAGCAAAGATTTCCAGTGGCAGTCCATCAAGGCCCGGTGCCGCATTACGTCTAGAGGCCTTCAACGTGTCTTCAAGTTCTATAGCCGTTATTGGTTGGGATAACCAATTACTATTTTCTTCTTCTACTTTGGGGAAATTAATCTCATCCAAATACTTTTTGATGTTATCTGACGTGGCCTCTAGATCAGATGAGTAAACCATCTGAAAAAACCTCAAAAATTCAGCCTTGATCTCATTTTGGCTGTGCACTATCTCCCCCGAGCTATTCCTAATTGCCTGTATTCTATTTATCTGCTGATTTTGCTGTACTTTCTGGACGAGCCTTCTAGAGGATAAACCATTCTCACAGTGGGCCGACTGATTTAGAAAGAATTGTTTTTGCATGGCTTTATTAGTAACGAACTTATTATACCTCTCTTGCGCCTGTTTCATACTATCCAAGCTAACTTGTGTTTTAGACTCCTTAAAAGCCTTTTCCCACTTTTGGACTTCACCCTTTAATTGCTTTTCTTGTTTTCCAAACTGCCTTCGTAAAAATATCACTTCAGGAGTGATCTGAAATCGATCGATTGTCATATCTCATCTTTTTAATTCTCCCCAAAACCACATCGTTCCCCAGTACTAAGTCAATCCTGGACAAAGTGTTGTGCGAGCGATTAAAGCATGAATAGGCCAGTTGATCACCCGCAATATATCTCCATACATCTGTCCAGCCTATTTCCTGACAAAATCTTGCTAACGGAGTAATCCCCGTTGCTCGGGTAGCGGATTGATTACTCCTCATCCGGTCTTTACTGTCCGAAAATACAGAATTGAAGTTTCCTAGAACTAACACCGGACACTCCCCTACTTTCTCAATAAACTTAATTTTAGGAGCACTTCATATCTAAAGGGGGGTGGTATATAAATCCCTGCCAATACACATCTCGTACCTTCCAGAATACCATGCAAGAAGACAAATTTTCCGTCCATATCACACTGGCAGTCAAGGACCTTGAATTCGATAGATCTATGGATTAATATCGTAACACCCCTAGAAAAGGACGAGAATACTGAACTGTATGACTGGCTTGCCCATCTTCTTTCTGTTAAATATAACGTCTCTTTCACCAGATGGGTTTCCAAGAGGATTACAATAGCAGGCAATTGTTTACAAATGTAATTAAAGATAATGCAACGTTTCAATCGATCCTTCATCCCTCTAATATTCCAAACAATAAGTCTTATAGCCGACATCTCTCAAAAAACAGCCCCAGTAGTATATAGCCTGACAGCCCCAGTAGTATATAGCCTGACAGCCACCTGTAGTATAAAGCCTGCCAGACCCCTCTAGTATATAGAGGACAGCCCTGCCCCCAATATCCCAATTTAATCCCTGTAATATAAAAACAAAAAGTGTACTCACCTTCCAATGCAATGGATTAAAGAGGACCTGTCGGGGGGGTGGGTGTAACGTAAGGTGAGTACACTTTGGGGTTTTTTCTTGACTCGAGTATAAGCTGAGTTAGGGGTTTTCAGCACGTTTTGTGCTGAAAAACTCGTCTTATTTTCGAGAATATAAGGTATATGTGGCATTTTCTGTTCTGAAAGTGTTTAACAAAAATGTTTCTCACCAGAGATTAAGTGGGCAGAGCCTAATGTCTGTCTATACCCTCAAGCTGAAGCCAGTTAGCTTGCCCAAATATCCCATGATGCCTTGTGTTCTCTCCCAAAGTAATTTAGCATTAAATGCATTTTGTTTCCCACAAGTAAATTCACTTAACAGTGCAAATGCAGGATGTATATGATAACTAGTCTGGCAGCAGGGAACATATATTAAAGGAAACCTACTATTTGATTTGATGCATTATGAAGCAAACATACCTTGATAATGCTGTAGCTACACTGATGCAGGATCATATCTTGGTAAATCCCTGTGCTCAGTGGTTTTGCTGATAAAACAGATATAACATTATTATAATGAAGCTCTGTGGCTTCTATATCTGCTTCAGCGCTTGCTTTGCCACTTCTTATAGCAGAGAGTTTCTCACTGATTGCATCATCATCTCCTGTAGTTTACTTCCTGCCAGACAGAATAATAAATTGCTGCACCATCCCCTGCTGTGTATGAGTCATTCAGCTCAGGTTGATTAGTGCATGACTAGTGGTGCTTTATTTAGCTACCATTTAATTCCAAGCTCCAGTGTCTCTCCCAGTCAGTCTGCCCCAACTTTCCCAAGGACCTGAATGGTATAATTGTTTTTCCAGCAAAACCACTCAGCACAGGGATTAAACAAGTTCTTTTGTCAGCTCACCTCTCTTTGCTGTCCCACTGTATCAGTGTGTGTAATATCAGAGTCTGAATCCGCAGTAAGCAATATTGAAAAAAGGATCCAGCACTTAATACATATCCATCCAGAAAAAAAGGTTATTTTCTTATTAAGTTAAAAGCATCAAATTTTTTTCCATCTGATTAAAAACATAGCTTCAGTTAGTCATGACACTAATAGAAAAAAAAGTGACGCATTTCAAATCTTCTGATTCTAAATCATAGTCTGAATAGTGCCTGTAGCAAACAAACTTAAATAGCTATGTGGAGGTTGTGACATCATAACGAAACAAGACCTGGTGAGTATCCTTGTGGGTCATTAACCACTTCTTCTCTCTAATTGAAGCTATGTTTTTAATCAGATGGAAATAAATTCTGTGTTTTTAACTCAATAAGAAAATAACCTGTTTTCTGGGTGGATATGAATCAAGTGCTGGATCCTTTTTCCAATATTCCTTACAACAAAGATAATAGGCAAAGTTTTTTTGACAATTCTATTGTGTATAATAAGGTTCTATGTCAGCTGATATGTGTATTATGAGGTTCCACAGCATATGAGGTGTGTATCATGAAGTTCTGCAGCAGCTAATTTGTGTATTATGAGGTTCTTCAGCTGCTGAGCTGTGTATTTTGATGTTCTGCAAATGGTAAAATGTGTAGTATGAGGTCCTGTTGCAGATGGGATGTGTATTATGAGGTTCTGCTGCAACAAAGTTATGAATTATGAGGTTCTGCCACAGCGGAGGTGAGTATTATGTTCTATAGCAGCAGTGTTGTGTATTATGATGTTCAGCAGCAGCTAAGTTGAAGCTTCAGTTCTATTACTTGTAGGAGGGAATAGGGCATGGCGCAAATTTTTAGGTTCGCCCTGTTGGTTAAATGACCTCATAACTGCCCTGACCATGACAGGGCTGTTTGGTATGATAAACTGGGGAATATTTTAGGTAACAGGGGACTGTTTTCATATGAAAATTGGTAATGGTGCCATGTGAGCTCACTGCAAAGAGGACCACTGAGGTTTTGCCACCCAGGGGCCTACTGCAGCCTAGAGCCGGCCCTGAATAAACATCATCTAAATCCCTCTGTAATGTTATACTTTCAGACTTGGCATACATTACAAAGCTTAGTATCATGTGTACTGTGTATACACTATTTAAGGTCAATAATTAAAATGTTAAAATTCACAGATTTCATCCTATTACCAACCTTTTATGCGGCACTGTATCAAATGCCTTGGAAAAGTCCAGATACGCAACAACCACAGCCTCCCCTATTTATCTGATAAATTATGTACAGTGAGATACTCCAGGATAGCATCTAACCGCTCAAATATTTTCACACAACTGAAGTTAAACTCACAGGTCTGTATTTTCCAGGATCTCTTTTTGTATATTGGCATCACATTTGCTATGTGCCAGCCTTGTGGAACAGAACCTGTATATAATGAATCTTAAAATATTAAAAATAATGGTTTATCACACTACATAATTCATGCAGTTATAATTCCAAAGAAAAAGTAGCAGCACTCACCAGAAGGCATAATGTAGAGAATAGCCTTTATTAGGTCAAACCGGCAGTGTGGGAGGACACCTCACCATGAGCTGGCAACAAGCCGTTTCACTCAAATATGCGCTTTCTCGTCATTACCCCAGGAGGTCAAGAATGAAGTGATGTTGTCGTAACAAAACAAGGTGTACAGGCGTCCTCTCAATAAAATTATAGTATACAAAGTGTCAATGAAATAATAGGACATAATACATAGAATACACATTGTTAAAAACAAATCGTAAGGACAAAACGTCATGTTCATACAACTCTAGCAAAGCCCTGAAAAATGAATACAGAATATAGAGTATAGAAGAGGGGTGTACCACAGTGTATACCATCTATAGTACCTGGGGGTGTATACCATCTGCCCGGTAATATGTCTATTTTAGTGGTTTTGAGGCGACACCTCTTCCTGGGTTCAACTGTTGACATTCAAAAGAGAATTTACATTGTTCCTCCATGGGATTTTCCTGGGTAAACACAGTTAAGAAGATGACAATCGAGAATCGATTGGCCCTCTCCTCATCTCCCTCCACCATGACCCCCAGTTTATGCCCCAGAGGGCCCATACTCTGTTTTTTTGTTTCTTGCCATTTATATACTTGAAAAATAATTTTTACTTTCACTGGAAATATTTTTTTCAGTCTCTATTTTTGCTGCCTTTATCTATTTTTAACAGAATTTAGCTTTCTTCCTATAATCCTGTACCAGTGTAAAGAAAAATGGAAATGCCTAAAAACCACTTTGCAAATAGTGTCATTACTAATGTCCCTTGTGTATCTTTAATGTGTGTCTTTATAATGTTGGAGGAAACCAGAGTACCTGCAGGAAACCCAGGAAAACCTAGGGAGAACATACAAACCCCATTATTATGATGCCCTTAATAATAATAATAATTCTTTATTAATATAGCACCTAAAGATTACGCAGCGATGCAAAAAGCTTGCCAAATCGGTCTCTGTCCCTCTGGCTCACAATTTAATCAACCTACCAGTATGTTTTGGAGTGTGGGAGGAAACTGGCAGACTTGAACCCAATGCAATATGACAATAGTGTCACTGAGCCACCACATTGGCCTTGATTTAATATTTTCCATAAATTCATTTATTTTACAGTAATATTCACATAAAGATAGCAATAATCTAAGCACCACATTTCTAAACACTGATTAGGCATTTACGAACCATAGCTTATACTGTCACTAAATGCTTCAGAAATAAAAGAAATTAAAAATATTTTTTGGAACATTTTGTAATTATAAAGATTATAATTTTTAATAATTGGGTCAATATTGAAGAGTAAAAATATATATGTATATTCCAAATTGCATATTAAACAGGATTTCTGGCAGTGTTGATGCTATAGCCATTTTTTATTTTATAACAAACCAGGTAGAGAATATTTTTGCTAACCCTCTGCCATCTCCTAATAACCCCTTAGAAAGAAAGAAAGAAATGATATTGTGGAGGTAAATATTTTATTGGTATTTCATTAATTGCAATAATCAAAACAAAAGCTATTGCCTCACTGGATTGACCTTTAATTAGATTGACCATTGTAATTATTCATTAGTAGGTCCTTCAGACTTTCTTAATGAATCATTTATTTGTATGGGATGTTTTACTTGGCATTGTCCAAATATATTTAGCTGTTGTTTAGAATAGACAATACAAGGAATTGGTAAAGCAGCTTACCCCACATAATGAAATGTTCAAAAATCACTTCCCTTTATGAATAATATTTACTAAAATGAGATTATAATTATAATTTTTCCGTATTCGAAGTACTCAGCAAAATTAATATAACTGACCTTTGGAAATATGAAGATGCTATACAAACTAAATTGGCTATTACATGCATCTTGACTACTGTTCCTGCAAGCTTCCTTTACCTACCACTACAACGGTTCTTAGAAGACTACTGCCATTAATAGAGAATTGGGGTGTGTTCCTACCCAGCCTTCTTACTCAACATCCTTGATTTCACCCCTTGTTGCTTACCACCCATTGCTGGAAGGGGTCATGTCCATGCATGGGACTGAGTGCATTAGCCGTGTGGTTGTGCAGGTGAGAGAAGTGTTGGGTAGGATCAACTTGTTACCCACAACTGATTTCAAGAGTGTAAAAGAGACAGAGCCCAACAGACATTGCTGGCCCTTATTGACAGCACTCAATCCTGCCTACCATGAGGCTCCACATTAGGAGTGAGTACTGTGTGTGGGGTTTCTCACTCTCCTTAGCAGGACTGTACTTCCAAAATTGCAACTTATGCTTTCTAATCAGTGGCACATTTGCTGAAAACTATGGGTGCAGTCACACATGAGGTTTGTATTGAGTTTACAAACTCAGTGAAAACACCCAGGGACAGGGCTCTGCTCATTCCCGTATTGGAAGCCAACACACAATGTTTTGTATTGTTCAAATGCAGGACATTGGGTGCTGGTTATAAGATGCGAATAAACAATGTGGCCATGATGCAGGCTTAATGCATTTTGATGCTGCCCGGAGTTGTGATGATAATTTAAATCAAATTAATTATTTACTGACAGTTTCATGTACTGTCAACATGAAACTGTCAATTAATAATAATTTTGATTTAAATTATCATCACAATTCTATAGTTGATGCAGGCGGCAGCATCACAAATGTATCATGGCCGCAACATCAATTTGTACCCTTTTACATTTTCTTTCTAGTTTTCCTGTCAGTCTAAGTTTCTTTCTTAAGCCTTATCACACAGGGAGTTTTGATTGCATATTGACACGCAACCCAAAGGCTTCCACTGTGATCACATGTTGAGGTAACATTGTGTTTGCATCACATTTCGCAAACATGATGGAAACGCAATGTTACCTCAGCATGTTATCATGGTTGGAGCCTTTCGCATGTGACTCAAAATACAATTAAAACGCACTGTGTGAATGCGGCCTGAGTCTAATTTGTCATAGGTGTTTTTTCCTTGTGTTACATTAAACCTGTGACCAAGCAAGCTTTTGCACTCTTTCTTGTCACTGTTTAAAAAATTGCAGATCTTTAATGAGACTAGTATATACCAAAAAATCTGGATAAAAAGATTACTAAAGAGAGTCCAGCTTGGATCTGTGCATAAAGTAAAGTTCAAATACAGGAAAGCCACAAAAAAAAAAAAAAAAATTACAGATTTGTCATTGCTCAAAAATGTGTGAATTTAAAAAAATATACTACCCTGTTTCCCTGAAAATAAGATACCCCCTGAAAACAAGAACCAGTGCAATTTTTTTAAATCTTAAAAATATAAGGCCTTTTCTGAAAATAAGACCTAGTGGCAGTCATTGGATAGAATCACTGACTTTTGCGGTGCAAATGTGCTACAAGCAGCTACCTGGGCAAGAAGGGGTCATTTAAGAAAAGCCCTATTGCTAAACATGAGAGATTGGGGCCAATGATTCCACTAGAAATGGAGCCCTGTGAAATTCACAGTTTGGAGAGCTATAAGTAAGTCTGAGAACTTGTTGATATGATGGTCTCTAACTCTTCTCCGACTGCCCGCTGACTTTAGACATCAGCGGGTGCAGGTCCTGGTCGCCGGGTGTCGGAGACACACGAAGACCTTAGGGAAAAGGGAGATGCAGTTTGTTACTACTTCTCCCTTCTCAGCTCCTCACAGTATCGTGCTGAATGAGTGCTATGCACGGAGTATATTTAGACCCAGTCCAGCTCTGATCCGAATCCTCAGTCACAGGTGGCTCTTACAGATGCTTCAGTTACATAGGAAAACTTGTAAAAGTAAAATAGTAAAAAATGTCTCCCCAGGGGTCTTTTATGACATCATGGGGGACATATAAAGTAAAAACACACATACATACTAAATATTAATAACTATTCATAAAAATACAATGATATTTCCCATAAAATAAAAATTCCCTGCCACACTACAAAAAGCATCACCATAGTCGCCCCGTTTGCCCGAGACTATACATATTATGTTTTTAAAAAAAACCTAAACAAAATGGGGAATTCATTAATAATGTTCATTTTGAGTTAATTTGAAAATTTAAAAAAGTACTATAAATTACAAAAAAAGACTTTCCACATTTAACCCCAAATAAAAATGAAAAAAATGTTTAAACTTTTATTACCTTTTAATTAGCTCTATGTGTCCTGAAAAAAAAGCCACAAAAAATTTTAAGGTAGCCCTTAAAAAATTTTGCTAAAAATGCTCGGTCACTAGAGCCTTTTCAGGCCGCGTCACTAAGGGGTTAAATGAAAAAGATGAGGATAGTTAAATGTGCCGTAGATTGTAGAACATGTAAAAAGTCACAAGACTATATTCAGATGTTTATGCTGATGTATGTGATGACTTGACTACATATTATATTAATATATGTTGATTCTTTTGTTCAACAATAAATATGAATACTTGGTCATAGGTCATTCAAGACACTGGGGCACATTTATTAAGGGCTTTCCGCCACACTTTTTTCAGACTCTGCACATTCCTGTAGGGAAAAACGGCTTTCAGAGGCATTTAAGAAGTGTCCGACTGATTCAAATATAAATACTCAGCCTCCTATCATAATGTTGAAGCTGTCGAACTGGAGACAGACAGCTAAAATCTACACTGGAAACTGTCAAATGAGGTCACAGACACCCAGTTGGCTGCTAGAAAATCTTCCACTAGTATGCCCAACTCTATTATACACCCTATTATTATTTCCTGGTGTCTTGAGATGCCTATGCAACCAAAAGCCCTGAGTGATGTTCTGCAGCTTTTTCAAGCAGAGTTTGACAAGGTTCTTAAAGTCAACACCCTATAGACCTTTTATGCACTTGTGCCAGCTTCAGTTCTCCAGCAATTTTTGGGGATCCGAATGTGTGAGTTCTATAAAACTTTCTAGTCCTCCCTTTGAGCCATTGCTGAATGCTCCTATCAAATGGTTGTCTGTGAAAAAGCTATTCTTGGTCACTGTGGCCGCTGCAAGACCTTTAAGTGTTTTGAACCCCTTCCTGAGAACCCTTGTTGGACATTACTTAAGTAATTTACTATTTCCAGATCCTCAAGATTGAGATTACGGCAATTGGCTTTCATTAGATGTTTAGGAGGAATTTTGTTCTCTGCCTTCAGAAGTCTAAGGCCTTAGGAAATCAGAAGCTTTTTTTCCCTTCAACATGGACTTTCTAACAAAGATCAGTAGGCCAGCTAACTACCCTTGCCAGATGGATTAGAGGTGCCATCAAGTAGCCATCTGGATTACTATCTCCACTACATGTTAAGGCTGATCCCAACCACACATCACACCAACAACTGCTGAATCCCACCCATTTAAGAAGGGTCAATCCCCCACCCTTCCTAAACATACGGCTTGAATTTGTGCTCTCTTGAGACTTTATAGTCTTGAGACTTCGTGTCTTAAAAATTGAATACAGGATAGTCCTCTTTGTGGATCTCAGTGTTCCTAAATACTTACGGTAATCTCTGATGTGGGGGATAGACTCTAGGACCATCTTTTTTTTTATAAATAAAATGGTGCATTTGCAAAAGATTGTTTTCAGATTGATAAAAAAAATGGCTTCAAGTGACAAGTGGTGAAATAGCAACTTTCTAAGTATGGAAGTTATTTAATATTTTGCAATAATCCAGGTTAGGCAGATATTTTTTTAAAGTGGCACATTTTTGTGCATACAGGAAGTTCTGTAGGTTCTGTAGGTTTGTTCTTAAGTTGAATTCTTGTGTAAGTCGGAATTGTACATTTTATAATTGTAACCCCAACCAAAATTTTTTTGGTCTCTGTGACAATTGGATTTTAAAAACTTTTGGGTTGTCATAATAATCAATTTAACAATAAAACTTATTTGAAGACACTTTTGATAACTGTTACAGCTGATCATTGTAGCCCAGGGGTAAAGTACAGTAAATTACAAATATTCAGATGTCTGTTTGTAACTAGGGGTCATAAAAGGTGATGGTCATGTTGGGACTGGTTCTGCCGTGAAGTAAACATCAACGAGCAAAGTGGTCCTTCTCTGAGCCGCAAACATTCCTACCAGAATTCCGAGGAACTGCTATTGCTGCTTCCTATAAGGCTTGGATTGGTTGTGTGTTCACTTTTAGAAAACACTCACGGTGTACACCACCTACTAGAAATTGTTTGCATCAAAAGTGGAAAGAGGAGGGGTATAGAAAAAGTTGTGAGTGTGTGAAAGAATAAAATATAGCTTTTAATTCATTTTTTTTTTTTAAAAAAACCATGTGTGTGATTTTATGATAATTAATAATTTTACTAGTATGACATTTTTTATTGTCACACTTAATCCAGGCCAAGTCGGATGTGTAATAACATCCGGGGAAGTATTAATGGGTAGGGGTCCCCTATTTTTGTAACAATTGCCCCCCCATTATTTTTGGAAAAGATTCCACCATTAATTCTGGTAGGAACAAACAGTGGGACAGGCTGTGCGTCACTAGAGTCCTCGGCGATCCGCTCAAGGAAATTTGCAGACCGCGGAGGACACCAGCAGTACCGCTGTGATACGCGGCACTGCACTGCACATACACCGATTGTAATTGACAGAGGGGATCGTAGTTAGAGGCGCGACCCGCCGCGTCACTACTGACTGCAACTACGCTGTCAGGTGAATCTCGGGTCGTGTGTCGCTTTGCGACTGAGGCTGCCAGCTGAGATAACCTCTCGTCGCGCTGTCTCTTTGATCCTGCTCTGAACCCAGGTGGGATTCTAACGCTGTCCCTCTG
Source organism: Engystomops pustulosus (assembly GCA_019512145.1). Taxonomy (NCBI): domain Eukaryota; kingdom Metazoa; phylum Chordata; class Amphibia; order Anura; family Leptodactylidae; genus Engystomops; species Engystomops pustulosus. Next base: position 159,623,477 of record CM033642.1, read on the forward strand.
ATGTTATATCCCTATGCTATGGCCATGGATGCTAAACGTATGTCCCAACACGTGTTTCACCGGGATTACCTGGCTTCTTCTAGGGGCGGGGGCGGCCGGGTTCGGGCGCCTTTTATATTGAAGTCCGTGATTGACAGCTTTATTGACCAGTTAGGTTTGAATGTTAATTCCATATATGAAACAAAATAGCGAGAGTTTATTTGTTGTGAATTATTATTGATATACTCATTAAGTATTTACACAAGTGGTATGTTTCCTATTTCTGTTATATTTTTTGTGTAAAATGGAGCGAGTTACTGCTCCAGTTTTTTAGTCACAGTTTTAAATGGCTGGCAAATGTAACAACACTCTTTTGTTCTGTATAAATATCAATCAGATGACGTTTTACAAGTTGTGGATGTTTATAATTCTCTTTTTACTTAAATGAATTCTATTTCCAACCAGGCAAAAAACCTGGTTGTTCCTATTTTTATTTGAAGTCATCCTATAATTATATCAGTGATTATTATCCATATGTGCATTGGCACAATAAGAATCGGCAGTTGTATTTGTAGATTATCACTCTTTTTGTATATTACTACTGAACTTGGATAGCGGAGATTAGAGTGATCTTTGAGAGGTCTATATGTAGCTTAATTTTATCAAATATACTTGACATCAAAACGTCTAAATATCTGATGTTCAGGTGTAGAATAGATTTAATTTTCTAAGTGGCGATTTATTATGAACAATTTTTGGTTATGGGGTAGAGAATAGGTTTACAGAAAGCAACCAAAGCCAAAATTGTCCTTTAGGCCTCTTGGTTTCAAGCTCCCCATTCTGTAAATCCAACGACTCTCTGTTTGGAGGAGTAGTGTATCCAGATCTCCACCTCTAATCCCCAATGTTACTTGAGTGATGGCCCAACCCTTGAGGCCTCTCGGATTGCAATTGTGATGTTTTTAGAAATGTTCTGCAATCGGTGTGGGCTGGAAGGGTTTGTTACGCTTCAGAGCCTCTGCTTGCATTTTATCATAATTCTTGATTGAGGTTAGATGTTCTCTGATCCTCATCAGGGGTGGTTTATGTCCTATAATGCCCGTGCAAATTACTCTATATAGGGAAAACCATTCGAGAAATGCGAGTGCGGATCAGAGTGAGGACTCTAGTGATGCACAGCATGTCCCACTGTTTGTTCCTACCAGAATTAATGGTGGAATCTTTTCTAAAATAAAACAGGGGGGCAATGTTTACAAAAAAATAGGGACCCCTACCCATTAATACTTCCCCGGATGTTAGTACACATCCCGACTTGGCTGGATTAAGTGTCACAATAAAAATGTCATACTAATTAAAATTTATTAATTTTCAATAAAAAGCACAACACGTTTTTTTTATAAAAAATGAAGTATTAAATCTAATATGGACTATCATTTCACACACTCACAACTTTTCGATACCCTCCTCTTCCCTTCCTCTCTGATGCAAACATGCTTCCTATAAGGGAATTGTGCCAGTGAGTTTATTATTTGCATTCATGGGGGTTTCAAATCATCAATGTGCTATTATAGCAATCAGGGTTTTGGTTTGTAATTTACAGGTCTAAAATATCTATGACATAAAACAGAAGCAAAGGCTAAATAACATATGTTGAGTGTGGCACTGCCTACAAAAAGTGTTTTAAGGCTGTCTTCCCATGGAGAAAGCAAACATCACTTTTGTTGCCTTCTTTATTGGCTCCAGAACCAGTGTATTCAAATTGATATGGGGGAAAATATTTTTTGATCACATTCTCAGCTTATTAGTTTTGCAAGCTCATCAAATATTGCAAGAGCTTATGAGGCACCCAAATGAAAAAGCAAAGGGGACAAGAACGTTAAGGCCCTTTTCAAGCAACTAGTCAATCAAAAGTGATAATGTCACTTTGAGAAGAACAAAGTTGCCCCTTGCATATGTTAAGCATTTTCTGTAGATGAGTTTAAAGAGGAGTGGTTGTCCCCATCTGGGCATTTTACATTTAATTAAATTTAGCCATACTAAACATCTTCTTTAATGGTTAATAAAAAAATGTTCCTGTGTGAAGATAATTTTCTCTAAATGTAGCCATGTTGTCCCTTAGGAAACCAGATAGCTTCCTCGGATACCACAATCACACTCTGGCAGCGGGGCCAGACTTGCGAGCTAAAGAGTACCTGCCGGGAACCACCAGGATTCAGAAAATCATTTACCACAGGGTCGCGGGAGCCAGCCACAGATCAGTCTGCGCCGTGATGCCCATATAATAGCTCTTGGGTGGGGTGCCTTATCGCCTAGGCTCAGCAGTTTGAGCACCGCCTGCTGTCGCTAGCGATGGCACTGCTGCTGTGGCCTAAGGCACCGACTGATGGGCCAGCCAAGAGGATGGTAATTGGAAGGAGGAGGATGCATAGTAGGCCTGAGAGACCTGGACGAGGTAGGCCCCCAAATCCTCGGCGTCGGCAGTTATGAACCAGCCCCAGGGTCAAGACTCGCGGGTCCCAGCCTCCACCAAGTTTAACCACATGTGCCTCAGTCGCGATATATGGCCCTGCCCGGGAGCACATCGTCCAGTGTCGTCGGTGTCAGGTGGGACATTGTCAAGAAAACACAGTGGTCAGGGCACGGAGATGTTGTGACACAGCTGTGGTGAGAGGCTGGGAGGAAGGCACATCGGGAAAAGGATAAGGTCGTGGCGGATGGGACCGCAAATACCGAGGGGGGCCGCCGCAAGAGGTTTCGGAAAGGCCTCGCGTTCTCTACCATGCTAATAGGGCAGCACTCGCAGCGACGAGTAATTGGAAGATGTGGACGTTGAGGGCTTGGGTGTGGTGGGTGGAGTTGCACGTACTTCTCTCGCGACTCCAGCGTATTGGGGTAAGGAGAGCTGACGCTGCCCATGGAGACGTTGGTGGGATGATCTGTGGAGGATAGTGAGGAAAAGGTGGGGTTTTCGCTCGGGAGGTGTTTGGGCCGGGGGCATATAGCAAGAGGCAGCAGAGACGACCCCAGGGGAAAGGAAGCAGTGGGTGTCTTCCACTACGTCAACAATGTCATCATCACCCAGTCGCGCGACCGGTTGGACCTGGGCATCGGACAAAGAGCTCAGCAGCCACCGGACAGTGGTTTTTGCTCTGGGAAGGGTCGAAAGCAGGTCCTCAGGTAATGCCGTGTTAAAATGCCCAAATTTTCTGGGAGGGGGTTAGACTGGGGGGGAAGAGGCTGAGAGCGTGGAGGAGGCATGTTCGGTGACATGGGTGACTGCGGGAAGAGCTGACTGGTGGACCAAAGGTAGAAGCATGGTCCGCAACACACGACATCACCTGTTTGCACCTGTTCTGGCCTCAAAGGCTGCTCACAGAAGATCCCAGTATTTGAGACACTATGAACCTAGGGAGTTAGCTCTGCGGCGTTCCCCTGCTCCTCATACATCAGGTGGTGTCACCACCCGCCAAGGACCATGGACCTCTGACCCCTGCGTAGTAGATTTTTAATGTTTTTGTATTTTTATTTTTTCACAAAAACGATCAGAAGAAAATCCCACAGCAAACACAGAAGATGATGATGATTGCTATGGTAGTTTGTGAAACCTACACTGACAGCACAAAACTGGCTTTCCTGGCTTGCCTGTGATGCTTTTAGTTTTGAAAAAAAAATAAAGTCAAACAAAAAAAGCGGCAGACTGTGCTAATTCAATCCAACCCCCAATAATATGTTCCCACTTAGGTGTTTGAGATGGATTTTAGGGTGTCACTAAGAGCCTAAATAGAATGTCCCAAGTCTCCCTGAAATTCCTCAACTATGGTACTAGCCGCACTACTAGTGCCAGCAAGCCCCAGCCAAAGCAAATACAAAAACACAAATAAAATATAACGCTACTACCTGCATAAGGAAGGGCGTGTTGGGTTCTTGTAGATCCACTCCTGCCTAACACTCAAGCTAATATAAACTAACCTAACGTTACCCGCAGCAGCAGCAGAATCTCAACTAACGGCATCCAGAACAGGGGAATGATGCGAGCTCGCAGCGGGCAGGGGACTTGTCTATTCCAAGGGTCACTGATCACGGCAGCCAACCACTGCTATCGACGTGTAAGGGTTCCCACGTCATCATGCTGGGTGTAGTAGTGCAGAGGCTCCGGCGGATTGGCTTTGTTTCTCGCAAGGAGATGCCATTTTCTCGGGCTGGGAAGTATTCGTCCGAGCAACGAGCAGGTTACGAGTACGCTAAGCCAATGCCGACAACGAGATCAAGCTCGGACGAGTGTGTTCGCTGATCCAAATCCTTCCTTCAGGAGGGAGAGATTGCCTACAGTAAGCGGAAACGCATACAGGGAGAGAAGGGGCAGGAACCGGAGTCGACACCACGGGGGAGCGGTGATATATATACAGCAGGCAACAGTTATATTTGAATTTCCTCTCTAGGACGAAGAGGCTAGGAGCCCAGGTAAAGTTCCCATATTTATTTCACCAAACACTAACACACGATCTTTAAAACATATTGGGTATGCAGAGTTTTGTCTTCAGCTAGATCCAGATTCTTGTACCGTATCGATTGCTGAACAGACCTTATACTCATCTGTTTGTCTGGCAGCTCTCAGCTCAAAATTGCACCATTTTAGCATTTAATTTGGGTAACCAACAATTAAAAGAAAAACCCTCAGTGCTCTCAAGGCTTAGATTTATTTCACATTCCAACAATATGGCATATGATCTTGTGCTCATCATTTCAGGTATAGTAATTGATGATCCGATTGATTTTTGATTAATGAAGCCATATCAGGCAATAAATTAAGGGAATAAACGGAGCTTTCTAGGTCTTATGTTCTCAGGACCCGCAAATAATTCTGGGACATCAGCAAACATCAACCGGCCGAATGTTATCAGTTTGGTAATTTAAGAATACGGATTTAAACATTGAAATAAGATCATATAACATATAATGCACACAGGTATCAAAATGGTAAAATGTAAATTGATGCAAAATGAAAACATTTAGAGCTATATCTCCCTTGATTTAACCCCTTCACGCTCCGTGACGGATATATCCGCCACGGAGAGTGAAGGTTGTATGAAGAAGGCTCACGGGCTGAGCTTCCTCAACAGAGATGGGCTTTGCTGCATATCGCAGCAAGAACCCAATAACTATCACCCGCGGTCGGTGCTTGCACGATCGCGGGTGTTAACCTTCTTCTTTGCCGCGGCAAAGTCACGGCGGCAGGCAGGCACTTTTAAATTTGGCGGCGCGTGGGCGCCGCCATCTTACCTCGATGCCGCTCCCTCCCAACGTACATCGGGGTGGCGGCGATCGGTGCCATGGTAGCCTCGGGTCTTCGTTTGACCCGCGGATACATGCTTCTGCCACCTGCATTACATGGCCTGTGGCTCATTGTAATGTATAGTGTGCAGAAATGCCATATACTGCGTACAGTAGAATTAGCAGTATGCATTGGCAAGGACGGGATCAGCCATCTAGGGTTACATGTACCTAGGGGTTCAAGAACAGTGGAAAAAAGAGAAAAAAAAAAAGTTTAAAAAATGTAAAAAAATAATAAAATATAAAAGTTCAAAATCAACCCCCCTTTCCCTAGAACTGATATAAATATACTAAATAATAAAAATCACACGACACATTAGGTATCGCCGCGTCCCAAAATGCCCCGACTAAAAAATATAAAAAACTCGGTTTACGGTGGCGGCTTTGGTGACCCGGAACGGCAAATGGCGCCCAAATGTCCAAAATGCGACTTTTACAACCTTTTAGCATGACAAAAAAAGTAATAAAACTGATCCAAATGTCGCACAGTTCCTCAAAATCGGTATAGCAAGAGATAACGTCGGCTCATTTCGCAAAAAATGACCCTTCCCACACATCTCCAATGCGCTAAGTATGAAGTATGAAAAAGTTATTAGCGTCAGAGATGGGCAAAAATTTTTTTTCTTTTTTGTACACATTCGTTTATTTTTGAAAAGTTTATTAAAACGCAAATAAAACCTATATAAATTGTGGTAATCACCGCGTACCGTACCCGAACACAAGAATAGTAGGCATGTTAGTTGAGCAGCAGAGTGAACAGTCGTTAAAAAACTGAGCCACAAGAACATGACGCACATGCGTTTTTTTCAATTTTCCCATTTGGAATTTTTTTTGCGGCTTGCCACTACATGGCATGGAATAATAAATAACATCATGGGAAAAGTAAAATTGTTACGCGCAACAAATTATAAGCCTCACAAGCTCTAGTACACGGAAAAAAAAAAAAAAAAAAAAATTGGCAAAAAAGTTATGGATTTTTGAAGATGGAGATGCTGAGAAGAAGAAAATCAGCTGAAAGAATACCCTGCGTCCTTAAGGGGTTTTTAAATGAATTTAAAACTACAGACAGGGGTTTTTGTTTCTTTCAGTTTCATACAACACGCAACAAACATACCAATAACAATAAAAAAAGTCTGCTATTGCATCTAATATTCGATATACATGTGTAGAAATCATCATATTGCTAGTGGCTATAGTAAATATTTATGCTGTAATAAGTTCTAAGTTGTAAAATTAATATACATAATGATCATAGTAATTGCAATTAGTTCAATAAGCATTAATACAAACCCCAAAAGCAATGTATTCCGTTATGGCTAAAACGAGGGGAGAAGATGTAAGGACACCTGATTCCCACACATTTGGATCAAACTCTATCTAGTGAAAAGATGCCAGCAGTCAAACAATCAAAGTTCAACACTTGTAACCTGCTAGAGAGCCGAAGGAATGGATAAACAGGTGCTGTCGCAGTGCGCAGGAGAACCCGACACGCGAGGGCAATGTGGATGGATAATTTGGGCTCTGCTAAGGGTGCTTGAAAAAGTCACAGTGTATTGGGTTCAAATTTCTCTCCTACACAACACATGACGGTTGTCCTTCAGCCTTTATTGAGTCGATGACCCCCTGGTCTTCTCTGGCAAACATATACAGGTGTGTCGTATCAGTTGTGCAACTACCCTAGAACAATTTGTAGAAGCTCATAGCATACATGAACAATTAATAGCATTGACACATACTGCTAATCTATAGTGGAAGATGAATTTTTATCTATCAAACGGCTATTGTATGCGCTCTTAACAAATAGTTATTCAAAGAGTGGTGTTAGATTGGATTATCAAAGCATTACAAGATCAGATAGATGTTAAAATAAATGGCAATGTCAAATGAAATATTCATGTCAATCTTTATTTTCTCCCCTTGAAAGAATAGGACTTTCTTCTTTAAAAGAATATACTTCTGAACAATAAGATGTACATGTTGACAATATGAAACCTGGAGTGAAGTCCAATTGTTCATGACAAAAAAAACACTAGCTATGATTTAACGATTTTGACCCTAAATATCACTCTGAAAAATTGGTATTATGAGGCCTTTCACCGCAAGAATTTTTTCACTCACGAGCGTAAGTTCTTTTTCACTAAATAATGCTAATTAAGGAAAAATATAGACCCCCAGTCATGAGTTCATTTTGCATGCGTGTTTATGCAGTTGTCTGTAAGTGAAAAAAAGGCAGTGAGTTCTGTGAACATCAAACTGTCACCCTTAGGAAGCAAAACTCGATTAACAATATTTCACATGCTGTTGTGCATGGAATAGACAAAGGTGGAACAAATTATTGGCATAGCGACGACACACACCAATAAAAAGAGTTGTTCGTGCCAGACACAAGCCCACGTCCCATTTTTGAGGTTTGGATCAGTTGTGCAATATTGGTGGTGCTTTTAACACTCATGTGCATGAGTGGATGCCGACTCACAACCCACACTCCACCTATCTAACACTTAAGGGTAGTACAGGAATCTAGGGTCTTAGGGTATGGACTCCAATGGAGTATTGTTTGGCCAGAATGGTTCTTGCTGTGTCCGTAGAGAGAGCAAAACACCTTTTAGCAAGCCAGGACGCTACCTCTGCCTTTGTGCAAGGGGCTAGAACACAGGAGGCAAAGCACTGCCAGAGTTTCTGGCAAAAATGACTCCGAGAAGGCCCACAAATATTTGGGCAGGTGTCTGCACAACAAACTGTTAGAGAAAACTGACTTCATGAGCGGGCCCGACGTCACATATGGGGGTTGTGCTCAAAGCCCAACACCATGCAGGAAGCTTGCGTATTTGCCAGGAGAAATACAGGATTGGCTTAAATTCGCCACTTGGTTGCGCCCTTGTCTTCTTACAAGAAAGAGCAGGTGTTCACATTGAGGAAGATCGTGGACACAGTTGCAGGAAACCCTGTTGTGTATGGCGACTCTACTCAGCCTGCAAAACCCTCAGCCCATTGACAGTTAGTGCACAGTGAATGGATCACTAATGGGTGCTGGGTGTTGATATTGATTTGGGAGGGACGCACCGCACAGCCCTCCATGTGGCTCGCAAGAGGAAATCCGAGACTGCTCCATTACGCACTGACCGTTGAACCTGCCTGTGAAACCATATTGACTGGTACAGTTTATGGAACTGCCCGACCACTCTGACAAGGACTGGCCCAACTCCTGGACATGTACTGTCGGTGGTGGAGCAAGACTGATGGTCCACGGTGGCTCAACTCGGACAGGACTCAGAGTGGGCCATCATCTCAGACATCATGTCTGCTCCCATCACCACGGCGATGTCCAGGAGTTTGGTGGATTGCTTACGTCCCGGTTGGAAGCAGGGGGAAGCAACTATCCACAACTCATCAAGCGCCGTTGGAATTGAGGGAGGTCATTAGCATCAGGCACCATGTGGATTGGGCCACACAAATATGAGCACTGTTGTTGTATTGGTCTTGTAACCCCTGTTAGGGACCAAGCTTTTTGTGCCTCTGGAGAAAAGGCCTATGTCAACTTTACGTGGGTAATCTCTTCAGAAACACTTTAACTAACCCAAACCTGTTTTTTCATGAAATTGTGTACATCAAGTAGTTGGAACATGGTTGTTGATCATATTTATTTATGAAAAAAAGGTGAAATTGATTGGACAAACATTTTGAAAACATTGCCAATTTAATACACTAACTAAAATTTACATAATCCAGCTTATATTTGGGATCATTTAGAAGGCATCCTTTTTATTATATGTAGACGCTAGGAAACATCACAAATTCGAAACAGCATTCTCTGAATATTTTCAAGCAAATGTTCGGATCAATTATGTTAGGGACACTTTATGTCTTATAGCGGTTTTGGAAGTTCTGTTTTTAATAGAAATCCCCCCACCTATCTCACCCCGACATATAAATATCACCATTCAAACATTCAAAACCAGACAACATAGGGCAAAAGTAGTTGTTAACCCTCTTAAGTGATTTTTACACAAATTTCAAGCAATGAACATGGATAATCTCAATTTTGCCTTTTTTTATAATTATAAGTACATTCATTTAGCCCTTAAATTTACCCACATAAAGAAAATGGAATAAAAGTAGGGAAGGATAATATTGTGCAGTTTCTTCAAGTAAGTGAGGACATCCATATATGAGTAATGAACTACTGTCGGGCACATTGCGGGGGCTGGAACCGGAAGGATACATTGGAGCTTTTTACGGGCAGATTTGAACTAGACAGATAGTCAAGGTACCATACGTTTGGTGCTAGAGCCCCTGAAGCGCGTTCAAGTGGTCATTTGGTGCGTTTGAACCCCAATCTACTAAAGGCTCTACCTCTGGGAAGTCACCATGTTGAGTAAAGATTTGATTTTCCGTCACATTTAGTAACGTGTGGAAACACACTTAGGACCCAAAAACATGTATCGTTGATATGAAGTCAAGTGGAAGCCTTTGGATTGTCTTTCAAATGCACCAGAGGAATTCCAGATATCAGTTTAAAATTTTATCATGTGCTTTGTAGGGGGCATTTAATTTTTAACATTGCCACTGGTCTGTTTTCATTTTACTTTGGTTTATCACAATCCCCACAAAAATAACTTTTTCTTTTATTTTTTTCATGTACAGAGGCTGTTGATGGGTCTATTTTATGCAAAACAAAATTGTACTTCCAATGAGGTATTTTTATAATTCCCATGCCGGTGTACTGGGTAAGTGGAAATTTAAAATCCAAAATGGGCTCTGTTTTTTATGTCTTCACTTTGTACTCCAAATGACATCTCCTAATATATTTTGGGTTTGGGTATGATAACAGGGGGATACCTAATTGTATCTAGGTTTGATAGGTGTAATTTTGATACATTTTTAAAAGTGATAAGAAGAGTGCGCTAGTGTTTGATTTTTTTTTTCTCATGAAGGGCTGGGACATTTTCATGTTACCATTTGGGGGGACTGTGCAAAACTTTTGATCAACTTTTTACTTTGATAAGAATTATTATGTGTGGGCAAAATTGAAGGGAAAAGGTTGATAAATTGTGGTGCATTTTTGCGGTTACAGGGCCGGATGAATTAACTTGGTTTTTATGATTTTTTATAGGATATATTTTGAACATAGGTGTATGAGACCCTTAAAGTGCATGTTGCTGTTCTTTTCCCACTTTTAAATAGCTATATATATATATAGTGTATATGTTTTAATGGGTTCTTATATGCATAAAAAGGAACAAGAAAACCCTATGCTGGGCTAACTAGTTTTGTAGGAAAGCAATAAGCGAGTAAAGTATAAAGCGTTAAGGTGCTAAAACGTTGAGGTAGTGATGATCTGGCATTACTGGATTATAGACGAGAAAAATAACTCGTAAAAAGCAGATAAAGGCCGCAAATAGAGGACTGAGAGAAATATGCCAGGGAGAGCAAAAAATAATCCCAAATTATTTTCAAGTATATAAATGATAAGAAAAACTAAAACACCAAAAAAAACCAGCGAGTGTAGGGTCCCCTGAGAAAAACAGGGGGGTGGTTCATGGTGGAAGAAGATGAGAAGGGCCATCTACTGAATGCCCCTTCTCAACGTCTGTACCCAGGAAAATTACCCTTGGGTGGAAGACAATGAGGAATAAGTGTTAATTTCTTTTATAATGTCAACACGTTAACCCAGGAAGATGTAGAGCCGGGCCTCGCAAAACTAAGATAGATTAAAAAATCACCGGGGACAAGATGGAAACACCAAGGGTTGTCTGCCAAGAATTATGTAGCGAGTGATAAGACCGACCGTTTATTTTCAATCTTTGACGATTTAACTGAGGCACCGGGTTATGTCTCCACGGAATGGCGCCCAAATAGCAAATGTTGATGGTGACCAATCTACAAAAACGGATCAAATAGCGTGCGATCCTAGGAAAACTAGCAGACCCGGAGGCTAACTGCGTGTGTGCGGAAAATATTTGAGGGGTTTTAGATATAGATGCATAATGGAGATCTCAATGTGCAAACCTTATAACCCAGCGTTCAGCTGGTTTATGAGGAGACGGTTCACTGTTCAGCCAATCTGATGGGGTTCTACGAGGGAGGTAAGTTCAAGACTGGATCTGGGGGCACGCTGTGGCTGTTGTAATCAGTACACAAAGGCATTTGACACCGTGCACATCAAAGGTTGGTATAAAAATGAGACTGCGGAATAGGAGAAAATAGTGGTATTTGGGTAACAGTAATTGCGCTTTGAGTGATGAAAACAGAGGGTGGTATAATGGCACATTCTAGATTGGGTTGCATGTATAAGTGGGAGCCACCGGGGTCGTATTGGGGCCACTTCTTTTTTAATATTTTTATTAATGCTCCTGGTTAGTGGGTTTACACAGTAAAAGTTTTCCATATTTGCAGATGATACTATAGCTGTGACAGTAATAAATACAGAGGCGATAGTTAGCATACGAGGGATTGTGGAAGCTGAGGTTAATGGGCAGCAGAGAAAAGGTTGATGAGGTGTAGTAGATTAAATGGTAATAGTTATGCCTTGGGCCCTGGAAATAAAAAGTATAATTAGTGTTCTAAAACGGTCAGCTTATTGTAAAAGCTGAAGCTCTGAAACAGGACTGGGCGTATTGGAGGATGGTAAACTTAAATTTTAGAGTGACCGAGCCGGCGGGCTGCTGCCTATAAGCAAATTAAAATAATGGATTTGTATCAAGAGAGGCAAGTGCTCATGAGAAAAGACATAGTATTGCCACTTATACAAATCCACTGGGCAGATCAAACATGAGAATATTGGTATAGTTTTGGGCCCCAGTGTATAAAACGGATCATATAGTAGAGCTGGAACGGGGTGTGAAGAGGAGAGCAACCAGGATTATAAGGGGATGGGGGGATTGATACACTGACAGATTAAAAATTTGGGATTAGTTCAGTTAGAAAAAAGACGGAACTGAGGGGATGCGGACCTCATTACAATTGTACACATACTGACACGGGAAAGGAAAAGGAATCTCGAAAGATCTTTTGTATACCTAGGCCTATGTGACCAGGACAAGCGGGGCATTCCTCTGCCGCCTAGAGGAGAGGCGCGATTTTACCATAAAATAGACAAAGGTTCTACTGTAAGAGCAGTGAGGGGATGTGGAACTCTCGGCGCAGGAGGATGTTATTGGCGGAGGACTCTTATGTACATGTTCAAGAGAGGCCTCGGATGACTTTAGGAGAGAAAAAAGATCATTGGGCTAGGGGATAAAACATTATTAATTTTGAAAGTGACTGATGGGACTTGCGTCTCCTTCCAGCACTACATATATGGAGATCTGATACTATGAGGCCTTTTCTACTTTTTCCCACTTATATTGTTCAACCTATATATTGGTTTATATTGGATTTTGGGGACATTTTAAAATTGTATTTTAATTTTATGTATTTTTTCCTTACACAGTACTAGCATATGAACTAGTATCAGTGATCACCATGGATGAAGTTATAGAAGTGTTATCTATGAACTTGCAAGGCTGAAAGGAGACTAATATGTCCAGCCAGAGGCAGATCGAGCCAGGCTGGCTCGGACAGGACGCTGGCACCGTCATTAAGTCCTCGGGTATCTGGTAATGAACATGGCACCCCATGATCGCATGGATGGGGCCGGAGGAGAGGAGGTAGCCCCATCCTCTGCCGTTTACGGAGATCCCCCGGTACAGCATTGACCAGGGAGTCTAAGGGGTTAAAGCAGGGGGACTCGCCAATGCTTTCCCCCATGCAGCACTTGGGTAGGTCTAGGAGAAACCTTAGTGACCTTGCGTTAGAAAAACCAATAGGCGTTGGGTCACTTAATTAGGATGTGGATATTATTTAGGATTGATTTGGACAATTTCATCAAAGTAGACATAAGCCGGTAGTGTGGTTTTCATCTGGGCCCTTCCATTGGTTAATATATTTGAATCTATGAAGTAATTCTCTTGATTTTGGGGTCAGCAATTCACTTGTACAAGAACCAAAAGTATCAATAAGAGATATATTTCATTGCACTAAGAGACTAGGACTGTGTTATTGATTCTTCCCTTTGATTTTGGCAGTGTATATACTATATATGTTATAAACTAATAATGCGAAACAGTAAGGTGACAGACAATCTCCCAGTAATGATACAGACACGGATTTCACGTATACTAAAAATAACACTAGCTAACCACCACTAACGCAGACGTTAGCACAGGAAAGAGCTCAGAGAGAGTTGCGTACGGATGCATACTCACGCAATCCACTTGGCTGTTCCAAAGCCCTAAATAGTGATCAGCGATGGAGTGTCGTTAAAAGCACTATACGCTTGATTACTGGACACAGACAGCAACTACTACAGCTGCAGGCGTCCTTGTCCGACCCAGGCACACTCACCTAAGCATGATGTCAGTGCCTGGAGCAGAAGTCTAGAAGGCATGGAGGAGGCTGGCTGCAGGCAAAGAAGGCACGGCAACTGGCACGGCTACCTAGATACTGCTGGGGCCATAGTGGTTGGGCTACCTATATATTAATGGTGCACATCAACTATACCTACTATGCGCATTTTGTGCCCCCCTTCTGCATTGTGCCCGTGTCCTTGATTATATACTGGACCAAGCTAATATCTAACAAAGATGGTTGAGAGGTAAATGCTGGAAGAGCCCTGTTTCACACACAGCTAGTTAAACAAGGGTTTCCATCATTCAGGTTTCGTGGGCAAGTGATTGCCATAACATAGGGCAGTTGCTTTGGAAATTCTGTAACTACGGTGTCTTTGATAATAAGTAGTTAACGGACCTTGAAGCTATAATAACCTATGGGTCATCAGTATGCTCTGCATGATTTGGTTCTGAGTATGGCTTCTTAGTTTTGAAACAGGGGTGCTGCAGGATGAAGGATCTCGAAAATCTCAGCATGAAGTGGAGCTGGTCAAGATGGAACTGATGGAACTTGAGGCCTTGTTTGCGATTGTAATCTCCAATGCCTCTACTTCTGTTTTCCTCACATTTTCTGACTAGCTATTTGGGCTTACAGGTAACACTGAAAACACTTGGCACCTGGATGAATCCGGGAAGTGCAGCAGGAAAAGATGTGACCTGTCCTTCCCGTTCGACCAGTTCCAGCACCACCACCAGAAGCACCCACCACCATCACAGGTCTTCTCACTGCACTATAAGACAGTAAGGGAAATACACATACCGTTATCCCACTGATTGAAAAGAGCAATTTTTTAAATTCTAGCTTCTCTCTGTCTTTTAGCAGCTTCCTCTCCGCAAACCCAGTACAGTTAGGTCTGCTCATCATTCATTACCGTCAGAGCACAGTGACATTTGGTTTATTTATTTTTTTTATTTATGAATCATTTATTTGGTATTTCATATATTTGTAGTTATCTATATTCTTTATAATTCGCTATTCTTTTCTATTCTTTATTTAAACTTTACATACCCTATTTTTGGCCCCCGGAGCACTTGCACTGTAAGACCCAGTTGCGCAGCCCTCACCCCCTTATTACTTAGAGGTCCATCCTGCTGCAGAAAACATTCTCACAACCCAGACTCTCACTTCACCCCCTTCACTGCATATTACACGGGTTCTTGTAGACTCACTCCTGCCTAACACTAAGCTAATATAACACCCTAACGCTATCCCTGCAGCAGCAGCAGCAGATCTCTCCCTAACGGCATCCAGACAGGGAATGATGCGAGCAGCGCGGGCAGGGGCTTGTCTATTCCAGGGTCACCTGATCAGGCCAGCCAACCACTGCTATCGACGTGTAAGGGTACCACGTCATGCTGGGTGGAGTGCAGAGGCTCCTGGCTTGTGATTGGCTCTGGTTCTCGCAGGAGATGCCATTTTCTCGAGCTGGCGAAGTATTCGTCCGAGCAACGAGCAGTTACGAGTACGCTAATGCTCGAACGAGCATCAAGCTCGGACGAGTGTGTTCGCTGATCTCTAATCCTCTCCTTTCATGGAGGGAGAGATTGCCTACAGTAAGCTGACACGTCATCAGGGAGAGAAGGGGCAGGAACCAGGAGTGACCAGGAGAGCGGTGAATATATTATACAGCAGACAAAAGTTATCATTTGAAATTTTCCTCTCTAGGACGAAGAGGCTAGGAGCCAGGTAAAGTTTCACATACTTTATTTCAAACAACTAATAACACAGAATTTGTAAAGTTTCACATACTTTATTTCAAACAACTAATAACACAGAATTTCTTTAAAAACATATTTGGCGTATGCAGTACTTTGTCTTCAGCTAGATCCAGATTCTCCTGTATGATCTGTGTACAGACATACTCATCTTTTGTCTTGCAGCTCTCAGCTCAAATTGCACATTTAGCATTTAATTTGGGTTACCAAATTAAAAGAAAACCCTCAGTGCATCAGTAAAGTTTCACATACTTTATTTCAAACAACTAATAACACAGAATTTTTAAAAAAACATATTTGGCGTATGCAGTACTTTGTCTTGATAATAATACCACTGTGGTAACATGTTCCTTTAAACTGAGTGGTTTATATGAGAATTAAGTTAGATCCAGTGGCAGATTCTCCCGTATGATCTGTGTACAGACATACTCATCTTTTGTCTTGCAGCTCTGAGCTCAAATTGCACATTTAGCATTTAATTTGGGTTACCAAATCAAAAGAAAACCCTCAGTGCATCAAGGTCAGATTTATTTCCACCTTCCAATATGGCATATGATCTTTTGCTCATCATTTCAGGTATAGTAATTGATGATCCTATTGATTTTTGATTAATGAGCCATATCAGGCAATAAATTTAAAGGGACATAAACGGAGCTTCTAGGTCTTATTCTCAGGACCGCAAATAATACTGTGACATCAGCAAACATCAACAGGGCCGAATGTTATCATGTTTGGGTAATTTAATTGAATACTGAATTTAAACATTGAAATAAAGATCATATACATTATAATGCATCACAAGGTACTCAAAATGGTAAAATGTAAATTGATGCAAAATGACAACATTTAGAGCTATATCCTCCTTGATTTAACCCCTTCACGCTCCGTGACGGATATATCCGCCACGGAGCTGTGAAGGTTGTATAGAGAAGGCTCACGGGCTCCGCCTTCTCACTACAGAGATGGGCTTTGTGCATTCCCTATCGCAGCAAAGAACTAAGACAGGGTTTTGTTTCTTTACATGTTTCATCACAGAAACAACATACAATACAAACAAGTCTGCTATTGCACTAAATTCATATACAGTTTAGCAATTCATCTATCATTGTAGTGGCTTAGTAAATATTTATGCTGTAATAAAGTTTGAAGTTTAATTAATATACATAATTGATCATAAGAATGCCATTAGTAATAAGCATTCAATACAAATCCCCAAAGCAATGTATTTCTTATTGCTAAAAGAGGGGAAGATGTAAGGACACCTAATTCCCACCTTTGGATCCACTCTATCTAGTGAAAAAGATTGCCCAGCAGTCAAAAATCAAAGTCACACTGTCCTGGTGAGAGCCGGAATGGTAACAGGTCTTAGCATGCCAGGAGAACCGACACGCAGGCAAGTGAAAATTTGGTCTCTGCTAGGTGATGAAAGTCACAGTGTATTTTTTCAAATTCTTCTAACAAAACATAGAATTTTCATCAATTTTATTAGCTCGATAAACCCCTGGTCTTTCATGGAAAAATATAATAGGTGTGTTACAGTGAACTACACTAGACAATTTAAGTTTAATTAATATACATAATTGATCATAAGAATGCCATTAGTAATAAGCATTCAATACAAATCCCCAAAGCAATGTATTTCTTAATGCTGAAAGAGGGGAAGATGTAAGGACACCTAATTCCCACCTTTGGATCCACTCTATCTAGTGAAAAAGATTGCCCAGCAGTCAAAAATCAAAGTCACACTGTCCTGGTGAGAGCCGGAATGGTAACAGGTCTTAGCATGCCAGGAGAACCGACACGCAGGCAAGTGAAAATTTGGTCTCTGCTAGGTGATGAAAGTCACAGTGTATTTTTTCAAATTCTTCTAACAAAACATAGAATTTTCATCAATTTTATTAGCTCGATAAACCCCTGGTCTTTCATGGAAAAATATAATAGGTGTGTTACAGTGAACTACACTAGACAATTTGTAGCAAACAATTCCACTTATACATGAAAAATAACTGCAATTAATCTAGTGGAAGATAATTTTTATATTAAAGGCTCATGTATGCTGTCTTAACAAACAGTATTCAAAGAGTGGATTATTATTTATCAAAGCATCTAAAAGATAGATAGATGTTAAAATAAATGGAATGTCAAATGAAATATTCATACAAATCTTTATTTTCCCCCTTGAAAGAATAGTACTCTTTTTAAAAGATACTCTTGACAATAAGATACTGTTGACAATATGAACCTGAGTGAGTCCAATTGTTCATGACAAAAAAAACTAGCTATGATTTTAAATATTTTGACCAAATATCCTTGAAAAATTGTATTTATGAGGCCCTTTTCACCCTAGATTTTTTCACTCACGCGTAAGTTCTTTTTCACTAATAAATTGCAATAGAAAATATAGACCCCAGTCATGAGTCATTTTCATGCGTGTTTTATGCATGTTGTCTGTAAGTGAAAAGGCAGTGAGTTCTGTGAACTCAAACTGTCCACTTAGGAAGCAACACTGATTAACAATCAATTTCACATGCTGTTGTGCAAATGGAATAGACAACAGGTGGAAATTATTGGCAATTAGCAAGACACACACAATAAAAGGAGTTGTTCTGCCAGTGGGGACCACAGACCACGTCTCAGTGTTGAACATTTGATCAATTGTGAATATTGGTGGTGCTTTTACACTCATGGTAGCATGAGATGGACTCTACAACCCACTACCCACTACTCTACAACTAAGGTAGTACAGTTAATCTAGGATGGCACATCAATGAGAGTTGTGGCAAGAAGGTTTGCTGTGTCCGTAGGAGAGCAACAACCTAGCAGCAGGACTGCTACCTCTGCCTTTGTGCAAGGTAGAACAGGAGAAGCACTGCCAGAGTTCTGCAAAATGACCTCCAGAAGGCCACAAATATGCATGTGTCTGCACAAACTGTTAGAAACTGACTTCATGAGGGCCCGACGTCCACATATGGGGGTTGTGCTCACAGCCCAACACCATGCAGGAAGCTTGGTATTTGCCAGAGAATATCAGGATTGGCTAATTCGCCACTGGTGCCCTTTGCTCTTTACAGATAAGAGCAGGTTCACATTGAGAAGATGTGACACAGTCTGCAGACCCTGTGTAGAGCGATCTACTACCTGCAAAATCCTTCAGCATGATCAGTTTGACAGTGGATCACTAATGGTGTGGGGTGACATTGATTTGGAGGGCCGCACAGCCCTCCATGTGCTCGCCAGAGGAATCCTGACTGCCATTAGGCACTGAGTTGACATCTCCTTGTGAAACCATATGCTGGTAGTTATGGACTGGCCCGACCTCCTGGACAGACTGTCCAGGAGTTGGTGGATGCTTTAGTCCCGGTCTGGGAGGAAACTATCCACAACCTCATCAAGAGCATGCCGTGGCATTGGAGGGAGGTCATACAGGCATGTGGATGCCACACACAATATTGAGCCTCGTTTTGACTTGTTTTAACCCTTTAGTGACCAAGCTTATTTGTGCCTTGATGACCAAAGCCTATGTCACTTTACTGGGTAATCTCTTCAGAACACTTTAACTTACCCAAACCTGTTTTTTCATGAAATTTTGTACATCAAGTTAGTTGGAAATTTTGGTTGATATATTTATTTATGAAAAAAGGTGAATTTGGAAAACATTTTGAAAAATTTGCCAATTAATTACTAACTAACATTTACCATATCTCAGCTTTATATTGGCGTCATTTTAGAAGCATCCTTTTTATTTATTAAGACGCTAGAAACATCACAATTCGAACAGCATTCTCTGAAATTTTCAAGCAAATTTTAGAATCAATTATTTTAGGGACCACTTTATTTCTATAGCGGTTTTGGAAGTTCTGTTTTTAATAGAAATCCCCCCACCTATCACCCCGACATATTAATATCACCCATCAAACTATTCAAAACAGCACATAGGAAGTTTGTTAACCCTTTAAGTATTTTACACAATTTCAAGCAATGAACATTTAATTTGGAATTCTCTAATATTTATCATTAATACATTCATTTAGCCCTTAAATTTACCCACATAAACTGAATAAAAGTAGGAAAGGAATATATTGTGCAGTTTCTTCCAAGTAAGAGGACACCCCATATATGGATGTAACCTACTGTCTGGGCACATTGCGGGGCATGGAAGGGAAGGATCCATTGAGCTTTTTTAGGGCAGATTTTAATAGAATAGTTTCAGGTACCATGACGTTTTTGCAGAGCCCCTGAAGCCGCGTTTACAAGTGGCATTTTGGTTGCGTTTTGAACCCCAATCCAAAGGCTCCACCTGCGATCCCATGTTGAGGAAAGATTGTATTTCCGTCACATTTAGTTAACGTGTTGGAAACACACTTAGTCAAAACATGTGATCATGAGTGGAGCCTTTGGATTGCTTTCAAAATGCCCAGAGAATTCCAGAGAATCAGTAAAATTTTTATCATGTGCTGTAGGGGGCATTTTAACCCCTTGCCACTGGTCTTTTTCCATTTTACTTTGTGTTTATCACTCCCCACAAAAATAACTTTTTTATTTTTCATTGTACAGAGCTGTGTGAGGTCTTATTTTCTGCATAACAAATTGTACTTCCCAATGATGGTATTTTATATTCCATGCCGTGTACTGGTAAGTGGAAATAAAATTCAAAATGGGCTCTGTTTTTATGTCTTTCACTTTGTACTCCAAATGACATCTCTACTATATTCTTTGGTTTGGTATGATCACAGGGATACCTAATTTATCTAGGTTTTATTAGGTGTAATTTTTTCATACTTAAAAGTACAGAGTTGGCTAAAGTGTGATTTTTTTTTTCCATGAAGGGCTGACATTTTCATTGTTACCATTTTGGGGACTGTGCAAACTTTTGATCACTTTTTATAAAATTTTTTATGTGTGGCAAAATTGAAGAAAAGTGTTGATAATTGTGGTGCATTTTTCTGGTACAGGGCCATGAATAACTGTTTTTATATTTTTATAGATATTTGTAACATGGTGAGACCTTACATGTTGTGTTCTTTTCCCACTATTTTAAAGTTTATATATATATATATGTTTTATATGTGTCTTATATGCATAAAAGGAACAAGAAAAACCCTATGTGGCTAACTAGTCTTGTAAGGAAAGCAATAAGCGAGAAAGATAAAGCGTTTAAGGTGCTAAAACGTGAAGGTAGTGATGAGGCATTACTGGATTATAGAGAGAAAAATAAATCCTGTAAAAAGCAGATAAAGGCCGCAAAATAGAGACTGAGAGAAATATTGCCAGGGAGAGCAAAAATAATCCCAAATTATTTTTCAAGTATATAAATGATAAGAAACTAAAAACAGAGAGTGTGGGTCCCCTTAGAAATAACATGGGGGTCATGGTGGAAGGAGATGAGGAAAGGGCCAATCTACTGAATGTCGCCTTCTCAACTGTCTTTACCCAGGAAAATCCCCTGGTGGAAGACACAATGAGGAATAATGTTAATTCTTTTTATAATGTCAACAGTTTAACCCAGGAAGAGGTACGGCGCCGCCTCGCAACCACTAAGATTGGCATACACCCCTGGGTTCTGCATGAATTATGTACGTTGATAGACAACAGACCGTTATTTTTAAATTTTGAAGATTCACTGAGGACTGGTTATGTTCCACAGGAATGGCTCGTAGCAATTGTGTACATATAAAAAAAGGTCAAATAGCGATCCTGGAAACTACAGACCCGTGAGTAACTGCTGTGGTGGGGAAAATATTTGAGGGGTTTGTTAGAGATGCTTTCCTGGAGTATCTCACTGTGCACAACCTTATAACCCAGCGTCAGCATGGGTTTATGAGAGATCGGTCCTGTCAGACTAATCTACCTACGAGGAGGTAAGTTCAAGACTGGATCTGGGGGACGCTGTGGAAGTTGTATATCTGGACTTTTCAAAGGCATTTGACACCGTGCCACATAAAAGGTGGCTAAAGATAGCAAAACAAATCCCAAGAAATTTTTTAGGTATATCAATGCAAAAAAAAAAATGGGTCAGAACAGGTTGGACCCCTTTATTCTGAAAATGGGGCATCGGTGACTGGAGACCAAGAGAAGGCGGAGTTACTTAATAGGTTTTTTAGCTCCGTTTATACAATAGAAGAGAGATTTTCTGACTTGGGTGGTGCCAGTGCGGGTCATGCACCCTGTAATATACTAGACTGGCTAAATGTAGACATAATCCAATCTAAGCTCAATAAAATCAATGTGTACAAAGCTCCTGGACCAGATGGGTTACACCCCAGAGTTCTTAAAGAACTCAGTTCTGTTATTGCTGTACCACTGTCTAAAATCTTCAGGGATTCCGTAATGTCTGGTGTGGTGCCAAGTGACTGGCGCAAGGCAAATGTGGTGCCAATATATAAAAAGGGCTCTAGAACTTCGCCAGGCAATTACAGGCCTGTAAGCTTAACTTCCATTGTGGGGAAAGTATTGGAAGGGTTAGTAAAAGACTACATACTGGAGTATGTGACATCAAATAGAATAATAAGTGACAGCCAGCATGGGTTTACTAAGAATAGAAGTTGTCAAACTAACCTTATCTGCTTCTATGAAGAGGTGAGCAGATGCCTGGATGGAGGAGCAGCTGTGGATATTGTGTTCTTGGACTTTGCAAAGGCATTTGACACTGTTCCTCATAGACGCCTGATGGGTAAAATTAGGGTTATTGGTTTGGCAGAAATAATTTGCAATTGGATTGAAAACTGGCTGAAGGATCGTATCCAGAGAGTTGTGGTCAATGATTCCTACTCGGAATGGTCACCAGTTATGAGTGGTGTACCTCAGGGTTCTGTGCTTGGCCCACTACTATTTAATATATTTATTAATGATATAGAGGTAGGAATTAATAGCACTGTGTCTATTTTTGCAGATGACACCAAGCTGTGTAGTGTAATACAGTCCATGGAGGATGTTCATAGGCTGCAGGGTGACTTGGACAAACTGAATGTTTGGTCATCCACTTGGCAAATGAGGTTTAATGTGGATAAATGTAAGGTTATGCACCTGGGGGCCAATAATCCAAAGGCAAAATATGTCCTTGGGGGAGTAAATCTGGGAGAGTCCCTTGTTGAGAAGGACCTGGGGGTACTAGTAGATCATAAATTGAATAACAGCATGCAATGTCAATCAGCTGCCTCTAAAGCTAGTAGGATTTTGTCATGTATCAAAAGTGGTATGGACTCTCGTGATAGGGATGTAATATTACCACTATACAAGGCACTGGTTCGGCCACACCTGGAATATGCTGTCCAGTTCTGGGCACCGGTCCATAAAAAGAATGCCCTGGAGCTGGAGAGGGTTCAACGTAGAGCCACAAAAATGATAAGGGGTATGGAGGTTCTTAGTTATGAGGAAAGATTAAAAAAACTAGATTTATTTAGTCTGGAAAAGAGACGACTACGAGGGGACATGATTAATTTATATAAATATATGAATGGTCCATACAAAAAATATGGTGGTAAGTTGTTTCAGATTAAATCAAATCAAAAGACGAGAGGGCACTGTCTCCGTCTGGAGAAAACAAGGTTTAATCACTGGAGGCGACAGGGCTTTTTTACTATGAGAACTGTCAATCTGTGGAATAGCCTGCCTCAGGCACTGGTCACAGCAGGGACAGCGGAGAGCTTCAAGAAGGGTCTAGATGCCTTTTTACACCTATATAACATTGATTGTTATGTTATATAGAATTGTTTCCCCTAAATCCCTTCCTCATTCAATCCCTACCCTTCCTTGGTTGAACTTGATGGACAAGTGTCTTTTTTCAACCGTATAAAGTATGAAACTATGAAACTATATAAAATGAGACTGCTGGAAATAGGAGAGATTCTGTGTATTTGGGTAAGTAATTGGCTTAGTGATAGAAAACAGAGGGTGGTCATTAATGACACATTCTCAGATTGGGTTGATGTTACCAGTGGAGTGCCACAGGGGTCAGTATTGGGGCCACTTCTTTTTAATATTTTTATTAATGACCTTGTAGTGGGTTTACACAGTCAAGTTTCAATATTTGCAGATGATACTAAGCTGTGTAAAGTAATAAATACTGAGGTCGATAGTTTAGCATTACAGAGGGATTTGTGGAAGCTTGAGGAGTGGGCAGAGAAATGGTTGATGGGGGTTAATGTAGATAAATGTAAAGTTATGCACTTGGGCCATGGAAATAAAAAGTATAATTATGTTCTAAACCAGGGTTCCTCAAACTACGGCCTGCGGGCCACATGCGGCCCGCGGACCGGGCTCCTGCCCGTCACTGTATAGTGCTCGGTGCGGCCGGAAACGACCGCTCGAGCACTATTACTGGAGCAATGTGGCCGGAATACAACCCCGGCGCACATCGCTCCATGAACTAGGCTGCGCGGCCGCGCGATGACGTCATCACGCGGCCGCGCATCCCTTCCTGCCCGGACGCGGCAAGAAGATAGAAGACTTAGGTGAGTACAGGGTTTTTATTTTTTTATTAAAAAGGGCAGTAAAAAGATTGTGGCGACTGGGGGCCAATAGTTAGTTATGAGGGGCAGAATAGGAAATAATTAATTATGAGGGATAGAATAGGAAATAATTAATTATGAGGGGCAGTATAGGAATAATTAATTATGAGGGGCAGAATAGGAAATAATTAATGGTGCGGGTATAGGAAATAATTAATTATGAGGGGCAGTTTAGTAATTAATGGGGGGGGGGGGAATATTCAATAATTAATGGAGAGATGTCCCAGTATATTAATTAATGAATTGGGCCAATATATAAAATAGTTCACAAGGGGGTGCAGTACCGGTATATTAAATAATTAATTAAGGGGGGTGCCAGTGTATTATGGATGCGGTCACATGTACCGCTATTTATTTTTAGACTTTAGTCCGGCCCTCCAACGGTCTGAGGGGGACAGTGAACGGCCCCCTATGTAAAAAGTTTGGGGACCCCTGTTCTAAACGGTCAATTACTTAGTAAAACTGGAGCTGAAAAGGACTCCCCCTTGTCCTGGTCACAGGACAAGGGGGCATCCTCTACGCCTAGAGGAGAGGCGATTTTACCATCAACATAGACAAAGGTTCTTTACTGTAAGAGCAGTGAGACTGTGGAACTCTCTGCCGCAGGAGGTTGTTATGGCGGACTCTATGTACATGTTCAAGAGAGGCCTGGATGACTTTCTGGAGAGAAAAAATATCATGGGCTATGGGGATAAAACATTTATTTAATTTTTAAAAGTTGGACTTGATGGACTTGCGTCTCCTTCCAGCCTTACATACTATGATGATATGATACTATGAGGCCTTTTTCTTACTTTTTTCCACTATATTGTTCAACTATATATTGTTTTATATGGATTTTGGGACATTTTAATAAATTGTATTTTTAATTTTTATTTATTTTTTCCTTTACATTACTAGCATATGAACTAGTGATCATGTGATCACCATGTATTGAAGTTTATTAGAAGTGTTTATCTATGAACTTGCACAGGCTGAAAGGCAGACTACTCTGTCCAGCCAGAGGCTAGATCGAGCAGGCTCTGCCTCGGACAGACTCTGGCACCTTCATTAAGTCCTCGGGTGTCTGGTAATGAACATGGCACCCCATGATCGCATGGTGGGGTGCCGGAAGGAGAGGGAGGTAGCCCCCTCCCTCTGCAGGTACGGAGATCCCCCGGTCACAGCATTGACCATGGGATCTAAGGGGTTAAGCAGGGGACTGACACTGCTCTTCCCCCATGCAGAACTTGGGTTAGGTCTATGGAGAAACCTTAGTGTCTTACGTAGAAACCCATATGGGTGGTCACTAATTAGGATTTGGATATTATTTAGGATTTGCTTTGGACATTTCATCAAAGTTGCATAAGCCTGTCGTGTGTTTTTCCTCCGGGCCTCCATTGGTTAATATATTTGATTTCCATTGATTAATTTTTGTTCCATTGGTTAATATATTTGATTTCCATTGATTAATTTTTGTGATTTTGGTGTCAGCACATTCAACTTTGTACAGAACAAAGTATTCAATGAGAATATTTCATTTGCTAAGATCTAGGATGTGTTATTTGATTCTTCCCTTTATTTTTTTGAGCAGTGTATATAATATATATGTTATATAATAATAATGAGAACAGTAATGTGACAGTACAATCTCCTCAGTAATGATACAGTACAGGAATTTCAGTATACTAAAAATAACACTAGATACCACCACTAGACGCTATAAGTTACACAGGAAGGCTCAGATTGAGATTGTCTAGGATGCCACCCCCGCCTTCCACTCTGGCTGTCCAAGCCCTAAATAGTGATCAGCGATGCGAGTGTCTTTAAAAGCACATATCGCTGATTACTGGACACAGACAGCAATACTACAGCTGCCTGCGTCCATTGTCCGACCCAGGCACCATCACCTAAGCAATGATGTCAGTGCCTGGAGCAGAAGGTCTCAGAAGCATGGAGGAGCTGGCTGCAGGGAGCGCAGGCAACTGCCACGGCTACCTATATACTGCTGGGCATATGTGGGGGCTACCTATATATTAATGGTGCATCAATATACCAATATGCCGATTGGGCACCCCTTCTGCATGTCCGTGTCCTTGATTATATACTGGACCAAGCTAATATCTAACAAAAGATGGTGTCAGGTTAAATGCTGTAAGAGCCCTGTTTCACCACAGCTAGTAAAAAAGGGTTTTCCATCATTTCAGGTTTGTGGGCAAGTGTTTGCCATAACATAGGGGTTTTTGGATAATTCTAACTCCGGTGTCTTTGAAATAAGTAGTTAACTGACCTTGAGCTAAATAACATATGGCATCACTGTATGCTGCATAATTTGTTTCTGAGATGGGCTTCCTATTTTGAAACAGGGTGATGCGGAAGGCTCTGCACATTCAGCAGAAGTGGAGCTGGTTCAAGATGGAACTGATGGAACTTGAGGCCTTGTTTGCGATGTAATCTACCAATGCCTCTACTTTGTTTCTCCTCACCATTCTGACAGCGCTATTGTGGCCTACAGGTATACACTGAAAACACTGGCACCTGGATGCACCAGGGGAAGTTGCAGCAGGCACAGGTGTGACATGTCCTTTCCCTGCAGAACCAGTTCCATCACCACCAGCAGCAGCACCACCACCCTCACAGGTCTTCTCACTGCACTATAAGACAGTAAGGGAATACACATACAATTCTTCCCACTGCATTGAAAAGAGCAATTATTTTAAATTTCTAGCTGTCTCTCTGTCCTTTTAGCAGCTTCCTCTCCAGCAAACAGTGCAGTTCAGGTCTGCTCATCACTTTCCCTTCCCGTCTTAGAGCACAGTGACATTTGGTTTATTTTATTTTTTTTATTTATGACATCATTTTATTTGGTTTTAATATATTTTTTAGTTATTTATTTTCTTTTATTATTTCTTTTTCTTTTATATTATAAAATAAATACTTTCCCTACCCTATTTTTGGCAGAGCAATTGCACTGTTAGACCCATTTGCAGCCCTCAACACCTTATTATTAGAGGTCCAACTCCTGCTGCAGAAAACATTCTCCAAACCATGATTCTTCATTCACCCCCTTTCACTGACTACTTTACACGCTTTGGGTTGAGTCTTTCCCCGTTTTGTCAACAAATATAATGTTTCCAATCAGACCTAAATAAATGAAACTTACTCTAAAACTCTGTCCAAACAACATGCTCTGCAGCAAAGGTAAGTTTAGCCTTCTGAATCTTTCTGATATTGAGTTTGGCCACTGTAGAGTGGGCTTTCAGCCTAATGCTCTTAATCATTATGAGACTGTATGACAAGACAAACCCTCGCCTGTTCAATGTTGAACTGACAAGCAATTCTTGCTGCCATGTTACCCATTAACCATGAAGATTGACTGACTGTATTGTCCTGCTATCTCTTGCATTTGTCTTTCTAGGGGGCGATCAGCCTTCTTGTGGTTCTTGAATGAGTTTGTGATGTTGTAAAGACACAATTTTCTAGAAATCTCTGCCTGATTAGAACGTTTGAAATAACAAATCTTTATTTATATCAAATGTTAAAAATGGGCTTAAAAATAGCCGTTCAGTTTAAACTTGACTCAGGCTTTCAAAGTGTAACCTCCGCTAACATATTTGAATGCAATGCTGTTGCTATAGACGCCTACTGCTGGAGAGGACACGATGAACAAAAACATAGGAGCAAAAGTCCTAACTTTGCTCAAACAAGGTAATGCCTAGAGTATCTTAAAGTCAAACAGCTACAGGACAGAGCTATACGCAACAGGAAAGACACCATGACCACCGCAAGTTACAATAGTATGGTAGTCACATTCGTCTGCCTGTATCTATTTTCTAACAAGTATTTCATAAATGTTAAACTTTAATTTAAAAAGGAGACTTATACAACTTAGCTCATTCAGGTGGGCACACAATATATAATATAATTTAATGTAAGGAGGCATTGGGGTCGGTTATATATTATAATTCATTTAGGTGGGCCATGTCATGTAGGAAAAGGAATAGGATTGCTGTATATTCACAATATACTTGAATACAAAGCTATTGCAGAATATTGTTTTCAAACACAATAGAGAGCCTAAAGTTAAAAAATAACTATACATTTATAAAAAAAAGTTATGCATTTTTTCAAAAATAGTAACATGTAATCACAACTTTACCTAAGCAACATGCAAAGATATTGTTAGACAATGCACAATGCGTTGACTGGGGCAGAGGTTGTGACTGTGTGTTTGGTGCCCTCACTGGTGTGTTGCAGCTGCTGTCTTCCAGCAAAAAGAGGCTAGATAATCTAGACCACAAAAAACATATAAAGGTACAGTCACTCCTGCGCTGGTAAAAAAGTAAATAAGGTGGTGTTTACAAAACTAAGTATGGCAGATTACAGCCTGTTAAATGGAGTGTGCCTGGACTTGGTTTGATAGAATGGCTAACAGCAATAGTTTTGCCTTTTTGATTTTTCTCATGGTTCTGAGTGACACCATAAATTTATTCTTTAATACGTCTGCTTCTTTTTCATATTCTGTCATGTCTGTACAGTTTCTGCCAAAGCCACAACCCTTTCGAGAAAAGAGTTGGGGCAGGCAGAAAAAGTAATTTTTTCTGACGCCACCAGCTAATAAATAGGTCGGAGAGCAGAACATGCGGTGAGAGCGTCACAAAACTGGCAGAAGCGCTCCCATTCACTTAAATCCTTTTTGTATTTGGCAGTTGGATAAGTTTTAAGTACTTTATAGGTCTGAGAGTCTGACAGTAGTTTCAAAGATTCTCTATAGAAGTCAGTTTGGTTGGGGGTGACTATACAGCAGCCTTTATCCGCAGAGAGAGGGAGAGGGAAACGGACCATGAAGTTGACCCCAAATAATATCCCCACTGAAGTCAATGGGGAATCAAATTTTAACATTCTGTGGCTGTAAGGGGTAGAGGACCAACAAGGCTTGATAATAACAGGCAGTTTTTCTGACCAAAATGGACTAAGAAAAGCACTCAAATTAAAACATAAAAAATAAACAAGGATATAATAAAATAAATTTATAAAAATGTAAATGTCAATGAGGTTAAAGGCATTCTGGGTGATTGGATCCAGTTATTCTCATAAAGGTAAGAAAGGCAATGGGAAAACCATAAACTATTCCACTCACTGTGCTTAAAGGCTCTCTAGGTATTCAGACACAGTTATTCTCATAGCATTAAAAGAAGCAATAGGAAAACTACAAACCCTTGCTGTGGTTAAAATCCAGCTGTTACTGTATTAGACAGTGTTTTACAACCC
This sequence comes from Engystomops pustulosus, assembly GCA_019512145.1. NCBI lineage: Eukaryota > Metazoa > Chordata > Amphibia > Anura > Leptodactylidae > Engystomops > Engystomops pustulosus. The sequence goes on from CM033642.1 coordinate 159,652,689, forward strand.
GTAAAATTATGCTAAGCTTTGAAATAATTATTTTTTTCAGCAGTCTTTGCAAACCTCTCCAATACCCCTTCCATCACAGTACCTTCCTTTAACCAGTAAGGATGGTGGTGGAGTCACATCCTCCTTTGCAGGGAGGCAGGTGGCCTTGACACTTGTGAAGCAGTGTCACAGGTTGAGACTACAGAAGCAGCAGAGGGAGCCTCATGTGTTTCCAGGGTCTTATCCACTGCAGCTCATGTTTACTTTGCAGGTACCTGATCATACACAAGATGCTCAGAGACTTTGGCAGAGCTTTATAGAAAGGTGGTAAAACATGCAAATCACACATATTCTGTCTTCTGCACTCTGGGTGAAAAAATGCCATGCCAAAAATACCCTGTGGACAGGCTTTTGTGTGCGGAGTTACTGGGTGTGCTTGGCAGTAGAAGGCAAAGTCATGGTTATGGGCTGACTGCTGCACCTTGCCATCCTCTTGCATTTTTTGCTGGCTAACTGGGGCTTCCTAACTGGCACCTCTTTGCTGATCATTGCCTTCTATCCATGTTGGGTCTAGGATGTCATCACTCCTCATCATGCACTCCTCACATCTACTACCACTGAGCTCTCACTGCTGCCCTCCTTCTCCATCTGCACATCAGAACACTGTATGATTCTGTGGATGCAAATAGTACTAAGACTGGTACTGTAACAGAACATTGTATACTACAAATAGTACAAAAACTAGTACTGTAATTGAACACTGTATGATGCTGTAAATGTAAATATTACCAAGACTGGTAATGTAAGGCATTACTGTATGATGCTGTTAAAGCAAATAGCACTAAGACCGATACTGTAACAAAACAATAGTATGAAAACTATTATTATAACAAAACATGATATGATGCTGTAAATGCAAATAATACTATGACTGGTACTGTAAGGTATTACAGTATGATATTCAAATGCAAATGATTTGCAGATAATGCAAATGCAAATAACAAGACTGGTCCCGTACCAAAACACATTACGATGCAAATAGTACTAAGACTGGCAATGTAAAGGAAACTAGTACTGCAAATAGTACTAGGACTAACACTGTAAGGTATTACTGCATTATGTTGTTAATTAACCTAGTACGAAGACTGGTACTGTAACAGAACACTGTATGATGCAAATAGAAATAAGACTGGTACTGTAACAGAACACTGTATGATGCAAATAGAAATAAGACTGGTACTGTAACAGATTGTTGTATGAAGCTGTAAATGCAAATAGTACTAAAACTGGTAGTGTAATGGAACACTGTATGATTGGCATGTAAAAGAACACCGTATGATGCTGTAAATGCAATTAGTATAAAGACCTGTCCTTTATCATATTACTGTCCAATGCTGTTGATGCATATATTACTAAGACTGGTCCTTTATGGTATTATTGTAGGATGCTGTAAATGTAAATAGTACCAAGACTGGTCCTGTAAGTTATTGCCAAATGATGCTGTAAATGCAAATGGTACTAAGACTGACCCTGCTCTATAGCAGCCTATAAGTGGAAACATTAGAAAACATATAGCAATACAGATACCAATTTCTTATTAGATTCTATTCACTCATAGAAATTCAAAACACCAAGCATATAACCTATACTGGCTGCCTACCTACAATAAATGAAGACTTATATCACGAATTAATAACTTTTGCATAACACCCACCATACATTAGTATCAGTAAGATGGTGGGAAGCCATAAATGTACATCTATGGCACAGTCATTGGCTCAGGGGAGGTTTATACTGTACATTGTGCAATGCTGTATAAAACAGAAAACATAATATTCCAAACTCTGCTTATCTGTATTAATTATTGCAAATTTCACATACAAAATGCTTTTTTACTTTTTAAAAAAAAAAGCTGTATTTATACTGAATTTTATTTACGCTGCAAAATAGTGTCTGAATTGCATTTCCACAAATCTGTACTCTCCAGCCATTTATTTTATTATATAAAAAAATAATAGCATGCAATGTCAAATTTACTGATAGGCTGTATCTAGACTTTTCCCTACTATGACATGCAGGGGATGTATCCTAGAGAAAAATGATGATACACATGTAAGCAAATATCTTCTCAAATTATCTCTTATTACCAAATGGGTTGTGATGCTTCTTATTCAGCAGTCGAGCTTTCCTTTCAATCTGCTGTGCTCGATCTGACACTGAAAATAAACAGCATAAGCCTGGAAAGGTTGTCGCAAGGGAAAAAGAGAACTTGTCAGGCGAGAGTGTGTGAGCTGGCCTGATGATAATGTGGCATGACATCTCTGAAATGAGACACTGGTTGCCATGGTGAAGTGTAGGGGGGAACAATTTCTCCAGAGGCCAAAATAAAACATGCTTTAAATTATGTTTGATTAGAATTTAGATCATGTAACTCTGTGACTGGACCTTTTTTCTTTCAGCGGTAGAAGAATTACACTTTGCAATAGCCTTGTGTCTCCCTATGATTTATTTTACATAGCGTGTGAAGTAGTTAAACATTATAGCTTCAGTTATAGCTAGCCAAACTTTAAATAGTTGCCACTGTTCCTTAAGTTAGTAGCGTTCCTAAATATCAAATCTATTATAATCTTTAGATTTTTTCTTCATTTAACTTTATACAACATAGTTACATTAGCATCTGCCTTGACCTGTTGATATCAATCAAATCTTCATCTTAAAAAAAGAGATAACAATAGATCCTTATTTTACCATGGTATGCTTAAATGGAATGACAAGATTGAAGATTCTGATGCTGTAAGTACCACTATGGTTCCATATAGCCACCTGAGTGTGACAGATCATTTAGTAGAGATTCACAATTGACAATTAGTGATTATGTTGACAAATGGACTGTGACATGTAGCCGTATTTGTTTTGTCTTGTGTGTGACGTGAGCAAAATGATTGTAATACAAATCTTTACTAGGAAATTAGATCCTGATTTTGCTATTGTCTTCGGTTAAGTCTTATATCTAATTTACTTTTTACTGGTGATGATACAAATAAAAATAAACTTCATGTTGGAGAAAGAGTCAAATTGATGCTTTCGAGATCATTGTGAGAGATAACAATAACATATAAAATGCCCAAAATCTACAGCACAAGCACAAAAAATATTAGTGTGCAAATTGATAAGAGTGGTGATTGGTAGCTAATAGAGATGAGTGAGCACTAAAATGCTCGAGTGCTCGTATCGAATAACGAGCCCCATTGAAGTCAATGGGAGACCCGAGCATTTTTTTAATAAAACAGAACATTAAAAGAACAGTGCAAAAAAAAATTATTCCAGATGTTTGCAGATGTTTTCCTTGTAAGAACACATTGAAATAACACTATTCTTCACTTTGCAGGTGTTTGCGCGTGTCTCCCGCTAAGTTAGGAGATGCGCACGAACATCTGGAATGTGAAGAATATTGTTCTTTCAATGTGTTCTGCACTTAAATGGTCCTGTATTCAATGTTTTTAATGTTTTAATTCTATTCTTCATATTGCAGGTGTGCGCGCGTGTCTTCTCCTTCGGAGATACGTGCGCACATCTGCAAAGTGAAGAATAGAATTAAAACATTAAAACATGAAAATAACAAGATACTTTACAAAGAAAATGTTGCATTTTAATTCATATTTGCATATTCATAATTCATATATCCATAATATCATATATTCATGTTTTTTTCCATTACATTTCAGTGCCTGCTATCCAAGAAGCCTTATATAATCATTTACATTTTTTGTGTACCTGCTAGCATGCAGCCAGAACGAAAGTACAGTATATAATAGAACATGGTATAAATGCGTGTAATATTATACCAACAATTCAAGTCAATAAGTAAGTGATCAGTGAGCAAGAGCCAAGGGTGGAGCCTGGACATTTTTTAATAGCAATGAGTGTCTCATATACATTTGCTCTAGTGGACTACTATGCATAAGATGACTTTTCTATATTGCTATGGCTTAAATATCCACTGGATCCAACTGATTCATTCTCTCCCTGAGCCTTTGATGCTTTTCTATTGCTACATGTTTTAAATGCAAATGCAAACTCTGAGTTTTACTGTTTCACATTTAGAAAATCAAGATGAGGTATGGAAACTAACAAGAAAGAATAAATTAAACTAAATTTTAACTAGTAGGAAAAACACTTTTTCTAGTATTACATATAGTTGCTGAAAAAATAAATTAAAAAAATGAGACCGTGTACATGATATATAATAGAAAAATGCAGCTGCCATACCTTTTATAGGAATAAAATTCTAACTTACAAAGTAATTTTGTAACTATTGAGACACAAGAACCATAGAGCCCCAAATATTGAGTTAGTTATGGAGTCCCAATTTTGATTGGATCGATCAATAGTAGAAGATTTTGAAAAGCTTATTTCTTTAAAAGGCTAAAGGACAATTCCTTCAGGCATAGATATACTGGTTTGGCTTTAATTCCACATCATGTCATTAGGCTTCCCGAAAGTTATGCTTAATGGTAAGGATGTTGCCTTACAAGATAGCAAAAGAGGAGTTGTTTTTCTTGTACCTTCCTGGAAAACTTATTTGTATATTTCCCAAAATGGGAAATAAGTCTCCACATGCTTACATTTTGTGTTAATTGGCAAAGTCTCCATAAGCAGAACTCTTACTTCCTGACACTAGTCAATAGCCTCTCACAAATCCAAACCACTTCCCTACGCTATACGCAACCACGTTGAAACAGTGCTGTCTACAGTCAGGAATCCATTTCTGGAATTCAGTGGATTCTAATCAAAGTATATGACAAGCTATATTGACATTAAAATAATTAGTCTGCATCTCCATTAATGAGGAGGCCCTTAATTGAATCATCACCCATTTACACAAAGGCAGTGACACTGTGGACACTTCCCAGACTCTTAATAGTACTACCTTTAGGCAGCTACACTTTATGTTAAATCTATAAAAACCTTCAAACATTTTAACTAGATAGAAAAAAAGTCCCCCCCAAAGAATAAAATACAATAAATTAGAGGTATGTAGATTTATGGTAGAACCCCATCTTTTCTGTACTTTAACTTTAAATTTTAGTCAAACAGTAATTCTAAAATAAAAATAAAAGATTTGCAACTTTTTAGAATTCTGTCTGAATTCTGTCTGGATTCTGTTAAATTGAGTTATAGCAATTATAAATATATTTTCTAGTTTGATTTTCTATGTATGCAAGTAAAGACTCTATACTATTTAATGGGAAAAAGTTCACATTGTGTTACTTCTAACAAGCATATTGTATAGTTATTAACCTTAATTCATATATTTTCTATGTTAAACTGCCTTTTAACTTTTAGAAGGGCCAGAATAAGTTATTTTCCCAGGGCTCTTAATAGCACTCTATTTAATCAAAATTCATACATCTGATTCCACTTTTAAATCATATTTTAATTGTGAGTTACAGTACATTTGGGTTAATAGTTTTATAATTCACCGCCTCTAATAGTTTTTACCACAGGGATCTTTTTGACGGCATCTCTATTATCCCACTGTTGAGCAGGCAACTCAGAAAGGCATTTTCTGGCCCTTTTTAATGATTTCTCTCTCCTATATGTGTGTATTTCGATTTTGCATTTATGAATATGCTCTACTATTATTCTTCTAATTCATTCTCAGCCCAGCAATATTATAGCATATTTTTACTATTTATTTTTTAAATGCTATAATATAGTTGTACTTTATTTTATATTTTAATGTCTTTAAGAGAATAAATCCTGAAATATAGGATTTCAGGAAGTCATTTAAAGCTATTTTAAAAATGTACAATCATGTTTTTTATTGGGATATTTCTGCAGAATATATTATGCAATTTTTTTCTATTTGCCACTTTACAGATCTTGTCGTTATGTACAGTCCCCAGGATTGGATAGCAATCTAAATTCTAAGTAGATCCCTAGAGATTGGTACAAACTAAACACATGGACAAGAAGCAAACCCCATGCAGATGTTGCCAATAGTTGTATTCAAACTCATCAGTCAGTACATTTAGCACAGAGGATAATTGCTTCTATTTATTTTAATGTGTACAGGCGGTCCCCTACTTAAGGACACCCGACTTACAGACAACCCATAGTTACAGACGGACCCCTCTGCCCACTGTGACCTCTGGTGAAGCTCTCTGGATGCTTTACTATAGTCCCAGACTGCAATGATCAGCTGTAATGTGTCTGTAATGAAGCTTTATTGATAATTCTTGGTCCAATTACACCAAAAATTTTGAACTCCAATTGTCACTGGGGCAAAAGAAAAAAAATTGTCTAGAACTTCCATTATAAAATATACAGTTTCGACTTACATACAAATTCAACTTAAGAACAAACCTCCAGACCCTATCTTGTATGTAACCCGGGGACTGCCTGTACATATTTTTATCTGCACTCTATTAGGATAGACCATGAGTTGTAACTACAATTTAGCTAAAGTACCTAAACATAGTCTATAGTAGTCTGAAACACACCTTCTTACTCATTCAGGCTGCTGCAATCTCTCTTTATTTTGCAGTTTTGCATCTTCAGATTGGTGGCTGTGTATTAAGAGGTGTTTTACTGGCTTAACAGGTAGTTGATGCAGCATGGATAGAATAATTGTAACTTTCATATTAATAAGCCACAATAAAGAAAAACAACATTAATGGTAAAATAATAAATTACCTTTGAAGCGTTCTTTGATTTCAGCAGGGAATAGATTAGGTGATAACAGTAAACTTTGTAATGTATTTCATGAAGAGAAACCGCTTCTCTGTATCTTTTTCCTGCTCTTCTTTCTCCTGCAGTGAGCTGGAGAGTTGGTAAAGACAGGAGGCTAATGACTATCTCTTTCCATACTTAGAGAAAATTTCACTTCAAGATTCAGCGCTTTTAAGTGTCTGTAAAGAGTTAAAGGAAACCTACCACTTCTGAAGGTAGGTATGAGATGCAAACACCGGGCACCAGCTCAGGGTGAGCTGGTGCCGGTGCTTAGTCTCGTTAGTGTTAAAACCGCGGTATCGCGGTTTTAACACTTTTTAAACTTTATAGTAGAAACTGCTTTTTTAACCAATGTAGGCGCATTTCCAATGTAGGCGCACGCACGATTGTGCGCACGCAGCGCTGAAGCAGTTTCTGCTAGAAAGTTTAAAAAGTGTTAAAACCGCGATACCGCGTTTTTAACACTAACGAGACTAAGCACCGGCACCAGCTCACCCTGAGCTGGTGCCCGGTGTTTGCATCTCATACCTACCTTCAGAAGTGGTAGGTTTCCTTTAAGTCGTTGAAAACATTATCAGGTTCCTTTATCTCTGTTAATGGAGTACAGGCACAAAAGGCTGATGTATTTATCTTGCATTGACTTTTATATTACAATTTTATATTAGAATATAATACTACAATTAATTAAACTGCTCTATTGATTTATAAAATTTTGGTAAAGGTTTACATTTATTTAAAAGGCACATGGATTTAAGTAATGGAAAATCTGGTGGTTCACTATAATAAAAATGTAATAGCATGAACAGTAAGGATAGCCCATTGGTGAACATATTGTACAAATGTGCAACATATTGTACAAATGTGCAAACTTGGGGCAAGTAGGTTAGTGGGCCTGTTGTCACCCTAAAGCTGCTTTCTACTGTCAATTAAATTTGACAGGAATGACTGAGCTGACACATTTTATAGCTAGCTGAACTTATAGATTGTTACAAAGACATAAGGATGGTCTTTTAACATAAGAGGGCCCAAGTGGCCCATAAACTACTCCTGCCATCTAAAGCCTACCAATAAAGTAGCTACAGGCTGCAGTATAGTGAGGAAGATATCATTTCTTCAGTAGGCCATAAAAGGCTGGGGACAAAACCGGCAGTCTTTTTAGGCATTTTACAATGTTTCTGATGGTAGCAGAAAATGTTTTCTGATGGAGCCTTCATATGTAATTTGCCAGATACAGGGGGCAGACCTCAATGTTTGCATCAAAAGGTTTAAATTCTTTACCCACAAATCCATAGCACTAATTGACCTGCTGAAGATCCAAAACCTGCAATGTGGGGGTTTTGCAGCATGTGGATGAGCAATGTATGAACCTCATGTGAATCACTTTGGGTTAGCCACTGAGGAGTCAGCAGGAACAAACCCGCCTCAATTTCTCTCTGTGTCCGCATCCTTAGGCTCCTTGCTCACCAACAGGTTCATGTCACACAATGAATATATTTGTGGTCTGCCCAGGTGTCCGTGGCATGTGAAGTCTGCTCACACATTAATAACAGCTGAAAAGACTGAAATGAAGGAATTGGAGGCAGTGGAAACCAAGTCATGGTCATGAAGTAGAAAAATATTACAAAGAGATCAACAGTACAGTTTGCATCTACCATATATCATCATTGTACATAAATCATTACCAACAGCCAGTTACTTTTCATCTATAAAGATAAAATAATTTTCCCAAATTTCATAATCGAAATTTACATCAGTTAAATGCTAAAAGAGCAAAAATATGCTGTAATTCTGTGAAAAGAAGGCTGTCCACTAAGATCTAGATTTTGTTAGGGGTGTAACCAAGAAACCTATTATTGTATTTTTTTTAAAATTACAAATATACCAGTTGTTTCAACCTTTATTTTTGTGTGTGCAATTAATCTAGAAAAAGCCAATGTTCAAAAAAATGACAATGAGTTCTTGGCTACAATTTGTAAAATTGTAATGAACACTTAAATATGAGAGGAAGACTTGGGAAAAAGCTACAGTACTGATTCTGAGCAGAAACAGACCTTTGGGTCACAGAGTTGTGAAAGACCCTAGTGCAGTTAGTTTAAAACTCCAAAAATGTTGAATAGCAAGGTGGTTATTGCTCTCACCTTCGAATGCTTATTTATTGCTCAAGTAGTTAAAATGGCATCCGGTATTCTCCTTTTGATCCAGCCTACACTGCAGAGTGTATAGGATGATACAGATAGTTTGGAAGGTTCCAGAAGACAATTACAGGCGTTATGCAACACAATGCCTAAATAAAGGAGTTCCTTGATCCTACTCATTACGCTCCTTGGCTTTTTTTTGTTGGAGCACTTGACATCCCTGTAATTATCTTTTGGAACCTTCCAAGCTACATGAACACTTAACCCCTTCCCGACATGTGGCGTAATAGTACGTTACATGACGGGTGCGGGGGCGTATGGAGAGAGCTCACGGGCTGAGCCCTCTCTACAGCCGGTAAGTCTTTGCTGCATATGCAGTTACAACAACACTTACTGGTAACACCCGCGATTGGTGCTAGCTAGCTAAAAATGGCTGCATATGGGCGCCGCCATCTTGGCGAGGATCACTGCTCCCCGTGACGTCATCATAGGGTGGAGATCGGTTGACATGACAGCCTCGGGTCTTCCAAAAACCCAAGGCTGTCTTGTTTTAACCCGTTAATTACAATGTGTGATTAGTACATTGTAATGAATAAGGAGGAAAATCCCCATATACTGCCATACTGTAGTATGGCAGTATATGGTAGGATCTATCAGACAACCTAGGGTTAAAGTACTCTAAGTTGTCGTACAAATAGTAAAAATAAAAAATGCCCTTTCCCTAGAACTTATATAAATATAAATAAACAGTGAAAACAATAAACAAATTAGGTATCGCCACGTCTGAAAATGCCCAATCAAAAATACAACGGTCTTTCACTGCGCTTAATTCCGTGATGGAGAATAGCGCCCAAAATTGCACTTTTTTGACATGTTGAGAAATATAAAAAAAATCAATAAAAAGTGATCAAAAGGTTGTACAGTCCTAAAAATGATAGCAATGAAAACATCAATAAAAGTCACAAAAAGTGACACCACCCACAGATCCGTACACCGAAGTATAAAAAAGTTATTAGCGCCAGAAGATGGCAAAATAATTTTTTTTTATACAGGATGTTTTAATTTTTGTTAATGTATGAAAACATTATAAAACCTATACAAATTTGGTATCCCCGCAAACCCAAAGTATAAAGTAGACATGTCATTTGTGGTGCACAGTGAAAGCCATAAAATCCATAAAGAATATGCCACAAATGCGTTTTTTCACCAATTTCACTGCAATTGGATTTTTTTTCCTGCTTCCCAGTACATGGCATGGAATATTAAATACCATCACAATGAAGTTCAATTTGCAACGCAGAAAACAAGCCATCACACAGCTCTGTACATGGAAAAATAGTTATAGATTATAGTTTATAGGTTTTCGAAGATGGGGAGTGAAAAATAAAAACGGAAAAGGGCCGTGCCAGGAAGGGGTTAAATGAACAAAAAAAATTTTTGTGTGGTCAAAATTCAGCTTTAGTGAAACTGGACTTGTGTAATTTCTTAGAATAAATTTAAACAAGACAATGCTAAACACAGCACCTAGAATCTGAAACTTATCTAATTAAGAATTTATGACCACATCTAAAATAAGCCATTTATTAATACATTAATTAGCAAAGTAAGTCAAAGGACTTACAGGGGTTTTTTTTAGCCTTAACATATTGATAACCTATTTATATTGATAGGTAATCAATATGAGATCATTGTAGGTATAACATTCAGCACCTTGGCTTATCGGCTGATTCAGGGTCAGTGAGAGGGCTTGCTAAAAGTAAAACCAGACAGCTTTAATGACTGTTCTGACACTTACACAAAAAGAAATACCAGCATTATCTCAATGGCTCATGCTGGGTGAAAAATCTGGTGCATCTTTATACCACTTATTAGTTAGCTAAAGGGCCATGCCCTTTCCTGTGAAGTCCCGTCCCTTTTACGATAATATCATGGTTCTATGGTTCTTAAAGGAAGTCTAAAAGATATAGTCTGAAAGGAAATGTACCTTAAAAAAGCACAAAAATGAATTAAATTGCACCATTATTGGCATTTGTATATTTTTGATATGTTTATTTAATGTTTTGTGTATATATATATATATATATATATATTTGCAAACACAAGGGTAAACTGTTTCTTGAAATACTGTTGCATTAAAAAGTAAAATAGATCAGCGGAGGGGGGGGGGGGGTAAATTGTTATTATTGTGGTTGTAAGGTAAATGTGCCAATACAATCATCGCCATATAAGCTTATATTTCTTGGCTGGTGGGGTATCAATGGAGTAGGGGCGTCATTGAAACCACTCAAGAAGTTATGCTTCATAGTGAAATGCTCAAAAATGCACTTATGTATCGATATATGTGACACTGACTCTGCGAAGTCAAACTCTATTGGAATGGCAAGGTTTCATTGTATGTATACTTTGTGTTAAATGAAAATAAAATAAACATTTTCAAGTTAAAAAAAAAGGAAAATAGAATTCTTTGAAGGAAGTCTGTATTTTGAACGGCACATGGTACAGTTATTATTACCAGTACTGACTATTGACATGTTCCTACAAAATATTTTACTTTCTGATGCTTTAAAAAAATAAATAAATGTGCATTTTGAAACAATTTAAGATATTATGATTCTTTAATATACTATTTTTGTGTCTGTGTACCCTGACCAGTAGCATTGTGAAACATGTGGCATAAAATAGGTTGCTCAGGATTAGAAGAGTCTGCTTTTTCTCCCATAAGAAATAATAGATTTGAAAAACATTACCAAAAGCATGGATGGTTGAGGCTACACACCTTTATCACAGTTCACAGAAATGAATATTAGTTCTGCTGATAGGACAACCACATGTATAAGTTATTATTTGTGTCTTAAACTCTCCATTGATATTGCTTCCTATGGTGCTTTAGTTTTGCAATGCATAAAAAGCGTAGAGAAACCGAAGGGATTAATTTTTTTTTCATGTTTAAGGTCTGATTCAAACACTAAAAGGTGATACAATACTAGGCTCTCTCATAAGGATACATAATAGTCTTAGTCCCCCATGAGTCTTGCTCATTAAAACAAAAATCTCAATTTAAATGCAAATTTGAGTTTTAGCTGGGGACTCTCCCAAAAGCTGCACTGGAAACACAAGGGAAATAAAAATAAAGCATGTAAAATGGCTGATTTCAGTTGAATGCCCACAGAAAATGTTTACCACCATTTTAAAAATACATAGACTAACCAGCAATGTTTTGTTTAAATACCTACTATGATAAATGAAGCAAGCAGCTAAACTCTAAAGACGTAAGACACAATGTAAATATATTATTTCTTTTTGGATTCATACAAAGGATTTTAAATCAATATTATAAATGATCATTTTTACAGACATTCAGTAAAGGTTGCAAAATAAAATTGGTTTACTGTTAATTTTCTTACCTTATATATGATATTTTCCATTTGCATTATTGTGGGTATTTTGTTCTATTTCTTCATATCATAAATCACACAAGATGCCAATAAGGATATAAATGTCTTGAAACTTAAATACAGGCAGTCCCCGGGTTACATACAAGATAGGTTCTGTAGGTTTGTTCTTAAGTTGAGTTTGTATGTAAGTCTGAACTGTATACTTTATTATTGTAACCCCAGCTAAAATTTTTTTGGCCTCTGTGACAATTGGATTTAAAAAATTTTGGATTGTCATAAGAACCAGGATTAACAATAAAGCTTCATTACAGACACCTGTGATAACTGTTATAGCTGTTTATTGTAGCCTAGAACTAAAGTACCGTAAATTACCAAAATCCAGAGGTCCGTTTGTAACTAGGGGTTGTATGTAAGTCAGGTGTTCTTAAGTAGGGGACCGCCTGTATAGAAAAAAAATATGTGAAACATACTTAAAGTTTTGCTTTTTTAACATTTTTGTAATTAAAAAATCTTGCTATGTAGACCGTAGCACTATGTTCCTTTTATATTTTAAGTAGGAACCCTAGGTAAAAGGGCTACATCATCAAAAGCATTTATTATGTACTGCCATCAAAATCAAGCATGATAAAGCTTACTCATAGATCCAGGCCAAATGACTTTGGTCTTCTTATAATTGTTATCCCTGGCCTCATTCCTTCTTTTATCAACTTTAAAATAATTCTAAATAGCCAGAAGGGCTTCTAGGGGTTTTACCAGAGCTGCTCCGTGCTCTGGAGTCTCAGGCAGTTACACTGTATCACCTTCTTTGCTCCTTCAGAACCTATCATCTTCCCTTCGTGATCTGACAGCAGCAGAGGAAGTTTCAGCACACAGTGGGAGGGATGAAGTGCTCAATGCACACTGTAACAGCCTGTGAATCTGCAGCATGGAGGGGCTTGGGTGACACCCCCAGGAGCCCTTAAGATTCTTTAGCATAATTTCAAAATTTAATTTTAGGAGGAATGAGGCCATGCATTTAAAATATATGAAGATCACTGAGTCACTGTGACTGGATCTAAAAGTAAGTGTCTTGGGTTTAACATACTTGATTTTGATGGTACAGTGCTGTGGGACAAATAAAAAAAACACAAATATGTCCTCCTTTAGAAGATATGAGATTTTCAATGCATTTTAACATTGATTCTACCAAGTTTTTGCATAAATTCTCCAAATCTTCATCATGGAACCACACTTGTATGGCAACATTTATCATGTGTTCTTTGGTTGTACAGTCCATTTTGCCAAGAGATTTCTTCACAGTGCTCCACAATATACTGTAGTATGTAAGTCTGGTGAAGTGCCAGGCCAGTCCTCCACTTTTGCAGGAATTTCTTCACATACTTGGAATTGTGGCATGGAGCCAAATCTTGTTGGAATGTCCCTTCAAATTTACGCATGAATGGCACAATAAAAAAATGTCTATGTATTTGGACCATCACCAGGAAATAAGTATCATCAGCTGTAAAAATGCCCCAAAACATCTGTTTTGGAGGATGTTTTAAAGTTAGTTGAATATGATCAGATCACAATGGTTCATATTTGCTTCTTCTAACACTTGCTCTGTGCCCTTGATCAAAAAGATGGCTTCATCACTGAAAATTACCTTTTTTTGGCTAGTTGTCCAAGATTTATATTTTTTTTTGCCCATGCAAGTCATTTTGCCTTAATTGTTTCTTTACTGGCTTTGTTGCCCTCAGACCAATGTCCAGAAGCTTGTGCTGTACTGTTGAATTGCTATTATCAATACCTTCAGCAAACAAGTCGCTTTGGAAGTCTTTACTTGCTTTTCGTGCATTAATTTTACTATTTCTGATAAGTGTTTTATCAGTTCTTGGTGTCGTTTTCCCTTTTCTTCCACATTTCTCTTTTCATTTTGGAAAAAATTATCCAGTTTCATTGTGTGTAAATTATTCTTGAAACAGTAGATTTTCCAATACTAATGGTTGAAGTGACTTCTCTTACATTCAGACTTGTATGTTCATTAAGAGTAATAATTCTAGACCTCTTCCGTGTAGTAACATCCACTTTTACAGGAACGAATCACACTGAAAGCAAGTACACTTAACCACTCCTCACTCACTGATTGGTAACCAATTTAAGATTTTACTTTGTCCCAATTATTTTGCACAGCACTGTAGATTTAATTTAAAGTAATACGGACAAAGAGGAGGATTTGATTATTTGCATTTAAGGTTAAGGTAAGGTTATTATGTTATTGGGAGAGTATATAAAGATGTTATAAACTAATATACTCATATAGTTTATTAGTTTTTTTTTAGTGCTGCGCAAACTGGGGGCTGGCTAGCTATATACTACACAGGGCTAGCTACATACTACACAGCAGACTATATACTAAAGAGGACTGGCAGGCTATATACTAAAGGGGGCTTGATGTCTATATACTACACAGGGCTCATTATATACTACACGGGGCTGGCTGTATACTACAGGGGTCTAGCTAAATACTACAGGGGGCTTGCTGGCTATATACTGAGAGGCTGTGACCAATGCATTTCCCACCCTCGGCTTATATTTGAGTCAATAGGTTTTCCTAGTTTTGATGCTAAAATTAGGTGCCTCAACTTATACTCGGGTCGGCTTATACTCGAGTATATATGGTAAGTTACAACATAAAGTATTTTTATTGTAATTAATTTATGGAGTCATGTAAAGAGCAAAATAGAATATAAAGAGAAAATGCTTTTGAAAAATTAAAGTTTGTTTTTTGGCATTAAGTGGCCAATTTTGGATGGGGATCAGCTTGCTGTCTCTATCAGCACAGAACACTAGATGAGGTCCTATAGAAAAAAAAGAATTATTTTTGGGCACTCAGATTGATCTGAGGAAGAATCTCATTTGAGATGTAAAACAACTCGGAGGCCATTTATCTTTAGTTGGGACATTTGTGTGTGTTTTTTTCTTTTTTTTTTGTTTTTATGGGCTTTTTGATGTATCTTAGAGGTTGATATATCTGGAATCTGAGACTATGGGGGTTTTATTAAAATGTCTCAGAAAAGTCCTAAACCCTTCTGCAGCTTCTTCTAAAGTTTTTCTTACCTCTGTTCAGGACAGAAGTTTAATTTTGACTTTTTAACCATGATTTGGCCAAATTGCGACTACATACATTCGCATCTGGATTTTAAGGATGTATGAGGCGCAACATTGAAAAATTCTTGCGTGGCTAATTTGTGGAAAAGTCACAAATGTAAAGACACCACTGTCATCAGGTCTCTGTCACTAGTCCTGTCACCACTACCTGTTGGAGCAGCTCACAAGGATCCATCCCAGCCTTTATCTAGTTATTTCATACATTAATCATTATAAAATCATCTTTTCTTTATTATGTAAATGAGGCTGGTCACATGGTCAGAGGCAGTGATGTCACCCGTTTCTCCTCCCCCTGCTCATGTCTGTGTGTAATGTATAGTAAAGCATTGCTAGTGTCTGTGCTTTATCTGTTGAAATGCTCTCCCTCCTAATACACATCTATGACACAAACATCAGCTACACAAGTACCTGACATGTTCTGCTATAACATGGTTGCCTGGAGCTGTTGCATATCTCCCATATATACACACACACATACACACAGGCTGCAGGGGGCGTGGCCGCCAGCACCAGGAAGCACATGGAGGAGCCCTTACACCATTGTACCGGCTGTCAGTCAAGCACTGGGGGGGTGTAGCTGTACTTCCCACTTATGAATAAGCTGGACAGCTGAATATGATAATGACTCATTGGACCTCCTCGGGTCATTTGCATACAGCTTTAGGACCTTATTGCTTAAGTTTACAGGCATGTAGAGGGACAATGAAGGGATAGAGGCAATGCTTTCTAATGACAGTTTATGAAAACATATTTAGTTTAGGGGGTTAATTTGATTGACGGGCTCTCTTTAAGAGCAAATATATCAAATGTGTCAAAAAAGTTGCAAAAATAAGAGAGAAAAAGGGGGAAAATTCTAGATCTCCCTTGTCTGTTATTTTATACTTTTTATTTTTAAACTGACTTTTATACAATAAAAGAAGATTTTTTGTCTGCTGGATGACCATGTTATCCTTATCACAATAAAACCCTAGGGCAGTGAAGGCAAACCTTTTAGACACTGAGTGTCCAAAGTACAACCAAAACTTACATATTTTTAGCAAAGTGCCGATGCGACAACTTAAGCAGTTACTTATGTCTCCCTGCTCTGTCACAGGTTTAAATTGTATAGGCACCTGAGGACACCAATAAATAGAAATAAGAATAAATATAAATAAGAAATAATAAATAGAAATAAGAAGAAGTTTGGATAATAATTATACCTGCCTTCTAGGGTTCTGGGCTGTCTGGGACTACAAGAGGCCTTTAGTCCTGTCTGGCGAACTCTGTGCTGGGGTGATGTCGAGGGTGCCCATAGAGAGGGCTCTGAGTGCCACCTCTGGCACCAGTGCCATAGGTTCACCATCACTGCCCTAGGGAATCCTCCTATAGATAGGACAGCAGCAAACTTTATATGCTAAAAATAGAGATCTGTCTACAGCACAACTCCAAAAGGTAAGCAATTACCTGTTGTTAATCTATTCTACACCCAAGGATAATTTTTGCACCAGGGAGTTCTTATCACTTTCTTCACACTCACAGCTATATTATATCTCTATGGCAGTGCTATAGAGAAGTTTAAGTCTGGAGACATGAATATGATTTAAATTAAACTATTTATTTGTACCATTGGCTGAATGCTTATGGCCAGAAGGAGAACCCAGTCTCAAGTCTTTTGCAGCCTTTAACAGGTTGACCTCCAGTATTGCCCTGTATTTAGCTCCATTAACCCAATCTCCCAATCTTCTCTGCTAGTAATGGTGTGTATGGAGTGTTACAGGTGATTTAGGTCAGAAATTCCCATTTTGGTCTCACCTTACCAGAGCAGACCCTCTTTCTTTTCTTTTCAAACCTCTTTTTATTGGGACTTCTGTCCCAGAGTCACTAATTAGTGTTCTCTTTGTCTGGGTATTTGGTTTAGTTGGTTGTGTCATACACCTTACAAACTGTTGCCACCAATGTATTCTACTTAATCAGTTGACTACCATATTGGTTAAACTGTATTATATTTAGAGGTGTTAGGTTACTGGGGGATGAATTAATATGCAAGCCACTGTGTAGAATTGAGAAAAATTCTAGGGGTATGAATACTCTTGCAACCCAAATGATTTCTTATTTTAATTTATGATATACTGTATTATACATGTATTTGTATACAGAAGTGATTGGTTCAATCCTCATTATGTTAGGAAGGAAAAAATATGGTAATGATATTAGAGGACATATCAGAAAACCACATTTGGATTATATCAGAGGCAATTAATGAGTTAAAATTCCTCCTGTATTCTGCTGTGAGCTTTATTGTTTAGCACATTAACTGTTTGGCTTTGGGGGCAGGCATCAGGCTTATTTTTTTTAGGTGTTAAGTGGTTAATGAACTAGAGACAGTCTGATTCTGTTTTGGTAGGATCACAAAACTTTTAGTTAAAATGTTTTTTTAATGGGAAATGACCCCCAAGGCTTAAGGATCAAAAAGATTCTCACCATGATATATTCAACAGTTTCTCAATACAGTGGAACAACTTTCTAATTGCGCTACAGAACTGATGGAATTAATCATGGTTTATGAAGGAAGGAAATAATGTGAATAAAAACAAAGATGCAAAATATGCAAACATCACAAAGAAGCTGATGGACTTTGAAAACATGCAAAGAAAAGTTAAAGTAATCTGTCAAAAATAGAAGCAATTATCATGCTGACAAAGAAAAAGAAGTATCAGTAAGATGTAGAAGGCTATATGAATAATAGTGTAAATAATTGCAGAAAACAACAAATCACCAAATCAACAAGTGAGCTTTTTTTTTTATCAAAAACTAGGTGCAGTTTGCCTGTGGAGTGTTTGGGGTGCGTCAGATTCATGAAATGTGGCACGCATACTTCCTCAATCAGAGTGCATCAACTTTTTTTGGTGCACCTTAAACATAGGGTGTGCACAATTCTGTCGGACACTGCATGATAAATGTTGTGACCAGTCCGACTGTGTACCGGAACGCCCCTTTCATGGCTGAATTTTGTGTTGATTTAGGTATAGAGCCTTGTGTATTATAAATACATGTGCAAGCAGTTTTCACTAAAATGAATGTGTCAAGTCAGACAAAAAAATGATGCAGTGGCTTTAATACATTAATAGGCCAATGGATTCAAACACAGTTTAATCAGAACTACAACATTCTGTTTCAGCACAAGCAGGTAAACAAGAAAAGAGAGCAACACTTGTTATATTGTATAATAATTTTGTCACTATCATTTTTTTAAGAAATTGACTATTTGCCTTCTTCCTGATCATTACATGACTTTAAAGGTTGGACTTGATGGACCTGCATCCTAATCTACAATGAAAGTACAAATGCTAGCCAAAGACTTAGATCAGGAATGGGTAATTCATTTTACAATGGGGCCACACCAAACATTGGAATGGTTTTAGAGGGACAGACTAATATACTTAACTCATTTCTACCCAATACCTAATGCCCCCTCTCTTTATATCCCCCTTCTTCATGCCCTCTATCCTTATGCCACTTTTTATAATGCCCCCTTACTGTATGCCCTCTATTTTTTGCCCCGCATTGTATCCTTCACTTTTTATGGCAGTGCAGGATTTAAGAACATAAAAAAGGTCTCCCCACCTCCTTGTGTCTCTAGTGGCAGCTGTCTTCTTACCTGCTATACAGATCCCACTGCTGGCGATGTAGTGACATCATTGTGCTGCCACCTATGCACCCTGCTGTGAATAGTGGCAGCACCAGAAGTGTATTACTCCCTGCTCTGCCATTGCACAGGCTACAGTAAACTGCAGCAGCACACAAGCCACATGCCCACTATCCCCACAATGATCAGAGCTGCGGGGGATGGAACAACCCTGGCTTAGATGGTGTGCCACAAAACATAGGTCATATACTGTAATTTGACATAGGTCATTGTATTTCGCATATTATTATACACAGTTTATATTAGGGATCTGGATAATTTTAAGTTCCTTGAGCTTGAATATGCCAATAATAATAGAAGAAGCAAGGATTAGAGAAAAAAAACAATAATAAAAAGGGATTCATGATAGAATCCTTTAACTGGTTTCACCTTCATGGATAATTCATGCCAACTGAACTTTTTTACTTATTAAAGTTATTTTTAAAAATTATATTATATAATATAATAATTATTATAATTTTTATTATAATATTCACCCCCGATATATAATGCATCTGCTATTTCCTTGGGTCATGTGATCTCATTGTGACCATGTGGTGATTGCCTTTTGTCTCCTGGGGTTCCCAACTCAGGCACCAGGCATTCTGGATGATACATTAGCATGGCGTATACTACAAAAGCTCTCCACAGGAGGGTCGAGTGTGGCGCACAAACTCTTATCGTGGCAGCTGATGATGAGTAGACATGCTACTTTGAGTATTAATAATTTGATAATTAGATTAAAAAGTTCATATTTTATTTCAGACACAAAATAGAGTAGTGTTTAGTAAAAAGATAAGCTTGGGTCTGTGTTTTTATTTGGTAACTTCATCAAAATACATATCTGCAGAAGAAATAAACCCTTAGTCCTCTAGTCCATAAGGAATAGGACTGAGGTTGACATCTTATTTTATTCTAACTAAAATACTGCTATAAAATTATAGTTTAGAAAAAATGTATAATTCTTTTAAAAGTACTTCTAAATAAATACCATATATACTCGAGTATAAATGGAGTTTTTCAGCATAAAAAATGTGCTAAATAACACAAACTGGGCTTATACTCGAGTTTTAAAAAAAACAATAACTCACCTTTCCTACGCCCCCTAAGGTCTTCTGTGTGATCCATCGGTCAGCAGCAGGTCTGTGAAACATCACGGCTGTGGCTGACGTCAGTTGTGCACCGCAAGGACCTGCGGGGGCCCCAGCACGGTGAGTTTTGATTTTTTTTTTTTTAATCAACTGTCTGCATAACAGGGCAGGGGCCTGCTCCATAAATGGGGTGGGGGCTGCCTGCATAATGGGGTGGGGGGCTGCCTGCATAATGGGGTGGGGGGCTGCCTACATAATGGGGTAGAGAGGGTTGCCTGTATCCTTGGGCACAGGGGCTGCTGGCTATATACTGGAGCAGGGGCTGGCAGGCTATATACTGGGGCAGGGGCTGGCTGGCTATGTACTGGCTATATACTAATGGGGGAAGGCTGGCTATATACTACAGGGGGCTGGCCGGCTATTTATTGCGGCAGGGACTGGATGGCTATGTACTGGGGTAGGGGCTGGCTGGCTATATACTGAGGGGCAGGGGCTGGGTGGCTAGATACTACTAATACATTTGCCACCCTCGGCTTATATCTGAGTCAATAGGTTTTCCCTTTTTTTGTGGTAAAATTAGGGGCCCCGGATCAGCTTATACTCGGGTATATATGGTAATCATACTCTGTTGCAAACTATATATGTTTTTAAATAGTAAATATTGTATATTGCATATTGTATACAGTGTTTCTCACAAAAGTTTTCACACACTACTGCAGAATTTTCTTAACTGCAGTAAAAAAGAAGTCATTACTTTGTATTTTCTATTTTTAATGAACTTTTTGTTGTGATTAAAAAACTGCATTAAAAAATTGCCACTAAAGCAGAAAATACTTCATTTCAAACTATTCCAAAAGCAATGGTACATTTGTCAACTAAAAAGCTTATATTGAAAAGGTTTGAAATTCCCTGATAGCTTTGCACTGTACTCCCTTATGCCTCCATCTTACCTCTCCCTTTTTATGTTGTTTACTGAGCTGCAAACATTTCTCTTCCCTTTTCCTCCTCTTTTTTTGGCATTCTGTTTTGAGTGTTTGCAGGCTTCTTTTTTTTCCCTTTTTACTAAACATTTTCTGGCCCTCCAGAACTCCATGTCTGGCTTGGAAACTCCTACTTCAAGGACATAACCTGAATCATCCTGTGTAAAATACCGCCTGATAAAACACTCATCTCAAATCATCACTTCAACAGAGGTCTCATCTGTTCATTTTGTTTACCCCAGTTTGTTCCCATTTCCATTCTTTAGTTTCACTTAACCCTGACCACACTGTGGACATTGATCTATCGCCTACTCTACAGTATATTTTTCTGTAATAATGACTCATTATTAGTTATAAGTAAACATTACCAATTTTTTTATTTTATTTTGCTGTCTTTCTTGCCTGAGGTCTAGTGACAGAGATTAGCGATTTATTGGACAGGCGGAGGTCTACTGAGATTTTTCTAGACATTCTCTGTGCAGATAAGGGCTGTAGATAAGCTGTGATAGCATTCTATTATCAGTGGTGGGTGCAATGATGATGTTTTCTGCAGAGTTATTATCATATACAGGCGATCCCCTACTTAAGAACACCCGACTTACAGACTACTCCTTATTACAAACGGACCTCTGGTAATTGGTAATTTACTGTTCTTTATCATTAGGCTACAATAAACAGCTATAACAGTTATCAAAGCTGTCTGCAATTAAGATTTATTGTTAATCCTGGTTCTTAATGACAATCCAACATTTTTAAAATACAAATGTCAAAGAGACCAAAAAATTTTGGCTGGGGTTACAATTATAAAATATACAGTTTTGACTCCCATACAAATTCAACTTAAGAACAAACCTACAGACCCTATCTTGTACGTAACATAGGGCCTGTCTGTACTGGAATCCTGCCTCTAAGGTAAGCGAGATGACTGCTGCATAGAAAGCATAGAAAGAATTTATTATTAAGCCCAGTGGCCCGAATGAATATTGCTAAATATTATACTTTTTAATAAATATGGATGGTGACATGGATTTTCATTATATAAATCAACAAGAAATAATTAAAGCATAGTTAAAAATGTGTCTTTTTGGTGACACATTCTACCGTAAAACAAAACATGTTGATTCAGGAACGCATGTGTCTCCTTTTAGCTGTTGCTAACAGTTAACCCTTACAGGACTCAGCCCTTTTTTGTTTTTGCATTTCTGCTTTTTACTCCCCTCATTCCAAAAGCAATAACCTTTTTATTTTTATGTTTACAGAGATGTGTTAGGGCTTGTTATCTGCGGGACAGATGATAATTTTTAGTGGTGCCATTTAATATTACATGCAATGTACTGGAAAGCTGGAAAAAATTCGAAGTGCAGGAAAATTGACCAAAAAAAAACACGTGTTTTTGTGGGCTCTGTTTTTACGGGTTTTATTCTGTGCTTCAAATGATACTTTATCTTTATTCCTCGGGTCACTACAATCATAGTGATATCAAATTCAATATAGGTATTATTAGGTTTTAATAGATTTTAAAAAAATTTAAAGTTCACACAAAAGGTGTTAATTTTTTAGAATTTATTAAAACCTATATAAATGTGGTATCCTTATGATCATACTACTCCAAAGAATAAATGAAATGTCAAGAGTTATGGATGTTTGAAGGCGGGGAACGAAAAACAAACATAAAATTGAAAAAGTCCATAGGTGTCAAGGGGTTAAGTTTGATGCTACTAGATACCAAATAGCCTCTGTGCTGTAGCAACACCAGCTGTTAAAGGAGCACTTTCCTCCTCCCACTGTGTGTTGAAACCTCCTCTGCTACAGTGAGATTACATCAGTCAGAGCGAGCGGGAAATGCTGAGGGAGTAGAGGAGGAGAGAAAGACAGTGAAACAGCCTGTGAAGCCAGTGCACAAAGGGGCTCTGGTAACACCCCTCAGAGCCTTTCAATTTCATTAGCATACTTTTACAGGTTGATTTTAGAAGGAAGGAGCCCAAGGTTACCACAGTTACGGTGCCTGGATCCATGAGTAGGTGCCCCTGGTTGATCATGCTTGATTTTGATGGTGCTGATGCTCATCTGTCCACTGAGACCCCAATCATATATCTATTTCATAGTTTGTAGATTTTTCAGGTACTGTAGCAAATGCAAATCTTTTCAGCTTTGCCTCAAAAGAATGTTTTCAAATCCCCCTAGCTACTGCTGTCATTATTACAGTCCAAAAGCTTAGGGATAAGAAAAATAAGACAATTCTTTAAAAAAAAGCCTTTCAAATCACTTTTTATGCCAAAGAAAATCAAGTACAGTCTCATAGTCAATGAATCATTGGGGTTCCCGTGGTCAGGAGCCCATCGATCAGCATGTTATCCCCTAGCATGCAATTATAAGAACTGAGGTCCATGAGCCATCTCCACTATTAAGTTTGGTACTCCTGAGCTAAAGTCCATGGTTAATATTTATTTGCTGACCTTAAGTGCCCCCAACTCTGGCCTCCTGATAAATGTTGCGGCAGCTGCAATGTGCTGCAGCTGCAGGGCACTTCTATGCCAGGTGTGACCCGCTATAGCATTTCGTTCTAGCCTGCACCTGAAATGGCACAGCACTTACCGCACCTTCTTCATGCCCCTCCACACCCATTTGGCGTGGAGCTGGAATAAGGGGTGAAATGGGTACAATTCCTGGCCATATGCCAGAAAGTGTGCTTATTTCAGGGCTTGTAAACCAGAATCCTAGTGCACAAGCCCTTATTAAAGCCCATATCTGAAGGTACAGCAGCCAATTGGAGGTTGAATGGAATCTCCAACTAAAGAACGAATAAGTGCACCTTTAAATGCTTTAGATTTAGCCCTATTTTTGAAAGCTTATTGCACCACTCTGACTCTCTGATTTCAGTATACAGACATCTTTAACTTGTAACACTCAGGTATACAAACAATCAAAGGTGTGCTGTCATGGAGAGGTTTCTAGAAAATAGTGTATTATATCCTACCTACAGGAAACTGCCTTTGGCTTTCCTCACAACACTTTTTTTCTTGCTTAACATCTTTTGTGGAGCTTTTTGGACCTTTTTCAACTTGTTATTTTTTAAGAACACTGATTGTTTCGGGCAATGAAATCTATAGAAAGCATCTGAAAAAAGTTATTTATACTTTATTATTAAATAACCTTTCTAGCCTTTTTAACAGCGCCTTTATAGCAAAAACAAATGCTTGTCTGAAAACAGCCTTACTGTCTACATTAAAAAGGGTTATACGATGATAGATCGTTTATATGATGATAGAATTTTTTTTCTTATATTTACAAATAGTGGCAAAAGTAACTGGAATGTTTATCAGTATACACTATGTAGAATGAGGATTTACAGGTCATCATGCGACACAAATTTCTGCACTGCAGGGGCGTTCCGGTTCTCAGTCGGACTGTGCACCAGATTTAACATGCAAAGTCCAACAGAAATGTGTCGCACGGCCCATGTTAGAGCGCACCATTTTTTTTTTTTTTTTGCTGCGCCTTTGTCGGAACTGTGCAGAGGGCACCAGATTCATGAAGAACGTGCACCAGAAATCCTGAATCTGGCACCCTATGCGCTCCTTTCTTTACTAGAAATAATCCTAAAAAGAGGATTCAAAATTTGATGTGGTTCAGAATTAAAGATCAGAATGAAATTCGTTTTTCAATAGGGCATCTGCCAGAAGCAGCAGGGACACAAAGTAAAAAGAACCTTGTATTGTATTGATTCTGCCTTATAGATAAGGTTATGACATTATATTATGATCATGATCAATCCTGTTTTAGAGTAACAAAGTGAAAGTTAAAATAAAGACCATAGGAAACTGTACCTTAAGATTGGGAATTCGGACATGTAATTTACATTTGATGTGTGAACATATTATTTAGACAGTGATAAAAAAAAATTGATAGTAATTAAAAATAAGTGTGTAGAAAAACATATAGTGTAAGGGTTGTTTTACATGACATGACACCATGTCACTCTGATTAATGTAACTACTGTGGTGGTGGTGTTGTCATTAGTTATATTATTGCTGCTGTCTATTTATTATGCTATTGTTACATTGCAATTCATCTCATCAAAAATGACAACAAAGGTAGAAGGAAATGTGGTGCTGAAGTTCAGTCTCTCGCTGATAGCAGAGCAAGGATCATATCTAGCTGCAGTGCCATTTCTATTTATTAGGTTTGGAAGGAGAGGAGAATAATTGAAAACTGCTTGGAATCCCAATGACTTGTCAGAAAGTTCATACTGCCATCTATTGGTCTTCTCAAGCTTTTCGCCACAAGCACAATCATGAAAAAAGATTCCTGCTTGTTTATCGCATAGTACAAATACATTTTGTACTACAGTAATTTAATACTTCACAAACCAGCACACAGGTTTTAGTGCTTTATGATATAAACACATTTACATTTAAGAATTAGATGGAGTACCATGTCCTGTACATTCTAAAATGTCATAACCATGTCATACATTCTAAATCCTGTATCTGAACCATTATTCTGATACATAGGATTTACTTTATTGTACATCTGCAAAAATATCCTTTATACATTATTTATTGTACAGCCATCACTTCCCCTGCCATGAGCACCATAAACCCAAAACTGAAGAGCAGTATAATTTAAGCCTAAGATTCGTCAGAAGAAGACGACTCCAAAATATCCATGGTTCCATATTGAGACAAGCAGAGGACTTCTGAGGGCAGGCAGCAGATATATTTTACAGGCCAGAGTAGAAGGGAGATAATGATCAACAGACCCATCTTTAATATTACTGGGAGGGAAAGGTGTTGGAGGGATGGGGGAAGGGATGGAAGTTAAGGAGGGTAAGTAGAGGGAAAATAAGGGAGATGTAAATACCAGAGGGGCATCAAAATGCAGTAACATAACAACAATAACCGTAACACATCCTGCGTGAGTGCGCCCACCATTAGAACAGTTAAGCAGACTGATTGTTGGTTTTAAGCGGACATATAGCTGCTTAAAAATTGTATGAAGAGCACCTTCTCTAGTGAATCATAGTTGTAATAGTATAAGCATAAGGTGGTCTAAACTTCTAAGGTGGGTTGACAGTGAAGCATTGAGTTTTTCCATAACTGCATTAAAATGTAACCCTTGCACAATATCCAGGAACGATGGAAGGGAGCTATATTTCTACTTTTTGGTTATGTGCACCCAAAATGTGAAAAGTCAGCAGATTATCTTCCTTATTCAGGTGTTCTAGGCCCAGGAAGAGAAGGGCAACCTGAAGGCCGCAAAGGGGGTGGAGGGGTGGGGGGGTGAATCTTTTTCAAGAATATAAAAATTGAGTGCCAGAATGAAAGCGGACCTCTTTACGCTACTCCAAAGGGCATTATCCAAGTGTCCCTTCCAGTTTTGAAACTTTGACCCCTATACAGGGATCTGGACTTGAATATGACAAGGCCACAAGGCCACAGTCAGTTGGTGTAGGTGACAGCTGACCCAGGTGGTTCTGTGTGATGCGTTGTTGTACAAGCCGATTCAGAAACATGGGAAAGCAAACAGTAGCAGCTACTCATGGGTTTGCTCAAGACATTAGTAACCATGATGATCAGGCATCTCCCAATGGAAGAGAGTGCCTTTTATCACTGAGGGTGTGCACTGATTACAATTTATTTATTTATTAAATATAACAATTTGTATAAACAAATGTCCTACCAAAGTGCCCTCTGGAACAATTAACTAAATGATAAAAGGTAACTTTCATTTTCCCATGAAAAGTATTGCTCACTAGTAGTTAGGCCTGTCTGGTTCTTAATACCTTCCCTGCTGCTAATAAAAGGGTGAGGAAGGTGTGCAAGGTTACTATATGGACAGGTTCTCTCTTGATGATAAAACCTAATGTAGCCCCCACCTAGTGTGACATCCTCAGGGGTGCATCTTCAGAAACTTTCTATTTGCTTTTGTTTTTTAACTCCCAATCATACCTTCTCAGGGGGAAAGGGGTGAATTTGCAGTTGTCAGATTGCTTATACCCTGGACTGCAGTACAACTACACTGCCAAGCAACAGGGTAACAATGTTTTGGCCTTCTTACTTTCAGGTTCCTGGTCAAACACAGTTTTCACTTCAACTCTACCCAAATGTGTTTCATTGAGTTGAGGTTTGATGACTGTGGGGGCAAATATAGCAACTCTAGTTCAAGGTCATTGAGCCATTTCTTTACCAGTCTGGATGCATGCTTTGGGTCATTGTCCTGGTGCAACACTGTTTCATGGAGTCAATGCTTCCTAGGACAATATTTAAGTGAAGGCTTCCTAATTTTTTTCAGTCACCTTTCTAGATTTATCCTGCAGTGATCCATGAACATCTCATATCTCACTATTACAAAGTATACAAGCCACCTCCACTGCAGTGTTTGTAGTGTCAGAATTGATAGACCTTGCAGTGATCCAACTCCAGTATTTTGGCTTTGGAATGTATGGACTCACATAATTTTGTATTTCAACTGTCATGACAATCACGTGATGCAGTTTTACAGTTGTTATATGTAATATTCAAGAAGAAAAATAGTGACCACCACAAAGAGGAATACAAGATATTACATGACAAGAATCTGCATAATTAAGGATATGCTAAATAGTTGCAAGTCAAGTTTTTGTATGAAATAGCTAAGATCATTTTGTATAAAATTAATGTAGTCTCACATTCAAGGCTATAGTGGATGGTGAGATACAATGCCTTAAATCTTCAAAACATTGTTATCCTTTTTGTGTTGTTGCTGTGAATCACAATCTTTGGCAATATTATAATGTGAGCCTTTCTGAGGCCTTGTTTAAAGACGCAACATGTCCTGCAGTTGTTAACTAAAGGTTCAATGTGCTTCCGTTTTTTTTTTTCCAGAGGTGCCCATGGATGAGTACCTGTACATTTTATTGGAAGAGTTCATGCTTACATATAGCACCATAATGTCTGTACCATATTCTCATACTTGTGTGCACATTATTTTCTATTGTCTGCTGAATTTTATGCAATTTTTGCAGACTTATATTTATAATGTTTTATACATGTGTCCTTCTGTATGAAGAGAAACTTATGTACTTATAAATAAAAACATTGATAAATGCTGATGCAATTATCAGTCTCCAGCTATTTCTGTGGAAATTATCATGGGCTTTTCATAATTATATGACAAAATGTGCTTGCAAAGCTCACTTATTGCTGAATAGAAACACACAGGTCACATTCTGAACACTTTCAGCTTGGTAATTTGGAAAGGTCAATCAGGGTAGGCCCGATGGAGGGGTGGATTTCAGAAATGGAAGTAGAACAATACCATGGCAACCACAAAAGCTTTCAAAGTGGATTATACAACACAATGAGCATTTTCCTTGTATCATTTGAGATTTTGAATTAATTTCCTTTTATTGTCATTTCTTTACTGTATATATAAATTTTGCATCAAAGAAAGCAACTTGCATGCTGTTATGAGCATGATTTCATTAACAAAATAATCACAGTATTAAAATTACTATTTCTAAACTGAAAAGATTACAAATGCAGTTTTTCTGTACTAAAATAAAAAAAAGTAACAGTTCAATATGTTATTTCCTGTATGTGGCTTAATTTTGTTCAATTCTACTTCAGTTTCTTAGGCTGCATTCAGTCAATTCAGTTAATGTGTCAGTATTAAGTCCATGTGCTGTCCATTATAATCACTGTTTTTTCAATGAAAGCTTGGTAGTACAAATTCCAATAAAATGATAAATGTTTTTATGACTTATTTGTTGGACATGTCATAGATACTTAAGATGGGAATACACCCTTAAAAAGGATTAGAAAATAATTACAGATTGTGAGCAGTCTACGCTCTCCAAGCTCTGTATAATTGTACTGCCTGAGCAGCAGGGTAGAAACACAGCTGCCCTTACTTCTTCCCCCACACTTCGGACCATCTTACTAGCAAAAAAAGAATTCATCAGAAATTTTAAAGAGAAAATAATTGCATCAGAAAGGGGAAGACATATGTGAAGAATCACAGATAAATATGCCGCAAGAGATTGGGGTACAAGCTCAAAAATGGGAATCATACAGGGTTTAGAACATGGTACAGGGAACAAGTTCAAATACAGGTTTGGGATTCTGGATCAGGTGTGGGTTCTGGCTTCCAGATAAGGCAGAAAACAAAGTTCAGGTTTCATGATCAGGCAGGATAAAAGGTGCAGGTACAAGGCTACAGATCAGGCAGGATAAAGGCTTCCAGATCAGGCAGGACCCAGGTTTAGGTTCGGGGTTCTTGATCACGCTGGGATATAGGGTTCTGGATCAGGCAGGATCCAGGCTCAGGTACAGGTACAGGGTTTCAGGCCCAGCAAAATACAAACAGACAGAAGTACCAGCCCTGAGTAAACATGGTGTGGCTCGCAAGTTTAGAAGCCTGTAACCAGAACCCATTCAGAGAGTCCTAGCAGAGACTCTCCAGCAAGATATATTTAAAAATGACTCGCATTTACTTGTAATTTTTGGTTTATTTAAAGCTTGTTAAAAACTAGTTAGAGATTTAAATGTATGTTACTTTGATAATGTTTAATATTAGTAACACAGTAACACTGATTAATATGGTACTTTTATGCAGATTGCTGTCATTAAAATCTAGGAAATTAAATGGTTAAATTTCATCAACTGCAAGTTTCCATAACAGAAAATGGTGCACATAATGGTACCCAGGAACAGGAAAACATTTTAAAAAATATAATGCCAGTAATATAGCAAGCGATTTCTGCTGTGACGGTTTGCTCATAAAAGAAAGTTCTCCAATTTTAATCCCCTAGTGATGTTTACTCAATAAAGAAAATTTTAACCCCTTATCTTTGCAATTTTAATCAGTGTAAGATTACATAGTGTGGACGGGCACTAGCTGAGCAGCCACTTCATAATCCATCTGTGCTATGAGATGCTGGCTACTGACAATGTGCTTAGATTATCAGGGTTCAGGTTTAGGCTTCACTTTCTGAAGATTCTACTAATATCTGAGACATAGAAAAAGAGATGAGAGAAAGATCAGACAGAGTCATGAGATCGATATAAGACACAATGACACACTCAGCTCTTCTACCTCACCTAATCAATGAAACAGACAGTCAGCACTGCATGCCCCCTCCCTCAGATCAAGAGCATTGTTTGTGTGTAGAGGTGTTGCTGGACACGAAGTGCCTCTGTCTGTAGTACTATCAGCCTCCTGCCCCTTCCCCTGCAGTACAAGATAAGCTATTCATGCCAGAGGAACCTGTCGACCATAGTCAGGAGTTTATGGTCGTATCCAGGGACAACCAAATTATCAGGACTGATAGAGACATGTTGGAATGCTGTATTGTTATTGTTAATAACATTGAATTGTTATTTAGTTTTCCTGAGTATATTTACTCCTTTTTGGGAATACCCATTTAAGGAACGCTGATAACCCACAATGGATTGGACAGGTCATTAACTTATTTAACTCTGTTAAGTTCAACCTTTTTCAAATATAGACTGAGAAAGTACAGGCATATTATTTTGTATCTTGGGTAACTTGTTCCAAATGAACTTCTTGCCATAGAACAGCCATATCAAACAGTTATAAAAGATTGGCTAGAAGGATCTTAGTGCAGATTATTACAGTTTTAACTCCCCTCTAACCTGTATGACTGTTTGATAGCTATTCATAGCTTTTAAAATATTGATTCTCAACATTATGTGACACCTAACACAAAAACTTCAAAGACAGTCTTCTATAGAATGCATATTATCTTTATTAACATATGAAATTTAAGTGCTATACAATTAATAGTTGAATAGAGAATAAAACATATAACATAAATAGTATACAGTCCAAGTAAATCGCGGATTATCAGAGCTAAATTCAAGTTTTACCCCTGGCTTTGCTGGGGGCTGCCTGCGGAAATATTTAAAGTGTTTGAGATAAGAATGGTGGAAAAATGTACTACACAATTGAAACCAATGTATTATTTGTTTTATCCCTTTGATGTCTTTTGTAACAATATTGCACATTTATTGGCACATTAATGATGACCTTTGTATTATATATAGAATAGCTAATAGTAAAAACAATTGAAAACAGTTACTCTCTTGTTCATGTACAGAAGAATAAACACACAGCCCTAAGTTCAATTGCCAAACATTGCCTGGAGGTGTCTGTCAACTAATTATAGAAAACAAAAGATCCATCCCTCTCTTGCATTTTTGATGAATATTGTCTTCCCTCAATAGCATTATATAATTAAGTCTGATTGTTGTTAGCATGTTCAATAACTGCTTGTTAGAAGGGGGTAGGTGCCCAATGAACCGCTCCTGCCTAAAGCTAAAAGGAAAAAGGGTGTTCATAATTAAGCTTGCAATTAATTTTAGCAAGTCATGTGTACAGATGTCTATATTATAAGTTCACTTTCAAGGTCAAAGGGTCAAACTTGCTGCAAAATATACTAAACCCATGTGACCTTGAAGCCAATAAAGTCAATGGCTGAATAAGTGAGAAAAGTTTTTTTTCCCTTTACATTTAATTTATTGAATGTAAAAGATCAAATGTTTACAATATTAGATATAGTCTAAACAATATAATATTTTAATGATAATCAATAAAAAACAGTTTACATACAAAAAACTGTGACAGATAAAATATAAAAACAAATATTATAATTTGTATTGTCATTTAGGAAATTTCAGTAGCAGTGAGAGTAGATCAAACCCATTTAGAATATGCCCTAAAGTTAATTACTTCCCTGAAATTCTAGGAATGTATAGATGTGATGAAAATTACATTCATTTCTCACATGCATTTTAAAAGCCTTAGTAAATAACACATTAAAGTGCTACATAATACTCTGCTCGCATTCGTTTTCCCTGGCTATGCAGCATAGTAGAGATTGTTATGTAAAATGGTGACATTAGGAACACAGTATTCTGTAAGCATAAGGCAAAATAATTTCACACTACTCACTGTGATTGTTGGTTTGCAGCCACAATGTTTTGCTGTCTAGACTATTTTTCATTGAGGAGGAACAGCAGTAAAACCTTCTGCTCTGCTTGCAATTTTTTTTACTCTGCATCCTGACAGCAGTGATGGAACTGTCATGGTTTACTGGCCACAGTCTCTTAATCAGACGCATGTTTTCTACAGTCTAATCTTGGTCTTTTCATATTGTGATTTTATATAGAGATTCCCCTGGTATAGAAAAATAATCTAATTAAATGTAATTGATTTTCACCTAACTTGACTCAGATAGTATTTTTACCCATTTTTGGATATGCTACTGAGTTCATTTTGAAAAGTCATATGAAAGCCATAAAATAATCTCTGTGTTTTGTATATGGATATCTCTCACAGTTTTGGTATTAAACCATGTATAACTTGAACTCAGTAGCTAAGGGTTCAGCATGGAGGGGGGGGGGCAAAACCCACCAAGTGGTCCCCCAACTCAGGTATATTATTAGCTATTATTAGCACTATAAATTAATTACACAGTGGTAGATACTGGTTCTACTAAGAGCTCAATGGATCATATTAATACCATTTTTCCCCGAAAATAAGTCTTAATTAAGTTTTGCTCCTACAGAGGCACTAGTCCTTATTTTCCGGGGATGTCTTATTTTTCCATGAACAAGAATTCAGATTTACTTCTCCATTTTTATTGGAATCATTAACCCCAATCTCTCATGTTTAGCAATAGCACTTTCCTTAAACCCTTAACACCGCAGCCCTTTTTTGTTTTTGCGTTTTAATTTTTCACTCCCCACCTTCAAAAATCTATAACTTTTTTTTTTTTATATATATAGAGAGCTGTGTGATGGCTTATTTTCTGCGTAACGAATTATACTTCAAAATGGTGGTATTTAATATTCCATGCCATGTACTGGGAAAAAAATTCTAAATGCAGTGAAATTGGTAAAAAAAAATGCATTTGTGCCGTATTCTTGTGGGCTTGGATTTTACAGCTTTCACTGTGCGCCCCAAATGACATGTCTACTTTATTCTTTGGGTCGGTACGATTACGAGGATACCAAATTTGTTTAGGTTTTATAATGTTCTCATACATTAAAAAACAAAAAAATTAAAACTTCCTGTACAAAAATTTTTGGGGGGGATTTTGCCATCTTCTGGCGCTAATAACTTTTTTATACTTTGGTGTATGGAGCTGTGGGTGGTGTCATTTTTTGTGGATATTTCATGACGTTTACAATGTTATAATTTTTAGGACTATGCGACCTTTTGATCACATTGTAATGCATGGGTTAAGCCGAAGTAGTCAATGTCCCCTGCCCTGATGTCCAGGGCTTCTCTTGTAATAGAGCATGGAGCTCTGTGCTCTACCACAGAGACCATTAGACACATTGATGTCTCCTGCTTCAAGTAGCTTAGTATACCTGTGGAGAGCAGGCGGCATGTATGATGATGTCTATAATGTATCACAAATCTGTCTGTCTATCTAGAAATATCGTGGGGTAAATGGAATAGTTCTAAGGGGGTGGGGGTGAGACCGCTCCTCACAGGGCTGCATCTGCCATGAGGCGGGGTGAAGTCCCCCCCTCCATGCTACCTGAAAAATAAATTACATTGGCACATTTAAGGGGTGCCTTTTGCAGCACAACTCTCCTGCGGGAACCGCTCTGTGGGACACAGGCCGGCATTCATGATGACGCAATCATGCGTGCCGACCTGTGTGTCTTTACCAACATCGTGGCTGAAGAAGATGAAGGAGCTGTGGTAGGGCAAGAGACTGTGTTTACGGGGGTGGAGGTTTGAGAGGCTGAGTATACAGGGGTTGGAGAGGCTGTGTATGCAGGGGGGGAGATTGAAGAAGCTGTGTTTGCAGCAGGGGTGGAGGTTGGAGAGGCTGTGTATGCAGGGGGGAGGTTGGAGAGGCTGTGTATGCAGGGGGGTGGGGTGGAGAGGCTGTGTATGCAGGGGGGGGGGGAGAGGCTGTGTAAAAAAAATTATTAAATATTCATAAAAATACAATTCCCCATAAAATAAAAAAAATACCCTGCTACACTACAAAAAGCATTGCCATAGTCACCCCATTTGCACGAGGCTAAACATATATATCAAAACGACTGAAACAAAATAGGGAATTCATTTATAATGTTCATTTTGAGTTAATTTGAATTTTTTTTTTTAAGTACTATAAATGACAAAGATTTTTTTTTCATCTTTTAACCCCAAATAAAAATTACAAGATGAAAAAAATGTTGAAACTTTTATTACCTTTTTAACTAGCTCTATGTGTTCCGAAAAAAACACCACAAAAACAAAGTTATGGCCCTTAAACCAGCACTTACAAAAATTTGCTAAAAATGCACTAGAGCCTTTTCAGGCCACGTCAATAACATGCAAACTGCTTGCGCATGTATTTATAAAGTACCAGTTTTGTGTCGCAGCTGCACTGTGTCCCAACAAGACAGAAAAAATGTGCACCTAAAGTGGCGTGTTAGTGCTAAGTCGGAGTTTGTGGCACATTTATTACTGACGTGCGCCACAATTCTGCAGCATGAATAAAGTGCACCAAAAAAAAATGGTCCGTACTTTCCGAGCAGAGCAGGGTGCACCAGAATAAAGAAGACCGTGCACCAGTTTTGACTAATCAGGCACACTCTGCATACTCCACTGGCAAACTGGACATAGTACAGACTGCAAAGTTTTAATAAATGTGGGCCAATGTATCCAGGGCATAATGTTTTCACTTCACTGGTTTTCTTAACTCATGCATACGACCGTTTTGGGTGGCAGTGAAGTGGCCACACAAACTGCTCACGGCCTCCATTGACTAGCATAATGCACGGCTTAAGTTCGTTGAGGACACAATGGGGCACATTTACTTACAGGGTCACCGGAGTTCACAGAAAATGCATTGTTCTGACTATAATGCACCGTGCCGCGATTCACTAAGATCATGCGCCAAAGTCATAAATGTGTTACTTAGTGGTGCATCTAAGTTCTTGGGCTTGCAACGCAATTTGAAAGTTAAATCCTGCTCTCAGCCCGAATCAGTCGGCCCGTCCGCTAATTTATGTCGCATGGAAGCCAGCACAGCTGCGCCACTTGGTTGAACTTGATGGACAAGTGTCTTTTTTCAACCGTATAGACTATGAAACTATGAAAAAGGGTTGCGTGCGCCACAATCCCTGCGCACACACATATTAAATACCTGTGCAAGCCGTTTTAGCCCTGAAAATGGTGCACAGTTTGACAAAAGTGCATGCGCGACCCTTAGTAAATAAGCCCCAATGTTTCATTACACCATGACCAAGCCTTGAAGTCATGCCTCATTATGAAGGTGGGAGGGTGAGGAGAACTCACCCCTTTCCATCTTCAAACCTGTCAGGCACTTCCCCAGGTCATGTAAACAAGATGTTTAAAGCGTGTTTACATAAAAGCAATGTGAATTTGATGTTAGTTTGTGTTTACACATCATGTTTACATTGCATTAGCTTTGTATTGATTTAAATAATGAGAGCAAAGTGAACACAATGTTTATAACACATTTACTTAGGGGCTATGTGGACGCAATATTAGCCTGCATTCACACACTTTTCATTTACATTACGTTTACCATGTAGTAACATCACATTAATGTAAACTGTGTTTATGTAAATGCTAATTGAACATGTTTACACTGCATTTATGTAAACACAATGTCAGCCTGAGTTTACATCAAGGCAATAATTACACAGTGTTTACGTACACACAATTTGAACATTATGTTTACACTGCGTTTGCATAAACACTATGTGAATGGGATGTTAGGCTATGCACACACATTGGCCCAGGATTATCAAGCTATCGTAGATTGCATATAAATATATATGCAAACTGGGCTGCGAAACAATGCCGTGCACAGAAAGGGGCATTCTGTTTACAAACCAGCCACCACATTTATGTCAGCAAGTCAAGCAAAAATCTGGAGCACACGGTCCATAAACTTCGGACGCTTGCAGCGTGTGCCACTTTCATGAAGACCAAGATGCAGTCTACATGAATGTGTCTCCCGCACGTAATTGCACTATGATGTGATCTGTAATGCAAGTGTGAAAGAGGCCTAAGGCTACCTGCACACAACAAACCAATAAGGACTAGTGCTAGTCATATTTTACAAGTAGGGATGGGATGCATGCGCAGTGAACGAAGGGATAGAGCAATGAGCCGCCGGACATCATGAGTGGGAGGGATGCAGAGAGATATGCTAATTAGGAAGTGCATGTTAGCTTTTGAAATGCAGCTTCCTGCAGGACTTCTTAAGGACCTGCTGTCAGGGTGCCTGTTAAACTTTATGTGTGAATATTACAACAACTATAGACCACTTAGGTATGATACAAGCATGTCTTCTGTCCATGTTAGAGGGTCTATGGGAATCTGTCCCCACTGAAATATGTCCTTCTGGTAAAGGGTTCCCTTTAAAGGGAGCCTGTCACCAGGAGAGCAATTTTTAGCACTCCCCCAGTCCCCACAGAGCATAGTACATACACTGCCAAAGTGTTTTTGTATAAAAAAATAGGTTTTACAGAAAAAAAGATATGTTATATTGTCCCTTTCATTAGCATCTGTTGTGTGACTAGGCAGTTGCCAAAAGGGAGGGGCTGGAAAGGAGCAGTTCCCCCCCACCCTTGGGAAACATGTGACCTTTTCAAATATATGAATAACTCCCATTAAGGCTCAGCCTTTTTTTGTAATCTGGCATGTGTCACTTTATATACAGCAGTTATAACTTTTGGACACTTCAACTTACCAAAATGATTTTGAGTGTTCTTTGTGACAAATTGTACTTCATGTTTGTGCTAAATTGTGGTTCATATGTTTGGTATTTATTTATTAAAAAAAACTAAAATTTGCGAATTTTTTGAGAAATGTAACTTTTTTAAAATTTAAAATTATCTGCTTTTGATACTGATGGTTTTACCATATAAATTAGTCACTAGCATTTCCCATATCACAACTTCATGTTTTCATCATTTTTAAAAGTCCTTTTATTCATATATGACAGTAGAGAGCTTACAAATTGAACAGAGATTTTCATTTCTTTCCCATAATTTCTAAACTGAAATTTTTTTGGTTCTTTATTTTTTTTAAATGAGTTTTAATAATTTATAAGAATCCCCTTATGAACCCCCCATTTTAAAAGTACTCCCCTCAAACTACATAAAACTGCTTTTAGGAAGATTTTTAACCTTAGCAATATGTTTGTGAGGCTTCAGACATTAGTGAACATACACTTTATATGGTTTTTCCTATCCATATTCCTTTGGTTCTTATTCCCTGATCTTCTCCCAGTCCCTTCCTCCATCATGGACTATGACTCTTTCCAGTTTCCCAGTTTTCTTACCCTGTAGAAGTGTTGTTGCCCTTCCCCCAGGTCTCCAGTTTAAACACCTTCGAGCCATTATTCCCCACAAAACAGGTGCACCCTTCCCTTTGAGATCCCGCCCATCCCTACTGTAAAGCCTGTAGCCGACAGCATAGTCATCCCCGTTCTCCATGAATCCAAAACCCTTCTTCCTACACCAACTTTTCAGCTACTTATTTACCTCCCTTCATAATGTTTTACTTATCAATTCTTTCTTTCTTTTTAGTAACGCAAAACACCAGCGGCTCGTTCCCGATCGCAGGCGTTTCCATAGAAAGCCGGTGTGATCGGGCCGCGGCCCGCCCTGGTGGGACACGCCCTTTGGGCATGTTCACATAGTTTGGTTGAGTCTCAGATGCATGGGTTTGCTGCATGCATTCATTGCGCATGCTTTTTGCAACACATGCAATTACAGAAGACAGAAACACATGCCATCAAGGAATCCTTGTTTGTTGCAGGTGTTTAAACAATATATCTGTGCCAATGCATTCGTCCATCTTAAATTTAGAAACACAATCTATTAGACTTTCCTCTGCATTGGAGACACAAGGAAAAAAGTAAACAATGATTGTACACGGACTATGCAAATACATTAAATACATATACTCATAGATCCAAACACTATGACTGTGGTAATCTTGTATTTGTTATCCATGGCCTCCTTCCTTCTAAAATAAACTTTTAACATTATGCTAATGACTCCTGAATGGCTACGGATTAGTTCTCAGAGCCCTTCCATGCTGCAGATTCACAGGCTGTTACAGTGTGCTAAGAACATCCCCCCCCCCCTTCCATCAGAAAAGTAGTGCTGTCTGGGAATACTGCACACTATGATGCGCCTCAGAAAAGTAGTAGGGAAGCATTGAATAGTGCACACAAATAGATGCATAAGAAAAGTAGTGTGGTCACAGAATAGCAGACATGAATACATGCATCAGAAAAGTAGTGTTGTCACGGAATAGCACACACTATTATGTGCATCTAAAAAGTAGCGTTCCACTGCCTCCTCACTAAGGGAGGATGTGAAGCTGCCACCACCACCTGCAGTACGACAATCACCTAGCCTTTCCACATCTGTTCAGCTCTCCATCCCCCAAATCATAGAGAGAAGGTGAAAGTTTAGCCCATCACACACAAGATATGGTCCAGAATAGGTGCATTTGCAAAGTGCTGGCTTTGAAATTCTCTCATTGAGGCTGGTGGAGACAGGTAGCATTAAAGATATGCACAATGTTATTAGTTCCAAGGTGTACTTCACAACTGATACATGGACCAGTAAGCACAGGCAGGGACATTACATCTCCTTAATTACGCACTGGGTTAATGGAGTGGCGGTTGGTCCCCAGGTAGGAGCAGCTATGGTTCACAATCTACCCCCACCCAGAGTTGCTGGACATCACTTCTTACCTTCAATTGCCTTTTTATAATTCATTTCTTCCTTTCCTGCCTCCTCATCCAGTCAGCACAGCACACACAGAAGCACTTTTAGCAAAGCCATTAGGAAACAACAGATGGCCATGATAAAACTCATCTGTCTGGACGAAAGACCAAACACCACCCAACTTAGTGGTACAATTGTTCCTGGCCAACTATACAGATCAGAGCTGCTGCTTGAATTGCGTGCCGTTTGTTTGCATTTTTGGCATTCACACCCTGCTGCTGCTTGCCTATCTGCACAGCAGGGGAACTTTGGCCTCCCAAGACACCACCTTACCACCAATGACTAGGCCTTCATGATGAACATTTGTTCAGTGCTGCACTACTTCCAATATGCCACAAATATTGTCAGTGCGACAAAAGGCCAACTCTGCCATCCCTATCTTTTGCCTGCTAGAAAAAAACTCTTCACGCCATGAAGGAGGATGTTATGGTGGCAGACAAGGAAGAAAAGAAGGAACAGGTACCAGGCCAGTCCTCAGTCTAGTGGTCTGCTACTGCTCTGTCCCATGTGACCCTTCAGTAGACTTTTAGTCCAGCAAACAGTCAAATGCAGGCAGTGGTAAAACTCAGATTTGTCCAGGGTTTATTTAAAGAAAGTCCAATAACAGAAGCAATAGGAGCTATTCTCAGACCAGTACAAGCACATAAACTACCTGCTAGTCATGTGCTTATCATTAGTCTTTCTCTAACGCTCAGGTAAAATAATGTGGAGTGGAGCCTGGGAGGGACAGAACTCTAGGATTCCACTTAAAAGGAACATGGAACCTACATAACTGAAACCAGATGCCATAGTGGGAGATATCTTCCATCAACCACTTTACCCAGTGTTTGTTTACACCAGTCAGGTAACCGTTTTAGAGCAGGAAAATGAGAAGGAGGACTTGAGTGACATCCAGAACAAGCGTCACTGAAGTGTGGCTAGAGAGATGCAGAGGAGAAAACACCTTCCACAAAAAATTGTCCTTGCATCGGGGCAGCCTGGGCCACATAAGTCTCAATATACTTTAGTGCCTGCTCACTGACACACGACTT
Organism: Engystomops pustulosus; assembly: GCA_019512145.1. Classification (NCBI taxonomy): domain Eukaryota; kingdom Metazoa; phylum Chordata; class Amphibia; order Anura; family Leptodactylidae; genus Engystomops; species Engystomops pustulosus. The sequence goes on from CM033642.1 coordinate 159,692,641, forward strand.
GTCCAGATACTCAGTAGTGGCATATAATGAATGACCGGCCTGCTGGATCCATGCTACAAGTATAGAATAGGATCCTTCATTACAATACTAAATGATACACTTTGGTTCAGGCACTACTGACGTAGTTCCAATACGACATTGAGAGTTGAGTGGCAACACGAGGAGGAAGTCGCAGCTGGAACACTAGCAAAGTGAGCATGGCCACAATGTGAAATGCCATGTTCACTTTTCCTCAATCTCCATCACCCTCACCCTCAGATGAGGCACATAGTACCAGGAGATATAATGTGACTCAGAAGGCGGAGGATTATTTATCCACACATCTCCTGATACTAGGGAGAGGTCCTTCCTATTCAATTTCTGGGTGGGAAAAGTCGAAATGTGGCCAGAGCTTGCCCTCTATGCCTTGCAGGTACTTGCCTGTCCAGCGGCTAGTATGTTGTAAGAGGATGTGTTCAGCACTGTCGATGGAATCATCACCGACAAGAGGATCCGTCTCTCTTCATTATGAAAGAATGAATCTTAGTAACCTTGTTTTGCGAGTGTTTGAATAAGTTCTGCATTCCCGGTACATCAACTTTAAAATTTTTCAATTCCGCATTAATGGAATTTCAAATTCAGAAATGTTTCAATTCCACATACAAATAACTGGGTTTGGATACCCAGAGCGCCTTTAACCACAGTGAGAGAAAGTGTGTGTGGTTTTCCCATTGCTTCTTGTACCACTATGAAAATGACTAACTGGGTCTGAACAGTTAGGGTGCCTTTAACTGTTGTGACATGATTTATATGATTTTTATTAATTATATTTTTCTATTATTTTATTTATTTTAATGTCATGTTATTATTTCAAGAACTGCCCTGTTACCCCCGGCATTTTCAGCCCTCTAGCCCTTACTAGCCGCATTTCAGAGCCATCTCTGGGTGTTAAAATCCGGATCCCCATTGACTTTAAAGGGGTTTGTGTTCAGGTCAAAGTTCTGTCCAAAGTCTGGGTCCTGAACTGTTGCAAAATTCGTACCAACCTGTCAAACCCGTATTTTCAACAAACCTTCTTATCTCTAGTCATCCATTATAGTAGCTGCTTTGAACATAAATGCTATATTCAGCTGGACCACCATAAAAGAGCCATAGGTTCAGCTCAGGTTCATACTGAAAAATTACAGTATATGATCAGCTTATAGTTTCCATTGAAGTACATGGGAGAAGTATCTGCAGGTGCCATTATACAGAACACTGAACCACCGTTTTTGGCTCCATTATGACCAATCCATGTTTATATAATTATATCTTCAAATTTAAAATAAATTTAAAGCTAATGCCCGATTAAAGCTTTGCTGGTATTGTTAAACTGAACACAATTTTACAACATTGTGTGACAAAAAAAAATATTCATTTTTTAGTGTTTTTTTGCAATATTGCACTAAAAAAATCATGATAAATCTGTACCAAATGTGGTCTAAATCTGAACTGTTCCCCCTATAAACAGTCATTGTTGAAATAGAGCAGAACAGTTGTTAGAAGTCTATGTAAACATTTATTTGAATCTATTACATCTTGTAACGTGTCATACGCTACTCTCTTGATCTTATGAAGAAATTAACAGTATACATTCTTCGGTTTGTGCCATGGAAGATAACTCATTCCGGCCATATGGCATATTAATTTCTGAATTGATTTAAAAGTGTTGTAGTCTTGTTCTGTATGTAATCTGTCTGTTGGTCTGTTAGAGCATTCATGCTTACTGTGTGCAGGTGGCTGGTGCTCATGTTTTTGAATCAATGAGTTCATGAATATCAAAATAATACCTGTTTTTTAACGCTTACTGCAAATATGTGAATGCAAGTTGGAGCATGTATGTCCGTGTGCAGTAGAGCAATGATTTCAGAACATTCATAATAGAATTTTTTGCTGAATAAGTCCTTTGCTAGGCATTCTTTTTGATTGAATTCCTGACCAGTAACTTATCCATGTGCTGACAGCTATGCCCCAAAACAGTCTTTTCGTAATTCATGACGTAGACTTTTTAATGTGTCCTTTGCTTGCTGCATTTGACCTTGAACTATGGCCGACATGGAATCTATGGCTGATTTTTATGATATTTATTAAGGCTAGCTACAGAATTTCTAAGGCGGTTTCACTCCTGCAGTTTATTAATTATACATTAGATTAATTATTTGGAAAAACATAATGAGCGCAAAATAGCTTTTTATGTAGAACAGACTACTAGAAGATGCAGTTTGGAATGAATAGGCTGTGTCAATGGCTTTAATTTCTGTTCTTTTTACTATTGGTAGGGGCTGAAATAAAGTAATGCTTACCTCTCTACTTGATTCAGGTTCAGTGCCTTCTATTACAGCTCATTTATTTTGGAAAACAGAGGCTGCAGTGGTGACGTCAAACAGATGCCACATGGCCACTGCAATGTATCGCTTGCCTCATTAATGTTTTGCTGAGGCCAATATTTGGTTGCAGCAGGTGTGCTTTATCAATGTGATATCCCCTCTGTAGCCACGTTTTACTAAGGCATTGCAACAGCTGAAGAGAGATTTGCCTAATTAAACAGCTGTTAACACTTGCTTTTACAAAACGCAAATGTTAACACTTGCCATAACACATGCATGTTATAAACACAAGTGTTAACAACTGTTTAATTAGGCAAATCTCTCTTCAGGTGTTGCAATGCATTTTTAAACGCATGCGTTAAACGGGACATGTGACTGCACCCTAAAATAAAACAATCGCGACAGGATGTACTGTGCTTGGCCAAAGTGGAAGAGACAGGTATGTAAAACTTATCTTATTTTGTATCAGCGCCTATTAGCTAATGACAAAATAATCTTAATCCTGGACAAACTTTTCATAAAAGCTTTACTTCCCTGCCTATATTATGGGACCTGAATATTCGAAGAGAAGTAATGTCTATCTGCCAAATCCCAACTAGAAAGTGAATACTAAAAGCTATTATAAATTTCAAAGCTGCATACAAATGACCGTCCTATTGCTCTGTTTTCAAACTATATAAAAGCATAGATATAAAGAATTTGTTTCAATTGGACTTCTTTCAATTGTGTCAAGTTTATGTTGTGCTTCATGCAGCAGAATTATTTCTAGGAGAAATTATCTCACATACACTGTGCCACACATAGCATAGAACAGATATGCATCTATTTCTTTCTATTTCACATAGATATACTTTAAATTGTGTATCAGGTGAACACATGTAACAATAAAGAGCAAAAATAATTTTAGATAATGGCTTTTGCAAATGTTATATCATCGTATGTAAAAGAAAATAATAATTTTATTGCTGAAAAACATATTATATAGACAAATAAAGACAAAAATAATAAGAATAAAATGATCTCATGTATATGTATTAACGAGGGATAAAAATATAACATAATAACAATAATAATAATATTAAAGACATTAAAATAAACACAAACAATAAAATAAACCTAAAAAATATAGAAAGGCCAAAAGGAAAATTGTGTGAAGTCTGGATAGTAGGTTGAATATTGCTCTAATTTAATGGGCACCCGTTACAGCACTCACATGATGTGCAATGAAGAGACCAAGAGTAGAATACAGTTTTCTCTTAAACCAATACTTTATCCTCTGGATAGGCTACCCTACATGTATGCCTAGTTCAAAAATCTTCTTTTTTTAGTATTGTGCTATTATTTTTTATTTTATCTGGAATATTTTGGATACATCAACCACCGGGGCTATCAATGTAGTATAGTTAGTCACTGTCTAACATTGACCATTCATTGCCGATAGTGTCAAAATGTGTATGAACACACCCATGGGTAGACTGGCCCACCAGAGCCCCAGGATTTAATGCAATAATAAGCCCCCAAAGTTGCTGAGTTTGAAGGCTAATAGGGGTTGAGGGTGGGTTCCTAAGTTCATTTTCTTTGGAGAGCCAGTCCAATGCTGAACCCTTCCCTCTGACAAGAATGGTACAGACAAGAGTCATAAAAAATATACAGATTTCTTATCTTTTGGATAATGAATCTTTTATTTCATATATATTAGGAGAGATAACTGGTATTCTTTCCAAATAATCATGTATGTAAATTAGATTAAGATAAATGTCTAAAAGGCTGGTCATCTTTCAGATTAAAATTGTAGGTGCTGTCACCTATTTAGCTTCTGTTAACTGATGGAAGTTTTATCGGGGTAAAGGTTTTATGATTTACAATTTGACAACCTGTATCTCCTTGAAACAATTCAATAAGATCTAAAATAGTAGTGTGCCCAGATACATTGTAAGCAGCAGCTGTTCATTAAATTTTCCACAATAGCTTGTAAAAAGTCTGATTTCTGACATTGGTAGTAATTCTGATCTAGGCTCATTGTCAAAGCAATAAAACCTCCCTCAAATTTACTGTGGAAGCAAATGTATTGCACATTGTGCCTGTTGTCTGACCATAAGTGAATGAAGCTATTTCTAGTATGTTTTATAATAGCGTGCGTCACCAATGGTACAAACGTTTGATTAATATAATGCAACAATAGTTGAAACTGTTGTCTTTGTTTTTTTAAGTTTCTAATTATAAAGTTTTAGGGGGAGATTTCTCATTAGACCGGCTCCTTGGGACAGTTCTATGTCTGGCTTTGGAGCTCAGCTGCCCGTCATTAAGGTGGCTTTGGCCCTTTAATAAATGTTCTAAATGTTCTACTTGTGTTTCGGATTTTTCTTTCAAAAAGTCAATAAAAAAGGCACAAAATGTACCAAAAGTTGCAGCAGAAGATCATGATTTTGGCTTTGCACAGCGTTGCACTCGCTGTAGTTCTATGTTTACACCAGTATAGTGAAGTGGCAGGAATAGACCTGTGCAACTTTTAATCAATGAAAAGTCGAAAAAAACATCTATGCAACTTTTTTACATCAAAAAAGCCCAGCAAAACCAATGATAAATCTCCCCCTTACAGATAATATAAGGCAAATATGAACTCATGTTTTACTATTGTAGAATTTAAGAAACAATCTGCTTATTCCAAGACATAATATGGTCCTTCTTGACTACAAACATATTGGCCCAGATATTTGAAAACTGGTACAAATTGCCTTAGTGCAATTTGCCTCACTAATGTGAGGTTTGTGCCATATAATCCAATAGTGAAGAACACTTTTAGTTAATCTGCTCAGTTTGCAGGATGTGCACACACTTGCACTTTTTTTTCTTGATGCACTTTGCTTCTTGTTGTTGCAACAACAAAGCACTTTAGTAAATGTGGTGCGAACTCCGACTAAGCACTACCACATCCCTTTAGGTGTACAGTGTTGGACAAAATGCAATTGAGATAAAAAGTGGAGCAAACTCTTTATTAATACATATGCAAGCTTTTTTTAATGAAAACTTAGACAAAACTGGCTTAGGCACATTAATATGCCTGGGCCATTTTATTTAAAGGACCAATAACAGGAGAATGAGGCACTTTCCTTGGTAATGAAAGATATCACAATGTTCATATATTTATCTGTTTTATTTATAATGAGAATTCTACATAACCATAACCAAGTGGATCATACAGTAAGTGGAGTAAATAATTAAGAAACAAAAGCTACTTCTCAACATTTTTCTCTCTCTACCTAGATTTAGCTTAAAATGCAAATACCTGAACCTTATTATTTTAATCATTATTGTTTGTAGAGCACCATTAATTCCATGGTGCTGTACATTCTATCAGGGGTTCACATATATTACATTGAGACAATAACATATTAGTACAAAAGACAGAACTATATACTTAAATGCAGGGAGGAGGGGACCCCTATAATCCTCCTTGCTCCAAATCCTGCTTTATTATCAGAAATATCAATAACCTGAGGAGACGAGGAGGAGCTTCATTGCTGGGTGGTAGGATCCTTATGGATGAGGGAGAAAATCTTCCACCAAGCATTGCCAGGACTATAGAAATATGAACAGTGCCCTTTTGTGCAAGCAGGGGATATGCAGCGCATATTATGAGGTTCTACACCAGTTGTAGAGTATATTGTAAGATTCTGTGGCAGTTTCGGTGTGAATAATGAGGTTCTGCAGCAGCTAAGTTTTGCATTATGAGGTTTTGCTGCAGCTGAGGTGTGTATGAGGAGGTTTTGCAGCAGTTAAGTTTTGCTCCAAGTAATTAACCCCTCACCCGCACTGCAGTCTCTTTCCAATTGATAAATGAGTCATATTAGACTCCGAAACGCGTTGTGTTCCAATGATACAGAATAAAACATTCTTTCACAATATATTTATCGGCTATGTGAATTACCTGTGTGCGCCAACCGTAACAAATACCCCCCTCTATCTACCGAATATAGGAATTTAGGCATCTGCAGGAACACAGGAAGAACAATTAATAGGGTTAAACATTTGCCCATACAGTATTAATGACAACCAATACATAAATAATCAAATGATTTGTAAAGCGCTACGGAATTTGATGGCGCTATATAAATAAAGATTATTATTATTATAAATAACACATTTGAGTAAACATAATTTTGATTCCTATGTGGTCCCTTGTTGGCATGTGACAATAGGGAATGGCTGTCCAGGCTGAAAAGGAATAGGAACTGCTGTATAATTTGTGGCATAAGCATTCGGCTCACCCATAGCCCAGTGCATGTACAGACCATGGCATAAGCTAATAGAAAGTAATGAGGACGGGTGTTAGCCATTGAAACAGCATGTATCCGGTATATTTGGATTGCAAATAAGTTTTCCAAGGTGTTAAATGGAAAATATTTGGATTGAAATTTTAACATGAGGGGACACATTTATTGAAGTGTTTGTGCCAGATTTCTGCCTGACATTGCACTGAAAAGAATGTGTAAACTGCTTACACATGTATTTATGTGTATAAAGTGTGTGCACCAGTTTTGTATTGCGGCTGCCCTGTGTCTGACAAGGCAGAAACAATGTGCACCAAAAGGAGTATATTAGTACTTGGTCACGTTTAATACTGACATGTGCCACAATTCTGTCTGCTTCACAATTCTGCAGCATCAACAAAGTGCACCAAAAGTGCACACAGTTTTAATCTGAAGCACCCTGCACACTTCACAGACAAACTGCACATAGTACAGACTGCACTAGTTCTGATAAATGTGGTCCATGGTGTTCTGTTTCCTCATCAGCAAAGAGCTATAAAATATATGCCCTCCAACTCCTAACAAAAAGTCTTGTCTGCTGTTTATTACCGTCAATCCTACCAGACTATAAATAAGATTACATAAGATTATATGTGTCTTTTTGGTCTCATTGGTGTAAGCCATAAAAACAAAGTCCACTACAAAAAGACACAATTGCTATTTTTTTTTTTGCCAATTCTACGGCATTTGTAATTTTTCTCAGTGACTTCCAAGTACATTGCACAGAATATAAATAGTGACACTGGGCAGTACAATATGACCTGCAGATAACAAGCCATCTTATGGCCCTGCAAACTGTGGAACAAAATGGCATGGTTTTTGAAATTGTAAATGTCTCAAGAAAGGTGAAAACACGGCACTCACCGGTATGTGCAATATAGCAATAAGGAAATGGGGATTTTAGAAAACATTGGTTTGAGCAAGGAAAATTCCTCAGGGAGAAATTTCCAGAACTTTATCCTGGTTCATTGAATTTCCAGAAAATGGTCAAAAGAAAAAGCTCTATTTACTGTCACTACTTTTTTATGGAACAGTAGTAGAAGAAGTGTGTGGGCACAGCCGACACCTAATACAGAACAAGGCAGCACGATGAAGTGGACAGGGGGTGTAAAGGCATATGACTCTACCGGAGGGGTGCTCTATCCGAAAAGACACAACAGTCCAAATAGATGCAAGAATAGAAAAACGGATGGCACTCACCAAAGGTAGAAAAGTCTTCTTTATTGATTCAGGGTAAAATACAGGGAGGCACGCAGTGCCGCTATGCCGACGGGCCGTTTCGCGCCGTTCGGCGCTTTCTCCAGGCAATGACAGCGCATGCGCGCCCCCTACCGGAAATAGGGAGAGGGGCGGAAGTTCGCACGCGCTGCCATGGAAACAGCAAAGCAATCTGATTCCCATACACGCTCCGCCCGTAATTGCTATGGGAGGAAAAGAACCCCGGCAATTCGCTAGATACTATTAGTATACATAGAGGATATAAAGTAATGAAAAATATCAGCGGGGTAATGAATTCCCTAGGCAAACAGGCGGGGCGTGCTGGCAAAAATGTGAAATTAAAAGAACGCAATACGCGATATATATAACTTAAAAACACATTTGGAGAGACACATCCATATCATAATGAGCCAAATCCAACACATGTTATACAAAATTGGCTACAAGAAGACCTTCATCTCATTGCGGTCATTGAGGCCCAAGGCACCCATAGCATTAAATTTCATGATACACCTGCTTTCTCGACGTAATAGATTTAGGGCACGATCCCCACCCTCAGGGGTGCATTCCACCCTCTCAATACCAGCAAAACTGAGGACATCGGCATTCCCATTGTGTTGCGATCTAACGTGTTCGATGAGACGTGGGCATCCGACACCAGTGGTGATAGATCTTTTATGTTCTCTAAATCGGGTGGACATACTCCTAATCGTTTTCCCAATATAATATCTCTGACATGGGCAAAATATAACATAGACGACAAAAGTCGTTCTGCATGAGATGAAAGCCTTGACTTCTTGAGTGACCCCTCCAAAGGTGATATATCTCGCTTGACTATTAAAGTCACAATGGCGACAGGTACCACATTTGAAGTTCCCTTTTGGAATACCCCTGGAGAGCCAAGTGCCTCGAGGAGAACAGTACCTGCTCTGAACCAACTTATCGCGCAGGGTCACACTTCTCCTAAAGGCTACAATGGGTCTCTGTACGGTAAATTGGTTCAACTGAGAATCTTGTTTCAAGATGTGCCAATGCCTGTTAATGGCTGTTCTTATGGCTGTGTCGCACGGACCATAATCGAAGGTGAATACAAAACGTCTATCTTTGTCAATATTCCTATTTACATGTGGTGCTTTTTTTCTTCTTTTTAGCAATCCTTCCCGTGGTATTTTTGAAGCCCTTTGCAATGCCCTATCTATCAAGGGTTTAGGGTACCCGCGTTCGGCCAGTCTGAACTTTAATTGCTCTGCTTGTGTATGGAAACCACTGTCCTCACTATTTAGTCTCCTAAGTCGCAGGAACTGGCTATATGGTAAACCCTCTTTAGTATGTTGTGGGTGATAACTCGTGTAGTGGAGGAGTGAATTCGTGGCCGTAGGTTTTCTGTGGGCTGTGGTGTGCAATTGACCTTCCTTTACGGAAACCTTTACGTCCAAAAATTCAAGTTCCATACCTCCAAATACTGCCGTGAACTTCATGTTCATCTGGTTCTTTTGGTTAAGGTAGGTGACGAAGTCCAAAAAGGACTGTCTGTCGCCCTCCCACACGATAAAAACGTCATCCACATATCTGTGGAACGCCTTTATCTTCGTGGCGTATGGGTTGTCCAGAGAAAAAATATAACGGCCTTCAAAACAAGCCAAAATATATTGGCAAGGGTACAAGCCACCGGAGTACCCATCGCCGTACCAGTATTCTGGACAAACCACTTGCCATCGAAGGTAAAGGCGTTGTGTGACAAAATCAAGCGTAGTCCCTCGCATACAAAGTCAATATAGATGTCCTTTTTCCCGGCATTGATGAGAACATCCCGTACACTCTCCACTCCTAATTTTTGTGGGATACGCGTGTACAGACTTTCAACATCAATTGATGCCAGTTGGTAACTATCTTGCCAATGTACACTCTGAATGACTTCAAGAAAAGCATTGGTATCCTTTAAATAGGATGGAATGTCAGGGAGAAGTGGGCGTAATAACCAATCCAAGAATTGGGACAGGGGCTCAAAAAGTGAGCCGATGCCCGCAACTATTGGACGGCCGGGGGGATTTTTTAGGGTCTTATGAACTTTGGGTATAAAATACCAACATGGGTACTTCGGATATTCTGGGAATAGTTTTTTGGCTGTGGACTCTGACAAAATGTTATTAGTGACACTCCACCTAAGATAATCTCGCAGCCGTGTTTGAAATTTAAAGGTGGGATTATGGTCTAAGGGGGTGTAGGTAGACTTGTCCCCCAACTGACGCATTGCTTCTCCCTCGTAATAATCTTTGGTCATAAGGACCACATTGCCCCCCTTGTCCAGGCTATATACTACTGGGGCTGTCAGGCTATATACTACTGGGGCTGGCGGGCTATATACTACAGGGGATGGCAGGCTATATACTACTGGGGCTGGCTGGCTATGTACTGGGAGGCTGTGACCAATGCATTTCCCACCCTCGGCTTATACTCAAGTGAATAGGTTTTTCCAGTTTTTTGTGTTAAAATTAGGGGTCTCGGCTTATACTTGGGTTGGCTAATACTTGATTATATATGGTAATTGATGTCCTGTAGGTAAATGATAGCATATGATTCAGCTCGCCCACTCTGTCAGTTATTGAGGTAATGTCAGTGTACATAGTGGCAAGTTCCTGTCTACACTACAGAGCCAGTATTTGGGAGGAAAAGCACAACATTTCCCCTATAGTGGATTTCCCAGTGATGTGCATCCAGTTTAATGCTACTAGGGGGATTGATGTAGGAGAGGCAGCCATTGGTGTTGAAACATAATGGTGTCAATTCTGTACCTCGGCGCTGGTACTCACTGCGAACTCTTGCAGCAGCCTTGCATCCAGGGAGCTGTCGGCAGGCATGAGAGACAGCTTGGCAGTGGATGGGGCCAAAGCTAAGCTCCAAAGTTGTGCTGATTCTCTGGCAGAGGAAGGAGTATTGCTGGGTCTACAGAGGTAGGCTCTGATAGAGTATCTGCCATGTGGTGGGAGACACTCTGGACTAAGAAATTGCTGTCGCTGGATGATGGGAGGAGAAGGATTTTGGGGACATGCTCCTGGGTGAGGAATGGTCTCAGGGCTTCTGTAAAGGAGGCATACTGTCCTTGTGCAAAGCCATAATAGATTTGACCTGCCTGAATTAGCCTTCTTACCCACAAGTGAGGGGAGGAGAAGAAGGTTTTCTTGGCTGCTTGATTGCCCAGGTAAAAACTGCCCAGCAGTTGCTTTTTGGCAGGTGTAAGGGGTTGAGGAGCCTTGGTGGGTGCCTTTTTCAGAAATGTTGCCATAATTGAAAAAGGGAAGCCCATGGATTTGATGGGGTAGTCAGAAGAGCTCAATTCAGCATGTCTTCTCATGCTCTCGGTCAGGCCAGGCCATGCCCCCCTAAGTTGCCCCTTTTTTCTAGTTTTGTGTTCTTGTAATTTTCACGTTCCAGTTTTTTTCCTTGTACTAAAGTCCATTGAAGAGGAATTGTCACCTACTGTGCAAGTTCTTTGTTAGAAGTTGAGCTCACTTACCAATAGGGTTTGTCTTGCACAGCCGGGTTGTGTCTCAGGCATGCACGGTCATGATTCTCTATGCACTGTGCAGGATTATGCAGAGAGTGGCAGTTATCAGCGGCTCTCAGCCAGAGAAAGGAGGAGGGCATAATATCATTAAGAGGCGTGTATAATTATCAATAGTTGGAGCAACCAACGCGATAGTAGTTACACCCCAGAGCGCCAGAACCTCATTTGAATATTTTTATAAAGCATTTTTTTTTTTTTTTTTTAACTACAGGTTCCAGGAAGAAGAAAAGAAGTTCAAGTATCCCCATGAAAATGGCTATTGGTAACAGAGTGTAGCTCCAAACTAAGTTTTCATACTGGTAGAAAGGGTTTTGAGGGGCCTTGATCTGTTTCATTATTACTGATACAGTTGGTTTAATCCTATAGTTATTCAGATCAGGTATCCCATATGAGAGGTATAGCCACAGTATACGAGCTTATATGTCAGTGGTTTAGTTATTAGTACTTGTGTATTATTCAGCTATTCGATGTACAGAAAATGACCAGGTAAACACCATTATTTTTTTAGGAAACTTATTTGATTATCAGACTTTTCTTGAATCCATACAGGATCTCTTTATTGGAACGCTATACAGATTTTTCAATGTTACTTATTGTACCACTGTGTTAAAAGACTATCTTGTGATGTCCTGCGTCACCTTACAATGAGAGAGCACTTTGTCTCATTCTCCCACTACTATTTGTATTATATGGTGAAACAAATAAAATGTAAGTTGAAAAAAAAATTATTTTTAAAAATAATTATTCCTTAACCATCTGATTGTGCCCATGAATGGGTTAGAAGTAGAATGCAACCAATGTGTGTGCAGTTCAGTTGCATTAATGCCTTTGTTATTACAATATAAATTATTAGAGTTTCAGATGATACTACTGTGCTAATACTTATTCTTTGAAAACTGTTGAATTATATGATATCAGATACTAAAACATGTGGTAATAACAAGGAACATCTCACTCTATGCAAGATCTCCAATGTAATATACTCAATCAGTGGAAATCTTCTCTGGTAAAAACTGGTCATTTGCCATACAGTAAGTCAATGCAAGTGCAAGGTGACAGAGACATATTGGGAAAGCTTTTATTATGAAGAGGAGGAGGGGAAGAGGGAAAAATCTGAAGCATAAATCATTATTGGCGAACATCTCAGCCGAGAGCAGGAGTGTCGCTTGCTGCTGCTTGTAGTGCAGCCCAGACATAAATCATAATTCCCCTACAATAGATCCCTTGTAACCGCCATCAGGAAAAGAGTTTGGTTTTATTGATTTTTTGACACCAGGGCCCTGGCAAGGGCTGCTGTGAATCATTATGAAATGAAACTGATTAGGAATTCATGGAATACTAAATAAATTTTACGAGCACGTTGTAAGTTTTTGATGCATGGGGAGCGGAAAATGAAGACTAATGATATAAAAATTATAAAGCATGCTGAGTATTATTATACTACTATTGATTTGCTTCAGACTGTACCTTAGAATCGAAGCCTGTCTTGCACAAAGTTACACACACAGAGGTTTTTCTTCTTGTTCATTGCTGGTCTCTGCATCTTTCCTTTTATAAGCAGGGCCACCAAAGGTAAATAATTAAAAGTGGGACTTGAGCTCAGTTTCCTCTTTAATACTGTGTAGTCACTGAAAGGCGAAATGAATAATTAGTCTGTGAGCTGAATAATTTAGAGCAGATGCTTGTGAGGGTAACCTTGTAGCAGGATTTTCTTATCGCCTATTGTAGTTTTTAAATAAAGTCTAATCTAATCATTTTAATGGTAGCAGTAACTGTAAATGTAGAAATTATTACTATCTCACTATTAGATAAAATATAATTTGTGATCTTCTTTTTTTATTTTCTGTACCAATCTAAAAATGGAAGTATATGATGAACATAAAAATACATTTGCACATTTTTAGACATTGATTTCTTGTTAATGATATAGTAATCATATTACATTATATTGTATTTTAGTACGGTATATGATTACACTATGTAATGCAATTAATGCATTACATGTATCTTATATGTTAGATATTTAAATCTAATCTAGTAAATTTTTACTAAAAGCTGGTTTACTTTCATGTATAACTAAAATTGTTATTTGTTTTAAGATAAAATTGTTATCTTATTTCTTCTAATTCAATCTTGTCATAGACCGCGGGTGTCAGCTGCTTTGTGCAAGGCTGACACCAGTTCCTTCACCATTCGTGGGTGTTGATGTCACATGGTCGCTGCCATCTTTGATCCAGGCGGCACCCCCATGATGTCATCTTAGGGTGCCTCGACAGCCAGGGCTTCAATTCTGGTTGGATGTGTGGTTCAACAATCTAAGGCTGTATTCACACACACGTATAGGGGACATACATACACCGCAATGGCCTCATGGTGCCTTATGCTGTACCGTTCTGTAGCCCGTAGAAAGATAGGACATGCCGTGTGCTGTGTATTTCTATGGAGAGGGGCAGGTGTGAGCAGCGCTGTGGGGGCAGGGAGGGGAGGCAAGGACGTGGCAGTGGCCGCGGGTGGGAGGTAGCTGTGTTGTTGGGTTGGCAGTGTCAGGCTGGATACGGGAAGCAGGTGGGCATGGGAGCAGGAGGAGGTGCGTAGGAGGGCCAGGAGAGCAGCGTAGATAATTTTGACTCTGACATCCATCCCGGGCCCTTAAGCAACATGGGCCCTGTTGTTACATCACAGCATTTGCATTACCCCACATGCAGACCACATTCAGCCTGGGTCACAAGCGTCGGATAATGCTTTCTACAAAATTATCTACACTCGCTTCTCTTCAATCCGGTAAGCTACTACTAAACATGCATTTGCACATAACCTTAGGACCTTGAGATGAATCTGATATATACCCTAACGTGATTATAAACATAGTATCCCTTAGGCTGCACCTCTCCCACATGCTATGTTACTATGTGCTATTATGCTTGAGTGCTTTTATGCTACATTCTTCTGTAATATGATGTATTTTACAATATGTTATACCCATCTATATACCTATTCTATTTCAGCTTTTTCCTCTATCTCATCGCAATCTCTATTGTGGTACAACAATATGTAATGCTTTCTGTATCTTCCTTTTAAAAAAAAAAAGATTACAATAATCTCTGTCATCATAACTTATGGATTTTTTTGTATTCTCTGTATGTTTTGTATATAGGCATTGAGATCACTATCTAATTTATATATTCCACCCTCCACCACTACTATTGATTTCACTTTACATGTTATTCACAGCATCTTAGGAAGGTCACATTTTGACCGAAACGTCATATGAGTTTGAGTGGATTGTTATGAGAATTAAAGCATCTATAAAAATACATCAAACTAAATGCCATCTTCTCTAATCTATTGACTACAAGGGGCTCTTTGACTATTGTTTTTTGGGGTCTCTTTAACTATGTGACCATTAGAAACAAAGGGGCTCATGAATATTGGCTACTGGGGACTTCATAACTATTGCCTATTGTAGACTCAACTATTGCCAACTGGAGACACCATAACTACTGGTTGTGTGACCATTGGTGAGCCCATGACTATTGGCCACCGGGGGCTGTGTGACAATTGTAAATGGAAGCTCTGTGATTAGCATCCAATTCGCTTGACATCATGAGAAAATAGTGGTGTTTGTTCTTTGGCGATGATCTGATATTCGTAGCATATAATTTCATAAAATTCATAGATTTATTAAAGTTGGTCATAAATAAAAAAAACTGGACATCGCATTTTGCGCCCACAAACTTAATGCTTCATCAGCTCAATATAGATGGCAATCAACACGGAAGTGTTACATTTAATTCCGGAACTAAGCGTTACATGGTATCAATAATGCAACATTGTAGTACAGTGGTGGGAACCCGTTTGGCTCCAGGATATGCCATCCTATTTATGGGTCTTTTCAAAACCCATTACATATTATCCAATCATGTTTATAAACCTTATATTCATTTTTATCATCGTTATTATGGCGATCTGTTCTTAATCTGGACAGGTTCGTCAACAGAGGCCGTTGAATTTTTTGGATATCTAAACAAAAATGATTGGGGGTATCTCTTAGACCATCAAGAAAAAACAATCACGTCTTTAGATTTGGAATTGAACATTGGACATTGTGGCTGATGGCTCTAAAAAGACATCCATTTTCTTAAAAAAAGTTT
The DNA here is from genome assembly GCA_019512145.1 of Engystomops pustulosus. NCBI lineage: Eukaryota > Metazoa > Chordata > Amphibia > Anura > Leptodactylidae > Engystomops > Engystomops pustulosus. Next base: position 159,708,230 of record CM033642.1, read on the forward strand.
AAATGAATAGCTATTTAAACTATAAAAGCTCACATCTGAAGAAGTGGAAAGACAATATGCCATAAAGTCAGTATAAAAGAGTGGGAAAAATTGTACTGACCCTAACACTTTTAAAAGCCAAGCATTGGTTTTAAAGAAATGGATATCCATTATGAATTTTAAAAGAGGGCTACCCCAAAACCAAGGATTTAACACAACAGGATTGTTTGATATAAAAAAAATAATAAGATACCCCAAACAGAAAAGGGAGAATACATTGTCATTTATTATGTGGTACAATAACAAACATAGAGATTGAAAAGATTTTAAAAATACATTGATATCTGTTGGAAAAAGATGAAATTTTGAAAACAATTATTCCAGATAATACTCTTACCTTTATGCTGTTTTAAGAAAAAAGATAAGGCACTATCCCCTGAGAATATTCCAAAAATTAAAAAATGCAAGTTAATTAAACTTTGTTAATGCTGTCTAAATATTTATAATAATGCAACCCATTTTAAATCCTTTGTCACTCAAGAAATCTTTCCAATTAAGACTAGGGTATCAATCTAATTATGTGATGTACCTTATTGAGAGTCCATCCGGTCTCCAATATGTGGGTAAGAACAACACAGATGTTGCCATGTCTTAATGGACACAAGGGTAATATAAAAAAGGGTTACATGCATTATGGCCTATCAAAACATGTTTTATTTAAACACCAACAAAAATTAGAAACTCCAATTGATTACATTCCTGGAGATATACATATAGTTCTGTCATGTAGTTTATTTACAACTTCTAGCTCAACATGCCACCGTAGTTCTGAATGCGTTCCATTGCCGATCAAGTTTTGTATGTGGGTCAGTAGATTATCTTTGCGTGCGCTCCACACATAGAGTGAGTTCCATATTAATTTATAATTTCTAAAAGTTTTTACTGACAAGCATATATTAACTATATAATATATAGACCAGTAATGGCAAACCTTTTAGAGTCAGAGTGCCCAAACGACAACCCAAACCCACTCATTTATCACAAAGTTCCAACATGACGGTTTTAATCACTGACCCTGCTCTCTTATAGCTTTCAATCATATCAGTGTCCTGAGGTAACCAATATAGTAGCTTGAAGGAGGACAAATTCAAGCTTTAAAATAGCATTGAGTGGAACAAGTCCAGGGCCAAGTAGATACTTTGAGTCCTCTTTGATAGCCTGGGTGCCCACAGAGATGGCTCTGAGTACCTTCTGTGGCACCCGTGTCTTAGGTTTGCTACCACTCATATAGACAATCGTTAAGTAGTTTTTTTCTGAATAGCTTTGATAACATTTGCATTATTGATGCCTTGTAACTATTAGTTCCAGAATTAAATGTAACACTTACGTATTTCCTATTTATAAATGAAAGTGATAATTTTCATGTGTACTGACTGGATGAAGTGTCTGGTTTGTGGATGCAAAACGCATTTCCAGATTTTTATTTATGACCAATTTGAATAAATCTATGAATTTTATGAAATTATATGCTACAAATATCAGATCAGCGCCATAGAGCAATGTCTCTTTTTCTTGTGGTGTCAAGCGAATGGCATGCTCAGTCTCAACCTAAACATATTTTGGGATTGTAAAAACTGGAGGTGACATTGGGTGGATGAGGCACCAATCCAAACAATTGGACAGTGTTCTGCCTGCCCGCACAACCTTCGAAAATGAGCTCGATAGGTGTGGTGCTATTTTTAACAGAGAAATGCATTTATTTTACACTAGGGTGCCCCCCTGTTTTCCTTTAATCATTCACAGAAAAGTAACATCTGAGATGGGCAGCCAGGAATAACTAGGTTCTTCAGACATGACACCTACTTGGTATGGCCCAGATAAAGGTTCTGTTCCTTTATCTGTCTTCCAACTGAGTCTTTCTTATGCTGCACTTTCTGTCAAGTAATGGCTCCTGCTGACTTTCTTCTGCTTTACTGTGATGATGTGTGGATAAATGTCAGCAGGCCACCCCAGCGAGAGGTCAGTTGCGTTATCTTTTAGGGCAGATACTACTGTCAGTCACATTAGAACAGACATTCAGGGACAGTGCTGCCAGACTTACAAGGGTGACATAACTGACAACCAGACATTTGTGGATAATTAATTATGCTGCCTATCACATGTGATAGCTGGGGCAAGGTGTGTCATAATTATCCTCATGGGGTGAGAGTGGCAGCATACCGGTAATCCAGCAGAATTGGAGTAAAATGTGCCTCTTCTACACAGGTGCCTGTCAGTCTTCAAACAGATAGCATTGTGAGAGTTCACCAAGACAACAGTAAGTCATTAAAGAGTGTTGCATGAAAAATTCCTTACTTTTCAGTCTAATTATTTTGTCAAGTCAACATAGTCAGGGTGTTAACATTGTTACCACAGCCCAGCTTCAACATATACTGCAACACCATCAAATGTTTTTGGAAAAGTGTGGCTCTAAGAGTCAAGTTTAGGGAACTCCAACCAACACCTTAGTCTGCCTTCGGAGGTCCATCTGCACTAATGTATGTCAGCTTTTATAAATACTTGACAAGATGTGTTGACCCAATCGATGTCACAAATAAGTTTAATGTACACATGGCCAAGTTGCTGATCCTGTATTTGCCCCCTTTCCTTTTTGGTTGGGGCACACAAAGATTGGAAGGAAGTCTGTTTGTGTAACATGTGTGAGCATTCATACCTCTGCCAGCTCATGTCTTGAGAAGAGGAGATCAAAGAAGCAGAGAACCTGTGTGTTGCTTTCCTGCTAAAATGCCAGGACAGACAATAGAGATATCATAGTTGTCCATAATTGGGACATAATTCATAATAAGATAACCACATGGCCTTTGTATCAAAAGCCTGGCTGCATGTAAACCCAGTCCAATTGCAGAACACCCCTAATGTTAAGCCTAGACACCCCAAGTTTGGTATGGGGTGAGAGGTAGAGAGGTACTCTGATGATTGGAAGCAATAGCAAGGTTGTGCTATCTTCCAATAAAAAGTTATGGAATTTTAATAAAAATCCTGTCTGGAGTGAGGAGGAAAAGCAAACCTCTCCCTCTCAGTGACATCACAGCAGGGGGGTGTGGGTCAAAAATCTGGAAAACGTCTTGTCAATCTAGATTCTCTATTTATTTAGAAGGCTGTCCGTTCCCCTTCATGCGGTGTTCCTCAGCCAAGATGACTCTCTATCTCATATTAAGTGTAATTTGTTTCCTTATCCAATAACTGTTTGTATGTATATTGTTTCGTTTTCTTTTAATCTGACAAGTTTATGTTTTGAGTGTATTGTACTTCTATGTATTTTAAATTGTTAACTTTAATAAGCCTCTGCGAATAGCCTTTAAGAATCTTAAGTTTCTGAAGGGATTACGTTACCAGGTTAACACAGAATATGTAGTGACTGCATACAGGGGTGTACCAAGCCTGTCTGCTGCCTGAGGCGAGCCATAGAGAGACGCCCCCCCCCCCCGCCAAAATACATACAGAGTACCACCATGTAGTATAAAATGCATACAGCATATCACCATGTAGTGCAAGATAGATACAGTGTACAGCCATGTAGTATAAAATTCATAGAATACCGTCATTTAGCAGAAAACATATACAGCCAGGGCCCCCATTGAATGTAGTCCAGACAGGGAACAGTAGCATACCCCCCAAGCCAGCAATGACTGTATACAGCTCCCCCCAAAGCAAGCAATCACTGTATACATATATATCACACACACATATCACAAATTTCACACATATATATATACAAACCTATTTCATGTTATACCTGTATATACAGTATATACGCATTACACCTATATCTACACCCTTTACATGGTATACCTGCATATACACATACATGGCACCTATATATACACACCTATTACATGTTATACAACTATATACACACATATATAATACATTACACCTATATATACAGCTATTACAAGTCATACCTCTATATACACACGCATTACACCTATATATATATACAGCTATTTCATGTCAAACCTCTATATACACACAAATTACACCTATATATACTGCTATTACAAGTCATACCTCTATATACACACGCATTGCACCTATATATACAGCTATTACACGTCATACCTCTATATACACACGCATTACGCACACATATATATACACTCACTGGCCACTTTATTAGGTACACCATGCTAGTAACGGGTTGGACCCCCTTTTGCCTTCAGAACTGCCTCAATTCTTCGTGGCATAGATTCAACAAGGTGCTGGAAGCATTCCTCAGAGATTTTGGTCCATATTGACATGATGGCATCGCACAGTTGCCGCAGATTTGTCGGCTGCACATCCATGATGCGAATCTCCCGTTCCACCACATCCCAAAGATGCTCTATTGGATTGAGATCTGGTGACTGTGGACGCCATTTGAGTACAGTGACCTCATTGTCATGTTCAAGAAACCAGTCTGAGATGATTCCAGCATTATGACATGGCGCATTATCCTGCTGAAAGTAGCCATCAGATGTTGGGTACATTGTGGTCATAAAGGGATGGACATGGTCAGCAACAATACTCAGCTAGGCTGTGGCGTTGCAACGATGCTCAATGGGTACCAAGGGGCCCAAAGAGTGCCAAGAAAATATTCCCCACACCATGACACCACCACCACCAGCCTGAACCGCTGATACAAGGCAGGATGGATCCATGCTTTCATGTTGTGGACGCCAAATTCTGACCCTACCATCCGAATGTCGCAGCAGAAATCGAGACTCATCAGACCAGGCAGCGTTTTTCCAATCTTCTACTGTCCAATTTCGATGAGCTTGTGCAAATTGTAGCCTCAGTTTCCTGTTCTTAGCTGAAAGGAGTGGCACCCGGTGGGGTCTTCTGCTGCTGTAGCCCATCTGCCTCAAAGTTCGATGTACTGTGCGTTCAGAGATGCTCTTCTGCCTACCTTGGTTGCAACGGGTGGCGATTTGAGTCACTGTTGCCTTTCTATCAGCTCGAACCAGTCTGCCCATTCTCCTCTGACCTCTGGCATCAACAAGGCATTTCCGCTCACAGAACTGCCGCTCACTGGATGTTTTTTCTTTTTCGGACCATTCTCTGTAAACCCTAGAGATGGTTGTGCGTGAAAATCCCAGTAGATCAGCAGTTTCTGAAATACTCAGACCAGCCCTTCTGGCACCAACAACCATGCCACGTTCAAAGGCACTCAAATCACCTTTCTTCCCCATACTGATGCTCGGTTTGAACTGCAGGAGATTGTCTTGACCATGTCTACATGCCTAAATGCACTGAGTTGTCGCCATGTGATTGGCTGATTAGAAATTTAGTGTTAACGAGCAGTTGGACAGGTGTACCTAATAAAGTGGCCGGTGAGTGTATATATATATATATATATATATATATATATATATACATATATATACAGCTATTTCATGTCATGTCTCTATATATACACGGATGACACCTATATATATGTGTATGTGTGTATATATATATATATATATACACAGCTATCAGCTATTACATGCCATACGTCTATATACACACACATGACATGTTTTACACACATATACACATGACAAAACACATATAAACAGGGAACACACACACAAATATACACATGACAAGACACACACATGTATATACACAGGGAAGACACACACACAGGTATATACACAGGGAAGACACACACACACGGGTATATACACAGGGAAGACACACACACATGTATATAGACAGGGAAGACACACACACAGGTATATACACAGGGAAGACACACACACAGGGAAGACACACACATATACACATTACACTTACCTGATATCCAGCAGGAGGTCCAGGTCAGGCAGGGGAGACATCATGGCAGTGGATGGAGCTGTCTCCTCTGTGCTGCAGGCCCGGGCTGGTGGGCGGGGCTTCCCCTGTCAGCTCTGCCCGGGCTGCACCTCCAGGGAGACCAGCCACAGGTTTGAATGTGGCGCTCCCACTCCTCCTCCTCCTCGCTCCTCCAGGCTGCTTCTGCACTAGTGACACAGAAAGCGCTAGTAAGCGCTTCCTATGTCACAGCAGCGCCGCACAGGACGTCCTGCGCGGTGCTGTCAGCAATGGTACTTGCATCTGAATGATGCAAGTACTATTGTAAGTAGTAGTGGAGCAGCCAGGCAGCCTGCAAAATGCCGCCCCTCCACCAGCAGGAGGCGTGCCGCCCTGAGGCGAAAGTCTCAACTCGCCTCATGGCAGGTGCGCCCCTGACTACATATTCTGTGAGAATCATCAGTGGGCATTGTCTGTGTGGTTGAGGTGTCTACAGTCTTCTTACTTAATAAGTAATTTGTGGGTGGTGGCAGTGAGTTGGTTTGGGTGCTGAGTGTTTGGGGGGTATATTTAGCATAAAGACACCATTTTGTCCAAGTGGGTGGAGCTTAAAGGCTAAATTCTGAGACTCCATAGAGTAGATGCACCCTGTGGTTGGACGCCAGAATGGTAGTTCATCACATTAATGATGCATGTATACAGGACTTCTCTTCTGTTTAAATCTGACGTAATCCAACTCCAGGCCTGGGGACTTAGGACAAGAACAATGAGGATAAAAAGAAGGACTTGAACACTCTGGAATCTGGCAAATAAATGGGTATTTTATTAACCCAAGTGTCTGGAGAGCAGATGGACCTAAAAAGAGCTGCCTCTGTGTATACTTTAACTTGTCTTGTGCCAGTTTGGCGCCAGTACCCTAATTTCAATTCCCCAAATACATGAGATATTTTAGGATGTTGAGATATTCCTGGTTTATCATATGTAAACAAGCACATCACCAGCTTGCTAAGGGTCTTCAAGTTCAGCTTCTCTGGTTTAGCATTTGGAAGATCCATAAGCCTCTTAATTTTCAAGGTTTTAAAATTGAAATTACTATTCTGATCGAACATCCCGAGATGCACTGCAGCTCAGGTAAGCCAACATGTAGGCCTGAAGCTGGTTAAATCTATCCAAAAACAACAGATGCTGCAGTTTATTACCCACTAACTTAAGGGAGATTTGGTCCCCAACATGTATCCATCAAAAAGCAATTGTAATCAGACTCCGTAGAGTCCGTAGAGTGGAAGTTGATCCATTAAATTATTATACCACAGTGATTGCACTTAGGTACATATGTTATAGTTATTACTAATGTGGAAAGTGACTTCAAAAATATTTTTCAATGACCAATTATACCCAGAAAGAATGTGAAATATATTTTATAGTAATAAAAGGGAAGGTTACTGCAATATACAATACATATAAAATACAATATAAAATACAATATTCCACAAGCAATTGTAGCTAGTTAGATAATATAATGGATTTCCAGCTGACTAAAGTGTGACCCCAATATAATATTATTCCACAAGCAATTGTACCCAGTCAGATAATGCAATGTAGTTCACACTTACTAAAGAAGAAGGTGAGTCAAGAGATATTTTTCAATAACCACTTAAAACAGGGCAGATAATGCAGTGTATATCACACTAACTAAAGGGGCAGGTGAAGAGAATATAATATTATTCCACAAGCAATTATAGTCAGCAGGGTATCTACAACCCATAGATCATGGGAAGCAGCTTCTGCAGCAGAAATAAACAGCCTGTTTTGTCATTTTTCTTGTAGATAATATGAATTCATATTTTACTTCATTATGAGCAATTCTACAGATCATGCAGTAAGTTCCATTTTTTAAATTGTGTAGATTACAACTTTTTATTGAAAGTCCTGCCAACAGCCCAATACTGTCAGCCACAAGACTATCACTTCCTATCCCTCCCACTGTCCTTACAATCTGCTTTGTGCTTGCACACAATGTTTCCCCTTATGTTCATTCAATAAGTAAATGACAAAGATCGCATGGTGTCAGGCATTTATAGTGGCTGTGAAAGTCTATGACATCACACTGAGTGGGTGTCTGCTGATTGGCTATCTGCAAGAGTGAGGTTATCATTATCAGATGACTGGCAACTAAAATGAAAATGAAGCCAAGTCACTTAAATTTATGTCACTGCCTGCGCTATAGTGGGAGGGGGATGCTGTTCCTGAAGCTATACACTTTCAGCCAGGTTTTGAAACATCTGAACCACACTCTGCATTTAACTGACCACAACATCCATGGCCTCCATACTAGAGTAGGAGTTTTTATCGGACTGTAATTCTGACAAAACAGGGAAGAATTCTGAACCTCTGTGCCTGTCTACATACCAGATTTGCGCAAGGTTGCAAGACACAACTGGATTGCAGTCTCTCCATTGGATAAGCGCACAGTACAAATAAAAAGCAGACGCCCACAAAACAGACAAGGTAAGGTCAAACAAACTGGGTGTTACATGAAGTAATATGATGTCAGTAGACTGCTGTAATGTTCATTAATTAAAGGGGTTGTATGTAAAAAAAAACCTTGGTGGCCGTAAGTTGGCTGCTTAAAAAATAAATAATTACTTACTTTCCGGCTATGCCATCTCTACCATCAGTGCCCCATGTAAACAGAGGCACGGAAGCCAGACGAGGTGGCCGACAACGCCCACCCGTCCCGCATATACAGTGACAGGGAATAGGGACAGATGGGTGCAGGACACCAGGAGGTAAGTGAATGTGTTTTTTTTTAAGCGGCCCCCTCCCGGCCACCAAGGTTTTTTCTTAGTCTCGAACAACCCATTTAATAATGATAGTGCTATACTGCATAATAATTACTTTGGAGGGGGTGCTGCTGTGCTGGCCTGTCTTTGAGACAGATCTGTAATGGTCTGTCTGTGCAGTAGTATTCCATTATTCGGTCAGTGTAATCAATCACCCCCAAGGTTCAAGTACCCTAGAAGGTCAAAAAGTACAGTAAAAATTTTATTTGATTAGGAATTTTTTGTCCAGCTTTCCAGTACATGGCATGGAATATGAAAGGGTGTCACAAAGGAGGACAATTTATTAAGCAGAAAACAAGCCATCGTTCTGCTTTGTACAGAAAAATGAAAATGAAAAACCTATGAAGGGTTAAAAGTCATTACCACATTGTAATTATCATTGCCATTAAAAAAGTGGATTCAGATGTATAGAAGAGGTTTTGTGTTGGTTGATATGTTTGGATATTTTATGTTTATAAAAAAAATAAAACATTTTAAAAATTAAAAAAACTAAATGGACTAGCTAGTGTGAATTAAAATCTATGAAAATATATTACTTAGGAAGGCAGGATGGAATCTGGACTAAAAAAAAGATGTTCTAATACAAGGTTGACAGAAAGAAAATGAAATTTACTCACTTTTTACAGTGAGCCTATCACCTGGTACCTGATTTCGACACCTTGTTATCTCATGTTACTAACTATCTGTTAGCTGTTTCTGTTTTTACTCACTCACTTCTGTAAACTTCCTCATAGACACAACATAAGCTTGTCATTTTCCTTCCATCAAAATCCAATCCTACAATCCTTAAGTAGCAATTTTGGTAGCACCTTACTAAACCTTTCAGCCACCAGCTGATTCTGTTGAGCAGAACCAAACTACAAAATTCAGAAAACCATGGCAAGAGAGTTGATTGACTGCTGAACAGCCAATCAATCAGCTTTCAGCCCCTTAGCAACCACAATCATTACCATACAGTGCATGGCTGTGATTGTTCAGGTAGGACATGTGACCATGCTGTATAAGAGCCAGTGTGTCACATGTCCTGGTACCATTACAGACAGTAGACAGAGCTAGGGGTTGTGTTGACCCTTTTCAGGGCAGATAGAATAGGGAGAGGTAGAAAGCTGAAGTACTGGATGTTGCTACTCATAGGTTCTATAGTGCAGGCCCACTGTTAGTACTACTCATATCATACAGTGCCACTCTTAGTCCTAATTGCATTTACAACATCTTACACTACTACCTTACAGTAACTATCTTAGTATTATTTGCATCATACAGTACTACATTATAGTACCAGTCTTTGTGCTATTTGCATCATATAGTACTATGTTATTGTAGCAGTCTTGGTGAAATTTTCATGCAGTACTACATTATAGTACCAGTCTTTGTGCTATTTGCATCATTTAGTACTATGTTATTGTAGCAGTCTTGATGAAATCTTTATACAGTACTACATTATAGTACCAGCGTTAGTAATATCTGCATCTTACAGTAGTATGTTACTATACCAGTCTTAGTACTATTTGCTTCATACAGTACTGTGTTACAGTACTACTGTTAGTGAAATCTGCATCATACAATACTACATTACATTACCAGTCTTAGTAACATTGCAATCAAAGGTGGTGGCTAGGGAGCTCCAGGCAGCCAGCAGAAGATCAGAAAGGTTGCCAATGCGCAGCAGGCAGCCCATAGCCATAACGTTGCCTGCTTCTGCCCACCTTCTCCAAGGACTTAGCACACAAAGGTCAGGCCACAGGGTGTCTCCAGCGTGGCATTTTTCTCCCTAGGTGCAGAAGACAGAATGTGTGTCATTTGCACGCTGTGCCAACAGTCCTTAAAGAATGGACAAATATCAGCACTATGAGCATCTCATGTTTGACCAGGCACCTGAAAAGTAAACATGAGATGCAGTTGATAAGATATAATAAAATAGCTTGGAAACACCGAAGGCTCCCTGCTTGAAAAGTCTCAGCCTCTCCCACTTCCTCCTGAATGAGAAGGCGACCCGTCTCCCTGCAAATAGAAGATGAGACGCCACCCCCACTACCACCAGCAGTGCTACCATCACCATGACCAATCTTTCAGTCCCTCAAATGGAAGTTTGGCCATCTCACACATGACCTCTGGTCCTGAATAGGAGCATTTCCAAATTGCTGGCGTTTAAAATGCTACCATTCAGGTTGGTGGAGATGGACAGCTTTAAAGATATTCTGGCTAAAGCTGCCCCACAGTATGTAATTCCTATCCCCCATTACGTTTCTTGGAATGCCATCTTCACCATACACCAACAGGTAGTGGACAAAATCAGGTGTGCACTGCAAGATTCTATTTGTCCCAAGGTGCATGTCACAATTGACACATGGACGTGTAAACATAGGCAGGGGACTTGACATCTCCTTAACTGCCAACTGGGTTAATGTAATATTACTAGGTTGATGGAAAAAAATATTATTTTGTAAAATATTTATTCCCTTTATCTCTGGTACCTGATTTTGACACCTTGTTATCTTATATTACTTACTTTTAATGCATTATTTTATTGCATTTCCACTTCTGCAAAGTAACTGATAGACACAAGATAACTTGTCATTTTTCTTCCAACAAAATCCATCCTACTAAAGTAAAAATGTCTGTAGCATATTACTAAACCTTTCAGTTACCATTTAATATTTGTCTGTTTTCCATTCATGACATAAAATATTTGTCAATTTTCCACTCATGATATAAAATGTCAGTCCATCAATATAACTATCCAGATGCTAGTTTTTGTTTATTTATTAGCATCTCTAAGTTTATATTTTTTGGAAGAAACCTTTAACCCCTTAGTGCTAATGTGCGGGCTCCTGCGATTAGTGCTCAGAGCCATATGGCTACGGCGTGGAGGCGATGGCGTGGAGGCGATGCCATTTCGGCTCTGCACCGGAGCCAAGCTGGGATCGGTGGTTGCGACATTTAACTTGCCTTTGGAGGGTCTTTCCCTCACGATCAGCCCCCCGGCGCCGTTTTTGGGGTGCACAGACTGTTGCTATGGCAACCCTGGGCTCCTATTAGGACCCCAGAGCTGCCTGCTGGCAGTGCCTGAAAGATGGCATCTATGACATCATTCTAAAGACACAGTGTCAGCCTATTTATATGCATAGGCTGACACTGCTAATACCCTGCAATATATCAGTATTGCAGAGTATTATCATGAACAAGCAACCAGATGATTGGTTAAAAAAAAGTCTAAATCATAACACAAACCCCACACATATATGGTATTACCGAGTCCATAACAATCCATAGAATAAAATTAAAGGGGTATTCCGGGAATATGAACGTCTGACACAAAAACCCATGATGATATAAATAAATGAATACAACAATACTCAATGTCATTAGTCACAAAATGGAGCTTAAATAATTTGATTTTATGATTTACAAAATTTATGGCCTCTCTAAAGTAGGTGGAGTTATCACTAAGATGGCTGCCACTGGAAACTACAAGTTCCATGATCCTTTAGTTCTCAATAACTCCTCCTACCACTTATGCTCTGCTCCCAGTGATGATATAACAGACTTTCTTGCTCTGTTACCATAGTAATGATGTGTAACTGCCATCACCACAACACTGGCCATACTGGATGCACTGCAACCAACTGACTGCAGCCAAACATAGTGGTGATCACATGACCTGCCCAGGCAGAAACAGGACATGTGATGTGGACATGTGACCAGCGGCCATCTTCTGTCCTGCAACGGACCACGCGGAGGAAATTAACGTACTGATTAAAGGGCCAGTAGCATTTTAATTCTTCATTACAGTCTATGTCAGCAGCATTTTCTGCTAAGGGGAGCAAAATTTTAAATAACAACTAATTACATATTAGCTCATATTTTGAGTGCCCATTTGTATATGAATTATGCTGATTCCTGGAATACCCCTTTAAATATTTATTGAACCAGTACAATGAACGCCATAAAATAAAAACCTTTAAAAACCTGCCAAAAATTATGACTTTTATCAATTGAATGCCACAAAAAAATGCAATAAAAGTCATCAACAAAACATATGTACTCCAGAATCATACTGTTGCAAAGTACAACATGTCCTGCAAAAAACAAGCCATCAACCAGCCAAAAAAGTAAAATGTTATGCCACTTGCAAGATGACGAAGCAAAAATGATACATTTTTCCCCAGGTTAGGGTTTTATTTGGCAAATTTACTATAAGAATCCCTTTGGGTTAAGTTCAGTATAAATATATCTACCACAATGAGTAGACCCAATTCATGTAAAGTAATATTTTTGTTATTATCAAATAAAACATTTTTTTTATCTAAAGATTGTGTCTGTAAGTATAACTTAGCATCAATCCTTTTTAATTAATTCACTGATTTCTTGTATTCATTAGAAATGTTCTTAAAGCTGTTTATATACGTTTTGTCCCATACTGCATAAGTAATTTACAGTCCAGCTATTAAACGTATCTTGGCTGATAACAGAATGTGTGACCACAATATAAATTCCTATAATTTTCTCTCCTATATAGTCACATAAAATGTATTTCTTCTAATTGGCTGCATGTTTTATTGATGTCAAAGAATGTGCGAACATATTTTTTCTTTTAGATGAATGCATTACTTACATCCAGAATTCACCATTGTTAATTGTAATAAGTTAAAGGTGGCATTAGGTAGTCAGGCTGGCTGAGTCCTGGGTACTGTACAAGTGATATACCGAGCAGTATATTAATGCTGAATAAAGTTTCCTTTTCAAGCTGAAACAGATTACTTTGTACTTGACACATCATGTCTCTGGGATTCTTGCTGAATTTTAAATAAGACAAGAGCAATAAAACGTTAAACTATTGGATATAGGATTCACCTATTCAATTACTCTCAACACTGTCATTTCACTTCAGTGAAACAAGGAGGAAGGGTTGAATTAATTGGTCTGTACTTTACTACAGGTCCAATTATAGAAACCTATTGGTACCCAGGACTAATATATATATACTGCTGTGAAGGAAATTGTGTGAAATTGTAACAGGTTTCAAATATAATAACGTAGAGCATGAATCAAGGTCGATAGAGCAGCCTAAAGAGAGATATTGTCTTTTTGAAAGACATTTTCTGTTTCCTAGCTCAAAATATATATGTAATCTTCAAATTTTATTTTTCTCTATGTTACTTTAGACATGAAATGAAAAGAACTAGCATTAATGGAATAAATTAATTTGTGAAAAAAGAGATGTACAATGGCTGTATACTGCTATATATAGTTACTGTACCCTTTTGGTGACTTCAGGAAAGAAAAGTAACATTCAAATATACAACTGAGTAAAAGTATGAATCAAATATAGAGCAATGCATATATATTTTATAACATTTTACAATATGTCTTCACTTAATGTATCTTTAATAAATACTATAAACTGAAATGTGTTATCCAGCGCAAAACATGATATACTGTAAGTTCATATTAAATTCTCCATGGGATGATCTTTATGCATACTTATATATTTGTTCTATATAAGTGGAATCAAGGGTTGATAGCTTATTAGTAGCAACACCTTGTTGATTATTAGTAATGAGCGGGTTTGAACCACTAAATTTGGGTACGTATCAAATGGTGGTACGGACCCATTTTATTTACAGCTTAGCAGTCAATTTAGCCCAACCACAGCTAAGCCCTATCAGCATGGTTGTGATTGGCCAGGCGGGACATCCAAACCTGCTGTTTAACAAGTAGAGTCACATGTCCCAGCGTCATTACAGAGAGGGGAAGGCTGCACTGTAGGGACAGTGAGGGAAAGAATAGAGCATCCTGAATCTCAGGGCAGATAGGGAGGGAGAGATAGCTGTGAGGCACAAAAAGAAATTTGGTACCTGTTCTGACTTACATAAAATTTAACTATAAGAATAAACCTATAGAATCTTGTACGTAACCCTGGGGACTACCTATACGTTTTTTCAAAGTAGCAGTGTAAGTTTTCTGCATCCATAATCAACAACCTGCACATACATTCTCACTGGAAGCACATGTGTCAGTTTTCTGCTCCACAAACCATGCTCCATGAAAACGTATATTTTTGCAAAGAAGCAGTATTGGTTTTCTGTTTCCGAAGGCACAAGCCGTGTCACTTTTCTGCATAGGTATACATCACAAAATTGCACATATGTGATCAATGTGTTCAATGCAAGCATGTTTTTTTGCTAAGTAGCAATTTCATTGTCAGGATTAGGATGGCAGTACCGATGATGGCATCATCAGCGCTGATCATATTGGTAGCATATTGGAAGCAGTGCAGCACAAGACATATGTCCTTCATTGAGGCCCACTCATTGATGGTGAAGCACTGTCGGTAAGCACTTTGAATTACCCGGGCATGCTGCAGCTGGAACTCAACAATTGCCTTCTGCTGCTCATACACCCTTTACAGTAGATGTAAAGCGAAATTTCAACTGTTTGGGACATCACATATCAGGCAGGGGGGGGGGGGAAGCCAAAGTTCCTCTGCATTGCAGAAAGGTGAGCAGAAGCAAGGTGAGAATGGAGAAAGTGCATACAGAGGGCACACACTTTATGCAGAATGCCTGTGTAATTGACCAGGAAGCTTTGCACCACCAAGTTAACCCATTCATAACCAGGCCCTTTTTTGTTTTTGTATTTCCATATTTTACTCCCCACCTTCAAAAATCTACAACTTTTTTATTTTTCCATGTAAAGAGCTGTGTGAGAGCTTGTTTTCTATGTAACAAATTGCACTTCATGGTGATGGTATTTAGTACTCCATGTCATGTACTGGGAAGTAGGGAAAAAATTCCAAATGCAGTGAAATTGGTGAAAAACCGCATTTGCATCGTTTTCCTGTGGGCTTGCATTTTACTGCTTTTCCTAGCGCCCTGAAGGACATGTCTACTTTATTCTTTGGGTTGGTACGATCACTGGGATAACAAATTTGTATAGGTTTTATAATGTTTTAAAACATTTAACAATGAAAACCTCCTGTTTTGCCATCCTCTAGCGCTAATAACTTTTTCATACTTCACTGTACGGAGCTGTGGTTGCTGTCATTTTTTGCGAAGTTGTTGAAGTTTTCAATGCTACCATTTTTAGGACTGTATGATCTTTTGATCACTTTTTATTGAATTTTTTATTTTTTTTCAAAATGGCAAAAAAGTGCCACTTTTGACTTTGAGTGCTATTTTCCGTTACAGGGTTAAACACCATAAAAAAAGTTGTTATATTTTGATTGTGCGTTTTCAGATGCAGCGATACTTAATGTGTTTGAGTTTTACTGTTTATTTATATTTATGACTTAAGAGAGGTGATTGGTACTTTAACCCTACGTTATCTACACTACAGTATGGCAGTATATGGGGATTTTCATACTCATTCATTACAATGTGCAAATCACAAATTGTAATGAATGGGTTTAAACGAGACAGCCTTGAGTTTTTGTAAGGCCGAAGCTCTCATGTCAACCGATCGCCACTCCCCAATGATGTTAAGGGGGTGTGACGATCTTCACCGATCTTTAGCTTTGCTTGTGATGATGGACAGGTTAACAGCGATCGCGGGTGTTACCGGTAAGTGTTTGCAATATGTGTTGTCAAGGGGGATCTGTCTCATTTTTCTTTCCAAGTGTCAAATACAATGTTCAGAAGCTTAATAAAAGTGTATGTAAATCTGTATCCTGTTAATCTAACCACACTGTCACCCCACAGAACTAGATGGATCATAATATGTATGCCTAGATAGTCCCCGCCCACACTCTGGGATTTTGCACCGAATCTTTACTCAGTGATAGGAACTAAAACAGCAATAAAACTGAGTACAGCTGTAAAGTAAAGGGTAAAAATGATCTTTATTGTGTTAACATCACTAGGGAATTGAAATTTGAGAATTTTCTTTAAATGTGCTGTATGTAGTCTGTTTTTAGTTGTCAATGTATGGTTTCTTAATTATTGTTAAATGTCATTATGTGTGTAATATATTTTTATGTTGTAATATGTACAGTATTACCGCTTGTAATCAGACCCCTTAGAGTTCAAGTACCCTAGGGGGGCTGAACGGGACATCATTATTGTTCATTCTCAATTGGGGCTGAATTTATAATATAATATAGGATAGAAGTTATAATGTAGGATCACATAATATTACAAAGGGATTTGTGGAGGCCTGGTCTGACAAATGGCTAATGAGGTTTATTTGTAGATAAATGTAAGGTAATGTAATGGTAAATTTAAAAAAGTAAACTTAAAATGATGGGATATATCAATTGAGACAACGATTGTCATGATAAGGACATAGTTTTGCCTTGATACAAATTACTGGTCAAATAAAAGATGCATTTTTAAACAAGGTGAGTGCAACCTTCTTTGTCGTTATATACGTTTTGATTCCAGAGGCCAAAGGACACAATTTCATTTCACATGGATTCTGTATAGAATTTAGGGGCTCAAAATCTATATAGTACATTTCAATAGTTATTTCTGCTGCATAGACATAGATTTTGGAATACCTTGTTCTCAACTATGGAACCTTAGCAAAGATCTCTGTGTCAAATATTCTTTGTTGGACCACTAATAGCCCACTAATGGGGTAGAAAAGGAGGCACCCTCAATAAATTAGCACTAAAGGTTTACATATAATTGTTACACTGCATGGCTCCTTGTAGCCACCTTTGGCACTGATAGTTTAGTTTTTTATTAGTTTGCGTTTGTCTTAAATCTTCTATTGCACAGCCCAAACTATTTCAGGCTGCTGTCCACTTACTTTATTATACCATTTATAATATCATATAATTTATGTATGTATTATTGTCGAATGTATTTTGTTGCTGAAGATTTTAGATTGCATGTTCTGATGGTCCCCCCTGGCTAGGAAGCCTATATGTTATCTAAGCTTGTGGCACACATATTTTGTTTCTGTTCGGTGTGCAGAAAATGAAAAACAATATTTCTACCTTTTCATGGTACACTGACTTCCATTAGAGACACCTGAGAATCTGAGTCAATAAATGTGCAAGTCAATGTATGTATGCGTTTCCACTGAAACTTTCCTTACATGATGATCAAATAGAAATCGGTATCATTTATATAATTTTATGATTCCATCAGAATAGAAAAGCTAAAGATAGGAAACAGGTATGACTTTATTGTTATAACTTTACATACAAGGTAATATAAGTAGTCAGGAAATGTTTATATGTTAAATAGTTTGGTATTGTACAATCTAGATGATCTTATTACGTGCTAAGACATTTATGTATGTGATCAAATAGTGTAGCAATTGACAGCATAGCACCTTAGCAGCCTAGAAACCTGATCCAGAGTCAATTGCATGCTACAGCCCAATTCAGAGGAAGCCACCCAGCCCTTAGTCGTGGACTACAATCAGCTAGTTCTACCTCAGCCAGCCTGCTACCAGGGACAGACCCTGAGCTATCAGTTTTGCTGATTTTTCATTCTGTTTTGTGATATAAAGAAATGTGAGTTGGATTCTACTGTCTCAATATGTGTCTCTGGCATGGCCATTGCCATTACCATCAAGGGCTCCCCATTTACCATCATCCCAGGACCATTACCAGACCAGAGTGCCCCAGAAGGATCTTAACAACAATGTGCCCACATTCTAACAATGTCTCTGGCAGCTCAGACGGGTGTGGGAGGATTACCATCAGCCAGGAGAGACACTGGGGCAGATTTATCGAGCTGTCTTAAAGAATATTCCTAGCTGCCATGGCAGCCAATCACAGCTCTCCTTTAAAATATTCATGAGCACTCGTAAAATAAAAGCTGAGCTGTGATTGGTTGCCATGGGCAACTAGAAATATTCTGACTTTTAGACAACTTGATAAATCTGACCCACTATGTCCATCTGGTGGTGATTTGAGCTGTAGCCTTCTCTGATTTTACAGTGGAAATTAAATAGATAAATAAGGGGCTCTTCTCCTTCCCCATCACACCCACTTTTGCACTTCCTGGCCCAGAAAACTGGCATTATTAATATCCCCCATTGTACAAAGTATTTTAAAGAATTCATAATCTAATTGAATGTTGTTTGTAGCAATGATAATCCAACAAACAAATGGATGCATTCACAGTGATAACCCCCTGCCAATTGTATTTATAAACAACCCTGGACAATGCACAAGCCCAAGGGTTCAGACTGTCACCTTTTCTGGGGACAAACGTTAGGTGTGGGCTGCAGTCTCCATGCTTTCCATTAGCGCAGTGGGAGAAGGGGGCACCACATTAAAGATGCAGGAGGATGCTATGTCTTTTGCAGTGACACGTAGCACCTGAATGGCTCAATCTCCAGCCCGGCATTGCAATTCTGCCTTACACCCAGCTGCCTTGAATGTTGTGTCCCGCAGCCTAGGTTTGGGCTGTAGTCTTGCCTATGATAGAGAACCTTTTTAAACTTTAATGGGCTATACATTGTATTGCAAAGATTTCTTTCAAAGGCCAATTCAGTCAATTTTACATAGTATGTATCAATCACGATACAGGCAGTCCCTGAATTACGTACAAGATAGGTCCTGTTGGTTTGTTGTTAAGTTGAATTTGTATGTAAGTCGGAACTATATACACTCACCGGTCACTTTATTAGGTACATCATTTTAGTAACGGGTTGGACCCCCTTTTGCCTTCAGAACTGCCACAATTCTTCGTGGCATAGATTCAACAAGGTGCTGGAAGATTCCTCACAGATTTCGGTCCAGCATTGAATGAGGAAACGAAAAAAGTGACTGGCATTAACCGCCCTCCTCCTTTGCCCAGTACTCCACTCGTGCACGCTAATACCACTTACCCTCATCTTTTTTCCCTCTTCAACTTTTTTCATTCCCCTACCCCCCTATCCTGAACCCATCCACTGCAGTAGCCCAGGAATTCGTTCTCATCAATCCGTCTGTCCACTGTCACTTCCCTCGTTATCTCACTCCTTCTTTTCCATCTAACCCCATACCCGTACTCTGAACATTTTTAACCCAACAATTCATAGGTTGTGTCACTTACGCCCGATTGAACTCAATCATTTAGCCTACACCTAAATTGTATCGTTCCTATCCCCTCCCCCCCGACGTCTGCTCTTCTACGTCCCTACCAGGCCAGTTCTTTACGTTACTTTCGGGAGACCCTCTATCCAACGCGTCTTTGTGGTTCCGCTTTCCTACCTTTCTCGGTGGATGCCCCACTATCCCACGCACTGTCCAACGCGCCTACAAGGATTTCTCTCCCTAAACACACCAAATCCATGGTGTCCTCCCATTATCATTCCCTTCCCGTTTCGACTCTCCCTATCGCCCCATCTCTCCCATTTCAACATACGGCTTCTCCTCATAGACCCGCCACCTGCATCTGCTTGAGCAAACTTTTACTCGACAGCCACTGGCGGTCGCGCCCCACTTCTCCACTGCCCCCCTACAATCATGAGGAATATTGCAAGATAAACGCCGCAGATTTGTCGGCTGCACATCCATGATGCGAAATCTCCCGTTCCACCACATCCATAGATGCTCTATTGGATGAGATCTGGGACTGTGGAGGCATTTGAGTACAGTGAAACTCATTGTCATGTTCAAGAAACAGTCTGAGATGATTCCAGCTTTATGACATGGCGCATTATCCTGCTGAAAGTAGCCATCAGATGTTGGGTACATTGTGGTCATAAAGGGATGGACATGGTCAGCAACAATACTCAGGTAGGCTGTGGCGTTGCAACGATGCTCAATTGGTACCAAAGGGCCCGAAGAGTGCCAAGAAAATTTTTCCCACCCCATGACACCACCACCACCACTGAACCGTTGATACAAGGCAGGATGGTCCTGCTTTCATGTTGTTGACGCCAAATTCTGACCCTACCATCCGAATGTCGCAGCATAAATCGAGGACTCATCAGACCAGGCAACGTTTTTTCCAATCCTACTGTCCAATTTCGATGAGTGTGCAAATGTAGCCTCAGTTTCTGTTCTTAGCTGAAAGGAGTGGGCACCCGGTGTGGTCTTCTGCTGCTGTAGCCCATCTGCCTCAAAGTTCGACTACTGTGCCTTCAGAGATGCTCTTCGCCTACCGGTTGTAACGGGTGGTTATTTGAGTCACTGTTGCCTTTCTATCAGCTCGAACCAGTCTGCCCATTCTCCTCTGACCTCTGGCATCAACAAGGCATTTCCGCCCACAGAACTGCCGCTCACTGGATGTTTTTTCTTTTTCGGACCATCTCTGTACACCTAGAGATGGTTGTGCGTGAAAATCCAAGTAGATCAGCAGTTTCTGAAATACTCAGACCAGCCCTTCTGCACCAACAACCATGCCCGATTCAAAGGCACTCAAATCCCCTTTCTCCCATTACTGAAGCAGGAGCTGGTCTTGAACGATGTCTACATGCCTAAATGCACTGAGTTGCTGCCATGTGATTGGCTGATTAGAAATTAAGTGTTAACCAGCAGTTGGACAATTGTACCTAATAAAGTGGCCGGTGAGTGTATTTTATAATTGTAATCTTAGGCCAAATTGTTTTTGGTCTCTGTGACAATTGGATTTTAAAAATGGTGGGTTGTCATAAGAATCAGGATTAACAATAAATCTTAATTGCAGACACCTTTTGATAACTGGTATAGCTGTTATTTGTAGTCTAAGACTAAAGTACAGTAAATTACCAACATCCAGAGGTCCGTTTGTAACTAAGGATCATTTGTAAGTCAGGTGTTCTTAAGTAGGGGACCGTCTGTAATGATATATTTTACATTCATATTATGTGAAAACATTAGATATGTGCTTTGTTCTTTTTAAAAATGGCAACAATTTACACCGTTTTGTATTGTTGCTGATTTAAAGAGGTATTCCAGGAATATGAATGTCTGATACAAAAGCCCATGATGCTATAAATGAATATAACAAAACTCAATGTCATTAGTCACAATATGGAGCTTAAATAGTTTGATTTCATGATTCACAAAATTTTATGGCTTCTCTAAAGCAGTGATTTTCAACCAGTGTGCCGTGGCACACTAGTGTGCCACGACAAATGGTTGGGTGTGCCGCGGGAAAAGTTCCCCAAACTATGGTGCCCCCTGTGTTTTGTTTCCCGGCAATGCGCAGCCATGGCTTCTTACAATGTAGGAGACGTGTACAATAACACATGTACAAGCTTTGAACCTCGCACGACAAAATGACGTCACCGAGGCCGGCGCATCATCCTGAGAGTGGAGAGACTCTCGCATTTGCCCACCGCCAAGGTAATGCCCACCAATAATGGTGACTATATGAACTTTTGCCTGAGTATATGAACTGTTGGCAGAATACTCAGCATATGAGCTGGTACTTTTAGTACTCCAGCAGTATACTGCATATAACAATGAGAAATGTAAAATGAGAAATACTATAGTCATGAGGCTGGAGTACTACAAGTACCAGCTCATATGCTGAATATATGAGCTGGCACTTGTACTCTGGCCTCATGGCCATAGTACTTCTCATTGTACCCCTTTATTTTGCAGTATATGAGCCACATAATAATCAGCACCATATACTAAAAACAGGGAGAAACTGAGAACTTTTGAGGAAGAGCTTTGTGTGCGTCTTTCCACCATTCCTGCCAGGATATCCCTTTTGTGTTTATCGAAACAGGCCCAGGTTTCACACTGAGTGAGTAAAATAAATTTAGAATCTATATTATTAACTATATGTATAATTTGACTGTTTTAGTGTCATTTTCTGCTATTTTGGTTGGTGGTGTGCCCCAGGATTTTCTAAGTATAAAAAGTGTGCCGCGGCTCAAAAAAGGTTGAAAATCACTGCTCTAAAGTATGCAGAGTTATGACCAAGATGGATGCCACTGGAAACTACAAGTCCCAAAATCCTTTAGTTCTCAGTAACTCCTCCTACCTCTTATGCTCTGCTCTCAGTGATGATCTAACAGGTTTTCTTGCTCTGTTACTATAGTAATGATGTATAACTGCCATCACCACAACACTGGCCATACTGGATGCACTGCAACCAACCGACTACAGCCAAAGTTAGTGTGATCACAAGACTTTCCCAAGCATGTGCAGGACATGTGATATGGACATGTGACCAGCGGCCATCTTCTTTCCTGTGTCTTCTCCGCGAGGAGGAAATTAGCGGATTGATTAAAGGGCCAGCAGCATTTTAATCCTCCATTACAGTGTATGAGAGCAGCATTTTTCTGCTAAGGGAATCAAAATATTAGTTTATATTTTAAAGACCC
The DNA here is from genome assembly GCA_019512145.1 of Engystomops pustulosus. Taxonomy (NCBI): domain Eukaryota; kingdom Metazoa; phylum Chordata; class Amphibia; order Anura; family Leptodactylidae; genus Engystomops; species Engystomops pustulosus. The sequence goes on from CM033642.1 coordinate 159,731,077, forward strand.
ACTTATATATGAATTATGCCGATTCCTGGAATACCCCTTTAAGGGTTGATGTTTGTTTTAATTCTTTGACCCCTCATATTGGAAATGAAACATTCTTCAGGATGCCTTTTAAAATGTGATTATGTTACATATGTTTTTAGATCATGACTAAAGCTGATTAGGCAAAAAGCGTCTATCTGTATTGCTGCCATGTATTCATGCATATGATGTGCCGAGTTAATGAAATGGATAACAGTTTGTATACTGGCTTTTTCCTCTGGATTTCCTTTTAACCCACTGAGCCTACAGGTTATTTCTGTGCACAGGATCAAGCGCCTTCAAGTGACGGTGAGCTGGAATATAGGCATTTTGGCCAATGTTAAACCTTTATGTTTATTTTATGGTTGTGGAAACAATATGGAAGCAAAACAGACACAAAACAGAGATGAAGCGCAAATGACGTGCAGCACCAATGCCAACGTGAAACCACCCAATGATAGCTCATATCCATATACAATATTATTTTGAGAAAATCTTGAAGTGAGGAGGGGTGATTTTTAACGGAGATGCTACTTGCTGACCCACTTTATTGCTCCGAGAATAAAATAAAGCTTTAGTTTTTCTCTCTGTGATTGTAAGAATGAAAGAAAAAAAAAACGCAATTGCTTCCTCAAAGGTGTTCCGTGTAAGTTTAAGATGGCTGACTTTTGTTTAACATCACTGCTACTTGCAGTTTCTATTTTGCTTCCTGAATTAGGGCAAACTGTTATTTTTTTAATCCAACAACCAACTTTGATTAAAGCCGCTTTGATAAGAATTTTACAAGCTGTCCACAAAAGACTTGAATCGGTGCAAAAGAGGTGATGTTGTTGCAAAGTATACCAAATATGTCAAGGGGGCTTGGAGATGCTGAAGGGGGGCATGGCTTACCCGGGCGCAGACGGCGGGCAGTGGTGTGTTCCTGTCCCTGCGGCTGTGTGCTTGCTTTTATTTCTACTCCAGGTAGGGCGAGGCATACACCAAGAGGCCAAATGCACATAAAAACCAGAGGGCAACAGATCATGTAAAAATATAATATATGTGTCATTCTCAAAACTTTTGGCTATGACTGTATTTATATAGTGTGCTTCCTGCTCTATTAAGTTTTTGATATATAGTGGCCACTACAATGAAACATCCTCTATATCAGGGGGTCCCCCAGATTAATTATGTTCTTTATTTTTACCATCATATTAAATTATTTTCCAGTTACCTTCCAACCTCTTTGGATGAAGCATTTTATACACGAATATTGATTATTATTTGTGATGAGCAGGTTTGTTGAAATTCAGGTTCAACGAGTTTGCCTTGGTACTTGAACCTGATCCCAAGCTTAAACCCAAACATAAACCCCATTGAAATCAATTGGGACCCAAATTTAAACACCCAAAAATTACTGTAAAATGGGACAATTTCAGGGCATTGCCAAAACTGGGCCAGGGAAAGTACTTCAAATAATAAAATAACATAAAAAATGAAATAAACATAGAAATATAAATTAAAAAAATAAAACCAAAGGAAATGCTCTTAATGTCACTGCACTTGAAGATGATATTTGACCCATACCGCACTCTTGTGTTAAAATGAAGAAAGCAGGAAATAGGGGACGGGGACATGGCAGTGGTGCTGCTGCTGGTGGTGATGTAGCTGGTGCTGTCGAGGGAGCATGTTACATATTTGCCTGCAGATGGCATGGTTTGCAGCATATTCATGCAGGCCACAGTAGCCCTTTCAGAATGGAAGTTGAGGCATTGGTGAATTACATCACAAAGAGTGCTTTAATTTCCATCGGATTGTCTTTAACACACTCCCCCTCTTGTGATAGTAAAGTCCTCCACCACATTCAAAATAACAAGGTCATCTCATCCACAGTCACGAATGCTCTATAATATCTCTCCTACCTAGGATTCCACAAGCCATTTACCTGCGCCTGCACAAGTTGCATGCATAGAGTTCTCAGATGCCCAACAACTTATCTTGGAGGATGAGGATGTGGACCATCTCAGGACATGTACCACGATGAGGATGAAACCCAAATGTCAACTGTTGCGGCTTTATGTAATGTGGGACTGACAAGGAGGACAGTGATTATTTATGGAATAAGATCTGAGGGGTGATGACAATATCCTGTAGACCCAACATGAATCAAAGGCAATCATATTTTGAGGAAAATGTGGTGGTCATAAAGTCCTAGGTAGCCATCACATAAAGAAGGGTAAAAAGGTGCATCAGGCACTTAATTGCCATAATACCCAGGGACTATGCACAGAGCATCACCATTATGTGGCATTTTTTTCAAGCAAAAAACAAAGAAAACAAAACACATCTTTTTTTCATGCTGTGCCACCAGTCCCAGAAGCAAACAACAATCTGAAGGCCAAATATTTGAACAGGCCCCAGGTGAACAAAATATGAGCTAGAATGTATGACACGGAAACATCTGAGGCATCTGAGGGAAGCATTCAGCTTTCTAATCTCCAAACAATGAAGAAAAAGCTGAAATTCGGCCCATCTCCCCAACAACCCCTGGTTCTGACTAGAAGGATTTCTAGTACAGCTACCATTCTGGATAGCTTTAAAAATCTTGTGGCAGAGGCGGTCCCACAATATGTAATATGTAATAATAAATTTAATAAACAATATGTAATTCCTAGCCACCATTACTTTTCTGAGTAGGCCACCCCTGCCCTGGAGCATCATGTTATGGAAAATAAACTCTGCAGTGTGAAATACAATTAGTTGAAGGAGCCCATCACAGCTAAGACATAAACAAGCAAGCATGGGCATGGATGTTAAATCCCTTTAACATCCCACTGGATTAGTGTAGTGGCAGCTGGGCACATGGCAGAAATTGCTGTGGCGCATTTACTTCCATAACCAAGAATTGAGGGAAAGTACTCTTTGCCTGAAGCTGTCTCCTCCACTTCCTATTCTTATGCCTCTTGATCCAGTCATGGCTGGGCCAGCACCACCAGTTTCAAAACAGCCTTGGGAAAATGAACTTTCCGGGCGAAAGACCACACACACTCCCCAAATTAGGGAAAATTCCCTCCCAACCGCTACAATAACTCACTGGATCAACAGAAACTATTTACAAAAGCTTGTTAGAAAAGAAAACATTTAAGAAAAGAAGCCCGCTTGGCGGGCGATACGCGTGGGGCACATGTGTTCTACCGGTCCTTCCAGCCTTGCACCTTATTTTTTGGTAATGTAATAACTTGTATTTCTGTCTTTATTCCCACTAGGGGACTCATTTATTGCAGCACTTTGTATTATATTTGCTGTATTTTACAGTGCCTGTAAAATCCTGTCTATGACAAGATATTAAAGGCACAAGGTTAGCCTATACATGTGCATAGGTTGAGCTAATACCCTGCAATGCTGATGTATTGCAGGGTATTATCATAAACAACCAATGAGATGATTGCTTGTTTATGTCCCATGGTAGAAGAAATAAAAAAAGTAAAAAAGGTTCTTAAATAAAAAGAAATTAATAAATTTGCCCATAAGCCCGATAAACATATAAAGAGACATATAATGCGAAAAAAGTAAAAACGATAACAACCCACATATATAGCATTAGTCTGTAACGACCCATAGAATTAATAAAGAATTGATACTTTTATATCCCTGCCCTCAAAAAAAGGTACCATATATACTCAAGTATAAGCCTTGTTTTTCAGCACAAAACCCAAACTCGGCTTATACTCGAGTAAAAAAATATCAAAACTCACCTTTCCGGCTTCCACCGCTGCTGGCTATATACTGGGGCAGGGGGCTGGCTATATACTGGGGATATGGGATGGCAGGCTATATACTGGGGGGCAGGTGCTGGCTATATACTGGGGGGCAGGTGCTGGCTATATACTGGGGATATGGGATGGCAGGCTATATACTGGGGGGCAGGTGCTGGCTATATACTATGGGGAAGGGTCTGGCAGGCTATATACTGGGGAGGCTGTGACCAATGCATTTCCCACCCTCGGCTTATACTCAAGTCAATATGTTTTCCCAGGTTATGGTAAAATTCTGGGCCTCGGCTTATACTTGGGTCGGCTTATACTCGAGTATATACGGTAATAAAATTTCAACAATAGGGGACATCAACCCCAAAATGGTAACACTGGAAATGCATCTCATCCCGCAAACATGCCATCACATAGCACCAATAAAGAAAAAACAAAAATTTTATAGCAAAACCAATGAGGAAACTGGCAGCAACAGGATGCTCCTTCCCTTCTGCGCCTCGTTGTGCGCCCATAAAACAAATAACTGCCACCTGTCAGATGTCTCCATACTCAAATTTTAAGATACTTCTGGATTATTATTATTATTATTACCAGCAAAATTGGACCATTATAAATTTCCCCTACATTTTGATTTAATTACTATGAAGATCTCAAGGGGTTAACAATCTTCCTAAAAGCTGTTTCTGATAGTTTCAGGGGTTCAGATTTGAAAATTGGTTAGATATATAGGGTGTTTCTAATGTTCTATCTTTAAAATTTTAAAAACAGTAATTATCTCAAAAAAGTCAATTCTGAAATCTCTTTAAAAATACAGAAAACTGATGTTCGATTTGTAAGCCACATGACAGAAAAATAAATTATCCAGAAATTTCAAAAATTATGAAAACGTAAAGCAGAAATATTTCAAATTTTGAAAATGGCAAATCTTTCAAACAATTCATCAGTTTTTAATTTTTTTTATAAATAAACGCAAAACTTATCAGCCAAAATTTACCACTAAAATGAAGTAACGAATGTGACAAAAAAATAATGTGACCCCATAATTAAGTGTTCAAAAGTTATAACCATATAAAGCGACACAAGTCAGAATACAAAAAATGGGGCTGCGCCTTAAGCTATAAACTGGCTGTGTCCTGAAAGGGTTAACCCTTTCTGTGCAGCATATTTAAAAAAGAAAACAAATCTTTTATTTTTTTACTAAAAAAAAAATTCTTCCTTTATCGTTGAACCTAAATAACTTTTTTTCCGGGGCAATATGTATACATCGGTACTAAATGTATAGGTTTTTTTTTTTATCTCTAAATCTAGGATGGGTCTTAAAATAAGGTGCATCTTAGTGTCTGAAAAATATGTTTTTTAAGATTACAAAGGTACTGAAGAGTATAAAGGCCCTTGCAGAGGGAAAGGACCGTCATTGGGTCCCAACAGCTCAGTGACCACCCAGCAGCTCTCAGACCCCTGCAAATTACATATGAAGGTTTCAGAGGAGATAGAAAATCAAGATTACAAGTCAAAATATGATTCGAAATAATGTAATTCCCCATCCAAGAAAACTGTACTAATGAATTATATGTTTAATAATGTTTGTTGGAAGGTTAAGTACAATTTAAGTATTTATTGAGAAGTCCTATAAATAATAAAATATTCTTTTTTCAACACAGAACTATTTAGTTGATGCACTGTGGTTGTGATCTTTTATGTAGTTCTGTTGAGAGTGCATGGTCACTACAGTTAAGGTTTCAGCAAGACAGAGGTTAATACCTTGTTGACCTGCGCCTTCCATGTATTTTTGACATCTTATGTATGTGTCATATACATGCAAGTTGAATTGAATTTGTTTTAAGATTACTATGTAGGTAGCTATGTTTTAGGCTGAAAGGCTGATACTTGATGCAAAAACTGACTGCAACTTAAAATGATGACTTCTATCTCTTCCCATTCCAGACTGCAGAGTAAATTCGAACAACTGCATACACTACTAATTGTTAAACCAGACATTCAATTCTTCCAGAATGACACACTTAAGCAGATTGTGTGTTGTTTAGCGTGCCAAGTCTGCTAGGTGTCTGGCATATACAGATTTACATTGAGCCACAGTCAACATTCATATGCAAAATATCTTTAATACTTTGGTTGTAAAATGACAAGCTGTGTAAAACAGATGGTTGTGCACAAAATCAATAACATTGACTTTGTAATCAATAGATCCTAATGTAGTCATTAGGAATAAATAAAGATAGGAATGAAACAATGTTTAAAGCCAATATAAATTGAAATGATCCAAGAACATTGGTTATTCTTATGCAAAATCTCTTTATCTTATGTATTTGTTATATATATTTTTTTTTTTGTTAAAGGGGTTATACAAGGAAACAAATGATTTCAAAAACCTCCCAAAGAGGTTAAAATATTTAAAAAAGCTATCCATAATGGTAACCTGGAATTAAAGGTACCTTTTTATTTTGTATTGTGATTCGTGTTTAGCATCTATTCTGTCCCACACAGAAGCAGATGTGGGAGGGGCCTAGCATGCACATGCGCAGAACTGACAGGGGCAGTTATTCCACATCACTGACTTTAGAGTCTCCTTCCACCTGTGGTGTTGAAATAGTCCCTGCACTTACTGATCCCCAGCACAGCAGGATGCTGCGTGTTACCTTCCAAGGTCCTGACATTGCTATTACTTTTTGTTTTAATCCTTGTCACTATATAATTGAAAAAGAAAATAAATTCATATTATAAACACACCTATATATTTAATAATATTTACATCCTGAAACTTTCATATAAGTCTCATTTATAAAAACTGGAAAACAGTCTAAGGCTAGATTCACACGAACATATGCAGCACGATGGAGAGGAGGAGGGTTGCCCCCCCCCAACCCCATGGAAATGCATGGCGTACAGGCCGTGCACACAGGTAAAGATAGGACATGTCACAAACTTGCGGCTGTACATACGTTCCCCATGTCCCCCACAGTCGTGTGAATATGGCCTAAGTTGTTCATAGCAACCAGTCACAGCTCAGCTATAAATTATTTAAATCTGTTTCAAATATAAAGGTGAGCTAGTAATGGCTGCTGGAGGCACCATAGAATGTCTATCCGTAAGGGTTCTTATAAATGAGATTATTTTGCTCATAAAATGTAACATATATACTATACCAAGGACAATATGATATATGTGTATTCATATATATATATATATATATATATATACATACAAACTATACTGAGGAATGATAGATCATATACCATATACACTCATCAATAAGCCAAAGTTTTTCAGCAAGAAAAAATGTGCTGAAAAAACCCAGCAACCCCAAAATACATACATAGATACTTTCCAATGCTCTGTGTTTCTACTCTTTCTTCCCATCTTCACTGGTGAAAGGGCGGGCATGACGCATCCATGCAGAAGGCGAGTACGTAAGTTTATTTTTTTATTCAGCAATGGGGATGCAGGACATTACAATACTAGGGATGCTGCATCAAGCACATTAATTAGTAGGGAGGCTGCATCGTACACATTATTACTAGGGATGCTGTATCGGGCACATTATTACTAAGGATGCTGCATCGTACACATTATTACTAGGGATGCAGTATCGGGCACATTATTACTAAGGATGCTGCATCGGACACATTATTACTAGGGATTCTGTATCGGGCACATTATTACTAAGGATGCTGCATCGAGCACATTATTACTATGGATGCTGCATCAGGCACATTATTACTAGAGACACTGCATCAAGCACATTATTACTATCCAAGAATAGGGAAGCAGCACTCCGTGAAACAAGTGTTTTATTCCACCGGTGTGAAGATACAACGTTTCAGCTAGCTCAATGTAGCCATTTTCAAGTACAAAGTGTGAATATACAAGGCGGGTTTATATCCCCCGCAGGATGTGACATCATCAAAAAAAGTCAACATGTGCAATTAAGACATGTGTGTCCATATTAATACAAAGTGTCAACAAACTTCATATACATAATAGTACATATACATAGTAGTACAAATCGTGTTGCCAAAATATCAATCAGTGCTTGTTTGATACATAGTGTCTCAAAGTGCCTGACAATCAACCCTGCGTATCACATCGTCAGTGTTTGTAAACAAACTGACAGCGCATGTCTCAGTTGTTGCTAAGTTACCAGACTCCAAAACAAAGAGTGTCCGCTTTATAAGGTATAAGATTTAATCAGAGCAGCTCAGGCTGGAATACGTCTGATGGCATCACTTAACTGTTGTTAGGCATACCTCATCTATGATGGGAACGGCAATCCGAGTAGACTCCCTGGGACGCTGTGATCGCGTTGCTCGCTGTCTCCAGCATCGCCGCGATCTATTGCGTCCTCCAGTGTCGTCATAAACTCGGACCTGCCTCCACTCTCGCGAGCCTTCGCCCCATCAAAGCGGTAGCCACCTCAGTAGTGCGCCCGCGTATATTTTGCCCCAAGGAGAGAAAATGCATCAAAAACTGGATAGATCGTCCGGCATACATATAAAATTATCATATTATTCCTTGTGGAGGCAGGACACACGGAACTTCACCAGAGAGGATGGACTTCTCCGCTGGTGCGTAAGTCGCATCATGGTCTCCAAATGTGGGTTCTTGGTTGGTCTCTTCCAAACTGATTAATTAGGAACTAATATACTAGAGTCAAGGAATCGTATGTTGCTAACAAAGAGGTAATTGAATTGCGCTAAGGGTTGAACTGTCAACAGCACTATATGAATGGTGATCGTGAATATAAAGAAAACATAACAATTTAAATGTCCATTATAACCAACAAAAATCACCTGTTCCTAACAACAAAGTATGTAAAATCCATATCGCAGCAAAGCCCCCATGAGGTACACATGCTAAAGTAACAGTGTTCACCTTAATCACACATTGTAGAACCCCAGGTGTTTTAAAGATGGAGCCTATTGATCCATTCTGTTTTCCCCGCTTCTCAAAACTTTTTGTCTATCCCGCTCCCGTCTAAATGTGGTATATCGTCAATAAACATAATTTCAGATGATTATTGAATGACCAAAGTCTGAAAACTGCCGGGGGAACGGGGTAGATCTACCTTGGATGTCCTGATGATGATTCTATTGGTGTGCAATCTCACCCTGCATTCTGTATGTCCTCCCCTAATAAATTTTGGGGCATGGACACATCGGATGTAAATTACGTGGTCAGTTCTACAGGTTCACATGATGTCGATGTCATATTTCCGACCTGTTTCCGGTGAGTAAAGAACAACCTTTCAGCTATAGCTGCAATTCTCACAATTTCATACCTAAATCAACCCGGTTTTAAACTGTGTGCTAGATTTGGGTTTTTAATCACTAGGCCAATAATCGCCCTTAACCAGGTTTGTCCTTAAGTCCTTGGTCTCCTGTAGGAGAAAAGGGGGACTTGAAATTCCTTAATGTCATGATGGTAACGGAATAATGTAGACCATGTCTATATATCGATCTGGAAATGAATTGACTGTGTGGTCCATAAGTGGCCCACAAGGGCATTCTACTATCCGGTTTCATGTTTCCTGAGACCTTGGGTTTAGCAAGGAGGATTTCTCAATCAACCTCATGCTTTTTGTCCTATGTCGGCGAACAATGTTGTAGGATAGCCCTCTGGTGAGGAATTTTTCGGACATTTCATCAGTCTGATATTGCAAGTCTGACTTTCAACATTCTTAACGAACCCTGATCATCTGGCTGTTAAAGAAGAGAATCTATATCTTTTAGGATGCACTGTCCCGGATTTAACAGATTATTGCGATCAGTGCTTTTGACATACAATCTTGTCATAGTCGATTCCCCTCTCGTATATACATTCGTGTCTAAAATTGTATTTTAACTGGTGGAATTACCATGGTATTTAATATCCGAATCTAATCTGATTCACACAGCAAAAAAACGAGTATTGTGGTCCTCCACTTCCAGTCCACACCCAGGAAGATAAATCGTCGATATACCGCCACCCACTGTCAGTCACTTAGACAAAAAGTGGGGCACGTGTATATCGAAGACGTCCTCAGGTCAGCCATGACAATATGCGCATACGTGTGGGGGCCATTTGGCCCCCTTGCTGTCCCACGTCTGCGAAAATAAGTCCTCAAACAAAAATAGTTACAAGTCAAAATCTGTCCATAACTCTGTCAATAAAACTGAGCAAATCATGGAAGACTTAGTAGTGGACAGCACTTTCCTAACACAAATCCCTCTCTGATGATTGCTGTGTGTATAACTGGCAAACGAACGAAGCCAAAATGGCAATTAGAGGGGAGGCTCAACAGTCTGTATTAGTCAAAAAATCCGGTGTCCCGGAATAAGATTTAGCAGTTACCTTTAGCAAGTTGTGTAAAAATTTTTTCCCAACAAAATGTGCTGCCGGGGATAAGGATCGAATTTTCTACACCACACATCAAGGTTGCCGGGGGGCTCAGTAAGCCCCTTGTGAATTTTCGGTAGTAAACAAAATACATAATAGGGGTTAATGGGTTTGTCAGGTAGCAAAATATTGTGTGTGGGCCTTGTCTATGACATCATTGGCGTATGCACTTGTCACAAGTATTCTGAGTCCTGGTAACCACGGCAATGGAATTTTCAGGACAATTTGAAATAACTTGTGTGTGCAGCCAGCTGTCCTCCCGTATTTCTTTCAGATAACGTATCCGTCCAGACGACAATGCACCCCCTTTATGCGGCTGGTTTCTAATCAAACATTTGTCGTCATGGACCAGTTCAGTTAGTGCAGTTCTCGCCGGCTTAGAATAAATTATTACGGACAAACCGTTGGCCGATACCCCCACTGTGATTTTAAATGCTGATATCACGTTTAACAGAAGTATATGAATGTCTCAAACTGCACAAGACTTTCAAATGGCAAAAAATACTCTTATTGTATAACCCATGTTCTTCAAACATACTCTGGTGTGGGTTGACAAGGGTTTAACAGCATATTTGGACCATTGTTGGGAAAACCAATTTTTATGTTTGATTTGACCTAACGAAAGGCTATTCGCCTCAAATCTCAGCAACAATCAACCTTATTGCGACAAAATGATAGTCCATTTCACTTAACATTCAGTTGCATATCGTCAAGAAAGAGGGACATATTCCACCACAGTCAGAATTGTAGAGAGTTCATTTTCCTCGTGTCGATGTCTTCAAAAGTTTTTGCGCTTACTCGTCATGGCGTTTTCTGTGGCGTTTCCACCACGTCGGATGTTTCTCCTCCTCCTTTCTGGTCGGACCTCGTCCCAGCTTCCAAAAAAGCTAATGTAGGATTTTGTTGGACATTGGTGTGTCTGGTCTCTGTTGTTGCGCTTCTGGGTCTAGTGCCTTCTGTGATTTTATGGCTCTGTGGTCTGTATCTAACTTTTCTCTTGTTGCGTGTATAGACTTTGCCAGATCTTATAATCTGCCGAGTCCCTGTGCCATTGGTGTCTTTTTGTTTCTTCAAATTGCTCATGCGTTAAGTTTGTACAGGATTTGTTTGGATTTTTCTGATACGATGTGTTTTCCAGTTGGTCCATTAACTGTTGTAGCTGTCTAATGTGCGGGTGGACCTTGGTGGGTTGCCTGCGATCTCTCGTTGGTAAGAAATCAATATTAGTAATAGGATCACGTCAATGCATAGTTTATTATAGTCCCACAAATATCTGGCAGAAATCGGGACTGTTTGAAAAAAAGGTTGGTCTCAGATTTGGTCTTAGACCCCGAGGGATCATCTTACTCTTGTATATTCACCCAATCGGGATAGATTTTAGCTTTAAGGTAATCAAAATCTCCTGATTCTTCGCTTCAATAGAGACACTACGCATCAACACTTATTATACTGTGAGCTGCATCAGCACATTATTACTAGAGACACTGCAGTTGACACATTATTAGAGGGGCCGTGACACAGGCACACAATTAGTGATGGGCAATAGATCATAGGCACATTATTAACTAGGGACGCTGCATCGAGCACATTAGATACATATTACAGGAGGTCTGTGTATAATATATATACACACTCACCGGCCACTTTATTAGGTACACCTGTCCACTGGCTCATACACTAATTTCTATCATGCCAATCAAAGGCGGCAAACTCATGCATTTAGCAATAGACATGTCAAGACAATCTCCTGCAGTTCAAACCGAACATCATATGGGGAAGAAATGTGAATTTGTGTGTCTTTTTGTTTCTTCTTGCTCATGCTTAAATTTTAACAGGATTTGTTTGGATTTTTCTTGATACGATGTGTATTCAGTTGGTTCCATTAACTGTTGTAGCTGCGTCTCATGTGCGGTGACCTTGGTTGTGGTTGCTGCGATCTCTCTTTGTAAGAAATCAATATTTAATAGGATCACATCAAATGCATATTTATTAGTAAGTCCCACAAATATCTGGCAGAAATCTGGACTGTTTGAAAAAAGGTTTGGTCTCAGATTTGGTCTTAGACCCCGAGGGATCATCTTATTCTTGTAATATTCACCCAATAGGGATAGATGTAGCTTTAAGGTAATCAATCTCCTGGATTCTGCTTCAAATAGAGACACTGCATCAAGCACATTATTACTATGGATGCTGCATCAGGCACATTATTACTAGAGACACTGCATTGAGCACATTATTAGCAGGGGCGCTGCACCAGGCACACAATTAGTATGGACAATAGCATCAGGCACATTATTACTAGGGACGCTGCATCGAGCACATTATTACTATATTACTAGGAGGTCTGTGTATATATATATATACACACTCACCGGCCACTTTATTAGGTACACCTGTCCAACTGCTCATTAACACTTAATTTCTAATCAGCCAATCACATGGCGGCAACTCAGTGCATTTAGGCATATAGACATGGTCAAGACAATCTCCTGCAGTTCAAACCGAACATCAGTATGGGGAAGAAAGGTGATTTGAGTGCCTTTGAACGTGGCATGGTGTTGGTGCCGAGGCGGTCTGGTATTCAGAAACTGCTGATCTACTGAGGATTTCACACCAAACCATCTCTAGGGTTTACAGAAGAATGGTCGAAAAGAAAAAAAAAAACATCCAGTGAGACGGCAGTTCTGTCGGCGGAAATTGCATATGTTGATGCCAGAGGTCCAGAGGAGAGGAGGAAGGGCAGGACTAGGTTCGAGCGATAGAAACGGCACAGTGACTCAAATCGCCACCCGTTAAAACCAAGGTAGGAGAGAAGAACATCTCTGAACGCACAGTGAGTCGAACTTTGAGGCAGTATGGGCACAGAAGCAGAAGACCCACAGGTGGTGCCACTCCTTCAGCTAAGAACAGGAAACTGAGGCTTACAATTGCACAAGGCTCATCGAACATTGGACAGTAGAAGATTGGAACAACGTTGCTGTCGGAGAGTCTCGATTTCTGCTGCGAAATTAAGGATGGTAGGTCAGAAATGTGGTGTCAACACATGAAAGCATGGATCCATCATGCCTTGTATCAACGGTTTTCAGGGCTGTAGTGGTTGTCAAGGTGTTGGGGAATTTCTTGGCACCTTTGGGCCCTTGGTACCAATGAGATCGTGTGCAAAGCCACAGCAACCTGAGTATTGTTGCTGACCATGTCCATCCCTTTAATGACCAAATGTACCCAACATTGATGGCTACTTTCAGCAGGATAAAAAGCGCAATGTCATTAAAGCTCTGGAATCACTCAGACTGGTTTATGTGAACATGACAATGAGTTCCTGTATCCAATGGCCTCCACAGTCCCCAGATTAAATCACAATACGAGAATCTTTGGGCTGTGGGGATGGAACGGCGAGGATTGCATCATGGATGTGCAGCCGACAAATCTGCGTCAACTGTGTGAGCCATCAGTGAGTAGTATAATTATAGATATATATCTATTACCACATAATACACACATATAGAGGTGAACAGTCCCCAATATGTTTATATATAACCTATTCAATCCCAGATATAGTTGTGTTGTGTATAATATATTATATATAAGATTATATATATATATATATATATATATATATAGTAGTTGAAAATAGGTAGCACTCCAGGGTATTCAGTTAGAAAAATGGGTGTTCTTTATTCCATGTTAAAGTACATTAAAGTACAGAAGCGACGTTTCGGCTCAAAGGTGCCTTTTTCAAGCCAAGTGAAGACAGTGGAGCTCATATATATACCAAACATAGTGGTCACATGATTAGGTAGCACCCACCCCCTAATTTGCATATTGCGTCAACATTCACAAACATAATATGCATTAAATGTCCACAAAACCATAAATAAATATATACATAATAAAAGTGCATGTGCTATGGTACAATTCATACAGTTAGGTTACAATATCATCTAGATTGTGTAGTTTAAAGTGCTAAGTGCAGTGTTACAGAATAAATAAGTTACAATCAAAGGTAATGACAAAAAGTTACGGGTTCTCACCATCACTTCCACACGCTGCAAAAAATAAACAACAAGCCTGCAAGCACGCCGATATCCTCTGTGCGTGGTACGCATATGTGGAACGCAAGCCATAGGAGGCATAGTGCGCATGACCGGAAGAGCTGCTACACTGTTGTCTAGGAGACCAGATGTCGACAACGCCGTCACTTATATTCCTAGGACCAATCGGTGTAATCGAAACGGCACATTAAATGTTATATGCGTGTGTCACGCTTAGTAGATAGGGGTCAATGGCACAACAGAGGGCATGTATAATTATATCGAATCGGTTTAGTGTCAGGGGGGCCAACAATAGCAGATGGAGGAGTAGACAGGGACTTGACCCTCTCCAGACAGAGATTACAGGAGGACTGCAGGACAGCAGTGTAGCAGCATAGGGGGACAGTCAGTAGTGGAGATTACAGGAGGACTGCCAGACAGCAATGTAGCATATGGGGACAGTCAGTAGTGGAGACTGCAGGACAGCAGTGTACAGTCATGGCCAAAAGTTTTGAGAATGATACAAATGTTAATTTTTTAGTCTACTGCATCAGGTTTTACAATGGCAATTTGCATATACTCCCGAATGGAGTGATCAGCTTAACAGCAATTAATTGCAAAGTCAATATTTGCCAAGAAAATGAACTTTTTCCCCTAAACACATATCAACTTCATCGCAGGCCTGCCTTAAAAGGAGCAGCTAACATTGTTTCAGTGATTGCTCCATTAACACACGTGTGGGTGTTGATGAGGACAGGGCTGGTTATCAATCTGTCATGGTGAAGTAAGAATCACACCACTGGACATTTTAAAAGAAGGCTGGTGCTTGGCATCATTGTTTCTCTTCTGTTAACCATGGTTATCTCTAAAGAAACACATGCAGTCATCATTGCACTGCACAAAACTGGCCTAACAGGAAAGAGTATCGCATCTAGAAAGATTGCACCTCAGTCAACAATCTATCACATCATCAAGGAATTCAAGGAGAGAGGTTCCATTGTTGCCAAAAATGCTCCAGGGCGCCCAAGAAGGACCAGCAAGCACCAGGACCGTCTCTTAAAAGTGTTTCAGCTTCTGGATCAGGCTACTAGCAGTGCAAAGCTTGCTCAGGAATGGCAGCAGGTAGGTGTGAGTGCATCTGCATGCACTGTGAGGTGGAGACTCTTGGAGCAAGGCCTGGTATCAAGGAGGGCAGCAAAGAAGCCACTTCTCTCCAGAAAAAACATCAGAGACCGACTGATATTCTGCAAAAGGTACAGGGAGTGGACTGCTGAAGACTGGGGTAAAGTAATTTTTTCTGATGAATCCCCTTTCCGATTGTTTGGAACATCCGGAAAACAGCTCGTTTGGAGAAGACAAGGTGAGAGATACCACCAGTCTTGTCTCATGCCAACTGTAAAGCATCCTGCAACCATTCATGTGTGGGGTTGCTTCTCAGCCAAGGGAATCGGCTCTCTCACAGTCTTGCCTAAAAACACATCCATGAATAAAGAATGGTATCAGAATGTCCTCCAAGAGCAACTTCTCCCAACCGTCCAAGAGAACTTTGGTGATCAACAGCATGATGGAGCACCTTGTCATAAAGAAAAGGTGATAACAAAATGGCTCAGGGAACAAAACATAGAGATTTTGGGTCCATGGCCTAGAAACTCCCCAGATCTTAATCCCATTGAGAACTTGTGGTCAATCAGGAGACGGGTGGACAAACAAAAACCAACAAATTGTGACAAAATGTAAGCATTGATTGTGCAAGAATGGACTGCTATCAGTCCAGATTTGGTCCAGAAGTTGATTGAGAGCTGCCAGGGAGAATTGCCGAGGACCTGAAGAAGAAGGGTCAACACTGCAAATATTGACTTGCTGCAGTAACTCATTCTAACTGTCAATAAAAGCTTTTGTTACTCATTATATGATTGCACTGTATTTCTGTATGTGATAAAAATATCTGACAAACACACATAAAGGTTAACAGATCATGTGAAATTATAATATTTGTGTCATTTTCAAAACTTTTGGTCATGACTGTAGCATAGGGGGGCAGTCAGTAGTGGAGATTACAGGAGGAGGACTGAATGAATGTAACTCAGAGGTCACAGTTCAGCCTAATGCTGAATTTATCTCTAATGGTGGATACTTAGGGGGGAAGAAGAGGGCTGCTACACAGCAATGTGGTGTTAAGGAGATTGCACTGGTTTCGGACGCCATCTTGAGCACTGTCCGCCATCTTAGATACAGCGGCCATGTTCCCTGACCATTGTCAAGTTAATGTCATGATTCAAACTTCATTTTATGTAACCTATTTGCTCGCCTGTCAGCTAATACCCTTTGACATTTAATGAGAAGCCAGTCTGTCCTTGATTATATTATGATTCTGGAGTCCACTTATCTTCTTCTTAGTATAAACAATATCTGTGTACAAGGTCTCTGAGAACTGAGCACAATTAATTAACTTTTTTCCCAGAATGTGCTGATGTCCAATGGAATCGAAGTGCCTTATCTCCTTTCAAACAACACCCAAAATGCTGATTTCTCTGTATTAAAATACAGCTGGGGTTTTTTGAAATAAACAGTTGGATTTGAGTGCATCGGAAGACCGGATTGTGTCTTTCTTTTACTCTGTCATCTCGCTGCCGGCAGCTATCTCATCCTCCCTCAAAGGGTTAATTAGGACTCACCTTACAAAAGTCAAGAGGGCTGTTGGGGCCCTGCATAAAAATCCCTATCAGTGGTTACAGCCATGTTGTTAGGGGAGGACTGCCCTCTGTATAGGCTACAGTTACCTTGGATGTGCACAGTAAGAACATGTGAGGCTTGCAGTAAGCAGTGGAGATCACAGGCATCGCTAGTGTATATAGCTAAGCTTTCTGCCCCTCCTCCTCCCTCACTTCCTATTGGCTGCACTGTATCAGCTGATCTCTCAGTGTGGAGAGGAGGACTATGCAACAGCTGGCTGAATGCTTGTGCGCAGACTCGGCCAGATCAGCTGTAGTTCAGGAGGGACACAGCTATCAGCAGGGGATGCCAGCATGGTGCTATGGTGGCATAACCCATTTAAGAAATGTTTTATATTTATGCAATATGTATTCATAAAATAATCGCTGGATAATTGAATGGAATTCTATGTTACAATTTCCTTATGTTTTTCTTAAGAAACAATTATATATTTATTACTTATTCCTTAACAGAGTTGAGTTTACCCCTGTCAAAACTTTTAGAGGTGTATTCTCAGCATAGCAGGGATGGCATATAGTAAACTCTGTAAACATAAATCTTTTGCAACAATATCCATTTAGAGCTGTCAGACTAGAGGGATCCTTAGTCACTTTGGATGGAACTGGATTTGAAGCTAGGTCTTGTAGGTGAAAGGTCGATACATCAACCCAGTAAATCAAGTTTTCCGCCAACCCCCTGTAATGAATGATGTGCCATTTCATACAATACCTAACTTAAGATTTTATTGATTAAGTTTCATGTTGGTGTTCCACGTAAATCCAAGATGCATTGCCTTCTGTAATTTTTACATTAACTGTCAAATTCATCTTGTCTTTTCAGTGTTATGATGTGTACACTGTAGACAATAAACAACATCACATTTTGAACATTAATCTAATGAATATACACAGGGCAAAAAGATTAATAATGATTCAATTGATAGAGCAGAGAAGCAGGAAATATTCACATTCAGTTGAAACAATGGATCATTACTTGCTATAAACACTACTGCCAGAAGAGTGAAGTCATTTTTTATGTCAGCTCCTGTCGAAAAACATTGCAATACCAATATTTTTGTTTATATAGTTATGATCTTATCACTTCAGTGTATATTTTGGCAAGCATGGCCAAACAGAGGTATCAACACTAAATGAAGTTATATTAGCAATTACCTGCAATTTAACCTGTTGTGGTTATAAGATTTTAATAATCTAGCACATTTATAAGATGTTAAAATGCAAAAATCAGCAATTTTCTACTCAGAGAGTAAAAAGGAAGAGTAAAGTCAAGTAAAAAGCCATGTCATACAATCCATATCCTGGGCAGTTAACAACAAATACTTCTCTTTCTGAATTCATTTTTATTTTATGTATGTATATTTTATATTATATTATCTATATATCAATCTAAACATTTTGTACATTTAGAACAGTGTCTGGCTGTGGCTCCTTAGTCCCAACACATAAGATGATTCTTAAAGAAAATCTTTTATCAAAATCCATCATAGTAAACCAGGGACACTTACCCATGGCCACCTTCCTGGTCAATGCGCAAGTGCTGAGGGAGCAAGGGGGAGGGTGAGACAGAGTGTAAGGATTCAGGATCAGTGGATCCTCTGGACCACTGCGGGAGGTTGTGCTAGCCGACACCTGGGTCTTGCTGGGGCGGGATGCCACCAGGGCGTTCCACGGCGCGCTGGCCCTTTAATTATAGTTAAGCCGGTGTGCACGCGCACATGGCTGAGGAAGAAGATGCAGGAGGCGGGTAAGGCGCGCGGTTAAGGCGTGAGGGCAACATGCTGACATGGCAGAGGGGCAAAGGTGAGCCCGCGACCTCCGATATGGGTCACAGGACCACCCGTGACACATTGTAAGCCTACAAAGCCAGATCACAGAGGGGCTAGGGAGGCCCCTCAGGCTCATTACCATAATTTTCGATATTAGCAGGAAGGAGGTCATGGATAAGAAATATAAGAAGATTACCACAGTCACACAGTCAAATGCTTGGATCTATGAGTATGTGTCCCTTGTTTATCATGCTTTATTTTGATGGTAGATATCCCTTAAGCCCCAGCTTAAATGGGTAATCCCACAAAGACAAGATTCTTAAATAAACTCAGGATAGCAAAAAAACACATTCTCTAATGTTATTAACAAAAATACAGCATTTCACAGATAGAATTCCAACCTGTCTCTATCAGTCCTGGTGTATACAATTTCAGTTGCCCTAGGTTCTGATTGTAAATCTTCTGATTATGGTCAGGGATGGCAGATTCTTCTAACGAATAGCTTCTCCTATCTGCTTCTCCTCTCTACCCCCAGCCCATCCTCCCTCCAGCTCAAACATAGACACTTCCTGCCGGCAAGCAGCGTTGTGCAAAGACTTACTCTACAAGCTAGAGATAAGATAAGGTCTTTTTTCCAGAGGGAACTCTGTGTGTGTTATTGCTCAAATGTAGCAATGCTAACAGTGTTTGTTATAGCTCAGATGTAGCAGAGCTGAAGTGTGTCATTGTGTGTTATATGCATCTATCATCTTTCATCTTTGATCTGTCTTATCCCTCTTTTTCTCTGTGTCAGATACTAGTACAATGTTCAGAAGCTAAATAAAAGTGTAGATAAACCTGTACCCTAATAATCTAAGCAAATTGTCAGAACACAGCATTTCACAGCACTAGAGGAATCATAATGTGTCTGCTTACAGGAGTCCCACACTTTGAAGTTTTACACTGACTATCACTGAGTTATAGGAGCTGAAACAGAAATATAACTAAGTAAAATTTGAAAGTAAGGGGTTTAAAATTAGCTTCATTGTGTAAACATCACTAGGAGGTTAAAATTTGATAACTTTCTTTCATGGGAAAACCCCTTTAACCCTGCCTGGACAGAAGCATGCCGAGGTAGCCTATCCAGAGGGAATGTGGGTGCAGAGAGTCATCACAGCTACTTGTCCACCCAGCAGCTCTTAAACAACACATTTAATACTTCCAGTCAAAAAATAGTGTTTTCTTGTAATTAAACTGTACAAGTGAATTATACTTTCATAATTACTTTTGTGTTATGTACTGTTTGTTGGAAGGGGAGGAAGGATTTAAATATTTATTGTGCTGTCATGTGGGCAACTGTAAGCACAGAAATATCTAGCTGGTGACCCGGGTTTGCATTATTTTTCAAGCCCATCTTCTTTCAACAAGAGGCCAAGGTCCATACACCTCTGTTCACTAAATAGGTCTGACATAAAAAGCTTTGTAGCTTCAAAAATGCTCTGTCTCCTGGTGGACCTCTGGGGCCCATCATTATGTCAAAGGCTGTACACACTGGACTATTTTCTGGGGGGTGTGATGAATGACAGAGAGATTCAGATGTATGTTTCCTTCACAGAGTAGCTTTTTTCATTTAAAAAAAAAGTTTCATGTTTTTTAACACTTTTTTTCTATATTGCATAACTTGAAACAGATGTATCTCATAAAGAAGTATACACAGCAGTAATCACTGGCTAAATGCAGTTACCAAATGTGATAAATCAGTCTATAGTGTTTGGTAATACAGGGAGCTACTCCTTTGTGCATTGACTAAATAACACACTTTTGGTCAGTGATATATATTTGTATTTATATGTTTATAAGTTGAACTTTATAATAAAATTTTATATTTTTATATTCCTTTGATGTTTTATGAAATGTTTATGATGTCTTAAATTAATACTTTATCATTTCTTGTGCAGTTTCCAGATGTAAAAGCCATGAAAAAGTAGCAACTCTTCATATACCACCTTCATGCCAAGTGGGTGTAGAAGAGTGTGATTGCCCCTGCCTGGTGCATTAACTTTAGCCTGGCGCAGGTTATAACTCTTTTTCTTGATCAGGCAGGACCTGGTGTAGAATTAAGCCAGAGCCTCTTAGTATATCCAGCGATGCACTAGCTCTTGATAAGTACCACCAATGTGTCTGTACTAATGAAGTTTCAATAATGTACAAAGTAATTTTGTTTGGGATAAATAAGTTTAATTGTAATATATTGGATTTTATATGGGTAAACATACTTTAAAGTACTACATCTGAGCATTTTTGTCTTTGCAAACAACAAACACACTAAATCGAACTGAAAATTGTTTTTGGATGTATTATACAGTAAACTTGCATAAAATGGCAAAAAAAAAATGCTGGTCCAGATAGCAAGAATTTGGTGATGGCTTCTCATACTGTTTTTCCACTGAAAAATGCAGTTGAAGGTTTTGTACCAAGTTCATAGGATAGGGATAACAATCTAACCTCATTTTTACTAATTGATGAAGTGTCAGGTCGAGCACGCTCGTTGCTGCTCCATTCAATGCTATGGTGGTATAGGAAATTGTAGAGTACTTGAGTATCTCTTCCACTCTCATTCACTGTCTATGAAAGAGTTAGAGATAGCTGAGCTTGAAAACTTCTATAGACAGTGTATGGAGCAGCAAAACGAATGCTCTTCCTTCCTCTCCAATAATTAGTAGAAACTTGTGATCAAAGAGGCCCCAGTGCTTGGACCTGTGAGAGATTATTCAATAAGAAAATAAGAACTGTACTTTTTCTCACCAATGAAATGCAGCATGCCCTGGCTTTTATATGTTAACCCCTTTGTGCACCTCGACGTGATAGGATGCGGGTCGTTCCGGCACCTTGATGTAGTATCACGTCATGGCGATCACCCGGGGTCAGAAACTGAGTTTGTGCGATCGCCGTGGAATCCCTGCGGTACGTGGTAGCCGGGATCCCGCAATAACAGCCGGGATCGTGACTATCGCGATCGCGGCTGTTTAACCCTATAGACGCCGTGGTCATTGTGACCGCAGCGTCTATGGTGAATCGCCGTGATGATCGGCACCCTCCGTGCATGGCACGGAGATGTTGATCATTGCCATGGCAACCCTGAGGCCCGATAAGGACCCCAGGGCTGCCTTCACTAGAAGCCTGCTAGGATCGTGCTTACAGTGCATATCGTGCTTACATTGCAGATCTGCTCTGAAAGGCGCAGCTTCCCTTCTATGCCCGGTCGTGTGTCCATACAGCAGTCACCACCACATATGGGGCATCCTCATACTTGGGAGGAATTGGGTATCAAGCTTTGTGGAGTTTTTTGTCATTTAATACTTTGTAACGGTTTAATTTTTGGCCAAAATTTTGTTTTAACCCCTGTGTAGCATCTAAAGGGTTAACATACTTCTTAAAGTTGATTTTTTTACACATTGAGGGTGTAGTTTCTAAAATGGCGTGATTTATGGGGTTTTACTGCTGTTTAGGCCTCTCAAAGTCAGTTAAAGCTGAGCAGGTGCCTCTAAATAAGGGTTTTGGCGATTTTCATAAAAATGAGAAAAATTGCACCCAAAATTCTGAACCTCCTAACAACCTAGAAAAGAGAGAGGATGCATAAAACCCTACGCCAATATAAAGCAGGCATTGTGGAAATGTTAGTTATAAAGTTACTTGGGTGCAATGACCATCTACCTGAAAAGCAGAACATTTTGAACTTTGAAAATGACTAATTTTAAGAAATTTTTTTCTATTACTTTGAAGTACAATGTGAGGCAGGAAAACAATCTCAAAATCCCCTGGTTAAGTTAAAGCGTCACAAAGTTATAACCTCCTATAATGACACAGGTCCTAAAGGTCTAAAATGGTTTAGACACAAAGGGGTTTACAGCTTTTCTACAGATCTCTGTGGGAGGTCAAAATGAACATGCTATAAAAATGTGCCTAAAAACAACACAATCATAAAACCCCTTATTAAATGTTTATTGTATTTTTTGTAGCTTTCTTGAAAAACCTAGAAATCTGCATCCACAACCAGCAGAACAATCATTCTTTTCCTTAGTATCCTTAGTGATCATTGAAAAAAATAATCAGCTAAAAAATTTCAACGCCTCTTGGGAATCCAACACTTTTCCTATGCTTCAAATTTACTGACACCTGGATTAGGGCAATTTTTGGCACACACTGCAAAAAGCTGGTCTATTTCACCTCCATGAATGTGGAGACAGTTCTAAACCTTTTCGTTCATGCATCAATCCATTAACCCCTAACATCCCAGTTTAAATGATAGCATAATTTGTGGGCTAAAAACACAGACCCTGCACCATTGATATAATTGATATATGCCCCAAAGAGAATCTACATTGTAAATGAAAGAGCTCTAACAGTCAGGTTACACATCTAGGGAAATCCATATAGAAAAGAGTGAAAATGTTCTCCTTTAGAGTAACCTAGACTCGCGATAGGAAAATATTGAGCATTTTGTGAACACAACATGTCTCAACCCGTGCAAATAATATGGAAGTAAACAATTAATTCATTTAGAAAATTCTTTCTTTCTGACGCATTTTGACACAGCATTAACTATGTTACCAGCTAACTTCCATCTACCTTTGTAAAAAGTGATGCTCTTATTTTAACCCTTTTATATAGAATGCATACACACTTTAAATTGTTCCCTAACAAGTGCTCTGTAACATTTTAACACCTTGTAACAGATGATACTGGGGTCTAATTCATGTGAGCTTTTACTGACCATTTCTTAGTAATATCAGAAAATCCTCTTTTATTTGATTGTCATGATTGGTTTGTAATTTGTTTGTTAGTGCTCTCAATGAGGACACTGAGTTGTGTTGCACCCTTGCCTTATATTTAGCAAAATATAATTTTCTATATTGCGTTGTACATGAAAGATTCTGGCTAGCTGACAAAGGCATGACCAATCCCTGTGAGCCAATACCACAGCAGTGCACAACTCCTGGCCATGTTACTAGCACCTGGGAAACGTTTTGTGCAATTGCCATACCAAGAAGTTAACTCATTGCTCCTCCATGGTAATATGTCAATGAGTAAAATTATAAACAATCAGCCTGAAGTTCCTTAATGGACCGATTTGGTGATGTAAATAAAGGAATTATTATTATTAATAACCAGGCCCTTTTTCATCTTTGTGTTTTTAATTTTTACTTCCCACCGTCAAAAATCCTTAATTTTTTTATTTTTCCATGTGGTGGCTTGTTTTCTGCATAACAAATTGCACTTCATAGTGACAGTATTTAATATTTCATGCCATGTAAGTGGGAAAAAATTCCAAATGCAGGGAAATTGATGAAAAAATGAATTGCACCGTTTTTTTGAGGGCTTCCATTTTGTACCACAAATGACATGTTTACTTTAGTCTTTTGGTTGGTATGATCACGGGGATACCAATTTAATGTAGGTTTTATAATGTTTTCATACATAAATTAAAACCTCCCATACAAAGAAAATTCTTCATTTTGCCATGTTCTGGCGCAAATAACTTTTTCATACAAAGCTTTTTTTGTATGGAGCTGTGCGAGTGTCATTTTTTGCAACTTTCAAAGACATTTTCAATGCTACCATTTTGAGGACTGTACAGCCATTTGATTACTTTTTATATTTTGTAAATATATTGGCAAAAAGTGGCATTTTCGATTTTGGACGCTATTTCTGGTATGGGGTTAAACACCGGAAATAACCATTATTATATTTTGATGAAGACATTTTGTGATGTGAAAGGGTTGTGTTTTGAATTTTAATGTTTTTGTATTTAATTTTTTTAATTTATTAAAATTTTTTAAATTACTTTTCAGACGCCCTAGGTTACTTTAACCATAGGTTGTCCGATTGATCCTACCATATGCTTCCATGCTACAGTATGGCAATATAACGGGATTTACCACATCATCCATTACAATCTGCAAATTGCACAATGTAATATATGTGTTAAAATGAGACAGCCTTAGGTCTTTGTGTAACCAGAGGCTGTCATAGCAACGTATCACCACTCCCGAATGACATCATCTATTCCATCGAAGTTTAAAATCTTTTGCTTCTATATAGGTAGTCACACGTGATGGTAATCAACTTATCAAGGACACGTGACTAGCCAGCACTTAGTGTACACTGCTATCAAGTGATACATTTCATTGGGCAATTAGTGAATTGTACAAGAAAGAAAATAATCACTTTACAGATATTACATTCCAATAATTTCAGTTAACGTTTTTCCACTTAGAAGATCATGTCTTGGTGAATGTCCTCACCTATCTCCAACATTTTCTCTTTTCCCTCCTGAACAGTAAACATTTTTGTTGCAACAAGCACAAATTTGGATATTTATAGCTATACAGTGTATAACATCATATCCTGTATTAAATAAATGGAGAAACTCTTAACTGTGTTGCTATGGCCCATCTCCATTTTTTAAGATACACACTCAAGGTTTGCATGACAGAGCTTTAATGTGCCTTGCTTGAAGAGAATGGAGGTAATTGCTGCCATACACCTCTGCAGGTGTCTCATCTTTAAACAAAAGGGTTGGCCAACTAAAAGCCAACATCTTCTTAGCTATCAATGATCTAATGTGTACAGCTAGATTTAGGGTTAGACACTCTATATCTCCTTATCTTCAAATTAAGATCATAGTATCATAGTTTATACGGTTGGAAAAAGACACTTGTCCATCAAGTTCAACCAAGGAAGGGTAGGGATTGCATGATTTAGGGGAAACAATTCTATATAACACAACCATCAATGTTATTTAGGTGTAAAAAGGTGCAATATCTATAATATGCATGATGTCTGAATTAAAAATAGCTAAAAAGCTGTTGTGGAAACATTGCATGAAATAAAGACAGTTTTTCATTTATGGTAACTATTTGTGTGGTTTGATGCTATTTTTCTTTTCTCCCTATCGATATAGCTGGAATTAAAATCTGCCATTTTTTTTTTTTTTTTTAATGGTACTTACTGTACAGTAAATGGTAAACATTGCAATGTCCCTAAATGATTATAAAGATATCAAATTTAAGGAGAAAACATCACCATTTTTTTTTGCCGTAGTGCATCTGTCTAAAAATACTGTGCTGTGGTATATTGTATCTATGGGGGAGATTTATCATTAGGCAGTATTTTGCTCAGATGTCTGTTTGTTAGACTTGCCGGTGTATGTGCTGTGTGTGCTCTATGCGAAAAGACTACACCAGTTGCAAGTATGTCTAACATCTGCTCAATTTCTGCCTTTTTGTGATGTTTTTGCACAGGTAATTCTCAGATACCTCAAAACATAAAATTGAGCAAAACCTTCCCCCTGTAGTAGCAATGGACAAATTGGCAATTATAATGGTGTTGCAAGGTGTTGGTGGTGTATTTTTTACGCCATTGTGTGACTTTAGAGTTGCGTTTTTTTCTCACAAAAAGCCCCAGCAAAAAAGGGGTTTGCACAAAAATTTGCGACAAGAAGCTACATAGGACTAATGATAACTCTCCCCCTATCTATTGTGCGAGGTGGAATAAAATACCCATGTTTTCACTTCAACGGGCAGTGCTTTTGCACATATCTATCTGTAAGGATCAAAGCATACCAAACAATTAATAAAGATCAGTAAACTTTAATCCATTTCAGGGGACCACAGGGCTAATGTAAAAGGTGGGTGCTCTCCTTAGACAAGATCCAGAAAGTCCAGAAAGAAAAAGTAAAAAAAAAGCCAGCACTTTGATTAAAGTGAAAAAAAAACTGTGTTGGTTTATTCACCCATCCAATTTCAGCTGAACAATCAACCTTTCTCATGCCTTGGGAAAGATATCTATCTATCTATCCATCTATATCTATATCTATCTATTTATCTTTGATTGATTGATAAAGGTGGCAACATTGCATCATGGAATAAAGAATTACCACTTGTTTAACCTTAATCTTGTAGAGCTACCTCATCCTGGAATTTATACAGCCCCTGCCAGGGACTATATGGCTTAGCACCCACCTTAGTGCAGTGCTGTTCTGGACTTTCCTTTTTCGTATATATCTATTTATTCATCTATCCATCTATCTATCTCATATCCATCTTAAATTATCATGGGTTAGTCTGCATGTGTAAAACTAAATATTTTAAATTTTGTTTCTGAACAGAACTCACATTTACAGAGCATAAATATTCAGGAATAAACTATTTGTCCACTAGGTGCCAGAATTGTTCCATATGGTGGAGGCTCCATTAATGTTGTGATTGTAATACCAGCTCTTGGTAGCATGTGCCCTTAGCTGTAATGCTAGGTCACCTGATGTACGGCTCAGACAGGAGCCACTGTGGATTGAATAGAGAGAAACAGCTGGTGTTAGGTATCTGATCATGGCTAGTTCCTTTCAGTCACTCACGTGGAAATATTTGATACTGTAAGTTAAATCTACTGCAATCAGAGCATGTTCTGCTAGACAGAATGTAGAGCTATATTCAATGGAAAATTGGTATTCTCTTAACATTACTAGAGACATTTTTTACACTGTAGTAAATATTCTGCTTTCAAATAAATATCAATATTAATGAAAAATTGGAAAATATGAATGCATATTATGTATATGGATAGAATTAAACACAAACTTCTTTTAATGTCCCTTTTCTCCAAAATCCAGAGCTATGTTCTTCCATTTTCTGTTGACTATGGAAACTCTTTAACATCATTTTATTGGTTCATATTTATGAATAGGAATATAATATATATATAATATGAAAAAAAAAATCATTCAGAGAATCTGATTTGCTGTTAAGCAAATCTGTGATATGTGTACAAGTGTAACATCATGGAAAATCGTTGATAAGCATGCAGCAAAGCTGAAGCATTTTTTCTGAGCTGAATTCTGTTGCTACCATGACTTGACTTGCAATATTTCTTCTATATTGCACCAATACCATTTTCTGTTATATTGTGGCAATTCTTTTTAAGTAATGATTCCTTACATACTAGAGACTTCAAAACCCCAGAGTAGAGAGAACAGTAGGAAAGATAGAATTCAGGTTGTACATTGACCAATAGCATTTGTGTATTTCTGTCGACTTTATTTAGTATATGTACAATATCTTAAATATCCCTCTCTACCTGATAGTAGAGCAGATGGTGAATCAGAACTGAGGGTACAATTCTGCACTGACACACTCATTTACACGTACAGATGCCCACATTTATTAAATTGTATGCACCATTTTTCTGTCTTTGCGTTGAAAAGAATGTGAAAACTGCTTGCACATGTATTTATAACGTGCCTGCGCCATTTTTGTGTCATGGCTGCACTGTGTTCGACAAGACATAAAAAATGTGCAACTGAAGGTGTGTTTTAGTACTTAGTCACAATTCTGCAGCTTGATCAAAGATCACTAAAAGAAAAAAAATGGAGCACACTTCTCGTGCAGTCCAGGGGGCACCAGATTAAAGAATACCAATTTGGCACACCCTGCAGACTCCACAGGCAAACTGCACATAGGGCAATTAACACTAGTTTTGATAATTGTACTTTTGAGTGGTGCTATTTAATAATCCATGCAATGTACTGGAAAGCTGGAATAAAATTCCAAGTACGGTGAAATTGACAAAAAAAACACATTTTCAGCATTTTCTATTGGGCTCTGTCGTTACAGATTTCATTCTGGGATCCAATTGGCAATTCCTCTTTATTCTTTGGTTTTAGTAGATTAAAAGATGTTTTAATCTTTTGTACAAAAAACTATTTGCCAGTTCTGAAGCCAATAACTTTTCACACTTTGGTGTACAGACCTGTATAAGGTCTCATTTTTTGTTGTGCATGCGGATTCGGACATTTGAGCGCTATTTTCTGTTATGTTGTTCATGGCTGAGAATAATCTTTTTTATATTGTGATAGAATGGGCATTTTGGAATGTGGAGATACCTAACATGTTTATTATTTTCAATGTTTATAATGTTCTATGGGAGGAGGGTGATTTAAACTATTACAGTTTTATATATAATATAAATAAATATATATTAAAAAATATATATATTTTTAAATGTTTTATTATTATTTCAGATCCTCTAGGATACTTTAATGCTACAGGGTCTGATTGCTCATACTGATGATACTAATTTTACTGATGATCTCTAATAGCCTGTCATTTGCAGGCTATTGGAATTCGTTATACATGGAAAGCCTATGAGTCTCTATGAGACTATGAGCTGCCATGGCAATTGATCGCCACCCTCCAGTGACATCACGGGGGCAGTGATGTTAGGTGCTCTGGTCGGGTTCATCCATAGCACTTCACAAGTTCACTGCTGGTCCCTGTCCCCATGGGGCTCACAATCTAAACAAACTAGGGTTTGAACCCAGGTCTCCAGCACTGCAAGGCAGAAGTCCTACCCACTCAGCCACCATGCTGCCACCTGATTTGAAAGTAACTACAGAATAGTTGAAGATGCTTCCCCCAATAAGAAAAACTTTCAATTGTATGTATGCCTTGTAAATCAAAGTGTAACATGATTGCAATTCGGTTTTTTAACATCTCAGCATTCAGCATTACCACAAGTCAGCTGTTTTCTACAGCTGATAAACAAAGAATCAAGTTGGAGACTGATAGCTTTGTTTTCTGTGTAGTAGTTTAACCAAGGTACAGCAGCTTAGCTCCCACAGTCAACTTATCTGCACTTATATGGTCTGACCACTGCACTGAGAAAGGAGCTTCCTGCTTCCCAGTGGCGTGACTAGAAGTTGATGGTCCCCAGTACATTTTTTCTGAGTAGTTTATCAAACATTTTTGGTAATGAGGGAGAATTTCGACCAAACTTTGGGTAAGGCACAGCAAGAAGGTTCAAACCCCAATCTGTTGTCTCACAACCTACCATAGAATAACATAACCACTATAGTAATAATTAAAATGTAAAAAGCTTAACCCTTTAAGACACATCCAATTTCTTTTTTCCTCCTTGTAAGTAACACATACAATCTGAACATTTTTAGGAACAATTTAATGTTGCATATAAAATATGATACATTATGAGAAAGTGTAAAATAATAAGTGTGTGGGTAGAGTGGAAGAAATGTATTGATACCGTCTTTTTTATGGTTCTGAGGTTTCAAATGATAATGTAGATAAAAATCATATTTTCTGTATTTAAAAAATCAAAAAACATTCACGTGCCATAGTTTAACAACCAAATTTTTTTCCAGGTTTTTAAAAAAAATTTGCTGGGTGACCATGACTACCACCATTTTGATGATTTCGTATTCATTTATTTAAGGCATTTTACTATGTTAAAAAAAACAAGTTTTAAAACATTCAGGTACCATAGTTTAGCAACCAAATTTATTTTCAGGTATTTTTTATTTTTCTTTTGCTGGGTGACCATGACTGCCACTATTTTGTTAGGTACTTTTCAGATGCTTGCCATCTACATGCAAATACTTTTACAAAAAGGTCTGAAACAATGGTGTAATGTCACTAAAAAGTAAATGTATTTTCCATGCTTACATACGCGGTCGCTCTCTATTAATCCTCTCTGTGCTTCCAATGATGGTGAAAAATGACATATCCATCTACTGCTAAGCCCCAGCTAGCTGCTTGTATTTTAACAATGTAGAATAGCGCTGCAAGTGTAAAATGCATTAGTTGTGCCATTTACTATGACTTAAATTGCATGCTCAGTTTTCATATTCGTAGGAACTGAGCCTCACACAGAACAGAGATGTCCATAGGCTACCATTTCCATTAAGATTGAATATATAAACTGAATGTCCAGTTTAATAAATATATTAGCCAACTATGTATAATGGTTGTCAGCTGTAGACTGTTTGAGTATTAAGGCATATCCCCGAAAGCAGCAACACCTCAAACAGTTATTGTGATTGTAGAGCCATAGTAAGGAGATGCTCACAAAGCTGATGTTCAATACAGATTGTACTATGTTTTCAACTGCAAATCAGCATAAAACACATTTATTCCTCATTTTCTTTTTCAAAATTGTAATAATGGCTGTAGGTCATACAGTGCACATTTTTCCGTGTGAATTCTTATAATATTTGGAACAGAAAAAAAAAAAACGATCTGTCAACTATTAAGCGAGTGTGATGTGCCCAACTCATAGCATGTGCTGGCTGAAATGTCAATCCAACCCAAAAGCTGAGCAACCGGAACCGAACTCAGCATGTCAGTTCAGTTTCATTAGTCAGCATACAAGCTATGTTTTAAATTGTACAAAAGAGCATGTGCATCAGTACAATATACCAATGTTCACTATTGGATATTTATCTGAACATGCATTGAAAGATTTTAGACAGTGGTTACTTTTAATCTTTTATCTTGCATGTCTCGCTTCCCTATTCAGGTTCGCCGGGGTTCATCTTCTTCCCGGTGTATTTAAGTGCATGTCTTGCGACACAATTTTAAAGTTAAATCCCGCGCTCAGTCGGAATCCATTGGATTGCCCGCCCCCCGATTTTGGTCGCATGAAAGCAGACGTGATTGCGGCAAAATCTGATCCCCTTCTAAATACCTGTCCCAGCCGCGCAATCCCTGAAAACATCAGGAAGTCAGACAGAAATGCAATCCATGGACCCTTAATAAATAAGCCCCTGTGTGTTTGTGTGTATATTTATATAAAATTAAAGAGAACCTATCACCTGAGACCCTTTTTTAGCCTCCCCAATGCCACCACAGGCAATGAATAGCGTATCCGTGGACTGTTTTTTTAATCAAAATTCTGTATTTTGTGAATCAAATGATAATTTATATTAAGCTTTACCTGGCTCCCTGCCAGCTGTGTCCCCTGGGCTTGTTTATTACAGACCCCAATTCCTCCTCCTTCTGTGGCAAATTCTCCTTTTCCTTCATTTTGAAAAAAAAATTAGTCTGCCAGATCGAAGGGCACAGGTTGGGCAATTAGGAAAGATTAGGAGTTCAGTCTTAGAAATATTAAGTTTCAGGAAGAGAGAGGACACAATGTTAGAGACAGCAGAGAGACATTCACTATTATTCTGGAATAAGGCAGGGGTGATGTTATGTGAAAAAGTATATATATCATCAGCATAGAGATGAGACTGGAAACCAAATCTGCTGATGGTTTGTCCAATGGGGGCAGTATAGAGGGAGAAGAGAAGAGGACCTAGGACTGAGCCCTGAGGGACCCTGGCACTGAGAGGAAGATGAGAAGAGAAAGATCCAGAAAAGGAGACACTGAAAGTGCGATCAGAGAGACAGGAAGAAATGAGAGCACAGTGTCCTTTAGGCCAATGGAGCAAAGCATCCTGAGGAGAAGTTGGTGATCCACAGTATTGCATGCAAATCCAAAAGAATCCAAAAGATCCAAAAGAATGAGGAGCAAATAGTTACCTTTGGATTTAGCAGTAAGGAGATTATTGGATACTTTAGTAAGAGCAGTTTCAGTGGAGTGCCTAGAGCAGAAACCAGTGTGTAGTGGATCAAGGAAGGAGTTAGCTGAGAGATAGCAGGTATGTCGAGAAAGGACCAGGAGTTTGGAGATGAAAGGGAGATTAGAAACTGGTCTGTAGTTAGTAGCAATGCATAGGTCAAGGAAAGGTTTCTTTAGTAATGGGGTAACAACCGCATGCTTGAAAGAAGAATGTCAGGCTCCAGGGGTAGTGGACCCACTGCACAACCATGAATGATAATGTAAGCAGAACCTCGGACCGAAATTTAAGTGGCACGTGGTTTTAACCAGAGCTCGCCACAAAGCAGGTTGGACATGCTGCAGCGTGGTACCACCAGGTCGTTCCATAAGTCTGACTTTGTGCACGGTGGCAGCCAAGGTGAGGTACACAGAAATTAAGCAGGATGATAGCTGGTGACAGGCAGGAGGTCAGGAAGGGAAGCATGGGATCGGAGACGAAGCAACAGGTCAAGTCAGAAGGAACTTAATCAAAGTCAAATACAGAATCGGGGTCACAATGGAAAAATGATCCCGCCAGAGGAGGAGCTGGCAAGGCTCCAGGGGCACAGGTGAGCATGCCACCCACGTCACAGGAGCACCCATGACAGTACTCCCCCTTTGGCCTCCCTCCCCCTCTTCCTGGGCAGGAGAAATCTCTGCAGGAGATATTTTCTCCAGAGTCTGGTTAACTCTCTCTACTTGTCCATTGGACTCAGTATGGTACGCAGCAGAGAAAGCCAGCTTAACTTGCAGTTGACTACAGAGAGAACACCAGAAGCAGGAAACAAACTGGACCCCCCGGTCAGAGACAATGTGCTCAGGAAGTCCATGTAGCTGGAAGATGTGGGTGAAGAACAGGCTGGCAAGGTGAGGGGCAGACGGCAGACCAGGCAGAGGTACAAAATGGAACATCTTGGAGAACCAGTCAGTTACCACCCAGATGATGGTATTCCCAGAGGAGGATGGAAAATCCGTGATGAAATCCATTTAAACATGAGACCACGGCGGGTGGGTATCAGTAATGGCAGTAGTAGACCAGCTGGTTTAAGGCAAGATGGTTTATTACGAGCACAGGAAGTGCAGGAACCCACAAAATCCTTTACATCTTTAACCAGATTAGGCCACCAATAGAAATGGGAAATTAGGCACACGAGAGCAATGTCCCCAAGCTAATAACCTCTTTCGAAGTGCAGGTCTGACATAAGTCCTGCCAGGAGAAATCTACCGAAGATATGTTGGAGCAGCAACAACAACTAGTTGCTTGGGAGAAATCATATGCCGAGGAGCTGGTTCTTCCCCAATGACATCAGAGGCACGGGACAGAGGGCATCAGTCTTGACATTCTTCTCAGCAGGACGGAAATGAATCAAGAGGTTAAAATGTGAAAAGAAGAATGACCAGCGGGCTTGCCTTGGATTCAGGCTTGGAGCAGTCTAGAGATAAAGGAGATTCTTATGATCTGTATACATGCAGACCGAATGGTGAGCTCCATCCAGAAAATAACATCATTCTTCCAGGTCAAGTTTAATGGCCAGTAGTTTAATGGAGTAATTACTCTCTGTCTTAGCAAAAAACCCACAAGTAAGAGTTCGGCCTTTGGGTCCTTTCTGGGTGAGCACTGCCCCAGCTCCAACTGAGGAGGCATCGACTTACAGATGGAAAGACTTCTCTGTATCAGGTCGAGTGAGAATAGGGCCTGAGACAAAGGCAGACTTTAATCTTGAGAAGGCTTCTTCAGCTACTGGAGGCCAGAGACGGGGATTGGCGCCCTTCTTGGTGAGCGCCACAATAGGAGACACAAGAGAGGAGAAATGTGGGATAAACTACCAGTAATAGTTTCCAAAGCCCAGGAACCTCTGTATAGCACATAGTCCTACTAGACATGGCCATTGAAGAAAAGCAGACAACTTCACAGGATCCATCTGACCCCTGTCAGAGATAATGTAGCCAAGGAAGAGAAGACTCTTCTGATGGAACTGGCACTTTTCCAGTTTGGCGTAGAGGCAATTGGCTCAGAAAACACCAGTATATCATCAAGATAAACCATAGACAGGTATATCCATGAAGATGTTATTGACAAACTCCTGAAAGACAGCTGGTTTGTTAGTCCGAATGGCATAACCAGGTCCTCAAAGTGCCCATCACGAGTGTTAAAGGCGGTCTTCCACTCATCACCCTTACGGATGAGGTTTTAGGCCCCAAAAAGGTCTAGTTTGGAGAAGACCTAAGCTCCACGTAGGTGGTCAATAGGCTCGGTGATCAATGGCAAAGGATAGCGGTTCTAAATGGTGAACTTGTTAAGACCGCAGTAGTCAATACATTGATGGAGTGACCCATCCTTTTTGGTCGCAAAGAAGAAGACTGCACCAGCCGGAGAAGAGGATTTATGTATGAACCTCCTCTGCAGGTTCTCTTTGATGTAGTCCGACATTGCTGAAGTCTCAGGCACAGAGAGTGGGTACACCCGACCCCGAGAAGGAGAAGTACCCGGCAGCAGATCAACAGGGCACTCTTGCTTCTTCAAAAAGAAGTCAACAAAGGCCTGATAGCAAGCTGGGAGACCCGGCTTGGGATCCACAGAAGAGACCATGACGGGTACTGGATGAGGAACCACCATACAGCGAGAATGTCAATCTGGTCCCCAATAAAGAATTTCCCCCATCTTCCAATTAAGCAGTAGCAAGGGCTCAGTGTGGTACCGGACCGGGTCGGAGAGGATTTGGCCACTGACAGACAGAGGAGAGGGCCAGAGGCTTCTCGAGGCGAACCACAGGAAAGTGATGCCAGGAGACCAGAGAGGCATCCACAAAGTTTCCTGCAGAGCCGGAATCTAGGAAGGCAGAAATCTGGAATTGTCTGGCACCTGTTCCTGAGCTGAGCAGAATGGGAAGATTCAGACATGGAGAAGCTTTGTTCTCACCTACAGACTCTTCTCCCAAGAACCCTAGGTGCAAGCATTTCCCGGGTGCTGAGGACAGAGTGGACAGGTCTGAAGAAAATGTTCCGGCTGGCACAGCAGAGACAGAGGTTCTCCTGATGTCAGTGTTAGCTCGTAGCCCTGATGAAGCCAGTCATACTGGTGAAACATGTCGGGGAGCTAATGTTAGGCTTTTAATGAGCAGTGTGAATGTGTTCTTAAGTCAGTCAGCGCAAATGTTGATCTAATGAGACATAGTCTATATAGGGTCAATCAGAGTGTCCTACATGCTACGATAAAGAGGGATATGTCAGTCTTGATATCACTTTGAGCATAGGGCCAGTGTGTTCATGCTATGTGATACATATCAGCAGTCAATCTACTCTGTTTACACAGAGACGATCAGAGTTTGATTCTAGTCACCTGACACATAGGACCATTACAGTACTAATATCACCTTGAACATATTGCAAGGACATATGTGAAACATTATACACTTTAGTAGCGGACATATATTGAGCACACAGGGACGGTCAGAGTGTGTCATCTGTTACTTTATGTATAGGTGTATGACAGTGGTTATCACCTTGAGCATAGTACTACTGTACTGTGTAATTGCAACATGATACATTTCAGCAGTCTAGCTGTGGCATCATTTCTTGCACAGTATTGACCAGTACTATTAGTATCTTGACTATAGTTGGCGTAACAAGCACAACGGCCCCAGTCTGGACAACTGCATTTGCAGCCTGGTTCACACTTTATATGGCCTACAGGCTATACAACATGATACATGTTGCATGCCACTTACGTCCCTATAGCCTAAGTGTGGTGATCTAGCCCCAGATTTATACTGTTACAAACATACTGGTAGCTCTGTAAAAATTCTTGACATCGTTTGGCACGTTCCTGCGAAGACAGTCAAGCTCTAACCACCTGCATTGGTTCCTCAGTAGCTGTCACGGCAGCTGACTGAAGCAATCTGTGGAAGCCTGGAGCCAAGCAAGGCAAACATCGAACCCGGAACTGTGCTTGTTCGAGACATTGCTCCTCAGAGCGCTCCATAAACAGGATATCAATCCGAGTGGCCAGCGGGATGAGTTCACTCAGAGTAGTTGGCAGGTCACGAGCAGACAACCCGTCTTTAAAAAGGGACTTTCAGGACAAGTTAAAGGTTGCATTCAGGGCTGCATTGTTCCAAGTAAGCTCAGAGGCCAGGGTACGGAATTGAGCCGCATAGTCACCAACAGGTGAGTCCCCTTGATGCAGGTTCAGCAGACTGGAACTCAGCGAAGAAGGAGATGATTTCAGCTGTAACCAGGTCTTTTCTATCTCAGAGAGGAGTAGCCCATGCCGGGGCCTTTCTGGAGAGGAGGCAGATGATAAAGCCCCTGCACAACTTGGGGTCCCCGTCATACTTTGTAGGCATGGAAAGTCTCAGCCTAGGTTCAGCGGCAGGCAGTCAGAGATGAAGCAACAGGTCAGGGCAGACGGAACAGGATCAAAGTCAAATACAGAATCAGGGTCACAACGGAAAAACCATACACATGCACAAGGCAGGGACATTAGATTTCTCAACGGCATAGAGCACAAGGTTCTGGCAGGGAATGCTAGAAGAGGCCGGCTTTTAATTATATCCTGGAATGTCCAGCACCAATTAGCGGTGTGCTGGCCCTTTAAATCTTTGCGACCTGGCGTGCGTGCCCTAGGAGTCGGGGACGCACGCACAGCCATCGAAGCTAGAAGAGGAACGAGGACAGGTAAGTGGCATGGGCACTAGCTGGCAGGGCGTGAGGAGCACTGGTGAGCACGCGACTGGCGATATAGGCCGCGGAAGACCCATGACAGAGAGGGGGCGGTACCAAAAGAAAGAGAGAGGTTCAAGATTTTAGTTAGCTGAGACTTGACTGCTGGGGAGAGAGACTGTACCAGAGGGGAAGGGATTACTGATGCAGGTAGTGGGTCGAGCAGCGGAAAGGAGCCTGAAACTTAGTGGATTAGTGGAGTGAGTGGATTGATAAATTATTTCATGGCGAATGCAATCAATTTTATCTTTAAAGTAGGTGGCCAGATCTTCAGCCCCAAGGTCTGTGACAGGTGACTGCACCTTTTGGTGTTAGTAAGGAGTGAAGAATAGCAAAGAGCCTTTTGGGATTGTTAGAGAGAGAGAGAGGATATAAGATTAGTAAAATAGACCTGTTTAGCAAAGGGAAGTGTAGCGTTATAGGTTTTTAGCATAAATTTGAATGCAGAAAGTCTGCAGATATGCACAATTTTCTATACAGACTTTCAGCACTCCTGGAGGGCTGCCGAAGGAAACAGGTTTTTTTTTATGTGTCAAGGTTGCCTGCTTCTTTGTTTAAAATTTCGGAAAGAGAATGGTGCCATCTCATCTAGGACGCTTCTTACAGTGTGATTATAGTGGTTGGGGGACATTGCAGACTGTAAGGTTTCTGTGAGTTGGTGAGTATTAAGAGGAAAAGTGGTCAAGGAACTGATAGGCTGAGCCAGGAGGATGGTATACTACAGCCACATGAAGAGAGACTGGGTGGAAAAGTCTGATGGTATGGACCTCAAAAGATAGATTTTTATGTAAATTTTGCATTTAATCACAGTTTGCTGCAGTTGGTTTCCTGCAGGTGGTTGTGCGTATTAATTAAAAAGCTATTTTTTTTATATAAATGGTAGTTGGTGTTTTGTGAAAAAAAAAAGATTTTGACGGGATAGTTTTTTTCTTTATGAATTGCTCACTTTCAGTTATTTTTACATTTCTATTTGTGCAGCAACTTCCTCTTTGATGCGAGTTTGACGTAAAAATGTATTTTTTCATAAATTTTTTTTATAATTTGTATTTGTCACAAAGTTGCGTAAGGTCGGTATGGACCGTCAACTGTTAATTCTGGCCACACAAAATATTGATGCTTTGGTTTTTCACTTAGGGATGTACTCATTTATGGCACCAGCGGTTTATGTCTGTGGTCTGTGTGTTGATTTATTTATAGGGAACAAATTTACATAGTTACACTTTTTTCCATTGTGTCGTATCTTTAGTGATGCCTCATCAAAAGATATAAACAAAACTTCCAAAAATGTGAGATATTGTATTTAGAGAGAGAGAGAGAGACTTTTGCCACAATGTTTATGGTAAAAGGATGGAAAATATTGAGTGGGAAAACTTTCAGAGAATTTTCTAACTGCAGAGAAAATAATTCATTCATTGCCAATGCCATTATATTACCAACTATGCAGACCTTTATTTCCTTGTGATTGAAAGGATTTCCTCTGGGTGCACTGCTTTCTTCTACTTTCACTACCACTGATAGCCTAACTGATCAAATTGACCTTTGTATGTGCCTGGGGTAAGAAATGTAACTGTATCTCCATTAGGGAAAAGGCTCATATGAAAATTTGTGTTGAAAAATAATTAAAATATTAGTAATTTTATAACAGCTCAAAAATAACTTATACTAAAGTGTATAATTTAACATAAATTTATTTAGAGTAAAAAAACATCATTCTTACCCAAATATTTAGACCAGTCATTAACCCCTATGCGCACCACGACGTTATACTACGTCCCCGGGGCTAGATGCTTAGCGCACCGGGACATAGTATAACGTCCAGCTTCTGGGACCGGCTCACGAGCGGAGCAGGTACCAGAAGCAGCGGCTGTCAGCTGTCTAGTACAGCTGACACAGCACTGTAACACCTGCGATCGGAACATGACCGCGGCATGTAAGGGTCTTCCCCCTATGGATCGGATCCCTCGTGCCGCTTACCGGGGGATCCGATCCTCTACTGGGCAGCTCCGAGGACTGGCATGTGCCCCGGAGCTGCCCGGTCTCCATGGCAGTCAGACCCCTTCCGGGTCTTACTGTAAACTGTCTGAGCATGCGCGAGCATGCCAGACAGATTACACTGCTCTACAATAAAATAGTATTGTAGAGCAGTGTATTGAACGTAAACCAGTGATCAGAGCATTACTGGTTTAAGTTCAAGTATGTATAAGTAAAAATATGCAAAAACACTTAACACTACACATTAGAATAAATAAAAAATAAATACATAAAAATATAAGCCCCTAAAATGTCACTTTCCCATAAAAAAACTTAATAAAGTATAAAAAACATAAAAACACAAAAAAACCTGCATATTTGATATTGCCGCGTCCGTAACAATCTGAATAACAAAACAGAATCCGCACAGTAAACGCCGGAGGAAAAAAACGCAAAAAAAGATAATTTTTAATTAATACCCTATATAAAATGCTCTAAAAAGTGATTAAAAAATTTTATGTACTCTAAAATAAGCCCACTAAAAAGAACAACGGTTCTTGCAAAAAATAAGCCCCTAACCAGATTTCTCAGCCAAAAAATAAAAAAGTTATGCATATGAAAAAATGGTGATGCTAAAATGAATAAGATTTTCTCCAGATTAGTTTTTATTCAGTACAATTGAATAAAATACACAAAACCCCCACATATTTGGTATCCCTGCGTCCGTAACAATCTGCATAATAAAACAGAATCAATATTAGATCTGCAAAGTGAACCCCGTAAAAAACAACCTCAATAAACTCTCTCTGAAAAAAAGATGATTTTTTTATTAATGCCCTTTAAAAATGCTCTAAAAAGTGATTTTAAAAAGTTACACAATCTAAAATAAGACCACTAAAAAGAGCTAACATTCTCGCAAAAAATAAGCCCTTAAACAGATTTGTGAGGTGAAAAATAAAAAAGTTATGCATATGAAAGACGGTGATGCTAAAATGAACAACAATTTTGCCAAATTTTTATTCAGTAAAAATGGAAAAAAATAAAAAATATATATAAATAAAGTATTTTTGTAATCGTGGCGACCCATAGAATAAAAATAATATACTATTTTCATGGTATGGTTAACGGCCAAAAAAAAAAAAAACACATAAAAATTTTCCTAAAAATTGATGATTTTCATTTCCTCCACCAACAAAGAGTTAATTAAATCTCACCAATTA
Source organism: Engystomops pustulosus (assembly GCA_019512145.1). Classification (NCBI taxonomy): domain Eukaryota; kingdom Metazoa; phylum Chordata; class Amphibia; order Anura; family Leptodactylidae; genus Engystomops; species Engystomops pustulosus. Next base: position 159,771,089 of record CM033642.1, read on the forward strand.
CCTATAGATGCCCCAAAATTACGTACCAGAAAAGTGCATCTCATGTGGCAAAAGAAATAAGCCCCTATAGGTTCACAATAAAAAAAAGAAAAAAATTATTGCCTGTACAATGTGACATAGCAAATCTGATCTGGATGGCGCCTCCTTCCCTTCTATGCCTGTCCGTGCGCCCATACAGCAGGTCATCACCACACATGGGGCATCGGTGTACTCGGGAGAAATTGGGTATAAAACTTTGTGGAGCCTTTTTTCATTTAATCCATTGTAAATGTTTATTTTTCCGCCCAAAATGAGTGTATTGTGAAAAAATATTACAATTTGCAGACTGCACCTCCATTTTGTTTTAACCCCTATAAAACACGTAAAGGGTTAACAAACTTCTTAAAAGTGTTTTTTCATACATTGATGGGTTTAGTTTCCACAATGGGGTAATTTATGAGTCTCGCTATTATTTAGGCCTCTCAGTGTCAATTAGAAGTTGAGCAGGTCCATCTAAATACGGGTTTTGGTGATTTTACAAAAAATGTGAAAAATGGCACCTAAATTCTGAGCCTCATAACATTCGAGTAAAATATGTGGAATCTTAAAAAACTATGGCAACATAAAGCAGACATTTAACCCGTAGGGGTTAAGTAGATCAGTTTTTATAAACTGGGTTCCATTGCATTCTTGCATATGGGATTATGTTATTTGGAAACTGCTTTTTTACATATATCACAGAAATATACTATTTATTATCCCTATTTATTAATATTTGTCTTTCTATAGGCATATCATTTTATTCTTCAAACCAATGTCTAGTACAATTCACTTCAAGTATGTTGTATGTTGTTATAACCAGTAAGTTTAATTCATTACAAAGTCTGTTTGATTAATGTGCATTTAAATGCATTTTTATACGTATTATTTATTGAAGTCTTATCAACATTTTAACAACAAAACAGAAAAACTAGGAAATGAGGTGAACACCTGAGGTCTGGATGGCTAGCTTTAACTGCAAATAAAGCATAACTGAAGCTGTACATACAGTATGTAAGACAGAAGTTAGTTGCACAGCATTAGTTTGTCATAATATATTTTTTGAGAGTTACAGAAAACTGATAGAATAGATGTATCAAGCCATTTCCTCAACTCCCAACCTACTGGGAAGGGACAGGATTACAGACAGGTTAGGATGAAAATAACTCTTTAAAGGGGTATTTCCACAAATATATACTCAGGACAACAAAATAACACATTCTCTAAATTCATTGAGTTATTAACAAAATTTTAAACTTGTCTATATCAGCCCTGGAGTACACAATTTTGGTTGTCCCTGAATACAACCGTAAATCTTCAAACAATGATCTGGTTCTTTTCATGAAAAGCTCCTCTTGTCTGCACATTGCAGTGATCTCTGCCTCCTGCCCCTGTCCCCCTGCATTACAAGACCAGCTCAGATAAAGGCACTTCCTGCCAGCAGGCAGCAGTGTGCAGAAATTTACTCCACAAACTATAGACAGATAAGGTCTTTATAGCAGAGCAGGCTGTGTTTTTTTTATTGATTAGGTGACTGAGCAGAGTGGAGAGTGTTATTATTTTATGATGCCGCCAGTAGCCAATATTTACAGTAATGCCCTCAGAAGTTAAGGGAATGCTGCCAGTCATCACAGTGCCTTCTCCCATTAGTTAGCAGTCACAGTGAAACCCCCAGTAACCGGTAGTCAAAGTGCTTTCTCCTAGTTGCAAGCAGTCACAGTAATGCCAACAATAGCCAGCAGTCACATTGATGCCCCTAGTAGCCAGCAGTCACAGCAATGCCCCATAGCCAGCTGTAACATTAATTCCACCAGCAGTCACAGTGATACCCCCAGTAACCAGCCAGTAGCCGGTAGTCAGTGATGCACCCAGTAGTCACATGAATACTGCCAGAAATACCCCCAATAGCTAGCACTCACAGTGAAGCTCCCAGTAGTCAGCAGTCACAGTGATGCACCTGCCCCTAGTAGCCAGTAGTCACAGTGATACTGCTAGTAGTCAGCAGTTATAGCACATGCCCCCAGTAGCTAGTATTCACAGTGACACCCTCTGTAGTCAAAAGAAATGCTGCCAGTAGTTACAGTGCCATATCCCAGTAGTAGTCAGTAGTCACAGTTATGCCCAAAGTAGCCAAGTGATGACATCACATCACAGTGATGATCCCAGTAGCCAGCAGTCACAGTGCTTATACCCCAGTATCCAGTAGTCACAGTGATGCACTCAGTAAACACAGGAATTCTGCCAGTAGTTACAGTGAAGCCCCCAGTAGCCAGCAGTCAGTGATGCCTCCAGTAGCTACAGTGATGCTCTCCGTAGTTACGGGAATGCTGTCAATAGCCACAGTGCCTTCTCTCAGTAGCCAGCAGCCCCAGTGATAGACTCAGTAGCCACTGAAATTCTGCATGTAATTACAGTAATACCCCCCTAGTAGCAATCAGACACAGTGATGTTCCCAGTAGCAAGTAGTCATGGAACATTCCCCTAGTAGTCACAATGAAGCTCTCAATAGTCACAGGAATCCTGCCAGTAGTCACAATGCCTTCTCCCAGTAGCCAGCAATCACACAAATTCCATAATATTTTACTAACCACAAGTAATACAAGAATTACTAGTAATGATATATGATATATGATATACAACTAATTTAGTATTAAATGCTTTACATGTTCACAAGTATGTGATATATTCAAGGCAAAATAACACAGTGCCATTTATAATCACTGTAGCTTCAATCTTAGAAGGAAATGTCGTGGCAAGACATAGCAGTTCACTACAGGAAATCACAGCAGTGTACCATGCTTGCAATGGAGCAATTTAAAAATGCTTAAATGCTTATCATTTTATCTTTTATTTCTGGATAACAAAGCAGATTTGTTAATACTTGTACATCTCACACAAAAAAGGATTTATGATTTGCAAATTTGGTAAGACTAATCTCAACAATATGCTTATTAGTAGTCAACGGAAGTATATTTTATACATCAAAGCCGTATTAAATGTAGGCAGCGTGTTTTAGATTTGCGATTTAATATTTGGAAAGGAATTAACTTAGGTATGTAATATATACAAATTATGTACGATGGCAATTATGTGACATGTGTATTATGTATTGTGGAGGAGAAGAAATATAGATTGTGGAAAATCCCTCTTTGATCATAGGTTACAGATTTGTTCTCTGTTGCCAGTGGGTGACACTGCTTGATCGTTTCTTGAATATTCAATCAGTTTATTTTTGGATATATGATTAACAAACACGTGTAAAGGTTAGAGTCAGGTTCAAACTAATCAAAGGAGGAGGATGCTTGAAAATTCAACTAAAGAATCTGTGTTATCAACAAATGTTAAAAAAGATCTATGGTAATAAGTGGATTGATATAAGATGAAATTTGAGTGATAGTTTTGGCCACAGTGAAAACTTAGGACTTCAAACAATCTTTTATTATTTTATTTTGATCCTATTAATTCCTTATGTTCAATACTTTTTGTCTTCAGACAATGGACTGTGAAAATGTGGATGTATTAAGGTCCCAATTTAAATAAGAAGATTGTCCAGCTCCCCCATTCAGTAGTCGGTTCACTAGGGGCATGGAGAAGTAAATCGGAAGCGACTCGACTTGGCAGCAATGTAGGAAAGCACATCCACAGGAATCGTTTAAAGCTGTAGTTTATTTCATAAGCATATGATAAAAAAATCTTCACATCACTTACATGGACAAAAAAAAAAACTTCGTCCTGAAGTTACGTGGTTATGTGTTTGGGAAAACGCCAAGCATTCTTATACCGGATGTGTTCAACTGGTTACTCTAAATTGTAAGCACTTGAGAAATAACACTAGAAACCACCTTCCATCTGGAGAGGTAAGGCTTGGCAATGCAGTACAATTGCATAAAATCTACGATAATAAAAACAATCACTGCAAAAGACATTTGGTACAGTTATTATAAGCTAACACCTGGAGCTCCTTAGGCTCGTTTGCATAATTTTAAAAGCTTTTTTTGTAAAAACCAGGGAATAAGAAGATAAAAGAAGAGCAGATCCTGCCTTAGGGGACATGTCAGTTTGCTTGGTTTACAATCCTTCATCCTGGTGGTAAATGTCCTTTAAAGAAATACATTATAGTGGTACTGAATATAGATTTAATCTGTGTGCGCTATATAAATAAAGAATTATTATTATTTATTTGTGGGTGCTTGATATAAGTTCATTAGAGGGACCCTGGTTATAAATTTATTGTTGATATGCTGTATATTAATTATTAGGATGGTCAGTGGTGGTGTGGGGTCTGAGATACAGATGCAGCACTAGTAATCATGACTGGCTTAACTGGCTTATAGCCTCATTGATAAAAAAGTAAAACTGGACTTTGTGCATGTAAAACAAATAGTGTATCAGAGGGACGCTGAATATAAATTTATGTGGTAGCAGTAAATGAATTTGGGTAGTCAGCGATGGTGCAGGGTATGATTTAGAGATGTAACTCCTGTAATCATTACAGCCTTAGGCTACATTCACATGAACGTATGGGGGACGTATATACGGCACCGTACCGTTCCATAGCCCGTAGATAGGTAGGACATGTCCTATCTTCTGACGGAATACGGTGCTGTGTGCAGTGTATTCCTATAGAGAGGGGCAGGGGTGATCAGCACTCATCCCCTGCTCCTCTCCTCGGCGGTGATGTATGCCCGCCGTACTACGGTACAGTGGGCAAACATCGTGTGAATGTAGCCTTAGCTTGTTGTCAGCGATGGTGCAGGGTATGATTTAGAGATGTAACTCCTGTAATCATTACAGCCTTAGGCTACATTCACACAAACCTATGGGGGACGTAGCCGTTCCGTAGCCCGTAGATAGATAGGACATGTCCTATCTTTTGACGGAATACGGTGTCGTGCGCTGTGTATTCCTATAGAGAGGGCAGGGGTGATCACACTCATCCCCTGCTCCTCTCCTCGGCGCCGATGTTACCCGCCTACTACGGTACAGTGGGCAAACATCGTGTGAATGTAGCTTAGCTTGTTGTCAGCGATGGTGCAGGGTATGATTTAGAGATGTACTCCTGTAATCATTACAGCCTTAGGCTACATTCACACAAACGTATGGGGGACGTAGCCGTTCCGTAGCCCGTAGATAGTTAGGACATGTCCTATCTTTGACGGAATACGGTGTTGTGCGCTGTGTATTCCTATAGAGAGGGGCAGGGGTGATCAGCACTCATCCCCTGCTCCTCTCCTCGGCGCCGATGTATACCCGCCGTACTACGGTACAGTGGGCAAACATCGTGTGAATGTAGCCTTAGCTTGTGAACTAAATTGTGAATTTATATGCAGTGTTTGGTAATACAGGACACCACCCCTTTTGTGTGTTAACTAAATTATATATATATCATTTGCACAGCTCTCAGCATTTATTACCTTGTATATTTCTACATTAACTAATCTGTTTTTCGTCGCCTTTTATTAGCATACTCTTTCGTGATTCAGCCTTACAACTACCTATCACTTACCTTGTGCCTTTGACACTCGGTTTGTACCTTAATAACCCTTACGGCTCAATTTTTGATACACTGTTTTATTTACGCATGCGCATTGATATGAAGCGAATGAGTTGTACTATAAGTGTGTGACGAGCCACTGCGTGGCCGTCACCCCATCTGCGCATGCGCAATCTCCGTAGGGAATGGCTTTTAGACAGCGTTGTTGCTGTTAATTCCGGTCACGCACATGGTTGTTAGACTTCCGTTTTGGAACGCACGCTGCACTCCTGAACCGCATTTCGCGGCTGTTCCGTGTGGGATGCGGGGGTAGGTGCACTATAAATTGCTCACAATCTATGTACTTCATTACCCTTGAGGCGAAACGCGTGGGGATCTTCCTAGTCCCCGGTGCCCAGGTTTAATATCCATGTCACACAGGTAATTATGGATTAATTGTTAACTTTTTGCACAGTAACTTTATTGTATCACACTTGTGATCTGATACATACTATCTCATGCGTTGTTTATTACTGTTGCACTTTATTTATAGTTTACTATGTACCATATTTCAGCACTGGGTCTATTGGTTTGTTTCATGCACTGATAGTGCTTTTAAATGTTTTTAAATGTGTGTTTTGAAACTTATCAACATAAAATTTCATGATGATATATCATGGACATCCCTGTTTATTTGTATAGTCTAAGCCATTTATTTGGATGCAATAAGTTGTTATTTTTGGACCCTAATCTATATATTTAAATAAATAATTTAATGCATCTCAAAAAGTTGCATCTGTAGGCATAGTCAGTTGGTACATAGTTGTGAAGGACAGACATAGTTGTTAGCCAGCTAAATAGTCCAGTATGGAGATGTGCTGCATGACATTGAAGACACCAGGGAAGCAGTCATAGCTGAGAAGAGTTATCATGATATTTTGTGTCTGCGGTGATGAATAATCACTAGACTTAAAGAGGGTACCATGATTTACCATACTATAGGGGGCTCTATAAAGTGGTGGAGTGATTTTATTCTTTAGATAGAAGATTTCTGTTTTTGATGGTACAAACCTGCCTTTTTTCATTGATCCCCATGATTTGTGTGTGCACTTTTGCATGAAACCACATACCCGTTTTTTCGGACTATAAGACGCTTCTTACTATAGGACGCACCCCAGATTTAGGCTTCCAAAAAAAGGAAAAATATATTTTATCCAATTAAATATCCCTGTTGGTCGCTCCGTATACGCGGGTATACATCGGCGCCCGAGGAGAGGAGCAGGGGATGAGTGCTGATCACCCCTGCCCCTCTCTATAGGAATACACAGCGCACAACACCGTATTCCGTCAAAAGATAGGACATGTCCTATCTATCTACGGGCTACGGAACGGCTACGTCCCCCATACGTTTGTGTGAATGTAGCCTAAGGCTGTAATGATTACAGAGTTAATCTCTAAATCATACCCTGCACCATCGCTGACAACAAGCTAAGGCTACATTCACACGATGTTTGCCCACTGTACCGTAGTACGGCGGGTATACATCGGCGCCGAGGAGAGGAGCAGGGGATGAGTGCTGATCACCCCTGCCCCTCTCTATAGAATACACAGCGCACGACACCGTATTCCGTCAAAAGATAGGACATGTCCTACTATCTAGGGCTACGAACGGCTACGTCCCCCATAGGTTTGTGTGAATGTAGCCTAAGGCTGTATGATTACAGGAGTTACATCTCTAAATCATACCCTGCACCATCGCTGACAACAAGCTAAGGCTACATTCACACGATGTTTGCCCACTGTACCGTAGTACGGCGGGTATACATCGGCGCCGAGGAGAGGACAGGGATGAGTGCTGATCACCCCTGCCCTCTCTATAGGAATACACAGCGCACGCACACGTATTCCGTCAAAAGATAGGACATGTCCTATCTATCTACGGCTATGGAACGGTACGGTGCCGTATATACGTCCCCCATACGTTCATGTGAATGTAGCCTAAGGCTGTAATGATTACAGGAGTTCATCTCAAATCATAGCCTGCACCATCGTGACAACCCAAATTCATTTACTGCTACCACATAAATTTATATTCAGCGTCCCTCTGATACACTATTTGTTTTACATGCATAAAGTCCAGTTTTACTTTTTATCAATGAGGCTATAAGCCAGTTAAGCCAGTCATGATTACTAGTGCTGCATCTGTATCTCAGAACCCCACACCACCACTGACCTCCTAATAATTAATATACAGTTAATCAACATAAATTTATAACCAGGGTCCCTCATGAACTTATATCAAGCACCCACAAATAATAATAATAATTCTTTATTTATATAGCGCACACAGATTAAATCTATATTCAGTACCACTAAAATGTATTTCTTTAAAGGACATCTACCACCAGGATGAAGATTGTAAACCAAGGAAACTGACTGTCCCTAAGGCAGATCTGCTCTTCTTTTATCTTCTTATTCCCTGGTTTTACAAAAAAAGCTTAAATTATGCAAACGAGCCTAAGGAGCTCCAGTGTTAGCTTATAATAACTGTACCAAATGTCTTTTGCAGTGATTGTTTTTATTATCGTAGATTTTATGCAATTGTACGGCATTGCCAAGCCTTACCTCTCCAGATGGAAGGTGGTTTCTAGTGTTATTTCTCAAGTGCTTACAATTTAGAGTAACCAGTTGAACACATCCGGTATAAGAATGCTTGGCGTTTCCCACACATAACCACGTACCTTCAGGACGAAGTTTTTTTTTTGTCCATGTAAGTGATGTGAAGATTTTTTATCATATGCTTATGAAAAAACTACACTTTAAACGATTCCTGTGGATGTGCTTCCTACATTGCTGCCGTCGAGTCGCTTCCGTTTACTTCTCCATGCCCCTAGTGAACCGACTACTGAATGGGGAGCTGGACAATCTTCTTATTTAATTGGACCTTATTACATCCACATTTTCACATCCATTGTCTGAAGACAAAAAGTATTGAACATAAGGAATTAATGTCAAAATAAAATAATAAAAGATTGTTTGAAGTCCTAAGTTTTCACTGTGGCCAAAATATCACTCAAATTCATCTTCATATCAATCCACTTATTACCATAGATCTTTTTTAACATTTGTTGATAACACAGATTCTTTAGTTGAATTTTCAAGCATCCTCCTCCTTGTTTAGTTTGAACCTGCTCTCTAACCTTTACACGTGTTTGTTAATCATATCCAAAAATAAACTGATTGAATATTCAAGAACGATCAAGCAGTGTCACCCCTGGCAACAGAGAACAAATCTGTAACCTATGATCAAAGAGGGATTTTCCACAATCTATATTTCTTCTCCTCCACAATACATAATACACATGTCACATAATTGCCATCGTACAAATTTGTATATATTACATACCTAAGTTAATTCTTTCCAATATTAAATCGCAAATCTAAACACGTGCCTACATTTAATACGGCTTTGATGTATAAAATATACTTCCGTTGACTACTAATAGCATATTGTTGAGATTAGTCTTACCAAATTTGCAAATCATAATCCTTTTTTGTGTTAGATGTACAAGTATTAACAATCTGCTTTGTTATCCAGAAATAAAAGATAAAATATAAGCATTTAAGCATTTTTAAATTGCTCCATTGCAAGCATGGTACACTGCTGTGATTTCCTGTAGTGATACTGCATGTCTTGCCACGACATTTCCTTCTAAGATTGAAGCTACAGTGATTATAAATGGCACTGTGTTTTTGCCTTGAATATATCACATACTTGTGAACATGTAAAGCATTTAATACTAAATAGTTGTTATCATATATCATATATCATTACTAGTAATTCTTGTATTACTTGTGGTTAGTAAAAATATTATGGAATTTGTGTGATTGCTGGCTACTGGGAGAAGGCATTGTGACTACTGGCAGATTCCTGTGACTATTGAGAGCTTCATTGTGACTACTAGGGGAATGTTCCATGACTACTTGCTACTGGAACATCACTGTGTCTGATTGCTTCTAGGGGGTATCACTGTAATTACAGGCAGAATTTCAGTGGCTACTGAGTCTATCACTGGGGCTGCTGGCTTCTGAGAGAAGCACTGTGGCTATTGACAGCATTCCTGTAACTACGGAGAGCATCACTGTAGCTACTGGAGGCATCACTGACTGCTGGCTACTGGGGCTTCACTGTAACACTGGCAGAATTCCTGTGTTTACTGAGTGCATCACTGTGACTACTGGATACTGGGGTATAAGCACTGTGACTGCTGGCTACTGGGATCATCACTGTGTGTGATATCATCACTTGGCTACTTTGGCATAACTGTGACTACTGACTACTACTGGATATGGCACTGTAACTACTGCACATTTCTTTTGACTACAGAGGGTGTCACTGTGAATACTACTACTGGGGGCATGTGCTTATACTGCTGACACTAGCAGTATCACTGTGACTCACTGGCTACTAGGGGCAGGTGCATCACTGTGACTGCTGACTACTGGAGCTTCACTGTGAGTGCTAGCTATTGGGGGTATTTCTGGCAGTATTCATGTGACAACTGGGTGCATCACTGACTACGGCTACTGGCTGGTTACTGGGGGTATCACTGTGACTGCTGGTGAATTAATGTTACAGCTGGCTATGGGGCATTGCTGTGACTGCTGGCTACTAGGGGCATCATGTGACTGCTGGCTATGTTGGCATTACTGTGACTGCTTGCAACTAGAGAAACACTTTGACTACGGTTACTGGGGGTTTCACTGTGACTGCTAACTAATGGGAGAAGGCACTGTGATGACTGCAGCATCCCTTAACTTCTGAGGGCATTACTGTAATATTGGCTACTGGCGGCATCATAAAATAATAACACTCTCCACTCTGCTCAGTCACCTAATCAATAAAAAAAACACAGCCTGCTCTCCTATAAAGACCTTATCTGTCTATAGTTTGTGGAGTAATTTCTGCACACTGCTGCCTGCTGCTGCGGCGGAAGTGCCTTTATCTAGCTGGTCTTGTAATGCAGGGGACAGGGGCAGGAGGCAGAGATCACTGCATATGTCAGACAAGAGGAGCTTTTCATGAAAAGAACCAGATCATTGTTTGAAGATTTACGGTTGTATTCAGGGACAACCAAAATTGTGTACTCCAGGGCTGATATAGACAAGTTTAAAATTTTGTTAATAACTCAATGAATTTAGAGAATGTGTTTATTGTTGTCCTGAGTATATATTTGTGGAAATACCCCTTTAAAGAGTTATTTTCATCCTAACCTTTCTGTAATCCTGTCCCTTCCCAGTAGGTTGGGAGTTGAGGAAATGGCTTATACTCTATTCTATCATTTTTCTGTAACTCTCAAAAATATATTATGACAAACTAATGCTGTGCACTAACTTCTGTCTTACATACTGTATGTACAGCTTCAGTTATGCTTTATTTGCAGTTAAAGCTAGCCATCCAGACCTCAGGTGTTCACCTCATTTCCTAGTTTTTCTGTTTTGTTGTTAAAATGTTGATAAGACTTCATAAATAACACTTATAAAAATGCATTTAAATGCACATTAATCAAACAGACTTTGTAATGAATTAACTTACTGGTTATAACAACATACAACATACTTGAAGTGAATTGTACTAGACATTGGTTTGAAGAATAAAATGATATGCCTATAGAAAGACAAATATTAATAAATAGGATAATAAATAGTATATTTCTGTGATTATGTAAAAAAGCAGTTTCCAAATAACATAATCCCATATGCAAGAATGCAATGGAACCAGTTTATAAAAACTGATCTACTTAACCCCTACGGGTTAAATGTCTGCTTTATGTTGGCATGTTTTTTAAGATTCCACTATTTTACTAGAATGTTATGAGGCTCAGAATTTGGGTGCCATTTTTCACTTTTTTGTAAAATCACCAGAACCGTATTAGATGGACCTGCTCAACTTCTAATTGACACTTAGAGGCCTAAATAATGCGAGACTCGTAAATTACCCCATTGTGGGAACTACACACCTCAACGTTGAAAAAACCACTTTTAAGAAGTTTGTTACCCTTTACGTTGTTTTATAGGGGTTAAGACAAAATAGAGGTGCAGTCTGCAATTGTAATATTTTTCACAATACACTCATTTTGGGTGGAAAATTAAACATTTACAATGGATTAAATAAAAAAGGCTCCACAACGTTTGATACCCATTTCCTCCCGAGTACACCGATACCCCATGTGTGTGGTGACCTGCTGTATGGGCGCACGGCGGTCATAAAGGGAAGGAGGCGCATCATCCATATCAGATTGCTATGTCACATTGTACAGGCTATAATTATTTTCTTTTTTTATTGTGGACCTATAGGGGCTTATTTCTTTGCCACATGAGATGCACTTTTCTGGTACGTAATTTTGGGGGCATCTATAGGTAATTGGTGAGATTTAATTAACTCTTGTTTGGTGGAGGAAATGAAATCATCAATTTTTAGGAAAATTTTTCTGTTTTTTTTTTTTTTGGCCGTTAACCATACCATGAAAATAGTATATTATTTTTATTCTATGGTCGCCACGATTAGAAAATACTTTATTTATATATATTTTTTATTATTTCCATTTTTACTGAATAAAAATTTGGCAAAATTGTTGTTCATTTTAGCATCACCGTCTTTCATATGCATAACTTTTTTATTTTTCACCTCACAAATCTGTTTAAGGGCTTTTTTTTGCAGAATGTTAGCCAGTCTAGTATTATGGGCTCTTTATAGTGTCTTATTTTAGATTGTGTAACTTTTAAAATCACTTTTTAGAGCCTTTAAAGGCATAATAAAAAAATCTCTTTTTCAGAGAGAGTTTATTGAGGTCACTTTGCGATCTAATATCGATTCTTTTTTATTGCAGATTGTTACGGACGCAGGATACCAAATATGTGGGGGTTTGTGTATTTCATTCAATTGTACTATAAAAACTAATCTGGAGAAAATCTTATTCATTTTAGCATTCCATCTTCATATGCATAACTTTTTTATTTTTTGGCTGAGAATCTGGATAGGGGCTTATTTTTTGCAAGAACAGTGTTCTTTTTAGTGGGCTTATTTTAGAGTGCATAAAATTTTTAAATCACTTTTTAGAGCATTTATATAGGGTATTATATTAAAATTATCTTTTTTTTGAGGTTTTTTGCGTTTTTTTCCTCCGGCGTTTACTGTGCGGATTCTGTTTTATTATGCAGATTGTTAGGGACGCGGCAATATCAAATATGCGGGGTTTTTTTTTGTGTTTTTATGTTTTTTATACTTTATTAAGTTTTTTATGGGAACGTGACATTTAGGGGCTTATATTTTTATGTATTTTTATTTTTATTTATTATAATGTGTAGTGTTAAGTGTTTTTGCATATTTTTACTTATACATACTTGAACTTAAACCAGTAATGCTCTGATCGCTGGTTTAAGTTCAATACACTGCTCTACAATACTATTTTATTGTAGAGCAGTGTAATCTGTCTGGCATGCTCGACAGTTTACAGTAAGACCCGGAAGGGGTCTGACTGCCATGGAGACCGGGCAGCTCCGGGGCACATGCCAGTCCTCGGAGCTGCTCAGAAGAGGATCGGCACGGGGGATCCGATCCATAGGGGGAAGACCCTTACACGCCGCGGTCATGCACCGATCGCAGGTGTTAGAGTGCTGTGTCAGCTGTACTAGACAGCTGACAGCCGCTGCTTCTGGTACCGGCTCCGTTCGTGAGCCGGTCCCAGAAGCTGGACGTTATACTACGTCCCGGTGCGCTAAGCATCTAGCCCCGGGGACGTAGTATAACGTCGTGGTGCGCCTAGGGGTTAATGACTGGTCTAAATATTTGGGTAAGAATGATGTTTTTTTACTCTAAATAAATTTATGTTAAATTATAACACTTTAGTATAAGTTTTTTTGAGCTGTTATAAAATTACTAATATTTAATTATTTTCAACACAATTTTCATATGAGCCTTTTCCCTAATGAGATACAGTTTCATTTCTTACCCCAGCACATACAAAGGTCAATTTGATCAGTTAGGCTATCATGTGGTAGTGAAGTAGAAGAAAGCAGTGCACCCAGAGGAAATCCTTTCAATCACAAGGAAATAAGGTCTGCATAGTTGGTAATATAATGGCATTGCGCATGAATGAATTATTTTCTCTGCAGTTAAAAATTCTCTGAAAGTTTTCCCACTCAATATTTTCCATCCTTTTACCATAAACATTGTGGCAAAGTCTCTCTCTCTCTCTCTCTAATACAATATCTCACATTTTTGGAAGTTTTGTTTATATCTTTTGATGAGGCATCACTAAAGATCGACACAATGGAAAAAGTGTAACTATGTAAATTTGTTCCCTATAAATAATCAACACACAGACCACAGACATAAACCGCTGTGCCATAAATGAGTACATCCCTAAGTGAAAAACCAAAGCATCAATATTTTGTGTGGCAAGAATTAACAGTTGACGGTCCATACCGACCTTACGCAACTTTGTGACAAATCCAAATTATAAAAAAAATTATAAAAAATACTTTTTACGTCAAACTCGCATCAAAGAGGAAGTTGCTGCAACAATAGAAATGTAAAAATAACTGAAAGTGAGCAATTCATAAAGAAAAAAACTATCCGCGTCAAAATCTTTTTTTTTTCACAAAACACCAACTACCATTTATATAAAAAAAATAGCTTTTTAATTAATACGCACAACCACCTGCAGGAAACCAACTGCAGCAAACTGTGTAATAAATGCAAAATTTACATAAAAATCTATCTTTTGAGGTCCATACCATCAGACTTTTCCACCCAGTCTCTCTTCATGTGCTGTGTATATACCATCCTCCTGGCTCAACCTATCAGTTCCTTGACACTTTTCCTCTTAAACTCACCAACTCACAGAAACCTTACAGTCTGCAATGTCCCCCAACCACTATAATCACACTGTAAGAAGCGTCCTAGATGAGATGGTCAAGACCATGCTCATTTACTACGGTACAGTGGGCAAACATCGTGTGAATGTAGCCTTAGCTTGTGAACTAAATTGTGAATTTATGTGCAGTGTTTGGTAATACAGGACACCACCCCTTTTGTGTGTTAACTAAATTATATATATATCATTTGCACAGCTCTCAGCATTTATTACCTTGTATATTTCTACATTAACTAAATCTGTTTTTCGCCTTTTTATTAGCATACTCTTTCGTGATTCAGCCTTACAACTACCTATCACTTACCTTGTGCCTTTGACACTCGGTTTGTACCTTAATAACCCTTACGGCTCAATTTTTGATACACTGTTTTATTTACGCATGCGCATTGATATGAAGCGAATGAGTTGTACTATAAGTGTGTGACGAGCCACTGCGTGGCCGTCACCCCATCTGCGCATGCGCAATACTCCGTAGGGAATGGCTTTTAGACAGCGTTGTTGCTGTTAATTCCGGTCACGCACATGGTTGTTAGACTTCCGGTATTTGGAACGCACGCTGCACTCCTGAACCGCATTTCGCGGCTGTTCCGTGTGGGATGCTGGGGGTAGGTGCACTATAAATTGCTCACAATCTATGTACTTCATTACCCTTGAGGCGAAACGCGTGGGGATCTTCCTAGTCCCCGGTGCCCAGGTTTAATATCCATGTCACACAGGTAATTATGGATTAAATTGTTAACTTTTTGCACAGTAACTTTATTTGTACCACACTTGTGGATCTGATACATACTATCTCATGCGTTGTTTATTACTGTTGCACTTTATTTATAGTTACTATGTACCATATTTCAGGCACTGGGTCTATTGGTTTGTTTCATGCACTGATAGTGCTTTTAAATGTTTTTAAATGTGTGTTTTGAAACTTATCAACAATAAAATTTCATGATGATATATCATGGACATCCCTGTTTATTTGTATAGTCTAAGCCATTTATTTGGATGTCAATAAGTTGTTATTTTTGGACCCTAATCTATATATTTAAAATAAATAATTTAATGCATCTCAAGACATGTAAAGTTACATCTGTAGGCATAGTCAGTTGGTACATAGTTGTGAAGGACAGACATAGTTGTTAGCCAGCTAAATAGTCCAGTATGGAGATGTGCTGCATGACATTGAAGACACCAGGGAAGCAGTCATAGCTGAGAAGAGTTATCATGATATTTTGTGTCTGGCGGTGATGAATAATCACTAGACTTAAAGAGGTACCATGATTTACCATACTATAGGGGGTTCTATAAAGTGGTGTAGTGATTTTATTCTTTAGATTCTTTAGATTTTTGTTTTTGATGGTACAAACCTGCCTTTTTTCATTGATCCCCATGATTTGTGTGTGCACTTTTGCATGAAACCACATACCCGTATTTTTCGGACTATAAGACGCTTCTTACTATAGGACGCACCCCAGATTTAGGCTTCCAAAAAAAGGAAAAATATATTTTATGCCAATTAAAATATCCCTGTTGGTCGCACTAAAGCACAGCACACACAGACATACATTTACACACTCAGCTCTGCATCATCTTTCCACATACACACTCATCTCTGCATCATCCATCCACATACACACACAGCTCTGCATCATCCATCCACATACACACACAGCTCTGCATCATCCATCCACATACACACACAGCTCACCTATACACACAAACACACACAGATCACCTATACACACACACACAGCTCACCTATACACACACACACAGCTCACCTATACACACACACACAGCTCACCTATACACACTCACTCAGCTCACCTCTACACACACACACACACTTCCCCCATTCCTCTTCTTCTCACCCTGTCCCAGCGCAGCATGACAGTATGAGACCTCCGGTGATGTAAGAAGCATTTGATCAGTCACATGATTCTGACATCACCGCAGGTCCTGTACCAGTAGGACCTCGGGGAGAGGTGAGAGTGGTACGGAGGCTCCTGTCTGGGAGATAGGGTGCAGCTCTGTATCAGGGCATCACCCGATCTCCCTTACAGCGGTCAGGAGGGTCTGGCAGTGCTGGATCCTCCTGACCTTCGGACTATAAGACGCAGGGACTTTTTAGCAAGATTTTTTCTTGCTAAAAAGTGCATCTTATAGTCCAGAAAATACGGTAGTTAGGACAGGAAATTAATAATGATGACTACCGGAAATAACACAAAATTTCAGTGAGCAGCAATCGCCTACATCTACAACTGTTGGACTATCTTAGAATATTAATAAGCATCATTTAAGGAAATAGACATTTCAGACCAATACATTTTTATGTCAAGACACCTTGTCACCTGTACCATGACACATTAGCAAAATTTAATTAGTCTTTTTATTTTCTCATCATAATTAGCTAGCTAAAATAATTTTCAGGTCATATTAATAACCTAATTTAAAATATATTACCTCTCATGAGATGTTTCTCAGTCTTTCATAAGAGTGGGTTATATTTTCCCTGATGGATATAGATATTTTGATTTAAGCAGTTATCTATGTATAGACATCAATTGTACAGTAAAAAATGTTAGGAATAATTTTAGGATTTTTAGTCATCAAGTTTAACCAATTAGTTAAATTACAAGTGGTATGTTTATTATTGCTTGAAGCAACCATTCAGTAAAGGACAGTATTTTTTATTTAATTGAATATGACCCTCACATGTAAATTAGATGGTTGTAGCAATGAAATGTCCACCTCCCGCATGCAGTAAATCTTTGGCCCCAGTCATATTATACAAGAGAAAACTGGGGCAAGGATACAAATTGTTTGTCCTAAACACTGTCACCACAGCCACATATTTGGCCCTCTGTGCACTAGAAAGATGAATCTATATCAGGTAAGAGTTCTGGTAGATATGAGCTACCACAGTTTATGGCATATGTAACAGTAAGTGGCTTTTACTATGGAAAATCTTACCCTCTCTCCTGAGCTCAAGACCACAAGATTATCAAATAGCTATCTTTTACTGCCACTAAGGGCTCCATCACATTGGCATTGGTGTTTAGCTTCGGTTGCGCATCCATTGCTTTTTGTCTCCCTTGTATCTGTTTTTCTTTCATTTTGTCTTCATGTCTGCAAAAAAAACCTGGAGGTTTAACATTGGTTTGAAAACATCACATCTGGTTTTTCAGTCCCATCAGTGAAAAAAATTTATGTTTCATCAGTTTGTTTGCGGACCCATAGAATTCTATTGCCTTCCCTGATCCGTATCACTGAAAAAAATAACACGTTTCATAATTTTTTCCACGCATAACAGATCATTGAAAATACAAGCCAATGTGAAAACACCCATAAAAATGAATGGCTTTGTGAGGCATCCATGGAAATCACTGAGCTACAGAATGAAAAAAAAAAAGACTTTGGGGGTCGTTTACTAAGGGCCCGTATCGCGTTTTTACAGCGGGTTACCCGAATATTTCCGATTTGCGGCGATTTTCCCTGAATTGCCCGGGGTTTTTGGCGCACGCGATCGAAATCGGGGGGCATTGCGGAAGAAAAATCTGACGGATTCGGAGAAAACGCTGCATAAAAAAAAAAGTGTCCCTGACACGTGCTTACCTGCACCCAGCAACGGATCGTGGACCTCGACGGACTTCAATACAGCAGAGACACCTGGTGGACGTCGGAGGAACTGCCTTAGTGAATCACCGGAAGACCCGAATACACCGCAGAGAACGCGCCGCTGGATCGCGAATAGACCGAGTAAGTAAATCTGCCCCAATGTGAAAAAGCCCCAAAGAGAAGAGAAGCTTAATATTACCCACAGACCTTTAGCAGATTTTAGAGTACCAAAAAAGCAAATAGTAATTGCTGTACATAAACCACTAGGTTAGAAAACTTTCACTCGATAAGTAGTTCTAGCTAAATAATAAAAAAGGGCAATAGTAAGACTTTTAGAAGCCAAAATTTTAGCCAAGAAATAGTAAAAATTTTAGAAAGCCAGTGTGAATTATTATCTCTACCACTAAGTAGCAAAAGGCTTAGTTAATATAATGAAAAAGAACTGAGTAAAATAATATCTGTGCCGCTCATCTTGCTGCTGCTAGAGTTTTAGTTTTTTGGTGCATTTGTTCCTGATTATTGCCCACTATCTTGCTGTTGTATAGGGATAAACAAATATTTGTCTCCATAAAGTTTGCATTTCAGTTGCACATCAGTTGCTTGTCATTGTACTGTTCATGTAAAGATGCACTGCCCCTACAAGGTTTTCCTTAATTGTTGGTAAAAGCTGATGGGTCCTGAATCCAACAGGAAATCTACCAATTCAGAAGTTTCCTAGATTCCCTTCCCTCCTGCACATCACCCTGTTTGGTTTCTTCCTTTGAGCTAGTCATGGAAGAAGTGTCCAACCTCATTTTCTCTGCTCTCCATCCTACCTGCAGCAGTGACCGTATGCCCTTGTACAGTTCTTTTCCCCAGCAGTCTTTTGTCACCTAACTAAAATTTTTAACCTCTCTCTTTCTGCTGGTTGTTTTCCCTCCTCTTTTGAACATGCTGTTGTGACCCAATACTCAAAAGACACCCTCCCTATACCCATCCAACACTTTTAACTCCCTCTTTGACCCCTTACAATGTGTTTTCCACTTTATGCACTACCCCAAAACTGCTCTTTTTAAATAACTCCCCAATGATCTCTCATTACAAAAATCCAGAAGTGAATATTCTCTTTTCATTCTTTTGAATCTCTTAGCAGCGTTTGATACTGTGGCCCACCCGTTCCTCCTCAGAAACCTTCACTCCATTGACCCCAAGGATGCTGTGTACTCTTGGTTTTCTTCCTATTTCTTAAAAATATTAATATTATTTTCTTCATTCATTCAAACTTCCTACTTATGCTCCAGGACTTCTCCAGAGGTGCATCAATTCTCTGGAATACCCCACCTCAGACTAATAAGCATCAAAGTAGCAAATGTGCCCTAAAATCCTGAAAGGCAAATCAAATAATAACTTATGCCTCATGAAAAAGATGTCCCGATGTTCTGTGCTATGCTACTTATGTATCACTTTTTTTGCTTAATTTATCGACTTTTCAGGCGCAAATCCGCACCTGGTCCAGGGGATTTTTTTTCATGGACCCTATTTTAACATGTAAATTGGAATTATTTCACATGCTTTAAATGTTTAACATTTTGCACAGTAACCTGTTTTTTGAAAATTCAGAAATTTTCGCATTTACAAAAAGTCTCAAAATTTGCCTGCCAGGATAGGAAAAACTGAACATGTATCACAAGTAAAAAGACATGATCATACATAAGGCGCAAAAAAGAGCCGCCAAATGTCTCAAAAATTCACCACAGAGAAACAAAACTATTTGTCCCCCATTGTGTCACACTGTGCCCTCACATACAGAAAATTATAATGTGCCCCCTGCATATATCAAAAGTACAGGCAGTCCCCGGATTACATACAAGATAGAGTCTGTAGGTTTGTTCTTAAGTTAAATTTGTATGTAAGTCGGAACTGTATATTTTATCATTGTAACCCCAGCCAAATTTTTTTTGGTCTCTGTGACAATTGGATTTAAAAAACGTTGGATTGTCATATGAACCAGGATTAACAATAAATCTTCATTGTAGACATCAGTGATAACTGTTATAGCTGTTTATTGTAGCCTAAGGCTAAAGTACAATAAATTACCAATATCCAGAAGTCTGTTTGTAACTAGGGGTAGTATGCAAGTCAGGTGTTCTTAAGTAGGGGATCGCCTGCACACTGTGTCCCCCCTGAAAACATGTCTTTAACATTTGAAGCTCCATATCTTAGCATATAGTCTCACACTAAAAGCTGTAGGGGTATCTGAATTTTATAGACTTTAGATGTGTTATACATAAATTTGACTTTCAACTACTTAACCAGTTCACGTCCACTGCATGGAAAAGGCTCACGGTCTGAGCCCTCTCCATAGCCGGTAAGTCTTTGCTGCATATTGCAGCTCCGTACACCAAAGTATAAAAAATTATTAGTGCCAGAATTTGGCAAAATCAAAAAAATAATTTTTGTACAGGTTTTAATTTTTGTAAATATATGAAAACATTATAAAACCTATACAAACCCTTAATCGTACCGACCCAAAGAATAAAGTAGACATGTCATTTGGGGCGCTCAGTGAAAGACGTAATATCCAAGCTCACAAGAAAATGGTGCAAATGCGTTTTTTCACCATTTTCACTGCATTTGGAATTTTTTTCCTGCTTCCGAGTACATGGCATGTAATATTTAATACCATCACTATGAAGTGCAATTTGTTTAGGAGAAAACAAGCTGTCACAAAAATAAAAAAGTTATAGATTTTTGAAGGTGGGGAGTGAAAAATGGACATGATAAAACAGGAAAGGGCCCGGTCCTTAACCGGTTAACATATGCTTAGTTTAGCTGATTATTGTCATGTAACTGCATTGTCAGACTGTGGTGCAGACGGCCCATCAAACAAAATGATGCATCTTCACTTATTTTTGCCGGTAAGGCTGGGTTCACCTGCTGCTTTTGAATGTATTTAGAAATGCAGTTTTTCCCAGTTGCAGATGCTTGCTATTGGGAAGGAGAACAATGTGTTTTGCATTATTTACATACACTACATATGGAGCTCATTGCCAATTGCAAGCATTTCTGTGTAAACACATATGTTATTAGGAGACACTCCTCTGTGCTGCGATTGAATCGAAGTGCAGCATGTGAACACAGCCTAAAGTGTATTTTCTTCTTGTGCCACTCCATAAGGGAAGACTATAATATACATTATGTATACACATCAGAGACAACATGTATACAGATTGCACTGGTACAGCATTTAGACAGGTGAGCAAATTCTGCTAAGTTTATAAAAAAAAAAAGCAAGTTACTCAGGGGGAGGCGCATCTCCTGCCGCACATGGAGGCAGATGTGTAAACCGCTGGTAAACAGTGGCAAGTAGCAAACAGTACAATGATGGGGAACTCACCCAGACCTTTCCGAAGAAGTGAGGAACAAAGGGGCAGATTTATCAAGCAGTCTGAAAGTCAGAATATTTCCAGTTGCCCATGGCAACCAATCACAGCTCAGCTTTCATTTCACCAGTGCTCATGAATATTTTAAAGGGGAGCTGTGATTGGTTGCCATGGGCAATTGGAAATATTCTGACTTTCAGACTGCTGGATAAATCTGCCCCAAAGTGACCATGGTGAAAAGCTGCAGAAAGAAGAGCCCACTGAAGCTTGCTAAGTTCTTCAAAGAGGCCAAGCTCCCCAATATTTCGCTGTGGCATCTGCGGTAGCAACAAAGCAAGGTAACAGCTTCCCAGCTGCTGAAATCATGCAGTTGCCTGCTACCCCGGATTATGTATCTAGAAAGGCAGCAATCACCATGGACTCCATGAACCAACTGCTGGCTGAATTACAAACCAACATTACACAACATTACTAAAGAATTGCACCCCACTATCCAGGCCCTCAAATCAATATGAATTCTCTGGTACTCATATATATGTTGTGGATGTTGTGGAAGTTACATCCACCATGCAAAAAGAATTGGCAGCTTTAAGGGCAAAATTAGTGGACATAGAGGACTGTTCAAGCAGGAACAATCTTCACTTATGGGGTATCCCTGAAGCAGTTAAGCCAGAGGAGCTTGTGGAACTTCGCACTGATTTTTTCACTTGGCTCCTTTTGAAGGCTTCTCAGATGGGTCTTACAATTGATAAGGTTTCCAAAGGCAAAGCACCTACCCTCAACAGCACCAAGGGATGTAATTGCCAGCATCCACTTTTTTCACAATGACCTTTCTCCCCCCACCTGACCTTCCTCCAAGATTCACAGGCATTTCTGTGTACACAGATCTATCAGCGGCCACATTGGCAAAAAGGAGAGCATTCTCAGGCTGCAACAGCATATTACATGTTTATAACATTCTGTATTGCTGGGGACTCCCAGTAAAGTTTATAATATCGGTCACAGAAGATGGTGCACAACAACAAAAAGCGCACCATGTAAGGATTATTGTTTGCCCACTGGGGTTGTACAGTTATTAAGCACAGATGTTGGGACGCCTATATGGTGACCAGATCCCAATATGGCAGACTATTCTATAATTTTTAAATGTTGTTTACTTTTGTTCTCCCCTGTTCTGATCTTATCGATCAATGTGAAGACTCTCAACTCCCCCGGCCGGGAGTGGGTCGGCCTTGGGCGTTACTGTCCCTGTGCCAGAGCACTTGCTGCTGCCAATGACTTCACATGTGAAATTTATATACCAGGCAGGGCCTGGGGTAGAAAAAATGCTGCACAGCAACCTTCCCGAAGTCTCCTGATTTATTGCGCTGCAAAAATGTAGCGGTGGGACTATCATACAATAAATATCCCCCTATGTGTCTACAGAAAACCAGGTTGAACCAGCCAGGCTGCCCAAGGTTAACAAACAATATGTTCCCCCATATACACTCCGGCCACTTTATTAGGTACACCATGCTAGTAACGGGTTGGACCCCCCTTTGCCTTCAGAACTGCCTCAATTCTTCGTGGCATAGATTCAACAAGGTGCTGGAAGCATTCTCAGAGATTTTGGTCCATATTGACATGATGCATCACACAGTTGCCGCAGATTTGTCGGCTGCACATCCATGATGCGAATCTCCCGTTCCACCACATCCCAAAGATGCCTCTATTGGATTGAGATCTGGTGACTGTGGAGGCCATTTGAGTACGTGAACTCATTTCATGTTCAAAACCAATCTAAATGATTCCAGCTTTATGACATGGCGCATTATCCTGCTGAAAGTAGCCATCAGATGTTGGGTACATTGTGGTCATAAGGATGGACATGGTCAGCAACAAACTCAGGATGGCTGTGGCGTTGCAACGATGCTCAATTGGTACCAAGGGGCCCAAAGAGTGCCAAGAAAATATTCCCCACACCATGACACAACCACCACCAGCCTGAACCGTTGATACAAGGAGGATAGATCCATGCTTTCATGTGTTGATGCCAAATTCTGACCCTACCACCCGAATGTCGCAGCAGAATCGAGACTCATCAGACCAGGCAACGTTTTTCCAATCTTCTACTGTCCAATTTCGATGAGTTTGTGCAAATTGTAACCTCAGTTTCCTGTTCTTAGCTGAAAGGAGTGGCACCCGGTGTGGTCTTCTGCTGCTGTAGCCCATCTGCCTCAAAGTTCGACACACTGTGCGTTCAGAAATGCTTCTTCCTACCTTGGTTGTAACGGGTGGCGATTTGAGTCACTGTTGCCTTTCTATCAGCTCGAACCAGTCTGCCCATTCTCCTCTGACCTCTGGCATCAACAAGGCATTTCCGCCCACAGAACTGCCGCTCACTGGATGTTTTTTCTTTTACGGACCATTCTCTGTAAACCCTAGAGATGGTTGTGCATGAAAATCCCGGTAGATCAGCAGTTTCTGAAATACTCAGACCAGCCCTTCTGGCACCAACAACTATGCCACGTTCAAAGGCACTCAAATCACCTTTCTTCCCCATACTGATGCTCGTTTTGAACTGCAGGAGATTGTCTTGACCATGTCTACATGCCTAAATGCACTGAGTCATGTGATTGGCTGATTAGCAATTAAGTGTTAACGAGCAGTTGGACAGGTGTAAGAATAAAGTGGCCGGTGAGTGTATATTCTTACATATACATTGCAATGGTCATAGCCAGTCGCTCTGTAGAAGCTCTGATCTGGTGGGATTAAATCATGATTCAAGCACGTTTTAACAGATGGCTAATCTCAGTCTCTTCTATTTGTTCCCAATGTTGGTTCATACAGAAACAACTCTACGTCATTGTCATTGAACCATTTCTTTGCCAATTTATGCTTTAGGTCGTGGGCCACCATTCCAGACTTGTAGAATGTTGTAGAATGCATGGATGTCTTATTACGAAGCAGAAGTAGAAGTCATCTCTACTACTATGTTTGTGTTGCAAGAACTGGTACACTTTGCCATGACTCGTTGACTCGTATATTGACTTGATATTGTTGAACATCCAACTCTATGTATTTTTTTATATACAGTATTGTAGGCCCCAATAGGCCACACAAAGTTGAGGCATTGATGAATTACATGGCAAACAGTGCTTCAACTTCCATCAAATTCTCTTCACCATGCTCAACCTCTATTGTGCAGAGCCCTCCACCTCACCCTCCTCATTGACCACTGCTGCATTAATCAATTTTTTTTAGCCTATCATAAATTTTAGGATGTGCAACATCAGCCAAGGCTTTTCAAATAGTGCTCTTTTGGGGACTCAATCATCCAAATATTACTTGAATAAGCACCACGTAGTAAGTGTTGCTTATTGTTGTAACATTATGCTGAGAACTTCTTTATTTTGTAATCAGTATTGTTATATATTTAGTATTTTTTATTAAAAAAATATACACATGAAACAACATTTTTTATAAGCTGTATTTTCTTTATTCTTCTTTCTTTAATTAGCTAAAATTTTGATATAAAATCATGAAACCAATTCTGATTTATTTAGAAATATATGAAGCATGTAACCTTATTCTGCGATGAAGTTTTGGAAAATTGCAACTGCTGACGCCTAGGGATTTATAACCCTTATTGTTAAGGTTGATGATAAAAAGAGTTGCCGAGACGAATGTTTAACCAGACATCATGAGAAGTCTATGATCCTCAGGTGTGACACTTGGGGCTCCATTGAAATGAGATGCACAGTCATGCTCTCTCTCAGATGCCAGGTTAAAGATTTGCTTGGGGGCAGTCAATAACAGAGACTAAAGAATGTCTGCTCTTTTCCCGCTTCCAAGTAGTAGCACTTAAGTCCCAGCCCCATACTTGAATCACTGCACTATCTCCACTTCATCAAAACCAGGGAGTTTAGTCTTTGATTATTGTTGTGACTCACAATGTCAGAGAACTACTTACCCTGTGATTTCTACTTTAATCACAGATCCACTGTCACCAGAGCTGCGAAACAGTTCAAATTGTAATTATAGGAAGCCCATCTGCTAGAAACCACAAATCAGGCTTTACCATATGCTTTTAAAGGTGAACTAATGCCATGATGTAATAACTGTATTTTTCTGCAGATTGAAACCGTTGTCTCTGAAGTTAACACACTGGATAAAAGCTCTCTGAACCCTGACCTGTCTTAGCTTTTTTATCCTTGTGATCTCATATTAACCTGTGAGCTTGTGCAGCTGTTCTCCAGGTATTATTGTGGGCAACAGTATATTTGCTGCTGAAAATATCATTTAAGCATTTGGTTTAATGTGTCACAGCAGAAGTATTGAAACAGCAAAATCGATATTACAGAGTATCAAGAACATGGGTTATCTTGCAATAATTGGCTTTTAGGTATACTTTTAATAGTTATAAGAACAATTTGGACTTTTGCTATTACTTTAACCCCTTAACGACCTGACCCTTTTTTATTTTTACATGTAAAGAGCTCTGTGATGGCTTGGGGGATACCAAATTTGTATAGGTTTTATAATGTTTTCATACATATACAAAAATTTTGAGCCCTCTCCAAGCACCCGCAGCTGACGCATGCCATTCTATTATGGGGTTAACGTTTTGCTATTCTTACTACTTTATCATGTTTAAATATTACATGTATTTTACAATAGCGTAAACTTCCTAAAGGGAGTGTGCCAGCAGCTTTGACCATACAAAGCTGCAGACAGTGTTAGGTAGCATTTCCTGTACATCTGTGTAACCATCTTGGTGTGTGTTGTTAGAATTAGTTTGACTGTGAAAAATGCATTTATATTCCAGTGCTGTGCATTACAATGTTAAGTCATTGAGGGCCTCTATTTGTTCATACCTCTGGCATGTCCTAATATTATACAACAGGTAGCTCAGGGGGCTGCCATTGGCCCTGAGTGCGGAGTGTAAAGCGTGGACTATACACTTCATATAACTTTTTAATTATGATTTCTACCGCTAGTTGCATGTTCCATGTTCCTCCATGTGATGAAAGCTGTCGGGGTAGTCACTATAGTATGCACGATAAAAAAAATGGAGATCCACGGAGCGCTCCTTGTGTCGATGGAATCCCCTGATTATCAATATAAGGTGTCCAAAGAAAATATCTGGTTCTTCTTTTATTTCTGCAAGTGATGTTCACAATCATCTAAAACATATTAAATCAATAAAAATTCCTGCAGATATAAAATCTTAGGGCTATCCGTTTCATGGTTAGAATTGCCTCATTTTGGAGCCATTAACAGATAAAAGGTATACATCTTTCCTTTTGTTAGGTTGTGTTTGTTAAAGGGTGGATTGGCGTCAAAAAATGAGTGGAGGAGAAGGAGGTGCATCCTTACTGTGTGTGACGTTATCCTTTTGTCATGTGTTGATTTTAGTATTCATTCATAATTAGTAGGAAACCTTTTGTTTAAGCTGGAAGAATAGTAATCGGATTCTACTGTAATTTTTAGGGGATAGCTTGGAAAATTGTTATTGTCTCTGTATTCATGATTTATTTAGGGGTTTGTATTAAATTTGTTCAAAATATATGCTTAGTATGGCTAAGGAGGTATTATGGTGCTTGTTAATTTCTTTTAGGAAAAACATATTCATCTATGTATTATTTGAGGATTATTTGTTTTCCAGTGTTTGGGTGTACAGGTTAGGTTCTCTTGTACATATACTGTATATAGTTAATTCTTTTCTTGTCTCAACAATCGGTATTTGATATATCTCCATCTTGTGGCAAAGGGTGTTCTAACAAGTGAAACTCGACTTGACGTTTTACCCTTTGAGCGGGTTTTAGTTCTATCTTCTGCAGGCTAGTCACCATATACATTCTATATGTACAGCATGCAGTGGATGAACATGTAAGAATCTCACTGGATTTGCTGCTAGATTACTGAATGAGAGAACACAATGGGGCAGATTTATCAGGTGTCTGAAAGGTGTCAGACACTTGATAAATCTGCTCCAATGTATAATGGGAAATGTGGGCATAGTGAATTTGACTCAGGTTTAAGACAAATACAGGAAGAGGTTAGTCTCTGCCTACATCACTGTTGAGATTTTTGTCAAACACTATCACAACAGAAAATGACAATTTTGGAAAGAAAAGAGAGAGGTGTGTTTGTTTTTAATGGGAGAATCACATACATCAATTTGGTAAAATCTTCATAACTTCAGAGCTATGCTCTAAGACAATGATTTTGCTGATGATATCTACTATTTAGAAATCTAGTGCAAGAGGCAAGGTCTGCTGGTTGTTCCCCTGCATTCCTAAACTAAACAGCTTATCACCAGCTTTCCCCTTTAGCTGTTTCTATATGAAACTCTCTGGTTTGTAACAAACACTTTCTGCTGCATAGAAGGACATAATTTATTACTACATAGAAGGTTGGATGTCTAGCAATGGGAAGGTTCATTGTGCTGGATCTTATTTGTTAATAATACTAAAAGTGACCCTTGTGTACAACAGTATTACAGTAAATGTGATTGATAGCTGTCTCATATCAGCAATAGAAATATGAATTATAATTTGAGTATCTAACCACATCAAGTGTTTACAACAAAGAGATTCCCTATTGTTGTAAAAGTAAGTCAAGAGGAAAGTCAAGATGTATTTCTACATCCTGCCAACATGTGTCCAAGGAGAGATGGGATAGGGGCGATTAAGGCCAAAAAATTGTCTGGCATTCCTTCTAAATGTGTCTAGTTACTGATCTCTGCATAGGAATGAGTAGCAAGACTGTATAATGGCATACACTAGCAAATCCATGACCAATTGCATGATCTGGATTATTTTCTCTCCTGACCTGAATGATCTTCTAACTTGATTTCCGGACCAAATAAAAGTTGAACTGATGCCTTTCTTTAAAGGAGAATGGGGAGCTGCGAAACAACATATTGGATATATGGTTCCCCATTTATTTGCAACAAGTTATACATGCATGTGCAGATGAAGAAAAAGTATGGTTGAATAACAAATTATATTCCATAATATTATTCTCTTTTTTTCTTCAAGACTTTACACTTATCCAACATATTGAACATTTTCCATGCAGACAGAGCACAGAAGTGTGACGATAAGAAACTGAAAAATAAGATGCTTATCTTTGAGCAAGCAAGCATTAGAAACACTGTGTGTCACAGAACTGGAGCTATTATAAATCACAATGGATCCAGCAGTCAAGAAACACAATACATACTGGAACTGCGAAGAAGAAATGGAAAATGTTTGAGGCCAAAGGTATTTACAGCCCTTTATGGACATAAAGTTGTACAAAAAGTCTGAAAGGAAAAGTATTGATGTTTTTGAATATAAGTGCTTGCAAAGACATTCAAGACAAGGAAAACAAACAAAGGATTCTTTGAAAAGATCAAGTCTAACCACCTTTTCAGTACTAGTGACCAGACCGATAGCTATTTTTTTTTACACTTGAGTCAAATTTTCTTTACTAGTGAAATTTATCTAAATTGGTTGCAAAACTGATTTAGATACAGTTGCAAACTATTTGCATTCTTCCACTGCTGAGCTAGATGATTTAAATAAATAGAATAATGACAACTTAACCCTTTAAGGACCAGGCCTCTTTCGTTTTCTGAGTTTCCATTTTTCAATCCCTGTCTTTAAAAAAAAAAAATCATTACTTTTTTTATTTTTTCATTTACAGGCTTGTTATCTGTGTAACAAATTATTCTTTATAGTTACAGCATTTCATGCTGGCTACTGGGAAGCTATAAAAAAATTCCAAAGGCATGAAAATGTAAAAAAACACATCTGCACTCAGTGTCAGCACCAATTATGGATGTCAGTGGTGAGTGTGGGCTGAAGTGCAGTAAACAGCCCATCAACGCTCTTCATTCATACTTAATGACATTACGATGTACATTTACGTCAAAAAGTTTTAAGAGGTTAAATTTCACTGGCAAAAATAACATGCACTGTCACCCTGAACAGTTCAGTCCGGGCCGTCACGTTTATGGAAACCGAAGAAAAATACATCGGTTTTCACATATTTATATACCTAGTAACTTGTAGATATTTCAGCACCATCACTCTGAACAGCTCCGGACCATCCCGTTTATAGAAGTTAAAGCAGTGCGTTCAGCGCACACCAAAGCCAGCAGATGGCAATTCTACACAGCGATCCCCTCCACCCACTGCGTCTGGGCAGGAGGTACAATGAAGCCGACAGCTCCTCAGATCGTCCTCCTACAGCGCCTGCACCAAAAGAAAGGAAGTGCCCATCTCTCCTCCCACTAACCATTTAAATACCCTGGAGCTGAGAGTAAATGTTGCATGTCCAAGCCGGCAAAAGCGCTCCAGCTCCCAAAAGGGTGAGTCAACCATTTAATGAAATACTCATTTCATCTTTTATTACCAGGGAACTTCAGGGAATTGAATGACTCTAGCTCAGTCCATATGAGCTTATAACTTAATCACCATTAACTTAGACCTCTTTATTTATTCATTCATTCATTCATTCATTTATTTATTCATTCATCATTAAATTATTCATCTTATATATGTATATTTTTTTATAACCCTGCTAATTAATCTATTTGTTTATTGGCTTGCAAACTTAATATATCAATTACTAATAAGATTATAAATACCAGTTATTGCTTCCATCTAGTGTCCAATAGAGGCAATGTTTGCCTTTTTTTTTTTTTTTAATTTTGTGTGAACCCTAATAATACCTCTGATTATATGGAGTTTTATACTATGTTCTTTGATCTGATGAATGAGGTAGTCCAACTCCGAAACATGTCATCCAAATCAATAAAATAAGCAACAAAATAACTGTGTGGAACTTCCTTACCATCCACACCATGCACTATCACTTGGCACCATTTCCGATCAATACTTTCTGGCAATATCCAAATAACATACAAAAGCACATTCAACAGGTTCTACTAACAGCTGCAATCTCTGGTGGCCATGATAATGATTATTGTTGCTTGCAGTTTATAACAATAACTTATGGACGCCACCATATTGGTGCCAAAGGCCATCCCTTTGAATGTAATAAAGGGTTGTCAATCTATTTCTATGACTGCCAGAAGCTTCTAAATGGCTCCAAGTTTTTCATCCTTCAAGATCAGTTCAATTCCATCCTACAGGATATGTCATAAATACTTGATGCACCTTTGAGAACTGAAAAAAAAAAGTAATGGCTACAATAATCAAATAAAACAATACATCCATAAAATTCACCTAGAAAAGGAGATTACTGTTTTGTAAGAATCATGAAGAGCTGTGGAGAACAAGGACTAGACCTATGTGTATGGGAATCAGGAAATATGGAGATCAGGAATGCAGTTCATCTGAAGGAAGAAGAGTCTCATAATATGATGCAAATACAGTTAGGGCCAGAAATATTTGGACAGTGACACAATTTCCGCGAGTTGGGCTCTGCATGCCACCACATTGGATTTGAAATGAAACCTCTACAACAGAATTCAAGTGCAGATTGTAACATTTAATTTGAAGGGTTGAACAAAAATATCTGATAGAAAATGTAGGAATTGTACACATTTCTTTACAAACACTCCACATTTTAGGAGCTCAAAAGTAATTGGACAAATAAACATAACCCAAACAAAATATTTTTATTTTCAATATTTTGTTGCAAATCCTTTGGAGGCAATCACTGCCTTAAGTCTGGAACCCATGGACATCACCAAACGCTGGGTTTCCTCCTTCTTAATGCTTTGCCAGGCCTTTACAGCCGCAGCCTTCAGGTCTTGCTTGTTTGTGGGTCTTTCCGTCTTAAGTCTGGATTTGAGCAAGTGAAATGCATGCTCAATTGGGTTAAGATCTGGTGATTGACTTGGCCATTGCAGAATGTTCCACTTTTTTGCACTCATGAACTCCTGGGTAGCTTTGGCTGTATGCTTGGGGTCATTGTCCATCTGTACTATGAAGCGCCGTCCGATCAACTTTGCAGCATTTGGCTGAATCTGGGCTGAAAGTATATCCCGGTACACTTCAGAATTCATCCGGCTACTCTTGTCTGCTGTTATGTCATCAATAAACACAAGTGACCCAGTGCCATTGAAAGCCATGCATGCCCATGCCATCACGTTGCCTCCACCATGTTTTACAGAGGATGTGGTGTGTCTTGGATCATGTGCCGTTCCCTTTCTTCTCCAAACTTTTTTCTTCCCATCATTCTGGTACAGGTTGATCTTTGTCTCATCTGTCCATAGAATACTTTTCCAGAACTGAGCTGGCTTCTTGAGGTGTTTTTCGGCAAATTTAACTCTGGCCTGTCTATTTTTGGAATTGATGAATGGTTTGCATCTAGATGTGAACCCTTTGTATTTACTTTCATGGAGTCTTCTCTTTACTGCTGACTTAGACAGATACACCTACTTCACTGAGAGTGTTCTGGACTTCAGTTGATGTTTTGAACGGGTTCTTCTTCACCAAAGAAAGTATGCGGCGATCATCCACCACTGTTGTCATCCGTGGACGCCCAGGCCTTTTTGAGTTCTCAAGCTCACCAGTCAATTCCTTTTTTCTCAGAATGTACCCGACTGTTGATTTTGCTACTCCAAGCATGTCTGCTATCTCTCTGATGGATTTTTTTTTCTTTTTTTCAGCCTCAGGATGTTCTGCTTCACCTCAATTGAGAGTTCCTTTGACCGCATGTTGTCTGGTCACAGCAACAGCTTCCAAATGCAAAACCACACACCTGGAATCAACCCCAGACCTTTTAACTACTTCATTGATTACAGGTTAACGGGGGAGACGCCTTCAGAGTTAATTGCAGCCCTTAGAGTCCATTGTCCAATTACTTTTGGTCCCTTGAAAAAGAGGAGGCTATGCATTACAGAGCTATGATTCCTAAACCCTTTCTCCGATTTGGATGTGGAAACTCTCATATTGCAGCTGGGAGTGTGCACTTTCAGCCCATATTATATATAAAAATGTATTTCTGAACATGTTTTTGTAAACAGCTAAAATAACAAAACTTGTGTCACTGTCCAAATATTTCTGGCCCTAACTGTATGAGTGCCCAGGTAAGTCCTAAGCCCAGAAACTAGGAGTCTCCTTGTGGGGCAAAACCTGGCTGTGAAAATGGAGGGTTATGGTGTCAGATGTTGAGACAAAGATAAACAATTCTGCAATCTATCCTAGAGTTGCAGAAACCATTGAAAAAGCCATGTTAACTGGTTAGCGACCAGTATTCATGGCGGGCGGCGGGTCCCACTGCAAGGAGAGGGCTCACGGGCTGAGCCCTCTCCATAGCCAGTAAGTCTTTGCTGAATATTGCGATCGCTGCTGGCAAAGCAGCCGGCAGCTTCAAAAAGATGGCGGAGCATGGGCACCTCCATCTTGCCTAGGATCGTCGCTCCCCGTGACGTCATCCATCGCCATGACAGCCTCGGGTCTTCCAAGCCACGTCCGAAAATGCCCGCTCTATCAAAATATAATAACGGGTTTTCACTGCGTTTAACCCTGTAACGGAAAATAGCGCCCAAAGTTGAAAATGGCACTTTTTTGCCATTTTGAATAATATAAAAAAAATCTATAAAAAGTGATCAAAAGGACAAACAGTCCTAAAAATGATATAATTGAAAATATTATCAAATGTCGCAAAAAATTATACCACCCACAGCTCCGTACAACAAAGTGTAAAAAAGTTATTAGCGCCAGAAGATGGCAAAAGCAAAAAATATATATTTGTACAGGAGGTTTTAGTTTTTGTAAATGTATGAAAACATTATAAAACCTATACAAATTTGGTATCCCTGTAATCGTACTAACCCAAAGAATAAAGTAGAAATGTCATTTGGGGCGAACAGTGAAAGTTGTAATATCCAAGCAAACGGTGCAAGTACGTTTTTTCACCATTTTCACTGCATTTGGAATTTTTTTCCCGCTTCCCTGTACATGGCATGGAATATTCAATACTATGAAGTGCAATTTGATACGCAGAAAACAAGCCATCACACAGCTCTTTACGTGTAAAAATAAAAAAGTTATAGATTTTTGAAGGTGGGGAGTGAAAAATGGAAATGAAAAAACAGGAAAGGGCCCGGTTAATATAGGTTGTATATTACATCAATAGGTCAGAAAAACCTACCAACCCCTTTGGCATATTATATTAAACCTAGATACTCCAATCCACCAAGCAATTCAGAGTGTTTTTTCGTGACACATGGTATTTCATGTTGAGACAAAAGACGAGAGTGTGGAGCAGCACCTTGTAATAAATGTCGGGTGCAGGTCTTCAAAGAGGTCAGACTAAAACCACAGCGATCTTCAATAAGAAACAATGAAACAGTGAAAAAACTGAAGTTTCTTTATTCTACCATTAAAAAGCAATGTTTCGCCTTCTCAGTGAAGACATTATCAAGCCTTCAAATCTGCCTCTAATTGTGTTATATCCTCCTCTGACAGAAATGGTAGACCATGAGTAGCAATATATGCTTTCATTTTAGCCAACCTGTCGCTGTCCGATGATCCTGCAAATTTAGGTTGTATATTGTACAGCGAGGAATAATATTTCTGGAACTCTGCTAGGATTTGCTGAGTTGTGTGGAGTTTTCTGCCTTCGCTGGAGTTAAGGGATGTAATATATGAGGTTCTGGGGTGTAGCGCACGGGACAACCACCGGCCACACTTGACAGCATGTTCATAGTATTCCCGGTATAACTTTTCCCTCGCACAGAAGGATCGCTTGTCTAGTAGGCTAAGCAGTTCCTGGCGTGTATTTGAAATTTCTACCTGGGTAGAGTTAGAGTTATTGCGCGCTTCAAGCTCAGATAAATGTGTTAGAAGAGCAGAAATTTTAGCTGAGTTTGAAATGTGAGCCATGGGACATAAAGACTACTCTGATCTCACATTTTAAGCCTTCCCATGATGTGGGGGAAATCAAAGGGGCTTCCTTATAGTCTTGCAAATATCTAGTCAGGCGGTGCTCAACCTCCTCTACACATCATTTAACAGATTTTATTTGAGCCACCAAGTCAATGGTTTATGGAGAGTGGGGAATAGTGAGAGGGTAAGGAACACTGGGGCGTGATCTGACCATATAATCGACCCTATATTTGCTTTGGTGGCCAATTCCAGAAATGGATGGCTGATGAATATCATATGTATTCTGGTATACGACTTATGAGCCGCAGAGTAGAAAAAGTAATCCCTCATATGGGGGTTAAGGATTCTCCAAGAGTCCACTAAGAGTCATTTCCCGGAGTTCTTTACTGAGTCTACGCACTGCTGCCAATGAAAGGAACGACTTACCAGAAGAAGTGTCCACCCGCCAATCCTAGGCCTAATTGAAATCCCCGGCAAAGATGATCTGAGAGGTGTCAGCATACAAATGCAAGGCCTCCAGTGCAAAGGCTACTTGACCTGAATTAGTAAAATACATGTAAAGGTGCATTTACACACAAATTTGCGGCGGCATATACGTCTCCATAGACGGCAATGGCAGCCTGGCAACGGTATGGTGCCACACATTTGTGACATCGTTCTACGCTGTACACCGGGAAAAGATAGATCACGCTCTATTTTTTTCCCCAGTGTGAGGCCGTGCATGCTGTTTCCTATGGAGGGGTCATCTCCCCCTCCTCTCCAGCATACAGTGGTATGCCCGCCCAGTGGGCATACCGCCGTGTGAATACACCCTTACATTATGACATTTATCTCCATATGAAATTTTTACAAATAAATAGCGTCCCTCAGGATCAATATGAGATTCCTTTACTGTTTGAGAGAAGGAATAATGAAATCCAACGAAGACCCCCCTGGAGCAGCCGTCAAAACCTGGGGAATGATGCCAGGTAGTATAATAACGTTCTCTGAAGTGTGGAGCTTTGTTCGGCTCAAAGTGAGTCTCCTGTAACATAACATTCTTGGCATGGTTCTTATGTAGAAAGTGGAGTATCTGACCTAGTTTTCTGGGGACACTAAATTCCTTCACATTCCTGCTCTCATAATCTGTTCTTTCATTTGAAAAAGTAAACTCTGCAGACTACGTCTCTGGGACGCTGGTTGTGTGCTGGTTTAGGGCCCAATGTGCAGGGAATCCTGTCCAGCTCAATTGGAGGTAGCGCTGGGTCAACCACTAAATGAGCGAACTACAGTTGAGCTGGTCTAACTCTTTGGCCTCCACCCATTCAGGCAGATCCCTAATACGAATATTGTTCCATTGATGACGGTTTTCTAGGTCTTCCTGGGCTGAGAAAATGTCCTGTATGGACAGAGAATGGGCCTGTATCACCCTGAGAGTGTCCCACATAACGGTCTCCACATCAGCAATTCTATGGCCCAATTGTATCACCTCCTGTTTCCTCCACCTCCTTCTTATAAGAAGCCTCCAGTTGACTCACCAGAACCTCCAGGTCTTTTGTGGAATTTTTATTAATGTGTTTAACACCCCTTCAGGCCTACCTCTGCAGGAAGGGTGTATGGTGACTTCAAACTCAATATGGCGCAGTGCCTCCATCCGAATCTTGCTTGAAGCTCTGTAGGTAAGCAGGAGGGCTTTCCTCTTCTGCCAGCGGTTGACTCGGGAAACCCCTGCCTAAGCTTAACACACACTCACAATAGGTAAGGGTAAAACAACTTGGCAGGTTTATTGTGAGGGAAGGAATTAGGGATGAGGCAGGAATAAACAGGAATAAAATATTTACAGAGGCAGATTTTCTACTAAAAAGGAACTGCTAGTGGCAATAAAGGGTAACTGCACTCCCCAGGCCTGGCTGGGATAAGGGTGCAGGGGGGTCCCTGTAAATAATGAGCTCTGTGAGCAACAGAGGGGATAAATCAGAACACAACACAAATGACACCTGTCACTATCACACACTCTGCAGGTGACAACACATTCTCTCTACCTGCACAGGATTACACTATTATGCTGCAGCTATGCATATTACACAGTCCAATCGTTGGGGCCCTGTTGCCGCGGACAATGGCGTGCTTTCTGTAACGTTGGTGCACTTAATACTTTCAGTACTCTTGGAAATTATTTTCCTGCAAACTCCTTACTAACAATAAAGTCTACTCACAACTCTGAGTAACTGCACCCAGGCTTCTGCTTGTAGCTGGGACCAGGCACCTGGATGGTAATGGAGGGGCAGGCAGGAACCTCCTGTGTGGTGGATGTGGAGACCTCCTGGGGATCAGGCTGTGGTGCAGCGGTGGAGCTTCTCCAGCAGGTCCTCTTCTCCTCTGGGGCTGAGCTGCTGGGCTGTCTCTAGTCCTCTGCTGTGTCACTCTCAGTGCAGGACTCTCTACACTCTGCCATGTGCTGTCAGTCCTCTCTGCTGTACATGAGGTCTCTCTCCCTTCTCTTCCCCACAATCCCTTGTTTTTCCCATCAGCCCTTTCTCCAGCAACTCTTCCTATCAGTGTCAGTGGCACAGAGCAGCAGGGATTGCTGGGAGATGTAGTCCAGTCTGCTCCTGAGGAGTAGGTGCTGCTAGCTGCTGGTCTTAACCCCTGCTGCCCAGCAATTACATTGTCCTGTTCACATGTTGTGCTCTTAGCAGGGGTTACATGTGTTAATTTTTTTCATTTTAAAACATTTTTATTAGCTTTTTTTAAAACTCGTTAAAAAGCTCCACTATGGGACATGAACAATCCATCCTCTGTTTGCTTGTTCATTATACCATGCAATACATCAGCATTGCAGGGCATTATCACTGTCAGCCTATGCCTATGCATAGGCTGACACAATGCTTGTAAGAATGCTGCAGGGGGCCGAACATGGGGGATGATTAGTCGAGCTGGCATTGGGACAGTACCATAGATGTAAGGTGTGGAATGCTATTTAACAGATTTGAATTAGTATAAACTTTTTTCTATTTAAGTCTGTGCTCAAATAAACAGCTTCTCATAAAGCTTCCTGTGGTAAGTTTGTACACACTCTTATTCATAATTCTCTGTAATGCCACAAAAGACATATTGTATTAATTTATTTTGTCAGTCTTGATTCAATGTAGGCAGTAGTCTTCTTTTATGATTTCTTTCTTGCAGCTATATGTTTTCACTTTCATATTATTAAATCATATAATGAATAAAGTGTAATTTTTCAGTGGCATTTTATACTTAGTCACACCTTGTACCATTTTGCTTTTAGAAAGTATTTCTGTCCATGTATGTCAGCTTTCAAATGTTAACTGTATAAAATGTAATTTACTGAATTTGGGTGCTTGTTCTGCAGAATTAATTTAACTTATTCCTTTTGACTGTTCCTATCTCCAGGCCAATATTATGCTATTAATTCTTGAAGAGTAATATTTAATGAATAAGACTATTAATAATGTCAAGGTCCATAGGGGTCTGTTGGGCATAATATAGGCGTTCTCCAAGTCACCTGATTCAAGTTAATGTTCCATGACAATAGCAGGCTGTACAATGTAATTATGAAGCAGTGCTCAGTAAAGGGGAAGGAAAACTGATCTAGGAAAAAGGATTCCTTTGTTCATTCAAGCACTAGAAATCAATCTATCTATCACAACAGGCTTGACAAAGGTGTAGCACACACCGAAACGTCACCTTTTGGATTACATATATATATATTGAAATAGGGGAAAACAGAGATACAGGATATTACAGCAAAAACTTACCGGTAACACCCGCTGCACTGCTAGCAATGATCGCGGGTGTTATGCCCACAATCGCCGCCGGCAAACGTCATTGCGTCATCGGAGGGGCTGTCTCGTTTTAACATTTTAATGAATGAGGTGGAAAATCCCCACATATATATTGTAGTATGGCAGTATATAGTAGGATTGATCAGACAACCTAGTGTTAAAGTACCCTAGGGAGTCTGAAAAATAGTAAAAATTTTAAAAAGTTTAAAAAAAAATTATAATAAAAATAACATAATAATTCAAAACATCCCCCTTTCCCTAAAACTGATATAAAAATAAACAGTAAAAATCATAAACACATTAGGTATTGCCGTATCTGAAAATGCCCGATCTATCAAAATAAAATAATGTTTTTTCACTGCAATTAAACCCATAATGGAAAATAGCCATTTTTTTGCCATTTTGAAAAATATAAAAAAATTCTTTAAAGAGTGATCAAAGGTTGTACAGTCCTAAAAATGGTAGTATTTAAAATTTTTTCAAAAGTTCCATTCACTGAAGTATGGAATAGTTATTATTGCCAGAATTAGTGCAAAATCTATTTTTTTTTTTTGTACAGGAGGCTTCATTTTTGTAAATGTATGAAAACATTATAAAACCTATACAAATGTGGTATCCCCGTGAGCGTACTTCCCCAAAGAATAAAGTCGACATGTCATTTGCGGGGCACAGTGAAAGCCGTAAAATCCAAGCCCACAAGAAAACTATGCAAAAGCGTTTATTCACCATTTTCACTGCACTTGCAATTTTTCCCCGCTTTCCAGTACACGGCATGCTCAATACTCAATGCCATCACTATGAAGTGGCATTTGTTACGCAGAAAACAAGCCATCACAGAGCTCTATATGTGTAAAATAAAAGAGTTATAGATTTTTGAGGGTGGGGAGTGAAAAATGGAAATGAATAAACAAAAAAGGGCCAGGTCATTGAGGGGTTAA
Organism: Engystomops pustulosus; assembly: GCA_019512145.1. Classification (NCBI taxonomy): domain Eukaryota; kingdom Metazoa; phylum Chordata; class Amphibia; order Anura; family Leptodactylidae; genus Engystomops; species Engystomops pustulosus. The sequence continues at coordinate 159,810,052 of CM033642.1, forward strand.
CAAACATAAAAAAATTATTATATAAAATCTGGACAACATGCTCACAGGAATTAAGGCATACCCTAAGGTCAGCAGATTGATAGGCCTATTGCCCAGATGCTTTGTGTGCTTTCTGGAACATTCAGAAACAAGCCTGAACATTCAAAAACAGAAACTAAACTGACACTGTCAGTCCCAGTTGCTAAGTGTTCAAGCTGGACGTTCCAGCGAGCACACAATATGATGTGATTTGGATGCATGAAACTCACTGGTGTGCAATAGGTCTAACATTAGGGAGAGGCCTAGAGAAATAGAGGAACACAATATATATTTATATATATTGTCCACAGGACAAAAAAACCTTCTCAACATCCCATTGGCTATAACAATGCATTTGTACTCCTGATTATCTCCTTATCTAGTGCTATATTTTAAAATTTCCCTATAAATAGTAACTTTTTCAACTATCTATAGAAAGCAATAAGATTTTTGCTGTTCAAACTATTTTTTAAAAGGCAAAATTATAAAATGTTACAATTGTACAAATAATTAAAATAAATAATTTTATGTATTAAAAGTGCTTGACATAAACAGTTCTTTACATTTCAATTTAAATGATGTAAAATTGGAGTGTATTTTTAAGCTCAGACCAGTGCTATCTGTTCTCTTTAAGAATGAAGGACATTGGTGTAGTGTAGGACATGAGTGTTTAGCTATCCTTCCATCATCTTTATAAAAGGCAAATATGCAGTCAGCAAATAAAAAGTGATAATGCCTGCCAATTAATAATTATCCTGAAGGTTTCAGCAAGATTCAGAGCTAGTCAGGTCATCAAGGACAACTGTATGCCCTCTTCATCCTTCACCCTATGGTGTACTGCTGTCTCTGGATGCTTTTGCCAGCCTTTTTTTACGAGGCATCCAGAGTGTAAAAAATATGGCCTGCCTTTATGGTGCTCTACCACGAATGAAGCTATAAAATTATGAACAGTTTTTATGATGGCTATTCAGGGGATGCTTCTGTATTGATGGTGTACACGCTGTATCTATCTTTTGCATGTGTCCCCTTCCTTGAAAAGATCACGGTGCAGGGAGTGGACCCTGTGTAACTATTTTTCATGCATTTAATATATTAATTATCCAGTAAATGCTCCCTTGGCTGCACTTGGGATGGTAAAGAGTGACAGCTTTTCAACAGAGCTCCAAAGGCAGCCTATCAGCCCACAGTGTATTATGTTGGAGAGGTCAGGGTGGGGTTAATGTAACTTTTTATTTGCTGATTTTTCATAGGCTTGCAAATGGTGGATAGAAGAAATATAAGAGGCAGAAAATAAGGAGGTATGTGAAGTAGATGAAAAGGGCTGACAATATCTCCCAGGCAATAAACGATAAATTGATATGCATCCTGAAACTCTGAATATCTTCTAGCGCATATTTAAAATATGATATTTTAGGTACAGACTGTAGAAATCATGACAGCTGCAATGACTAAAGGACCAGGTTTGACAGTGAACAATGCAATTCTTAAAGCACTTGTATTATTTATCTAATCATTTGTATGATTTCTATTGTCTTTGTTAGCCTTTCACTTAAAAATTATTAGGGCTTTACCAGAACTAACGATGAAGTAAACCATACATGAAACAACAGCACATGTCTGTGTATATGACAAGAATGTATTTTTGTGCTTTAAATAATATATAATACATTTTATTTTGTACATTACAGATAATCTTTCCCAGTTTTATGAAAAAAATCTATAGGTGCTCATAATATTTCAGTAGCAGAATTATGTATAGAGCATTCTCTTTAGAAATCCCCTCTCTAAATGCTGAATAGAACAGCAACTAAATGATGCCGCTGAGCTGATTAGTATTGGGAATTTGAAGATAAATAAATCAACCAGTTGCCCATACAAGAGAATTTTTGGCATTTAGCACATCCCCTTGAAATAATTTGCACACTATGTTAGTAGTACAGTGTGTCATGGGTGCCGCTACGACCCATGTCTTGGAGCACAGGGGCTCCTCTGTGTGCCCCTCCACGCCAGCAGATTTAAAGGCCAGCGCAATGCTAATTGGCGCTGGCCACCTGGTAACTTAATAAATAGCCAGCCTCTTCCCTTATGCCCCAGATCTTTGTGCCTCTTGCCATTGAGAAAGTGTGTTCCTGTATGCTCCTTGCTAGTATTGAGATTTTCTGTTGTTACCCCATTTCCGTTCCTGCCATGACCTCCTGCTCTGCCTCTGACCTCGATACTGTGCTGCCTGTCTCGACCTCCTGCCTCACAACTCTGTGTCTTGTCTTGGCCACCACCACGGACAAAGTGGCGCCTGTGGAGTGACCTGGTTGTACCACGCTTTGCAGGGGGCTCTGGTGAAACCGGCTACCACTTAGACTCCACTCCCAGGTGTTGGCTTACGTCATTGTCTGCGGTCGTTCTGTGGGTCCACTACCCCTGAATCCTGACACAGTGTAGGTTTCCATTTCTTAGCCTATATAATTATGGTACATTTTTAACTGGAGGTCCATAACAAGATATAAATAGAAACAATAATTGAAACTAGACAGCATTATTAGGTTGTTCTTCATGTAATAGGTTAGTTACTGTGAAGATCAATAATAAATATGAAAACATTCATATATAAGTCCTTAAAATTATACGCCCAGAAATATGACCAGCATTTATCTCATACTTTAGGTACTTTGCTACAGATCTAAGATGCTCTATTAGATTTTGCAGCCAGGAATTATTATGCAAGGAAATTGTCAGTGAACATAAATATTCTGACAAACAAGTATAATAATATATAAAACATATATTCTACTGTATAACAAAAGTCACATGAACACTTTGACAAATGTTCAGCTTGGGTACATTCCCCACAACTTCTCTTCATGCCTGCCATCAATGCATAACTAACAGCTGGATTTATTTCTAAGGTTTAAAAAACTAACAGTACAAGCCCCAAGATTTAAGATTTTCCTAGTATTTCCCCACAACCCCCTTCCAAACCATAACATTTTTTAATTATGGCAGGTAAGAAATGATAGCTGTATGTGTGTATGCTTTGGGAGATACAATGGAAGGGATTTGTTTCTTGAGCTTGCTTAAATTGTTCATAATTGAATGTGTCTGATTCTTAATGTTATCCTGTATTGTATAATAAATGTTAGTCCACCTTCTTTCTTTAACCACTTAATGGCCACGCCCCCTAATTAGTGTTGCATGGAAGCCAACGTAGCCGAGCCACAAATGGGTTGGGTGTGACTCAATACATCCCCTTGTGGATTGCTCATCCCTGTGATCTTACCGGGGGTGATCTGATCCTTCCTGTTTCCCAAGGCTGCATCAGCATGCTCAGTTTGTGACATAATACACTGTATTAAATGTCTATTATACTGTGTATGGGCTTGAACAAGCTAATAGATGAACACTTTTCAAGCCATAGTCTGAAAACATTTTAAAAAGTTAAAAACAAAGTTAAAGCATTTTTATAATAAAAAAACTAATGAATAAATAAAACAGTTGATAACACATTAAATGTCCATTTAAAAATCAAATGAAGTATAATATGAAAAATACCCTACCTATTTGGTATTATCATGTCTGTAAAAATATTTACAGTAAATCTAAAGCAGAATTGAACCTGCACAGTCTATGCCAAAAAAATGTGAAAAAACTCATTATATATGATTTTTCATCAAATTAACTCACAAAAAACTTTCTAAAAAGTGATAAAAAATTAAGAAAGCCTTCAACCAGCTCTGTCAACAGAGAAATACAGAAGTTGCTGAAAAGTTGGTGATAATAAAACAAATACGATATTCTACAATATTGGCCCAAATTTATCTCCAATAAATTATTGAAGACTGTCGCCACAGGTGCAGATGGTGCTTAAACTGACTGTACCACGTTTTTTTTTGGTGTGCTCAGTTGAACGGGCGTGAGACACAATTATGTTGAGACTTCTGACATAATTGTGGTCGCGGATGCGAATGCAAATGGAAGCGCCCCTTTAGGTGAAGGGTTTTGTTTCACTGCAACCGTGACACAAAACTGGCGCAAGCACTTCATAAATACATATGCAAGCAGTTTGCTCATATATTTATATGCATGGTGCCCCAGAAAATTGGCACAGCCAATTTGATAAATCTGGGCCATTGTTTTTGTTCAGTAAAATTATGCAAATATAAGATATAGTATACAAATGAGGTATTGCCGTATGCATAGTGAATGAGAAAATACAGTTAATATTATTTTTATGGTACGGTGAGCAGCCAAAAAAAGTGCTAAAATTCAAAAATAAAAAAATTGATGATTGTCCACATTAAAATATTTCATAAAATCTCATTAATAAGCTATAAACCCCTCAAAAAGTATGTGTACATTGTACCTCATTTGTTAAATAAGCCCTCATATGTCCACATTACAAAAATAAAATTGTCATTTTATAGCCGGTACAATGTGATATCACACTTTGTAGTACATTCCATCAAAATAAAAGGAAAGCAGAACATATCAAACTTTGAAAATGGAGGATTTTTTGGAATATTTGTCAAATTTCCAATTTTGCGGAATGAAAACACAAAATCGCTGGGGCAAGTTAACAAAAGTCTTTGCGACAGTTTTCTGTCGGACTTTGTACGTTCTTTTATGTCCCAGCTGCTTGCACATGTATTTAAGTGCCTGCACCACATATCTGTTGTGTGACCCTTTTGTGTTGCTACTGTACAAATTTCGTCACTGAATTTGGCAGTGGACAGTTGGACCTTACACCACATTTATCATGCAAAGTCTGACAGAAGTGTGTTGTACACTCTGGGGCACATTTACTAAGGGTCCGAATCGCGTTTTTCCGCCGGGTTTCCTGAATTTTTCCATTTTGCAGCAAATTCTGGTGGGATATTGGCGCACGCAATCGGATTTTGGCGCAATCGCGTCAGCTTTCACGTGACAGAAATCGGGGGCATAGCCGTCGGAAAACCCTACGAATTCGGAAAAACTGTGGAATTTAAAAAACAAATTGTGTCACAAAATCAATCACTCACATGCACCAGGAATAGGTTGGCGAACTCCAGCGGACCTCGGCGCAGCAGCGACACCTGGTGGACATCAGGCACACGACCTTAGTGAATCGCCGGAAGACCCAAATCCTCGGCGGTGGATCGCGACAAGCCAGGGTAAGCAAATGACCCCCTCTATGTTAAAGGTGCACCAAAAAGAAGCTAGTGTACTCTGTCAGGGCAGTGCAGTGAGCACCAGATTCATGAAGAAAAGAAACTATCATCAGAAAAGTTTGTTGCACAGCATATTCCACACTGTACTCTGTGAAATAAAAAATAGACAAAGACCATCTGAGCTGTAGATTTTTAAATTAGTACTTTATTGATAGGAATATATTTTAGTAATATATAGTAATAAAGGTTATGTTTTAGACCAATGGGTTTCATTGAGGTTCCTTGTTCATAGAATGTAAGCTCTTGTGAGCAGGGCCCTCACTCCTATTGTTGAATGTTTGTACTCTATAATGTAATATTATATCTGTATATGTCCCATATGATTTGTAAAGTGCTACGGAACCTGATGGCACTATATAAATAAAGATTTTTATGATTATTATTATTATTTGGATCTTTTTTGTACATATATGACGCTGTTCTACATCACTAGTGGCAGGCATTAATCTGCCTGGTAGTTAATCTGTTTGCATGCACATATAGCAGTATTGACTCTGTCTGCTTTGTTTAGGCAACTTGAGTATCAATGAACTAATAAAATAAACTTTTTCTTATGTCAATCTACATACCTATGTGGATAACCCTGAGTAGTGGTGCATACTGTGTATGCCACAATTATAGTATATTTTGCTATTGGGGAACTGAATTACCTTTTATGTTACAAGAACACGAATTGTTGGGCATATTGTTTTATCATACCCTAAGAACCAAGTACAGTCGTGCCCTTCTTTAATTATAGTCAGTAGTCATTGCCTTCTTTTGACTATTGAGCAATCAACTGCTACTTTTGCCATTATGAGCTTATTTATCTATTGACATGATTACACACCCAATGCTAAATTAGCAAGTGCAATCTAATAGTACAATTGCCCTGTCCATTTAGTATTGTTTGTTAGATGAGGGGCAGTACAAAGGGGAGCCCAGGGATTATGCCGCGCGCTGCGCGCAGAGAGAGATGAGAGATCAGAGAGAGAGAGAAGAAGAACGAGACATAGCAGCAGGAAGAGAGAGACATCACAGAGAGATCGAGAGCGAGAGGAAAGAGACATACACAGAGAGATAGACACACGAGAATAGAGGAGACAGAGAGCGAGACAGGAGAAGACATCAGGCGAATAGGAAAAGGGAGAAGTAGAGACAGAGGAGCTGGGAGAAGAGAGAGATAGACAGAGAGAGACATAGAGAACATATAGATACATCTAATAATAGAGATACCACAGGATATACATAAGACATACTATAGAGACACAATTTAGAACCAGAGATGAAGAGAGATAGAGAGAGATATAGATAGAGAGAGATATTACGTCTAGATACATATAGACATGGAGATACAGAGAGAGAGAAGAGAGGACAAGCGAGTAGAGAGAGAGGGAAGAGACGAGAGATAGAGACAGAGAGACAGAGAGAGAGAGCAGAGAGAGAGAGAGACGAGAGAGAGTGAGACAGAGAGAGACGACGAGAGAGAGACAAAGACAGAGAAGACAGAGAGGAGACACAGAGAGGACAGAGAGCAAGAGAGAGAGAGACAGAAAGAGATCGAGACAAAGCTAGAGACAGAGAGAGCACAGAGAGAGCACAGAGAGACAGATAGAGACACGAGAGAAACAAGAGAGACACAGAGAACACAGAGAGACGACAGAGAGAGAGACAGAGAAGAACAGAGAGAGACAGAAAGAAGACAAGAGAGGACAGAAGAGACAGAGAGAGAGGAGAGAGATACAGAAAGAGACAGAGAGAGACAGAAAGAGACGAGAAGAGAGAGACACAAAGAGACAGAGCAGAGAGAGAGACACAGAGAAGAGACAGAAGAGAGGGAGATACCAGAAAATACGAGAGAGAGAGGACAGAAAGAGACAGAGGCGGACGGAAGACAGGAAAGAGACAGAGAGAGAGAGACAGGAAGAGACACAGAGAAGAAAGAGAGAGAGAGAGAAAGAGAGACAGAGGGATAGACAGAAAAGACAGGACGAGAGACAGAGAGAGACAGAGAGAGAACAGAGAGAGACAGAAGAAACGAAGATAGAGACGAGAGAGAGAACAGAGAGAGAGAGAGAAGAGAGAACGAGAAAGAGAGAGACAGAGAACAGAAAGAGAGAAGATAGAAGAAACATAATAGAGATACAGAGAGAGTACAGAGAATATAAAGAAAATGAAACAAAGAATAAGATATAAATATAAGAGAACATATATACATAATATACATATAGAGATACATAAATAGACATGATACAGAATGTATAATAAAGAGACAATATATAAATAAATATACATATATTTATACATAAATATACATATATATTAATACATAAATATAAATAAAATACAATTACAGAATATACATAATAATACATATATATATATATATATATATATATCAAGCATTTTTAAATTCTGAAACAGCTAAGTGAACAATCGGTCCTCAGCCCACTAGTATGGCTCTTCCTGTATTTCATCTTTTCATGGTTCCTTGTGTCTCTAGTGTATGGTGTTAGTGTATTGTGTTTACCGTATATACCGGCGTTAAAGACGACTTTTGAAGACTGAAAATCTTCAGTTCGGTCTGGGGTCGTTATACGCCGGTAATGTTTTCTCACCTTTTCCGCGATCCACCGAAGCTCCGCTATCCGTCCGGCGCGGTGACAGCTGTGGGTGCGGCGTCGCATAGAATATGACGTCGGCACGCGGCTGACGTCATATTATGTGAGCGGCAGCGCTCAATGAGCTGTCACCGCCGGCGGAGTGATGTAGAGCGGAGCTTCGGTGGATCGCGGGAAAGGTGAGAAGCTGTTTTATTATTAGTGTGTCAAGCAGCTGGCTTAATAGAGGGGGAGGCGGCAGGATGCAAACTGGGGGGGCCGGCATTCTGCACAATTGAGGGCTGCCAGGCTGTATAATAGCTGGCTGTATACTGGGGGTACAGGCTGGCAGTATACTAGGGGGGGCAGTTTGGCTATATACAGGGGGAGCTGGCTGTTGGAAAAGGGGTAGTCTTATATGGCGAATATATCTTAAACTCTATATTTTTAACAGGAAAGTAGGGGGGTCGTCTTATATACCAGGTCGTCTTATACGCCGGAATATACGGTACTTTTATTATCAATAATTCCAGTAAACATCAGCTAATTTCTTGTATTCAATGTTCTGGTTGCTCCCTCTTTTCTATTCGCTAAGTAACAAAAACTAAAGCCTGTTCTCATAATACAAGCTCAAAATATTCCACATCGCTTCATGTAGAATGAGTAGTTGGATTGTGATTTCTTAAGTCTGGATATTGATCATTAGCGATGGTAGAATTGATTTGCCAGGCCTAAGATTCTCAGTGAACTGTGTCAATTCACATTCCAGGACATCAATGGAGAAGAGATTTATCAAATATTAGCACATCTGTAAAAACTGAAAAAATGTTTTGACAAGATTTAGATTTAAAGCAAATGATGCTGAATCCCCTCCTTTAGGAGTATGGAGAAAATTGGATTTGGGCAAGTTGGTTACTACTATAACTTGCTGTAAATCCTTTATGTTTATGATAAACATTTGCCTCAAATGACGTGCAGGCATGTTCTGTTAGGGATTTGTTGGAGGCCATGACATGGCAAATCCATTGTTTATATATGTTTCCTTAAGAAAACAAAAAAAGGAGGAATGGAGGATATATTAACTTAACCTGAAACTTATTTTTCACTTGATTCCATGATGTAAATTGCTAACTACTGTTGACTGTAGACCAGAGCTTCTCAGCATAGTTCTTCTGAGGCTTTTGTCAAAATAAAAACATGTCATAATCACTTCTCTAAATTGAGTCATGAGTGCACAAAAATGTTGTTACATATCATTGCTCTTTTCAAAACACAATGGGACACATTTACTAAGGGTCCGAACGCTACATTTTGATCAGGGTTTCACGGTTTTTTTCCCGTTTTGACCTGAATTACTCCGGGTTTTTGGCGCTCGCGAGCGGATTGTGTAGCATCGGCTTGCATGCGACGCAAATTGGGGGGGGCGTGGTCGTCGGACAACCCGACTGATTCGGACAAAGCATGGAATTTAAGAAGCAAATTGTGTCGCAAGATCAGCACACCCATACACTGGGAAGAAGAAGGTGAACTCCGCCAGACCTCAGCAGGGAAGCGACAGATGCAGACCCGAATCCTCATCGGACAACGCATGGCGGGGATCACGACGGGACAGGTAAGTAAATGTGCCCCATTCTATAGCAGACCCTCAATTGGAGATTGTTCTACTAATGCAATATCTAATGATATCATCAACAACTAGGTGATATTGTTCATCAAACCCCATCTGGGTAACAAGCAGATTCTGCTCTTTGTAGTATGGTAGACAGAGCAATGATCAGTGTCCTGTGGCTGTCCCTGGCCTTATACCTATAGGAGCTCAATGGTAGCAATTGACAGTGGATGGGGACACTTCAGATAAAAATTGATTCAATAAACAAAGATTTTCCCACAGGATAGGTGATAAGTGTCTGACTGCTCAGAATTTATTTCCCTTTCTAATTTGAATTGTTTCATTGTTTAACTCTTGTGTGTACCCCTCTCCTATATATGTTAATGTATATGTATATATCTTATATACACTTATGTATACCTGTTTTTTAAATTTTTTGAGCATTCAGTTAGCTTTATTACTTGCTATGTCATAGTCACTACTCCTAAACTAGGGAACCAAAGGAAGCCTAAGGAGTGTTGGGATTTTGAGGTTAAAGAAAGTTTTTTTTACTCATTTTTAATAACCTACATTTATAGTGGCTGTTCATTTATAATAATAATAATCTTTATTTATATAGCACCATCATATTCCATAGCATTTTACAAACCACAGGGGACATGTACAAATATAATATTACATTACAGAGTACAAACAGTCATATGGAACAATAGGAGTGAGGGCCCTGCTCGCAAGAGCTTACATTCTATGAGGATGAAGGGGGGACAAAAGAGGTATTATAATGCTTGTATATAAGAGCTTGTATAATGGTCCAGCCATTCTTTATAAGAGACCAGAATTTAAAAAAAAAATGAATAAATAAAAATGCTGCTGCTTGAACCGGTCATTAACCACCAACTTGTACAGTATAAAAAGTCCAAGGTCGAAAGGACTGCAGAGAAGCCTGGTATCTGGTGTATGCCTGATAACAGACGGGAGATTGGACATAGGTTGGATTAGTAAAGCGAGAGTTGTAATTACATGCAGTAAGTGAGTGTGATAGGCTTTCCTAAAGAGATTGGTTTTAAGAGCATGTTTAAAACTTTGGAGGTTAAATATAATTCTGATAGTCAGGGGTAGGACATTCCAGAGAATTGCTGCAGTTTGGGAGAAGTCCCGGAGACATGAATGAGAGATTCCAATTAAGGTAGAGATCGTCTAAGATCACTGGAAGATTGAAAAGCACAAGATAAGAGAGGAGAGGTTGGGAGGTGCAGCAGCTTTGTGTATGAGGGTAATTATTTTAAAATGTATTCGGTAGGAGACGGGCAAACAATGAAGTGATTGTCACAAACTGGAGGCATCTGTGTAGCGTTTGGCATGAAAGATGAGCCTGCTAAGAATATATTATAGAGGAGTGAGTTTAGTGAGTGGGAGATCGATTAATAGGGAGTTACAGTAGTCTAGTAGAAAGTTAATCAGAGCGACAATTTAGAGGCTTAAATTCTTAGAAATGGGCAAATTCTAGAGATGTTTTTGAGATGCATTCTGCTAAAGCAAGCAAGAGATTGAATATGCAGTGCGAAAAAAAGGTCGGAGTCCAGCACAACCCCAAGAGAGCGGACCTGCTGCCTCTGTGTTATAGTGATCCCATAGACCGAGATGGAAAGGCTAGGGTTCGTTTGGTAGTAGATGGTAGAAAAACAAAAACTTCAGTCTTAGAAAGAGTAAGCAGAGAGAGGACATGATGTTAGAGATAGTAGAGAGAATATTTCCGATGTTCTGAAGTAAGACAGGGGTGATATTATGTGCAGAAGTATATAGCTGGGTATCACCTGCATAAAGTTGATACTGGAAACCAAATCTGCTGAAGGTTTGCCCAATTGGAGCAGAATAGAGGGAGAAGAGAAGAGGACCTAGGACTGAGCCCTGAGGAAAATGAGAACACTTCATGATTTCTCACCTAATCCACTTGTCATATAAACTGTATTAATTTCCTTACAGGGGTATGATGTTTCTTGTGCATATGTTGTTTTTAAATTTGCATTTTCAATAAAGATTTGTTTTCAGGACTTCTAGAACCTCTCATTTTTTCTTTAATTAAATGTGATTTAGATCTGTAGACTAAGCATGGGTTTATTTTGACTCATCCTTTTTTCCTCCTGTATAATCCTTCTAAAATCAACTATTTAATATACAATTATGCTAATGACAGAAGGACTCTGGAGGCCCCTCTTCGCTCTGGCTTCAGACACTCTTACAAGTTGTATGACAAAGACCAGTGGCTTCTTGGTATGTGGGTGTATGCTATGTGGCCGCTGAAGTTTGATACATTGAAGCACTTGTACGCCTCATAAAGAAAGAAGCCTCCCGTCAAACTGTGCAATACCCACAGATGGACCCATCTATTATGTCCCTGCATGTGGCCTATAAACAAATAATGCCACAATAAAGTCACAACATGTTCCCTGGACATGTGCTTAAAATACATTAAACTGTACATAAAATATAGTCAACTGTGCTTTTTTTAAAACTGTTGGCAAAGATATACTAATGTATACTATGTATATGTTCATTGCTAGCATATACCTTGTAGAACATATATATTTCTGAATTTCAATGGATGGCACTGGGGTTCAAAAATCTTCTTCAAAAATACATACATTTGTGAGTGTATTGTATGCTACATTTGGACAGTTGGATTTATTGGAGCCATAACCATCTGATTTTTTCCATTATTGAGGTATAGTTGTACAGATGGTTGATGAAACAAATTTTCAGCTTGATTGCAGTTTAACAGTCCTAAACAACCCAGATGTACCACAAGACATTCCGCCTTCTTAGTGTTTATATTTTTTTAAAAAAGACTGTGTAATCCAAAAAATTGCAATTAAATTTTAATATACAGTTCCAGAAGATAACTTTATAATCACTATCATGTTAACATAATTTAATACGTGTCTGATAGATGTAATACAATTCAATATAAGCTTGCTCTGAAGCAAAAGAATGGTATTCAAGTGGTTAAGTAATGTAGCTGACAACATCATGGCTATTACACCAGTTCCATACAACTTTCAAAACATGCCTAGAAATAGGAAGAGATAGTAAATTATAGGCTTTACAAAAGAGGAAAGTAAAAGTGAAAGCTCTATAAAAGAAAGAGGAACTATTATAGAGCAAAATGCCAACTCATTTCAAAACAGCCAAATATGAGAGAAATACAGCTTTGCTTGTAATAGCAGTTTACAACGGAACATTGTATTGCAACATAACGGTGGTGCTATAATTTGCTCTAACAACTCCAATTATGCCTTTTATTGATTTGGCAACACATTTAATAGGAATAGCCACACCTCTTGTGTTACAAATCATTAAAGGTGTTGAACGGTGTAATTTTAAAATCGTCCGTCTTCAGATGTCAGTGTGACAGCATAATTTCCTCCGATTTTTACTATGTAAACAGCGTGTTACAGTAATTTCTCTCTTACAAGTCTTAAAATGTCCTCAGCGCTGTTTTTCTTTACTGAAACATGGGTTGGATTATTTCATTTTTTTTAACTTCACTCTATTCTCCTAATTGATCTTTCTTGTTGTTTCTTTTTTTCCCCAACTGTGGAAATAAACATGCTGTTTTCCCATCTTCTTCTGGAACCTTAATTGCTACTTAAATCTTCAATATGCACTTAACGTGGAAAGTAAAGCCTTTTGGTTTAATTTTGCTCTTTTAAAATATAGTGGAAATACAGCTCAAGTAAATGGCTACTAGCTGTGTTTATCATTTTGTGTCTGTTCGTCTTGGTTTTTCCCCAAAAAATGTTTATGATTACCATTATCTGGGTGGTTTTATTCTTAATATTACTGTTGTTGTTATTATTATTACTATTATTAGAAATAATGGTTGATCAAACTGCTATTATTATTATTCTTGCCATTTAGCTGTAAGTTCACCTTTGAAGAAGCGGATTATACTTTAGGGAATTATATGTACATATAAAATATTTTCTGATCAGAATCAGTCAATCTGAGCCACATTTCAACCTTGAGAATAAATAATGAATGAGAAAAATACATCTATTATACAAGTTTAACACATTCAATGATAATATAAGTTCTGTTGGGCACATCCACATTTTCGAAGGATGTAAGTTAATGCAGTTAACACTTAGTACACTTAATGCAGTTTATACACTTTGGCTCCTAGAAATGTTGTAAAAAAGTTCATTAATGGACAAAAAAATATTGGTCTCTAACTCAATAATCAATCAAATAACATTGCAATTTGCAATCATATAGCAAACAAATTATTTAATTTAATTCTTTGCTTGTACGTATTCCCTCATAAAAAGTTCTTCCCATTAATGTCTTTTCTTTTTAAGTAAAAGATAAAGTGATTGAGTAAATTAATACTTTAAATATATTTTCATAAACTGCCATTAGAGAGCATTGCTCTATCCCTACATTGTCCCTCTACATGCTTCTAATTTTAAACAATTAGGTCCTAAAGCTGTATAAAAATGATGGGTCCAATAAGCCATTTTCATATTCAGCAGTCAAGCTTATTCATGAATGTCAGGCACAGCCACACCCCCAGTGCTTGACTGACAGCCTGTATAATGATGTGACACTCCTGATGCTGCCCCCTCTCGATATTTATGGGTGCTGGTGGCTGGTCCTCCTACAGCCAGTGTTTGTAAGACAGATACAACTGCTACAGGATGCAGCCTGTGCATGGGATGTGTATGGGAGAACAGATGTCAGGTTCTTGTGTAACTGATGTCAGCATCTCTCACATGTGTATAGGAGAGCAGAGCATGTCATTTACATGTTTAACAAATGTCTGTGTCTCACAAATGTGTATAGGAGGAGATAGTGTGTCAGGTACATGTATAGCTGATGTGTGTGTCTCTCACATGTGTATGGGAGAAGAGAGTGTCAGGTACATGTTTAGCTAATTTTTGTCTCTCTCACATGTGTATAGGAGAATATAGCATGCCAGGTATATGTTTATTTGATGTCTATGTCTCTCACATGTGTATGGGAGGAGATAGCATGTCAGGTACATGTATAGCTAATGTCCGTGTCTCTCACATTCACATATGTATGGGAGGAGAGAGCATGTCAGGTACATGTTTATTTGATGTCTATTTCTCTCACATGTGTATGGGTGGAGATAGCATCTCAGGTACATGTTTAGCTGATGTCTATGTCTCTCACATGTGTATGAGATGTGTGTGGGAGGTTAGCGTATGCCAGGTACATGTTTGATGACATGTACCATATACATGTGAGACATAGACATGTTAGGTACATGTATAGATGATGTCTGTGTCTGTAATATGTGCATGGGAGGTACATGTATAGCTGATGTCTGTGTCTCTCACATGTGTATGGGAGGAGAAAGCATGTCAGGTACATTTATAGCTGATATCGGTGTCTCTCACATGTTTATGGGAGAAGAGAACATGTCAGGTTCATATTTTGCTGATGTCTGTGTCTCTAACATGTGTAGAGGAGAAAAGAGCATGCCAGGTATATGTTTATTCCCCGGCAAATTCCATGCGTATCCTCACTTCGAAGTGACTTCCTCAGGGGTAAGTGCCACTTTGGAGTGACGATACACGTGGGGTTTGCCTCCCCTGCACCCACCTAGACTTCTGCCATGCATGTCAGCCTGACCAACCATGATGCTGTGAGAATACATAGATGCACATTTACTAAAAACAGTGCAGTGTGCACTATGTGCAGTGACCTGTGTAGTGTGCAGGGGGCGCCAGGTTCAGGATTTTTGGCGCACGTTCTTCATGAATCTGTGCCCCCTGCACTGCCTCGACAGAGTGCACCAACTTTTTTGCACTTTTAACATGAGGCAAGTAACACATTTCTATTGGACTTTGCATGTTAAATCTGGCGCACGGTCAGACTGAGCACCGGAATGCCCCCTAATTTGTCATGTATTTTCTTATTCAAGTATATATTGACAATGATTAAAAGGAGAGGAAGCAGTGTCAGGGCTTTGGTAGGTGACACACAGCACCAATAGCTGCTGTGCTGGGGATCAGTAACTGCAGGGACTATTTGAGCACAGCAGGTGGAAGGAGACTCTGAAGGCTGATCGCTAGGCCCCTCCCACATCTGCTTCTGTGTGGAGCAGAATAGAGGCTGAACAAGCACCATACAAACAAATAGAAAGGTATTTTTACTTCAAGGTAACCATTACAAATAGATTTTTGAAATATTTTAAACTCTTTGACAGCTTTTTGTAGTAAATAGTTTCGTGGCATAACCCCTTTAATAATATATTAAGAAATTATCATTCCTTTTACCAAAAAACAGGATTTGCCAACATATAGCTATAGGGCCTTTTTGATAACTCAAAGAAATGTCTCAAAGAATTTATCTAGGGTTGCTATGGGCATTTTGATCCCCGAGGTGCTAGCCCTAATTTAATACAGTGAATGTTGCAGAGTAAAAATAGCATTTTTTTCTCAAATATGCCATTTTAGTGCCAAATATATTTGCCAAACTCATGCCACTGGGGACAAACACATCAAAAATCATTATGCAGGTTATCCCGGGTTGGTAATACCCCATATGTGGAAATAATCTACAGGCTAGGTATATGGCAGGGCTCAGAAGGAAAGGAGCAAAATGTAGCTTTTGGAGCTCCATTCTCACCAGATTGATATTGGGGTGCCATGTTGTGTTAGCAGAGCCTCTGAGGTGCCAGTACACTAGAAATCCCAGACAAGTGACGCCATTTTGGAATCGCCATCTAGGGTTGTAATAATCTACTGACTGGGCACACAGCAGGGCTCATAAAGGAAGAACTGGCTTTGGAGTACACATATTTTCCTTTTTTATTTTGTTCTGGCATCATGAAGCATTTGTAGATGCCCTAAGGGACCAGTGCAGTAGAAACTCCTGAGAACTCACCCTATTTTGGAAACTGCAACCCTCATTAATGAATTTAGAGGTGTAGTGAGCAGTGAGCATTTTAACCGCACAGGTAGACCCCAAAGAGAATGCATAATGGATAGTGCATGGTAAAAAATATCCATTTTGGCATCTTGTGCCCAGCTCTTGCCACTGCAGACACACCCCCCTAAAAATCATTATGTGGGTTCTCCTGGGTATGGCAAAAATATATCTATATGTATCAGCTGTGCAGGGTACATCAGGGTAAATGAAAAAAAGGGTTCAAGTATAAATAAAGTATAAAGTCAATGTAAAATAATATCCAGGGGGAGGTGATAAATTAGAAAACTTTCCTTTATTCATAGTTGAGGTTTATTGGGGCATGCGTCAGAATTCCCCTTTTACAAAACTCCTTACACCTTTTTTGTTTCCTTCCCTTGTTTGCAATTTGGGGAACTTCTCCTAGAGAGTGCTGCCCTAGTACAATATGGCACTCTTTCCCTTCAAGGTCTCCAAATATCAATTATTTAATTACCACCTCTTGAAACTCCAGAAAAGGTCCCCTTTGGCCTGCACATTAATGTAACAAGTATGAATTACATAGTGCCATTTGATGTGCACATCCAACTTATTGTACCAAACCATAGATTTCCGTATGGCGCTGTAGGGCTGAAGGATCTGGTCTAACAAATTAACCCCTCCCATGTACTTTGTTATAATCCAATAGGCAGTCAGGTTTAGGGGTTTTTCTACTGGTACCTCATACTGGGATAGGGGTGCTGGTGTGCCCATGTTTTGTTGTTAATACAAGGACATCTCTCTTGTCCTAAGTTTTTCCCCAAAGAGCAACTTCAGTTAGAGGCAGTAGTCCTTGTCCAATAGAGGGTGAACCAAATACCAAACTATTTTACCAGTAATTCCGAGGAAGGTAAGGTGGGGTGGGAAGGGGCACATTCTGGGGGCTCTATCCTGGAGTTCTTCCCTTCATAAATCCTGAACCTGTAGGTGTACCCTGATGTACTCTCGCACAGCTTATATTCTCTTACTAGATAGGAATTGAAGTCTCCCTTTAAAATGTACCAGAGACTCGTCAATAGATAGGTGCTTGTCTGGAAGAATATAGACTAGGATGGTCTTATAAGCAATCATATCTGGGGTTATCTCTGGGTTGCGCGCTGTGTGTTATTGGCATAATGCAAAAACTTATGGATGGCTTCAAAGTGCATCCTACTTAAAGCCATATGGAACATCGGGATAGAGTACAAAATATTTGTGCTCCAATAGTCCATGATCGTTAGCTTCTTTACTAGCCCCATAAGCAGTAATACGCCCCAATATTTTTCCCTATCTACTGCAGTAACAGGGGTCCATATGTGGGGTTATGCAAAGAAAAAAGTGTGGTCCACTTGTCTACGCCATGCCATGTGTAAATGTATCTCAGGATTGCCCAAAAACTGGGACCTGAGGGGCATAACTACTGGTGGTCACCCATGTAAGGTCAGAGGTCTCAGGCACTTCTTCAACCAAAGTCCAAGGGAGCCTTCTCGGAGGTTCTTCCATGTCACATCATAAAGGTTTTATGGGCCGTACTGAGGTAACAACTGGTTACTATCACATGCAGGATATAATATAACAGTAGCAAAAGCGCAGCAAAAACTATTGTGCTGGTCAGGATATAATATGACATTTGGCACAAAGAATGCCAAAAATTAGCATGTGAACTGTGTACTGCTCAGGATATACAGGCGGTCCCCTACTTAAGGACACCCGACTTACAGACAACCCATAGTTACAGACGGACCCCTCTGCCCACTGTGATCTCTGGTGAAGCTCTCTGGATGCTTTACTATAGTCCCAGACTGCAATGATCAGCTGTAAGATGTCTGTAATGAAGCTTTATTGATAATTCTTGGTCCAATTACACCAAAAATTTTGAAACTCCAATTGTCACTGGGGCAAAAGAAAAAAAATTGTCTAGAACTTCCATTATAAAATATACAGTTTCGACTTACATACAAATTCAACTTAAGAACAAACCTCCAGACCCTATCTTGTATGTAACCCGGGGACTGCCTGTAATAAGACACTGGGTACATAGCTCTATAGTTGCATTCATATGTTAGCACATACCCATATAAACTCCTTAGAAACACAGAGCTCACAGTCACAAACTGATCCTTCAGTTCAAGCTTGCCAGAAATACAAAAAATGTAAAGCTGAAGCTCAACATATAAGGTGTCAGCTCCTTTCAGGATCAATTATATACTTCCACGAGGACGCTAGGACTTCATCCAGGAATAGGGTTCAAACTTCAGGCATCATCTGCAGTATTTCCCTCCAACTGGTCAATGGATTATTGACTGCTTTTTACACACTAGGGAATAATGCACACACATAGAAAAGCCTGTAACAGTTTAAAATCTACTTTTAATGGTCAAATATTCATATTCATTAAAACTAAATCCAGCATGACTAAAACCACATCAATGTGTTTACCAGTCAATCACACCAACTCTGGGTTTCGCCAATAGGGCTCCTTCTGGGGAACTAGTTGCCATAAAACCGTCCCTTATTTATACAAATCTTCTCCCTTGTTCACAATATATGAAACAAAGCACACCAAAAATTATCACATGAACTTTGTGCTAGTCAGGATATAATATTACACTGGGAAAAAAGCACACCAAAAATTATGATGTGCACAATGTACTAAGGCACATGAAAGTGTGTTAAAAGAGTGTTATTCATGCACAAAGAATCTAATGCAAGACTACTACACACTGCATTTGGAAGTGTGTTTGGGGGGCAGTGGATGATGGGGGTAATCACACAGGAAAGAGGATAGAAGATATTAGGCATATAGGAAGGATCACGGAGGATGGGTGTATTAATCTGAGATGTGTGTAGTGCTGCTGTGATACTCTGCTCCTCTCTCCAGCTACTCAAGATGCAGAGTGGAGCCTCTGGAAAGAAGGAACACAGTTAAAACAACCAATTTTAGCTATATAACACTGTAATTGGTCAGTCAAACTTGACTGACCAATCACAGCGATTGCCGGGGCAAATCACTCTGATTGGTCTGGTGACATAGGCAGGATATTCTCTGTCCCCCAAATTCAAGCCCCTTGTCACCATGTCAGGGGACGAGGTGATGAATTATGTGTACAGCGCCAGTGTGACATACTATTACTGCATGGAGTGCATCAAGGAGAGCAGAGAGAGAGGAGATGTTTATCTGGAGCATGCATTTCCAGCCATGTCTTTAACTGCCTATATATCTGGTTCTGTCGTTCATAGAACCACAAACTTGATGTGATCCGAAAGATTATATTTTTGTATTTAATATGACATGAAAAGTCCAATACAACTAAAGATAGGAGTGTCTGAATTGACTCTTCCCTTTTAGTTTCTCAGGGTAGTATCAGGCAAAATATGCCTCTTCTCTGCTTATTTTCACATGTGATTTTAGCACTGATTCTCTATTGGTAAATGAGTGAGATTTCACATAAAAGGGTAATTCTAGAATTCTAGATATTTCATACCCTACATGTAGGTACTAGCAATTCAATTGTGTAAAATCAGGTGCATTTAGGTTTTGGACACTTATAGTGACTGACACATATATTCAGGGCAAAAAATACTATACTATTTACTTATATTCAAATAAAAAATATGCTCTCTTTCAAATCAAAGATTTTATAATTCAATTGGAATCCAGAATATATCAATTAAGCAGACTTCATATGAAATGTATACAGGGCTGGACTGGCCCACTGGAGTCCCAGGAGATCCTCCGGTGGGTCCTGCCTCCTGATACTTCTATACTCGTAGCAGTAAAATGTGCACAGAGTCCTAGGTCATCGGCAGACCATACTGTTGTTAATGTGATTCCTTGCATCATATCAATCTGTGATGCAGAGAGTCTGTGTGTCTCCACTAAACAGCAGTAACGACACTAAGTGATTGGTGGCTATGACAGAGTCAAAATGAACTTTTCTTGTTTTATCACGGTACAAAATCCTTAACCCATTGATTTTGTTTATTGTTTTACCATTATGAATAATCCAGTCTCAGCCTGTGCAATGGTATATATCTCTGATTGTTGAATGAATCTTTCTCCCATGTTCTCTGCCTTTTAATCCAGCATCAGCTTTTGAAATGGTGTATATCTAATTTAACCTGTTAACACTCAGCGTCCGATATATCTGACACTGAGCACGGTGATATATCGGACGCTGAGCCGATGCCGGTTCAGCTCAAGATCTGAGCCGAACCGGCATCGGGAAACACGGGGTGCCAGCTGTAACATATAGCAGGCACCCCAGTTTAACACCCGCGATCAGGTGTTTAACCCATTAAATCTAACATGCCTTCTGCGGGTCTTTCCCCCACGATCGACCCCCCGAACCGGTCGATCATTGCTATGGCATCTCTGAGGTCCGATCGGGACCCCAGAGATGCCTGAAGGCATGTGCATAGGCTGACACTGCTAATACACTGCAATACATGAGTATTGCAGGGTATTATCATGAACAAGCAATCAGATGATTGCTTGTTCATGTCCCATGATGGAAGTAGTAAAAAAAAATGTTTTTCAATAAAAAATAAAGTAATAAATCACTAAAAATGCCCATAAGCCCCATAACATCTAAAGAGACATATAACACCAAAAAAAGTCTAAATCATAACACAAACCCCACATAAATAGTATCACCACGTCCATAACAATCCGTAGAATAAAACTAAATAATTATTGAACCTGCACGATGAACGCCGTTAAAAACCCGCCAAAAATTATGATTTTTACCTATTGAATCCCACAAAAATGCAATAAAAAGTGTTAAAAAAACATATGTACTCCAGAATGATACTGGTGCAAATTTCAACATGTCCCGCAAAAAAACAAGCCATCAACCAGCTTCGTAGCCAAAAAACTAAAAATGTTATGCCACTTGGAAGATGGCAATGCAAAAATGATAGATTTTTCCCACATTAGGGTTTTATTTAGCAAATTTACTAAAACGTAAGAAAAAATATTCATGTATGGTATCCCTGTAATCGTATCAACCCATAGAATAAAGATAACATAATTATTAGGCTAAACGATGCACACAAAATTAAAAAAAGTAAAATATCCAGTACAGAATTGATTATTTTTTACTCCTGCCCTCAAAAAAAAGTTCTAAATTTTCAACAGTAGGGGAAACCAACCCCAAAATGGTAACACTGGAGAAAGCATCTCATCCCGCAAAAAAAAAAAAATGTCACATGGCCCCAATAAGAAAAAGCTAAAATTTTATAGCCTACAAAAGGCTACAAATGAGGAAACTAAAATCCTGGCAGCTGCAGGGCGCTCCTTCCCTTCTGTGCCTCGCTGTGCAAAAACAAGTAAAGGCAACACGTGGGGGGGGGGGGTCTTTACACTCTGGAGAAATTGCAGAACAAATTTTATGGTGGATTTTATCTTTTTATCTTTTGGAAATGTTTTTAGGGCTAAATAAAAGTATAACCGGCACAATTTGACCATTCTAAATTTCACCTGCATTTTGATTTCATTACTATGAAGATCTCAAGGGGTTAACAATCTTCCTAAAAGCTGTTTCTGATAGCTTGAGGGTGCAGATTTGAAAATGGGTTGACACATAGGGGGTTTTTGATGCTAAATATGTAAAATTTCATTCAAAATGGGATTTATCCCCAAAATAGTCAATTTTGAAAATATGGAAAATCGATGTTTGATTTGTAAGCCGCGTGATGTCAAAATATATTATCCAGACATTTAAAAAATTATGAAAATGTAAAGTAGACATTTGGGAAATGTTATTCAGCTACTTATTTAGGTGGTAAAGCTATCTGCCTGAAAACACAATGATTTAAAATTTCGACAATGGCAAATTTTTCAAAAAAAGCATCATATTTTTTTATATTTTTCACTAAAATGAAGTACAACATGTGAGGAAAAAACAATCTCAGAATCGTTTTGATAACTAACAGTGTTCAAAAGTTATAACCAAATAAAGTGATCCAAAAAAATCGGGCTGAGCCTTATGCTACAAAATGGCTGCGTCCTTAAGGGGTTAATGTCCATCTATGTCCCTCAATGAGTTTGTTTTTGTCTCTGTTTAGAACTTGACCCACATGTATTAAGTTTCCTAGAGTAATTATTTTACGAGCTAAATGAGGGCCTGGTCTTTTGTCTTCTCTGGGTATACATTTAGTGGTAGTGTAGGATACTTGTATTCTTTGAATGTTTGCTTAGCATAATTTCTGTTAAGTATTAAATTTCTGACAAGTATGCAGCATTCATAGATTGCAGGGCAGGCGAAAGGTTAGATGGGAGAGAAAAAATAACAATTATGCTAAAAATCTTTTCTGTTTTCTCTCTGTTTGCTATGGTTGTGTTACATACTGTCCATCTTTTCCACCAGTACCAACTATCCACATCAATGCATGACCACTTTGCCTCTTGGCTCCCTCACTTTCCACCCATCATCATGGGATACTTTAACATCCCTTGCACCTTCCATGTCATTCCTCTTGTACCCGCGTTCAATTTCCCATTTCTTGATGTCCACAAACTCAGACTTTTCCACCCATTCTCTCTACATGTGGCTATAGTATAACATCCTCACCCTACAAGTTCCTTGACTACTTTGCCTCTTGGCTCCCTCACTTTCCACCTATCATCATGGGATACTTTAACATCCTTGTTAACACTCATGTTTTCCCACCCGCCTATCAACTTTTAGCGCTAACTTTTTCTCTAGATCTTTCACAAGTCTCTGATTTCCCCACTCATAATGAGGGAAACATCCTTGACTTGGTGTTCTCCTCACTTTATTCAATATCAAGTTTTACTAATTTTTCCTTTCCACCATACTTTAAATAGTCTTTCACCTTCTCAGAGACCTTCCACTGGTTTATGCCCACTTGCCATTGATCACCAACTCACAGAAACCTTACTGTCTGCACTGTTCCCCATCTCCTCTTCCACCTGTCCAAACCTGGCTACTAAGTACTATAATCATACTGTCAGAGGCGCCCTAAAAGATATGCCACCACTCTCCATCCAAAATTTTCAACACAGACGCAGGCAACCTTGGCACATGGAGAAAACTCATTTCCTTCAGCAGACTTTTAACACTTCAAGTTTTTGCTCAAAACCTATAACTCTGCACTTCAACTTGGTAAACAGGTCTATTTTACTGATCTAATATCCTCCCAAAAGGCTCTTTGATGCTCTACCCTCTTCACTTACTAACACCAAGGTGAAGCCACCTGTCACAGACCTTGAAGCTGAAGATCTGGCCACCTAATTTAAGGACACCCACTACCTGTATCAGTGAGCCCATCACCTCACATCTGGTACACTCTCTCTCCTCAGCAATCCCTTCTCACCTCAATGAAATCTCCAACCTCTCTCTTCTGGTGTTGTCCCCTCTTCTTGTCACCCAATTACTAAATAAAAATTCACTGGATCCATCCAGTGCTACTTAACTACTGACCAGTTTGTAATCTCCCTTTCATCTCCAAACTCCTGAAACGCCTGGTTTTCTCGACATACCCGCTATCTCTTAGCTAACTCCCTCTTGGACCCCCTACAATCTGGTTTTTGTACTATGCACTCCACTGAAACTAGTCTTACAAAAGTCTCCCATGATCTCCTCACTGCTAAATCCAAAGGTGACTAATCGAACCACATTCTTCTGGATCTCTTGGCTTCACTCCATTGGCCTAAAGGACACTGTGCTCTCTTCTCTCTTCCTATCCCTCTGACCTCACTTTCAGTGTCTCCTTTCCTGGATCTTTCTCTTCTCATCTTTCTCTCAGTGTCGGGGTTCCTCGGGTTTCAGTCCCAAGTCCTCTTCTCTTTTCCCTCTATACTACCCCATCGGACAAACCATCAGCAGATTTGTTTTCTCGTATCATCCCTATACTAATACCCAGCTATATACTTCTGCATGTAACATCACCCCAGCTCTAAACTAGAACACCAGTGCATGTCTCTCTAACATCATGTCCTCTCTCTCCTTATAACTTAATCTATTTAAGACTGAACCTCTTATCTTTCCACCATCTACTAAATGACCCAACCTTGAGTTCTCCATCTCGGTCTGTGGGATCACTATAGGACTGAGGCAGCAGGCCTGCTGTCTTGGTGTTGTGCTGGACTCAGACCTCTCCTTTGCACTGTAAAGTCAATCTCTTGCTCGGTCTTGACGCATGCATCTCCAGAATCTGCCCATTACTGAAAATTGAAACCTTCAAAATGCTGATTGTTGCTCTGATTTACTCTCGGCTAGACTACTGTAACTCCCTACTAATCACTTCCATTCACTAAACTCTTTCCTCTACAATCTATTCTTAATGCAGCAGCTAGGCTCGTCTTTCAGACCAAAGGCCACACGGATGCCTCCAGTTTGTGCCAATCACTGCACTGGCTGCCCATCTCCTTCGGTATTCAAGTTCGTTTTTAAAAATAATAACCCTCACCTGCAAACCTCTGCATAATGCTGCACCCCCCTACCTCTGTTCTCTCATCTCAGTCTATTGCCCAACCCTGGATATGCCAGAGATATTAGATTAATCTCTACCTTAATTTGAATCTCTTATGCGTGTCTCCAGGACTTCTCCCAAGTTGCACCAATTCTCAGTAATGCCTTTCCCTCGGACTAATCCCTAATCTCCAAATTTTTAGAAGTGCTCCTAAAACCCATCTTTTTAGGCAATCGCATTTGCTAACCCCATGAAATGTCAACTATCTCTTTACTAATCCATCCTATGTTCTCCTCCTGTTGGTTATCCGGCAAAAACCAGATATACCAAGCTCCAGGCTTCTCTGCAGTCACTTTCACCATGAACTTTGTATATAAAATTGCAGCTGATGGCTGGTTCAAGCAGCAGAATTTTGATTTAATTATTTTATAATAGTTTTTAAAAAAAATGTCCCTTATAATGAATGGCTGGACCATTATATCTCTTGTGTCATCCCCTTCATCCTCGTAGAATGTAAGCTCTTGCGAGTAGGGCCCTTACTCCTATTTTTCCATATTGTTCCATAATATTATATTTGTATATGTCCCCTATGATTTGTAAAGTGCTATGGAATTTGATGGCACTATATAAATAAAGATTATTATTTTATTATTATGCAATAAAGCAAGAAGTGTTGGTGATGGATAGTATCCTGTTTTCTGCAGTGTATACTTGAGTCCTCTGCACACATCAAAGGCCATAGTGGTAAATTATGCACTGATTTTTTTTTTCTTTTGTGTATATGGCACAGGTAGCTGTTTTATTTAAAGGTGGGTTGTAGATCAGAAGACCAGCTAGGAATAAGATATTGACAGAGAGGCAGGAGAGCTTTCTCTGAAGCATGAAGCACAAAGATTCAGTGGAGATTGATGGGAACAGCCGGCCTTTAAAGAAAACCTGGTAGTGACCCGCGCCAATCAGCATTGCAATGGCCCTTTAAACCTCTGAGTGCCAGCCCTGGGGTGGTACGCTCGTGTGGCCTAGCCGGGACAGGAGCAGAAGAGGTGAGTGTGGGCCAGGGATGGGCAGCGCCACCATGGAGAGGGGCACAGGTGTGCCTACGATCCGAGGCATGGATTGCAGGGATACCCGTGACACTGACATTCCATACATTGCAGATGAGACATTTCACACTACATTCAGAATTCATATGGAATACACTTTTATGTGCTGCTTGAAGAAGGATTCAGTGAAAGAGAAGGTGCCTTCATTAGAAACAAAGAACCCAGACTTGTGCCACTGCTAATATCTTCCTCCCTCTGTTCTAAATGCAGTGGGATTGCTTCACACAGCAGGAAGGAGGGCAGGAATCAACACAGCAACTTAGTTCCGGTGCTAGTTAGTATCCCTAACTTGGTGTTCACCAAAGGCACACTATGGGCAGAGGGTCTGTGTAGGGAAGGGGGCCTGGGGTGATTGCCCAGTTATTACACCCCTAAAATGGCCCTGATCAGTGGGTGGATATGATAAGTTGCTGAAGCTGTAGAGGTCCAGAAGACAACATTGAAGACAAAATGGAACACACAAGAACTGTGTTGAAATAACTAAAGTAATTTAGTGCTGCTGGCACAAAACGGAAATATTCGGGAAACCCGACTAAAGTGCGGCATTCGGACCCTTAGTAAATGAACCCCACTGTGTTATCCCTGACAGGCAGAAGTAATCAATTGCTGCACCATCCCCCAGCTGCTGTGTATGAGTCATCCGGCTCAGGTTGATTACTCCTGTGTGGACAGTGCAGGCAGCTCAGTGTATGTGGAGGTAATGCGTTCATGTACAGCAGCCAGCCTGCACCTAGACTTCCCAAGTTCCTGAATGACATTGCAGCATAATGATCTGCAGGATACTGGGAAAGCTGGATGACGTCACAGTCTCTTGGGAAGGCTTAAAATATGTTTCTGAATCAGCATAAAAGCAAATTGTAGATTTCCTGGACTAGCATTTTATTTATCAATTTCAGCACATTATCATTTTTTTCTCTGTTCAGAACTTTGAACGGTGCCACTAGGAAATTTAAAATTAAAGGAAAATTAAAAAGTTCCAGCTTTTGGTAGGTGGGGAGTAAAAACCACAAAAGCAAGAAAGGTTTTAAAAGGATAAAAGCAAACAGCCGAAGTAATAGTACTTGCAATGGATTTACAATCTATTTCTACACAGAATAAAAACATTATCTGCTTAAATTCCTGTGTACTCATTTTCCCACTAATTGTTTTCTTTTTGTCTGACAATTGGCCATGTGTGTATATGAAATACTGGCAATGTGTAAATGAACTTGACGAGTTATTTCCAAACAAACATAGGCCACCTACCAAGCATTGGCAAGCTAATCTTCCACATGTTTACACCAGAGGTGCCACATTGGTCTCTGTCCCTGCTATTTTTCTCAAAGCCTGAAGCAGTACTGTCTGTGTGCATTTGTTTGGCTGCAGCAAACCATCTCATTAACAGCTGTGTGAAAAACCAACAAGGGTGACATTTTTCACGCTAGAGTGATCAACACTATAGAGTGTGAGCCTGCCAAAGCTGACCCTACTCCACCTCCCATCTGGTTGCTTTAGAACAAAGGAGATCAAATAGACCTACCTGACCTGACACCAAACACAGAACCAATATGGCCCTGCTGTGAAGTTTATTTAGAAAATATCCTCCATCTTTCACAACTGACAAAATTAGTGTTGTAGAGCTTACAGGAGTGGAGATGGATAAATACATGTTTATCAATTTTCCTTATCTTTTCTCTATAGACTATAGAAGAAGATTTCTCTACTTTTAACATTTTTGTGGTCAGATAAAACCCATTAGACTGGAGCCACATCTAAAAATCTGCCTGAAATAGACTAACCTGCAGCATTAGTTGAATCATCTCATTTACATTCTACCTAATAAAAATCAGTAATGGACATCAATATATGCTAAAAATTACTATTGCAAATTAACCTTTCAATCTAAACTTTGTAGAAAGCTCAAAATACAGATTTGTCAGTGGAATTTTGTGTTTATTGTATCTGAAATATGTAAATATAATTTCCTTCCTATAAGTATATTCTAACGACAGACCAAGATTCTTCCAGTCTTTTTCATGTGTCTCATTTAATATGCTCCCATTGAGAGCAGCATATCTCCTCATTGCTGCCCCCATACCAGAAATCTACCTGATATCTCACTATGGTGTCCCATAATTTTATAATTGACATAATTCTATAATTGACATATGAAGTGGCCAAATATCCTTTTGTTGTTCTGGAGAAAATACTATGAAGATTATTGGTGTAAATGTGTCTGCTTAAGGGTACATTCACACAGCGGTATGCCCGCATGCTCTATCTTTTTGCGGTGTGCGGCCCGGATCGGTGCCACACTTGTGTGGCACCATAACTGCGCCGCGCCGCTATTGCCGTCTATGGGGACGTACATGCGGCAGTCCCCGCAGACGGCCATGTGAATGTGCCCTAAGGTGTGGTGGAGTTATTTAGCCTATCCCGCTTGTCTTCAAGATAAGGCCAGGAGAGGTGAAAGGCAGCTCTGTTCTAGTGATCTTAGATTAATCTCTACCCTAATTCAAACCTCTCACTCACATCTCCAGGATATTTCCCAAGCTGGACCAAATCTCTGGAATGCCCTTCCCCGAACTATCAAACTAAGAGTACATTCACAAAAACGTGTGCCCGTCCGACCCTGCTCACCCCTCCCCTCTCCATAGTGCAGCGCATGAACGGCGCCATAACACAGGAAAATATTTCGCCGTGCAAGATCACGGTATGGTGATAAGTGTGCTCACCGCACAGTGACCGGATGGCATAGGCAGCAATGAGGACCAATATCTAGACACTAATGGTGTGGCCTGATATCGGTCCCCATTACGTTTGTGTGAATGTACCCTAATACCCAAACTCCAAAGCTTCAAACATGCTCTTAAAACCCATTTCTTTAGGCAAGCCTATTACACTCGCTAATTGCATGAAATTTCAACTCTCTCTCTACTAACCTAGTCTGTGTCCTCCTGTCTGTTATCCGGCAAACACCAGATGCGAAGCTCCAGGTTTCTCTGCAGTCCCACTGACTTTGGAGTTTGTAAATAAGATGGAAGCTGATGGATGTTTCAAGTTGCAGCATTTTTAATTATCAAGTTATTTTACTCTGTTGCTTTATTTTACTTTGTACTAGCTCTGATAACTCTTGTGCCACCCCCTTATCAGTTCTTGCAAGCAGGGCCCTTGCTTCTGTTGTTCCATATGAATGTTTGTACTCTGTAATGTCTTATTTTATTTATATATGTCCCATATGATTTGTAAAGCACCACAGAATATTCATCACATTCCCCTAGATATTACCTAGATTGCCAATGTAACATAAAAAAGCCCAATAGTAGCCCAACCCCAACATTAGCCACTATAGAAATAGTCCCCAACAGGAGCCAATATGGCAACAATTTCTAACAGTAGTGTATAACAGTATATTTAGCAATAGTGACCCCAGAGTAGCCATCATAGCATTGTTGCTCCACCAAAGTAAATATAGTAATGGTGCCTTCACATTTTATACATATTTTTTAATAATATTTTAATATTTCCCCTTACTACAATACTAAGAATTATATAGATAACCCTTCAAATTATATGTACTACCACCAGAATTTTCATTAAATAACTTTAGTCTACCTTCGGGATATGAGGATGTTTTAATTGATAATGTTTTGAAAACTGTGGCATTTTGATCACTTTTTATTCAAATTTCTCTTAATATTCCCTGAAGTCGGGCTGGATGGCTGCAGACTTACATTTTTTTTAAAAAGTAGATTTTTCTGTAATATGGCCCTTTCTGGAATAAAAAATTACCTTCCACTAGATAAGATAATGAGCAGCAACTGTGGGGAGTCTACCATCAGTAAAATGATGGTAGATGTCCTTTGACCCCTTCACTACTAGGCCTTTTTTGTTTTTGCAGTTCCATTTTTCACTCTCCACCTTCAAAAATCTATAACTTTTTAACTTTTTTATTTTTCCATGTGAAGAGCTGTGTGAGGGCTTGATTTCTGCGTAACAAATTGCATCTTGTAGTGACAGTATTTAGTATTCCATGTTGTGTACTGGGAAGCTGAAAAAAAAATTCCAAACGCATTTGCGGGCTTGCATTTTTACGGCTTTCACTGTGCACCCCAAATGACATGTCTACTTTATTCTTTGGGTTGGTACAATCACAGGGATAGTACATTTGGATTAGTTTTATAATGTTTTCATACATTTACAAAAATTAAAACCTCCTGTAAAAAAATAATTATTATTTTGCCCTCTTCTGACGCTAATAACTTTTTGATTCTTCGGTGTACAGAGCTGTGGGTGGTATCATTGTTTGTAACTTTTGATGTTTTCAATGTTTCTATTTTTAGGCCTTTTGATCACTTCACCTGTGAACCCTCTCCATTCATCCGCAGCCGACGCGTGATGTACTATTACGTCAGGCATCATCAAGGGGTTAAGAAAACATACAAAAAGGCTGCATCCTTTTTTTTTTTTTTTTTTTTTATTTTTATTTTTTTCCCACCCCTACTGAAAGGTCCCTCCCCCATCCCCCTAATGATTGTGTGCTTATTCTTAATCCGTATCATCATAAAGTCATACTTCCCCAAAAAGAAAAGAAAAAAAAAATATTCTCTCCCACCCTCCCGCTCCCCCCTCCCCCGCCCAACCACCCCGATGATCATAGGTGGACTCCTCTTGCTGTAGCTTGTCTAAGCTGCAGAGACCTGCCAGCCCCCCGTGAAAATTGCCGAGATCATCTAGCCCAAGATCTTTTTCTCCTCCGGGGAAAAGAACAGCTCTATCCACCTATGCCACGGTTGTTTATATTTCTGTCTCCCCAATAAGCTGTACCTCTTATTCACTAAACCTTTAGAAAGAATTGTTTTGTTGGTAATACGTTTCCATAACGAAACTGGGGGAGGGTCGGGGGAGGTCCATTTTTTAATAATGCAGAATCTTGCTAAGAATAATAGTTTCCTAACCACGTAACTCCCATTTTCTCTTCCCTCATTCCCCTCCCAAATACCCAAAACACAGGTTAAGAAATTCACTGGAATCCGCTTATCACAGCACTTCTCAAGTTCCTTGATAATTTCTGCCCAGTATTTTACTATATCAGGACAAAACCAGAGAAGATGCATATCATCGGCTTTCTCTCGACCGCATTTCTTACATCGAACCACCTCCCTAGAGAATTTCATTATCCTCTTGGGAGTATAATATATTCTATGTAGGATAGAAACTTGTGCCCACCGATGAGCTGGGATCTTTAATATCTTATATATGTCTTTATATGTGGATAACCACCCTTGTTCCTCAAGTACTCCCACCTCTTTAACCCATTTCTCAGGCACTCTATTTAGGTAGCTAATGTTTTTTTGGGTAACAAATGGGTGATAGAATTTCTTACTTTTCACTTTTTTTTTTAGTGAAGCCCAGATAAGATTAAAGATCCGGGGAGTTTTATCCCATCCCAGTACAGCTTTATCGAGATAACTCCACCAGTGGGCCAGTTGTAAGTAGGGAAAAAAACAGAATTCCTCCTGTAATTTAGAATATGACTTCATTCTACCATTCTCCATCAACTGATATACATAAATTATCCCTTTCGCAATCCATGATTCCGTATTGATTTTAGGGGTAGATATAGTCTGATTTTTCCATAGTGGAGTAAATGGGAGTATATCCGTAAGGTACCATAGGTTTTTAATCTCCCTCCATACTTGATGCATCATTGAGAGAGTAGGGTAACGTCGTTTGAATATCTGCCCTCCAGAGGCCAGTTTCTAGAACTTCCAAAATATTGAGTTTCACTTTATGCCCCCCTCCCAGTATCCTTATGGGGGAGTCCGCCAAGGGAGAACAGTCCCATGTTAGTATATGCTTTATCTGCTCAATAAGAAAATAGACATACATGTCTGGAAGGTCAAGACCCCCCCTGTCATAAGGGAGCCTTAATACCTCCAGCTTCATACGAGGCTGTCTTCCCCTCCAAACCAAGTCACGAAAGAGAGACTCGAGGATCTTAAAAATCTTCCCCGGTATCCAGGTCGGGGCGGCAGACAAAACATATAGTACCTTAGGGAGTAACTGCATTTTAATCAGCGCAATCCGACCCATCGTGTTGAGGGGTAGTTTTTTCCAGGTTTTTATTTTACTTCTAATGTAGCCTAAGACGGGGGTTAATATTATTCTCATTATAGCCCCAAATATTAGCCGATACCCTAATCCCCAGGTATTCTACATAACGGTCAGGTTCAATGATCTTAATATCCTTTGGGGTAAAAGATTTTAGTGGGTCCACTGGAAGGCACGCAGACTTTTGCCAATTGATTCTTAACCCGGACCTATCCCCATATTCACTAAAAGTTGAGAATACCTTCGATATAGATTCGTGGGAGCCCAAAAACAAAAGGATATCGTCAGCATATAATGAAATCTTTTCGTGTACATCTCCCTGTTTAAAGCCCACAATGTCAGGCGACCGGCGAATCCTACAAGCCAGGGGTTCCAATGCTATGGCGAACAGTAAAGGTGAGAGGGGACACCCTTGTTTTGTTCCTCTACTCAAGTTAAAGGGCCGGGAGATTTTACCATTTATTGAGAGTCTAGCGGAAGGGGATGTATACAGTAGTTTGATCCAAGATATAAATTTATTGCCAAACCCCATAGTTTCCAAAGTGGGCCACAAGAAGTCCCATTCAATTGTATCGAATGCTTTAGAAGCATCTAACATCATTATAGTGCGCTCCCCGGGGTTATCGGGCAAAAAGGCTGCATCCTTAAAGGGGTTGTGTCACCATAGCAAATGGCTGTAATTGGGTCCAATGCATTGAGACAAGTACTTTCACCATTTACACTTATTAAAAAATATTCAGGCTTACTGAGATAACTCCTTTTGTCCTGGTTGCTGGCGCCTCCTGGTGGTATCTGTGTCCCGTCCTGAGCTACAGCTGATCTGGCCGAGTCTGCGCACAAACATTCCCCCAGCTGCTCTGCACTACAGATCACTCCATGGGCTCACAGCTCCTCTCCACAATGAGAGATCACCTGACACACTGCAGCCAATAGGAAGTGAGACAGGGGGCAGAGAGCTCAGCCGTCTACACCAGCATACCTCCCAACCGTCCCGGTTTCGGCGGGACTTTCACGTTTTTTTAGCCCTGTCCCGCCGCCCCGGGAGGTTAAGAGGTTGTCACGCTTTGTCATGCGTTTTCCCAGACCAGGAGACTTTGTCCCGTCTCCTGGTCCCGGGACACTGACTGCAGAGGAGATAACGCGAGCTCTGCTCCCAGCACAGCCCCTCCTCCTCCTCCCCCGGGCAGCCCCTCCTCCCCCTGTGTGAGCCCGTGCCGTGTGTGAGGAGGAATAATCATGGGGGAAGGGGGGGAGGTCACCAGGAGAGCGGCTGCTGTGAAGTCTGAGCCTGAGCTCCCACACAGCACAGCACAGCACAGCCGAGCCCAACTCTTCCCCCTGCGTGAGCTGCAATGTCTGAGAAATCATCATGGGGGGTCACCTGGAGAGCGGCTTCTTGTCATAGATTTGGAGACTCCTCTGCTCCTTCTCCTGATAGCTGTGCAGGGTGAGGGAGGCAGCACAGAGAGATAGCAGGAGATGTGATGTGCCCCCCTCCAGCAGCTACAGACGTCTATTAGGAGCATCTACCATCATGAGGTAGGACAGTCAAAGACATCATGCACAGTTACAGCTCAGTCCCATCCCCTACAGCAGCCATTAAAGCCCCCCCTCCCATCCCCTACAGAAGCCATCAAAGCCCCCCTCCCATCCCCTACAGCAGCCATCAAAGCCCCCTCCCATCCTCTACAGCAGCCATTAAAGCCCCCCCTCCCCCCCCCTCCACCAGCCACCACCCCCCCCCCCCTCCCATCCCCTACAGCATACCTCCCAACCGTCCCGGTTTCGGCGGGACTTTCACGTTTTTTTAGCCTTGTCCCGCCGCCCCGGGAGGTTAAGAGGTTGTCACGCTTTGTTATGCGTTTTCCCGCACCAGGAGACTTTGTCCCGTCTCCTGGTCCCGGGACACTGACTGCAGAGGAGACAACGTGAGCTCTGCTCCCAGCACAGCCCCTCCTCCCCCGGGCCGCCCCTCCTCCCCCTGTGTGAGCCCATGCCGTGTGTGAGGAGGAATAATCATGGGGGAAGGGGGGGGGGGGGTCAGCAGGAGAGCGGCTGCTGTGAAGTCTGAGCCTGAGCTCCCACACAGCACAGCACAGCAGAGCCGAGCCCCTATCCTCCCCCTGCCTGAGCTGCAATGTCTGAGGAATCATCATGGGGGTCACCTGGAGAGCGGCTGCTGGCCATAGATGTGGAGACTCCTCTGCTCCTTCACCTGATAGCTGTGCAGGGGGAGGGAGGCAGCACAGAGAGATAGCAGGAGATGTGATGTGCCCCCCTCCAGCAGCTACAGACGTCTATTAGGAGCATCTACCAGCATGAGGTAGGACAGTCAAAGACATCATGCACAGTTACAGCTCAGTGTGTGACAGGGCACATCTATCAGGGCTTGTATGGCAGCTTTGTGACATACAAGCCCTGAAATAATCGCAATGTCTTGCGAACCGCCAGACATTGCGATTATTTTGCCCTTCTCCACACCGAGAGGGATATATATAGCTAATAACCCCTAGGCGCACCTGGACATTATACTACGTCCCTGCGGCTAGATACTTAGCGCACCGGGACGTAGTATAGCGTACTGCTTCTGGCACCGGCTCACAAACAGAGCTGGCACCAGACGTAGCGGCTATCAGCTGTCAATCACAGCTGACACGTGCTCTAACACCTGCAAACTCCGACTCCCAACTCCGATCACAGGGTTTAACCCCTTACACGCCGCGGTCAAGCAAGACCACGGCGTGTAAGGGTGTTCCTCTTCTGGGCAGCCCCGTGGTCTGCCAAGTGCCCTGGGGCTGCACAATCTCCCTGGAAGTCAGATCCCTTCCGGGTCTGACCGTAAACTGTCTGTGCATGCTTCTGCACCACCAGACATTGTACACTGCTCTACAATGAAATAGTATTGTATAGCAGTGTATTGGACTTGAACCAGTGATCAGAGAATCAGAGCATCGCTGGTTCAAGTATGGAAAAGGAAAAACGTGTAAAAACACTTAACACTACACATTAGAATAAATAAAAAATAAATACATAAAAATATAAGCCCCTAAAATGTCACTTTCCCATTAAAACACTTAATAAAGTATAAAAAACACAAAAACACAACCCCCCCCCCCACATATTTGGTATTGCCGCGTCCGTAACAATCTGTATAATAAAAAAGAATCGTTACTGGACCCGCACGGTAAACGCCGGAGAAAAAAAGCAAAATACTTTCCGAAAATGAAAAACCTTTAAAAAAATTCTTTAAAAAAATGTTCTGCACTCTAAAATAAGCCCACTAAAAAGAACAACTCTTCTCGCAAAAAATAAGCCCCTAACCAGATTTGTCAGCCGAAAAAATAAAAAAGATCTGCATATGAAAAGACGGTGATGCTAAAATGTACAAGATTTTCTCCAAATTAGACTACAGGAGGAGGCTGGAGGACAGGAGACTACAGGAGGAGGCTGGGGGAATTGGCCACAGGCCAAGGAGGCGCGAGGAACGGGACACCAGTGAGGAAGGCTCGGAGGACAGAGATAGGACCGGAGGAGATGCTGGCGGGACCGCGACGCTACAGGAGAGGATGGCTGGAAGGAGGACTACAGGAAGGCGAACAGAGAGGAAAGGAGGAGGCTGGAGGACAGGAGACATACAGGAGGATGGCTGGAGGACGGCAGGAGGCTACAGGAGGAGGATGGGAGGACAGGAGGCTACAGGAGGAGGCTGGAGGACACGGAGGAGGAGGACATACAGGAGAGGCTGGAGGACAGGAGGATACAGGAGGAGGCTGGAGGAGGGACAGGGAGGATAGGAGACTACAAGGAGGAGGCTAAGAGGACAGGAGGATACAGGAGGAGGCTGGGACAGGAATACAGGAGGACTACAGGAGCGAGGATGGAGGACAGGGGAGACAGGGAACACGGAGAGGATGGAGGACGGAGATACAGGAGGAGGCTAGGAGGACAGGAGACTACAGGGAGGAGGCTGGAGGGACAGGAGCTACAGGAGAGGCGCTGGAGGACAGGAGACTACATGAGGAGGCTGTCCGAGTTCCCAGTCGGAGGAAAAAGTAATCCACACAGCCGCCCGCTGCACACCGCAAGTGGAATTACGGGATCCACGAGAATACCGCAGAGCGAGCGACACATGGAGAACCTGATGACCCTACCTTTCCACTTCATTGCTTACCGGATTTAAGGTACTGTCTCTCCTTGGATGTGCTACCACATCGATATAGAATATTTGAAAGACGTGGATGCAGAGGGAAAAACTTTTTAGACAATTTTTTGTAGGAAAAACAAAGTCCTGGCGAAATTGAACCCTGCAGGATCTCCATCGGTACAAAACGGTACTGACTTTATTTTAAGGATTTTAAAAAACAGGCAGTGGAAGAAAAATATAAAAATATATATGCTCCAAATAACAGTTTAAAAAAATGAGGAAACATGATGGTACAAAAAAGCAGCAAAAAGAGTAATTTGGCTATAACACAATAATGTATCAAACAAGAAAAATATGCAAAATATATATATAAAAAAATTTAAAACAAAGGCCCACATTTATCACTTTTGTGCGCCTAAGTGTAGTAGTTGCGCCTAAATTCAGGTGCACTGTTTTGCCAGAATTATCACAAGCTACAACCATCTGTGATAAGTTAATTTCCTGCCTCTTATTAATCACTTAACTTTAACACAGTTTAGGCACAATTTTGGCGCAGTTAAGGCGTAATGTTAGATTCAGGCTCTTACATGTAATCCTGCTACAAGCTCCTCTCTGCTTCTCCCACATCCCAGAATAAAGATAACCATACCTCCCAACCGTCCCGGTTTCGGCGGGACTTTCACGTTTTTTAGCACTGTCCCGCCGCCCCGGGAGATTAAGAGGTTGTCACGCTTTGTCATGCGTTTTCCCGGACCAGGAGACTTTGTCCCGTCTCCTGGTCCCGGGACACTGACTGCAGAGCCAGAGGAGGCAACACGAGCTCTGCTCCCAGCACAGCCCCTCCTCCTCCTCCCCC
This sequence comes from Engystomops pustulosus, assembly GCA_019512145.1. NCBI lineage: Eukaryota > Metazoa > Chordata > Amphibia > Anura > Leptodactylidae > Engystomops > Engystomops pustulosus. The sequence continues at coordinate 159,847,048 of CM033642.1, forward strand.
GGGCCGCCCCTCCTCCCCCCTGTGTGAGCTGTGCCGTGTGTGAGGAGGAATAATCATGGGGGAAGGGGGGGTCACCAGGAGAACGGCTGCTGTGAAGTCTGAGCCTGAGCTCCCACACAGCACAGCACAGCAGAGCCGAGCCCCTCTCCTCCCCCTGCGTGAGCTGCAATGTCTGAGAAATCATCATGGTGGGTCACCTGGAAAGCGGCTTCTGGTCATAGATTTGGAGACTCCTCTGCTCCTTCTCCTGATAGCTGTGCAGGGGGAGGGAGGCAGCACAGAGAGAAAGCAGGAGATGTGATGTGCCCCCCTCCAGCAGCTACAGACGTCTATTAGGAGCATCTAACAGCATGAGGTAGGACAGTCAAAGACATCATGCACAGTTACAGGTCAGTGTGTGACAGGACACATCTATCAGGGCTTGTATGGCAGCTTTGTGACATACAAGCCCTGAAATAATCGCAATGTCTTGCGAACCGCCAGACATTGCGATTATTTTGCCCTTCTCCACACCGAGAGGGATATATCCATCAGTGAGCCATTAACCCCTAGGCGCACCTGGACGTTATGCTACGTCTCTGCAGCTAGATACTTAGCACACCGGGACGTAGTATAGCGTCCTGCTTCTGGCACCGGCTCACGAACAGAGCCGGCACCAGAAGTAGCGGCTATCAGCTGTCAATCACAGCTGATACGTGCTCTAACACCTGCGAATGGAACCGACTCCGATCGCGGGGTTTAACCCCTTACACGCCGCGGTCAAGCAAGACCACGGCGTGTAAGGGTGTTCCTCTTCTGGGCAGCCCCGTGGTCTGCCAAGTGCCCTGGGGCTGCACAATCTCCCTGGAAGTCAGATCCCTTTCGGGTCTGACCGTAAACTGTCTGCGCATGCTTCTGCACCACCAGACATTGTACACTGCTCTACAATGAAATAGTATTGTAGAGCAGTGTATTGGACTTGAACCAGCGATCAGAGAATCAGAGCATCGCTGGTTCAAGTATGGAAAAGGAAAAACGTGTAAAAACACTAAACACTACACATTAGAATAAATAAAAAATAAATACATAAAAATATAAGCCCCTAAAATGTCACTTTCCCATTAGCCCGTAGATAGATAGGACATGTCCTATCTTTTGACGGAATACGGTGTCGTGCGCTGTGTATTCCTATAGAGAGGGGCAGGGGTGATCAGCACTCATCCCCTGCTCCTCTCCTCGGCGCCGATGTATACCCGCCGTACTACGGTACAGTGGGCAAACATCGTGTGAATGTAGCCTTAGCTTGTTGTCAGCGATGGTGCAGGGTATGATTTAGAGATGTAACTCCTGTAATCATTACAGCCTTAGGCTACATTCACACAAACGTATGGGGGACGTAGCCGTTCCGTAGCCCGTAGATAGATAGGACATGTCCTATCTTTTGACGGAATACGGACAAACATTCTGTACCACACCCCGATGTTCCGCATGGCAGTGAGCAGAATGCGCTTTGAAGCCATCCACAAATTTTTGCACTACACCGACAACACACAGTGCCCACCCAGAGATGACCCCAGTTATGATCCTTAATTTAAGGTCAGGCCCATATTAGTGCCAAGGCATATACTCCCGCCAAACATGTGAGCATAGACGAGTCCCTGGTACAATTTAAAGGGAGACTTCAATTCCGCCAGTACCTGCCCAATAAGAGGACCAGGTATGGTGTGAAGATGTATAAGCTGTGCAAAAGTACATCTGTATATACCTACAAAGTCAGGCTTGGCGCCAGCACCCGGCCAACCAGGGAAAGTGCCAGGGCCCCGGGGAGCTGGAAGGGCACACTCGTACCAGTGTCGCTATAAGAGTGTGGGGGAGTGAGTCCGCAGGGGGAGGGGGGTCAGTGTGGTCCGCAGGGGAGGGAGGGGTCAGTGTGGTCCGCGGGGGAGGGGGGTGGTAAGGTTGTCCGCTCAAGGGGAGGGGGGGGTCCGTGTGTCCAGCAAGGGGAGGGGGGGTCAGCGTGTCTGCAGGGGGACGGGGGGTCAATGTGGCCACTGGAGGGTGGCCCACGAAGGGGCCCACTAAAACCTGGAGCCGGCTGTACAAAGTCATGGTATATAAAGGGAAGGACTCTACTATAGTGCTCCCATAATGCCCCCCCCCCATTTGGTATTGCCGCGTCCGTAACAATCTGTATAATAAAAAAGAATCGTTACTGGACCCGCACGGTAAACGCCGGAGAAAAAAAGCAAAATACTTTCCGAAAATGAAATACCTTTAAAAAAATTCTTTAAAAAAATGTTCTGCACTCTAAAATAAGCCCACTAAAAAGAACAACTCTTCTCGCAAAAACTAAGCCCCTAACCAGATTTGTCAGCCGAAAAAATAAAAAAGATCTGCATATGAAGAGACGGTGATGCTAAAATGTACAAGATTTTCTCCAAATTAGACTACAGGAGGAGGCTGGAGGACAGGAGACTACAGGAGGAGGCTGGAGGACAGGAGACTACAGGAGGAGGCAGGTGATTTCCAATGCTCCATAGTTGCTTCCAGCAGCAGATACAAGGAAACTGCAGCCAGACAGACATGGCTGCACAGAGGAGTCCTCCCCTAACATGGATCATAGCAATGTAGCAGCCTTTCCTCCCTCCACCATTAGTCAGGTCACACAGGAGGCTGCAGAGATAACACAAGTAACAGGCAGAGCTCTGACCTCTCCTGATGCAGTCCTCCTCCTGTACTCTCCACCATTCACTGTCCCTCCATGCTACCCTGCTGTCCTGCAGTCCTCCTCCTGTACTCTCCTCCATCCACTGTCTCTCCATGCTACCCTGCTGTCCTGAAAAGGGACAGCAGGGAAGTAGCTAAAGATCAGCAACATGTGAGAAGCTGTCACCTATTTATCTATCCAAGTCTTGTTATCTATCACTTGTCATCTTTCTATCCATCTCATATCTATCTGTCTCATAAATATCTATCTAGTGATTTAGTTGCAATTCCTTACAAAATACACAGAATTAACGGCCCCAAAGTAACATACAAAAATACAAAAGTTTATTAGTAAAAGTCATAAAAACAACTAAAAAGGTCCATGTTATTGCACCTAATTTTATACAATCAATGCATACAAGAAGAGCAAAACAATGTATTCTCACAGCATCATGGTCGGTTAGGCAGACAGTAAAGTGTAAATATGTCGAAGGTCTAGAAAAATGTAGGGACGGCAAACTCCATGAGTATCCTCACTTCGAAGTCACTTCCTCAGGGGTAAGTGGCACTTTGGAGTGACGATATACGTGGGGTTTGCCTCCCCTGCACCCACCTAGACTTCCGCCATGCATGTCAGCCTGACCGACCATGATGCTGTGAGAATACATAGTACATGTGTACTATGTGCAGTGTCCTGTGTAGTGTGCAGGGGGCGCCAGATTCAGGATTTTTGGCGCACGTTCTTCATGAATCTGGTGCCCCCTCCACTGCTTTGGCAGACTGCACCAACTTTTTTTGGTGCACATTTAACATGGGGCGTATGACACATTTCTATTGGACTTCTATTGGATCAGTAAATGCAGGGACTATTTGAGCACAGCAGGTGGAAGGAGACTCTGAAGGCTGCTTGCTAGGCCCCTCCCACATCTGCTTCTGTGTGGAGCAGAATAGAGGCTGAACAAGCATCATAATAACAAATAGAAAGGTATTTTTACTTCCAGGTAACCATTACAAATATATTTTTGAAATATTTTAACCTCTTTGACAGCTTTTTGCAGTCAATTGTTTCGTGGCATAACCCCTTTAAGTGAAGCTCCTACTGCCATTACAGATGAGTCTACCTGCTCCTCAGCTTCATTCCAGGAGTCAGCAAGAATTCCTCATACAGTCAAAGCTGTGGAAACTTTTTTGGTGTGAACCTTTTAATGGTCCTCCAGGAGTGGGGAGAACTTAAAACATTGTACTTTCCATCCATTCAATCACACAACCCATGTAGTGACTGCTGTCTGGCTTGCCCAGTTTGTTGGTGGTCAGGAAGTAAAGATTCACCAATGGAGGTTTCTGATTCTGGACTACAGCACTTAAAGTGGGTAGGGGGCTCAGGAGTGACTCATCAGACCGCATTTGAAATTGTTTCTAGTCAAATATAGTGAGAAAGTGACTGTTTTTACTTGTCTGACATACATCAAACCAGCCCAGCATGTGCCACTTGGATAAATCTGGCACATCATCTGTTGTAAATTTGCCCTGTTTTGTATATTTAAATGGTTCCTGTAAGTGCTTTCATCCTGGCAGGTATGTATGCGAACATAAATTTTAAATAAGAGCATAGTGTCATATTGAAGAACTCATTTTACATATTTCACATCCACATTATAAACAAAACGTTATTTTACTTTTCACTTTTAAAGCCCATGCATTCAATGTTAATGGCCCCAAATTTCCTTTAAAATGTATACTTCATCTCTTAAATGATCTAAAAACAGGGCTATTCTAAACAATGCGATTGTTTGATGCTATTGTATTTTATATTCAAAATGAAAATAAATACTGTTTATACCATAAAACTGGATACACAATGTTGTACTGCACTGTTATGTAAACAAAATGATCCTTGGCCATACAGCCAACTGCACCATGGTTCATCCATCACTTGAGAACTGCCACGGATATAGTTACCATGCTTGTCACAGTGATGAATAGTTGTTTTTGTATTGAAAATTAACTATATATTGTATGGCCACAATGTACCTAGAAAAGCAGATAATCATAAAAACGGCCAAGTGATCTCACAAACATAGCCTAGTCGTTAGGTATATTTTATGGAAATGAAATTTTTTCTTCAATATTAATACATACACACATATTTCATATATATTGTGTTTTAAGCATAAAATTATAATTTAAACATTATGGTAATAGAAAAAATTGTTTAATATTTACAAATACAAGCAAAAAATCACAGACAAAGTGGGTAAAGAAAAGATAGCATTTGAAAGAAATAAAGCATAAGAGAGAAAGACTTATCTAACACTCTGAAGAAAGTGTAAGATACATATGTAGTCTGTGAGGGCTGGATAAGTGTTAATAGGATACAAGCTGGAAATGAGGGCTCCATCAGGAAAACCTAAAGTATCACCTGATCATCTGAAAAGATAAACAGAATAGTGGCGTAGAAGCCCTGAAATAATCACCAATGCATATCACAAGCTCCACGCCAGAGGAGGTGCAGCAACGTGAAGGGGGCATAGCTGCCGGGGAGCGGTCAGGTGAAGGGACATTCCTGTACCTGAGCCGGCGCATTCGCTGCAGCGACTTTGAGATTGCTCCTATGAGATTACATCAGGCACAACCTGTGAAGCTACAGCACCGCAGAAGACTGTTTGCTGATTAGCAAAATTAAGCAAAGTTAATTTTAGAAGGAAGGTGGCCATGGAAACCATATATATTAGAAGATCACAGTCACAATGCCTCCATTTATGAGTTATTGCCTGGCTTTTCATGCTTGATTTTGATTTCATGGTAAATTTTCAGGGTAAAAGCATAAGTCAATCTATGTACTAATGCCGGCATGAATAAACACAAAAAGTTAAATACCCCTGGAGACTGGTACACTCAACACTAGAAGACAGAAACCAGATGCAGTTATGAATCGGAATCTCATGGCCAGTGACCAGGACTTGTTACAGAAACTAAGTGAGATGTTTGTAACTGAAACATGTAGTAATGATCGGGTTTGTCGAACATTGGGAAAAAATTAGGTTCAGACCCGAAATTGATCCCAAGCACAAATCCCATTAAACAGGTAGTATAAACAAAAAATGTTGGAGCAATAATAAAAATGAGATGGGGTATAATAAAAAGTCCAGGTGTTTTCTAAAAGGAGAATCGTTCTTAGTGACCCTAAATTTTTAGTCACTGCTGGTAATAAATGAGCCACCCTTGCTCATAAAGATGTGTGAAACGACAAAAATACTAAGCATATAATTACCTGCGCTGACTGTAATAGATAAAGTCAAGAAAAGGTTTGCTAGGCTTAGAAATATAGGGGTTAAATGACTAACCTTACTTCTTTGTGGTTCCGATATGGATAGTGAGACGTCCGAGTCTTATCCACTGTAAGGTAAGTATATCTGTATAAGTGGAGCCCCCTGCTGCGATGCATTATTCCAGCTTGCCATCACTTGAGAAGACTCGTTTTGGTGTGGGAGCCCCGGCCGACGACTCTACCGCACACTGAGTTAGAAGTTGGTAGTGACGTCACTATAGATTACGGATTGGGCAAAGGGACAATGCAGAACATTCACCAAATGCGTTTTTGAGAGCAACTCGTCTCTTTCTCAGGGTAAGGTTCTACCTTCCCTGCTACTACCGCAATTTATCAACTTCCATCTCTATCTCCTATATATATATATATATATATATATATATATATAGATATAGATGTGACATCTAGTGTTCCAATAATGTATTCAGGTTGCTAGGTTAAATTGGATAGTTTGTTTATTACATGCTTAGTGTCTTTTATATAGGCTGGAATAACTCGAACATATTTTGTAAATGTTGGTCTACATATGCTAATAAGTTGGCTGACAGACAATCTATACCAGATATTATCGGTCTACCAGATGGACATGTGACCAATTTATGGATTTTAGGAATGTGATATAGTACTGCTAGTCTACGTTTTTGATTGTTGATTAAATGATATTCTTGTTTGGTAAGAATACCCAATTCTTTCCTTTTTTTGCCAATGTTGCTAATTCTTTTGTATATTGATTAGTAGGGTTTGACATCAATTTTTTGTATGTTTGTATATCCCCCAATATACTTAAAGGGGTATTCCGGGAATAAGCATAATTCATATACAAATGGGTTATCAAAATATAAGCTAATGTGTAATTAGTTATTATTTAAAATGTTGCTCCCGTTAGCAGAAAATGCTGGGCACATAGACTGTAATGAGGAATTAAAATGCTACTGGCCCTTTAATCAGTCCGTTAATTTCCTCCGCGCGGTCCGTTGTGGATGAGACACAGAACAGAAGATGGCCGCTGTCACATGTCCACATCACATGTCTTGCACCTGTCTGGGCAGGTCATGTGATCACCACTATGCTTGGCTGTAGTCGGTTGGTTGCAGTGCATCCAGTATGGCCAGTGTTGTGGTGATGTGCAGTGATGGCAGTTACACATCATTACTATGGTAACAGAACAAGAAAACCTGTTACATCATCACTGGGAGCAGAACATAAGAGGGAGGAGGAGTTACTGAGAACTAAAGGATCATGGAACTTGTAGTTTCCAGTGGCGACCATCTTAGTGATAACTCCATCTACTTTAGAGAGGCCATACATTTTGTAAATCATAAAAGCAAACGATTTAAGCTCCATTTTGTGACTAATGACATTGAGCATTGTTGTATTCATTTATTTATATCATCATGGGTTTTTGTGTCATATTCCCGGAATACCCCTTTAACGATTCCTTGTTATAATCATCTTGATTTTGTATCACTATACTGCACCCGTATGTAGGATATAACAATTGTAGCAAAGTTTATTAATTCATTAAGAAACTGAATATGCAGGACAATCAAAGTTAAAAACACTTAAAAATACATCCAGCAAGTGATGCCCAAAACTCTGTCCCAAGCTGGTGAATCAAATATCCGCACACAGGTATACGTACTAACAATCATGTGTAAAAATATGATAACAAAATAAACAAAGTGACCTGTGGAGATAAAGTGTGATAAATAATGGTGTCCCTGTAGTACAATACCCAAAAATGTCCAAAGTTGGAGGGTAGAAAGAGATTGCAAGCAAGGTTAACAGGGACAGACGGGGGGGGGGGGGGGGAAACGGTGGGAGTGAGGCTGACCCCACGCGTATCGTCACCCGAACTGGTGTCTTCCTCAGGGGTAAGTGACTGAGGAAGTCATCAGTTCGGGTGACGATCACTGGGGGTGCCTCACTCCCCCCCCCCCCTTCCCGTCTGTCCCTGTTACCTGGTCGCATTCTCTTTCTACCCTCCAATTTGGGACTATTTGGTGTATTGTGATAGGCTCAGGGACACCATTATTTATGCACTTTATCTCCACAGGTCACTTTGTGTATTTTGTTATCATATTGTTTACACATGAATTGTTATTGTACGTATTACCTGTGTGCGGATATTTGATTGACCAGCTTGGGACAGGGAGTTTTGGGCATCACTTGCCCTTGGTAGCTGTATACATCTGCTGGATGTATTTTTAAGTGTTTTTAACTTTGATTGTCCTGCATGTTTAGTTTCTTAATGAATTAATAAACTTTGCTACAATTTTTATATCCTACATACGCATCCACCTTTGTCTTTGTTGTGGTTATATATAGTCTATAGGGATGTGTGGATGTTGTCACACATAACAAATATTATATAGGTAGTGCCCGCTCATTTCTTTGCTTCATTGACTATACTGCACACCCCTTATCAGCGGGGTGATATTCAGATTTTTTTGTAATGATAAAATAGCATTGCTTTCTGATTGTGTTAAGTTGCTGTCATACCGATTTTTAACGCGCCTGTTGTTTTTAATGTTTCTAATATCTCTAATGATGAGATATTGAAAAGTGTTAAACACTTCTGAATACTCATTCATCGGATTAAAAGTAGATTTATTTTTTAAAGATGTGTGTATGTATGCATCCTGATTTGTTCCTGTGTGTTTATTCGGGGTTTTCTTTATAAAATACTTTTTTAGAGCAAGGTTCCTCATAAACTTTTTTATACCTATAAATGTATCAAATTTATTTAAGAGGGTAGTTGGAGCAAATTTGAGACCTTTAAATGTAGTTAATAAAATTGTGAATTTTCTGCACTATATTTCCATCATCTTGGTGTGTGGAATTATAACCAATTAATTTTGCCTTTTTCTTTTTGGAGAGTTTCCCTCCCCTGATCCCTCTTTTGCTCTAACATTTTTTTCGAAATGGAAAAAAATCCAGCATGTTTTTTCCTTTTTTCTGTTCATCTTTCTCTTTTTCCTTGCTAATGTTGTGTCAATATTTTGGGAGGGTTGTTTGTATAGTTTTTTAATCATTACTATAGCATTTAGTCATAGTTTCGTTTTTAGTTTTAGTGTTCGTAGGTTGATGTTCCTAGTTGTCGCTACGGTTCTCTTTTAGATTTAATTCATTGTTTTCACTGAGTTGTTTGTATATATTTGTTATAGGTTTTGTTATTGATGTATAAGTTGTTGGTTGTTGAATATTTTTGTTTGTAGTAAATGGTTGTTTGTTCTTTTTCATTATTGTGGTTATAGGACTTAGAGGATATTGTCGAGGAATGTCTTGTCATGTTAAGTTAGTTACATTGGGGGTCATTTACTAAGGGCCCGATTCGCGGTTTCCCGATGTGTTACCCGAATATTTCCGATTTGCGCCGATTTTTCCCTGAATTGCCCCGGGATTTTGGCGCACGCGATCGGTTTGTGGCGCATCGGCACTGGCATGCACACGACGGAAAATGGGGGGGGCGTGGCCGAACAAAAACCCGAAGAATTCGGAAAAAAACACCGCATTTAAAAAAAAAATTGGTCGCACGGGCCATACTCACATGCACCACAATGAAGACGATGAACTCCGGGGCACCTCGGCGGACTTCGGCTCAGCAGCGACACCTGGCGCAGGACCTTCATGAATCGCCGGAAGACGCGAACACTCGTCGGAGAAGCCACCACTGGAACGCGAATGGACCGGGTAAGTAAATGTGCCCCATTGTCCTCCTCTACATCTGTAAGTCTGTAAAATCTTGTGTAGTAGGATGAATGCTTACATCATTAATATCGATGCCTCTAACTGTTAATTCATCTATTATTTGGAATTCATATTTTTGTGATTCATCTTTTTGTGAAGTATTATTTGGATCTTCTTGGTTATATTGGTCTTGACCGTCACTATGACGGACCCAATCTCTTGAGAATTTATTTCTATTTTTGTTCATGATTTCCTCCTCCCTTTGTTTCATACGTGTTTTTTATGTGACTGGCCAATATTGCAATGTCTGGGTGATCCTTAAATGGTTTAACTTTATGAAATAGTTTTAATATTTGTTCTTTTTCTCTCAATTGTGTGCGTCTTTTTTCAATAATGAAACAAACCATTTGTTTTGAGAATTCATGAAACATATTGTTCCATTCTTGTAATATATTGGTTTCACCCATACCTGATGCTAGTGTTTTGTATACTTTCAATCCCTTTGGTAATAGGATTGAATATATTTTTTAGTAACACACACAATAAATAGAAACAGCTATCTTTTAGGTGTATATTTAAGTATGGACATTATGCACAGTCCGATCTGGTAATGTTACATATATAAGCAGTTCAGTATTTTAATACAATGAAAGTGTCAGGATTTATACAAACTAAGAGACTGGGACATTTTATGAAAACGTTGTATGGTCGTCATTAGCAAATATTAGAGATGAATCCCACCTACCATATCTGGAGGAGCGATCAAGTAAGATCCAAATAGGAGACAGAGATGGAAGTTGATAAATTGCAGTAGTAGCAGGGAAGGTAGAACCTTACCCTGAGGGAGAGAGCCGTTACTCTCAAAAACGCGTTTGGTGCAAGTTCTGCATTGTCCCTTTGCCCCATCTGTAATCTATAGTGAAGTCACTACCAACTTCTAACTCAGTGTGTGGTAGAGTCGCCGGCCGGGGCTCCCACACCAAAAAGAGTCTTCTCAAGTGATGGCAAGCTGGAATTATGCATCGCCGCAGGGGGCTCCACTTATACAGATATACCTACCTTACAGTGGATAAGACTCGGACGTCTCACTATCCATATCGGAACCACAAAGAAGTAAGATTAGCCGTCTGTTTAACCCCTATAATTCTAAGCCTAGCACAGCTTTTCTTGACTTTGACTTTATGTATAACAGTCAGCGCAGGTAATTATTTGCTTAGTAATTTTGTTGTTTCACAAACCCCATTGAAGTCAATGGGGACCTGAATTTTAACACTCAAAAATGGCTATAAAATGGATGTAGTAAGGTGTACAGAGCTGAAAATTGAACGTAAGGACAGGGCAGTTGGCCTGACATAAATGGGATAAGGAAAGTATTTAAAATAATAACATAACATAAAAATTACCCCTTTAAGGACCCGCCCTGATTTTTCGAATCTGCCATGTATCTCTATAAGCTGTTATAATTTTAGAACACTTTAACTTACTAAAGTGATTTTCCAATTGTTTTTATGTGAAATGTTGTACTTCCCCTTAGTGGTATATTTTGGTTGAAGTGTTTTGTATTTATTCCAAAAAAATTTTTAAAAATTGGTGAAAATGTTGAAAATTAATGATTTTCTGATTTCCAAATGTTATGCTTATCACACCGTTAGTCTAACCTGGAAAATAGGATGCTTACTAACATTAACCAAATATATGCATTACGTTTACAACATTTTTTATTATGTTATTTTATTCTATAACGATGTTAGGAGTTGTAAAAATCGATCAGCAATTTTCTAGAATTTCAATTATTTTAGAGGCCTATTCATTTTTACAGGGGTTTCAAAAGTCCTATTTATTAGAAACTACATTTTTTAATTGCAACCATCAAACTATTTAAAACAGCCATTGTTAAGCTTGTTAACTGCTACGGCATCGAACATGAAATGAAACAAAATGGAGGTTCTAAATGGAATTTTCAAATTTTGACAATAAATTTTTATTAAGGTGGTAATCCTACGAAGACAAGATTCTTAAATATACTCAGGATAACAAAATAATACATTCTCTAATTCACTGTTATTAACAAAAATATAGCATTTCACAAGTATAATTCCAACCTGTCTCTATCAGTCCTTACCTGACCCTGGATCCAACCCCCAATCTTCTTCTGACTCGGGTTGGGCATGGCAGATTCTTCTCCTGTCTGCTCCCCTGTTTTATACATACTATAGAATAGAAAACATGTTATGTATGTTCTATAGGTCAATACTAGAGATGAGCGAGCATGAGTGAGCACTAAAATGCTCGAGTGCTCGTTATTCGAGGCGAACTTTTCCTGATGCTCGAGTGCTCATCTCGAATAACGAGCCTTTTTCAAAGGGACCATGGTTCGGGAATAAAATGTGTTATTTTAATTAAAAAAGAATGTCTTCTGATAAGTTAGCAGATGTATGCAAACATCTGCAATCTATTCTTCACTGTTCCGCGCGTATATTATCTCCCGACAAGTTAGCAGATGTGAAGAACAGTGAAGAATAGAATAAAAACAGTGAACACAGTGAACACAGGATCATTTAAGTGAAAAACACAGTGAAGAACACAGTGAAGAATAGATTACAGATGTTCGGCACATCTGCTTACTTGTCGGGAGATACGCACGGAAGACCGCGAACAAAATAACATGTGAAGAACACTATATATGTGTGTGAAGAACACATTGCAGATGTTTCCATACCTCACCCTCTATGCCCTTCCCCCCTCTCCTGGTGAACCCCTCTTATAACTTGTTTTGTCATCTCTTATCTGCAACTTTCTCTCTGAGCTTTCAGCAAGTGCCTGAGACCTCAGGATCTTCTCCTGTGAGACCCCCATTCACACACAGCGGATATACCCAATTGCAGGGTCTGGAGTCTCCCCGATGTCTCTGTCTCTGTTCTTGGTGCTGATCTCCTGGATGCCCTGTCCCGGGATACGCTCCTCTTCTTCCACTCAAGTCTCCCCGATCTCCCTGCCCTTTTTCTATGTCTCTGTCCTGTTCCCCGATCTCTCTGTGCTTTTGATCACTTTTTATTGCTTTTTTGTTGGATGAGGAAAATCCATCAGTGTAATCCAGGGTTTATAAGTGGTTAAATAAATAAATAAATAATTAAAAAAAAATGAAATAAAAAACAAAATGCTGTTAATGTCATTGTGGTTTAGAGTGCTATGGGCATTCAGAAACAGTTATTTTCTTAGTGATAAAAGAAGAAATGAGAAATCCACAAATTCTTCCTTCCACTGCAGTTCAAATCCAAATTTTAATTTAGCAAATGTGGAATTTAACTATTTCAATTTTGAATCCAGGTAATGCAGAACTTGACAATTAAAATTTTAAATCCACCTTATCTGGAATTTGACAATTTCTATTTTGAATCCAGCGAATGAGGGATGTGACAATTTTGATTTTTAATCCATTGAATGCGGAATTTGACAATTTCCATTTTGAATTCAACGCATGTGAAATTTGTCTTAATTGGACTTTCTAACCACTCACTCATGAACTAGCACAACAAAATCATATGGGATCCATTTCAAAAGAGAGAGAAAAAAAGGGATCCAGTAGCCGGCACTGCTCACACCATAATTACCAAACACATTTGGCAGACAAATAACAGGAGACTAAGCGTGAGGGAAGACCAACCGGGGTTGGGATGCACATCCAGTATACACAGTCCTATGAAGCAGAAAAAAAAGAGAAAAATGCAGCACTCCCCCGAGTAATGCAGGATAAATTTCTTTATTGCGGCAGAGGTAACAGGACAGAGTGAGGAGCTGCCTCGCCAAGGCGAGGATCATATGGGATCCATGCCTAATTCATCTTCATGAACATGAAGATGTCCACTTTGGCTGTGAATGGCTGGAAACTCTTGTTGATGATGACACCCTGGCAGCGCGCTGAAAACATGTTCACACCACACTTGTCGCAGGGCAATACAAAGCGTCAAAGGCATAGAGGGAAAGCTCTGGCCACAAGTCCAATTTTCTCACCTAGAAATTGAATGGACAAGACTTATCCTTCAGTAACAGAAGATATGTTGACAGATAATCTCCCCCCACGCAAGTCACAGTCTGCCTCTTTTTACTACAGATCTGTTGGTGGTTGAGAAGAATTGAACATGGCATTGAAACATTGTAGCCTGCTCACTCTCCCTCCAGTGATGGTGTTGGTGCCATTGCTGTGTTGGCGACTTCCCTCCCCTCCTCGTGCTGTCACTGAACCCTCAAAGTTACATAGGAACTGCACCAGTAGAGCCTCCACCAAGGGGCTTGTACTTCCTCCTTTTTCTCTCACGTTCTACTGGTGGAATGAAAAATTCTTTATTACCCTTGTAGCATGGATCAAGCAAGGTGGCCACTGTTGACTATCCGGGTAACTTGGGTGTGGTTGCGTATCCACTGCAGCATGTAGTAATCATAATAATAATCTTTATTTATATATAGCCATCAAATTATCCAGCACTTTACAGGGAGGTGTGGGAGAGTGCATATGCAACATCCCCCACCAGGGCCTGGCCTTTTCTTGGGGCCTGGAGTCAGCCGGGGCCCGCAGTACCTGAGTGGCTGGCGGTTTGCGGCCTAGGCACGCTATTGTCACGGTGCTTGGTATGGGGAACCGGAGGGCTGTCCTACAGCCTGGCAGGTCTCCAGCAGGGTGGTGTTGGCAAGAAATGATGAGGGAGAGGCTGCTATAGCGGATCTCCCTGGGGCAACCCTTTGGTGTCTAGAGTATGAGTCTCTGTGTAGTGGATAGGGTGCCTGTGATGATGGCAGCCATAGTAGCAGGGACCAGACGGAGGCAGAGGTTGAACAAAAACAACTTACAGTACTTTATTGGAACCGACAGGAACCGCAGCAACGTGCCTTTAACAGAATGGTGGATTGCTGAGTTGCAGTTGGAGGGAGCCACAGGAGGTAGATCGCCAGCCTGGATGCAGAGGGCAGGCTGGGAGGTAGCTGTGTCCTAATAGGAAGCTTCAGCTTGTCCTGGAGTGCTTCAGGTATCACCCTTGAAGGTAGGATGATACCCCTTTCCTCACTAACTCTTATCTATTAGCTCCACTCTTCAGAGGCAGGGGCTAGGCTCTTCCTGCTCTGGTATGGTATGCTGGCTGAATAGAGTCTGGACTGGGGTAACCCAGTCTGTTTCCTCTCATCTGAGCTAGGCTAAAACTAGTCTCTAGCTGTTCTGATCTGAGCTGAGCTCAGACTAAACTGTTCTCTTCTCTCTCCTGAGAGAGACTGCTCTTCTCTAGTGTCCTGCAGACCCTCAGGTCTGACTAGAACTGGTCTCTAGAACATTCCTGGCCAGGGGTATTGTAACTCCTCTGGTCAGGTGGTGGCTGCTCCTCCAATTACATCTCAGCTTACATTAGACAGAATGCAATACAAGTGATTGGATGACAGATCTTGAATCGTACAAAACACTTAACTCCTGCCCTGCCAGGCAGGAGCTACCACTGCAATGTCCCCTGTGTGATGTGATTCGCAAACACTCCTTCGCCATTGCATCGGCGAGGGTGTTGCACATAATTATCAGCCCTGAGCGCCAGACTTCTTGTCCCTGCTCTCCGCACTGCTAATTGTAACTTTATTTTCTAGTTGATCGCTGTGTGTCAAGTGCCGGGATCAAGGTGAAGAGGAGCGGGGGTGAGTATTAATTTTTTTTAATGCTTTTCAGGTGGTTGGTTTCCTTTAATTTTAGTGACCAGTCCAAGGCAGCTGCTGCTAAAGCAAATCAAATTCTCATAAATCCCCTTCACTCTGGTACCGCACCCTGTTCACTCTCTTCCTTTGAGCCAGGCACAGAGGGAGAAGTGTCCAGGCTTCTCTCCTCTGCTCGCCCCACTACCTGCATGAGTGACCCCAAACCCTCACATCTGGTGCAGTCTCTCTCCCCAGCAGTCACTTCTCACCTCACTAAAATCTTCAACCTCTCTCCCTCTTCTGGTGTCTTTCCCTCCTCTTTCAAGAATGCTGTTGTTACTCCATTACTAAAGAAACCTTCTCTGGACCCATCCAGTGCTGCTAACTACCGACCAGTTTTTAACCTCCCTTTCATATCCAAACTCCTGGAATGCTTGGTATATTCTCGACTTTCCCGTTTTCTCTCAGGTAACTCGCTCCTTGACCCCCTACAATCTGGTTTTCACTCTATGCATTCTACTGAAACTGCTCTTACTAAAGTCTCCAATGATCTCCTCACTGCTAAATCCAAAGGGGATTATTCTCTCCTCATTCTTCTGGATCTCTCAGCAGCGTTTGATACTGTGGATCACCAGCTCCTCCTCCGGATGCTTCGCTCCATTGGCCTGAAGGACACTGTACTCTCTTGGTTTTCCTCCTCTCTCTCTGACGGCACTTTCAGTGTCTCCTTTTCTGGATCTCTTCTTCTGTTCCTCTCTCTGTCGGGGTCCCTAGGTCCTTTTCTCTTCTCCCTCTATACTGCTCCCATTGGACAAATCATTAGCAGATTTGGTTTTCAATATCATCTTTATGCTGTTGACACCCAGCTGTATACTTCAGCATGTAACATCAGCCCTGGCCTAATCCAGAACACTAGTGATTGTCCCTCTGCTGTCTCTACCATCATGTCCTCTCTCTTCCTGAAACCTAATCTTTCTAAGACCGAACTTCTTGTCTTTCCACCATCCTCTAACAGAGCCTATCCTAACCTCTCCATATCAGTCTGTGGGGTCACTATAACCCAAAGGCAGCAGGCCCGCTGTCTTGGGTTGTGCTGGAGTCCGACCTCTCCTTTGAGCCATACATTCAATTTCTTGCTCACTCTTGCTGGATGCATCTCAGAAACATCTCCATAATATGACCGTTTCTCACATTTGAAACCTGTAAAATGCTAACTGTTGCTCTGATTCACTCTTGTCTAGACTACAGTAACTCTCTACTAATCGGTCTTACACTCACCAAACTCTCTCCTCTCCAATCGATTCTTAATGCAGCAGCCAGGCACGTCTTTCAGACTAAACGTTTCACAGATGCCTCCAGTTCATGTCAGTCACTGCACTGGCTGGTAGTCTCCTTTTGAATATAGTTTAAAATAATAACCCTCATCCACAAATCTCTGTATAATGCTGCTCCCCCCTACCTCTTCTCTCTTATCTCAGTCTATCGCCCAACTCATGTTCTTAGATCCTCCAGTGATCTTTGATTAACCTCTACCCTAGTGCGGACCCAAGACTTCTCAAGAGCTGCACCCATTCTATGGAATGCTCTGCCCCGGACTATCAGACTAACACCTAGCCTCCAAAATTTCAAAATGCTCTTAAAACCCATTTCTTTAGGCAAGCCTATAACACTCATTAACAGCATGAAGTTTTAACTCTTTTTTTTTACTAACCCGTCCTGTGTCCTCCATCCGTCTGTTATCCAGCAACAACCAGTCACCAAGCTTCTCTGGAGTCCCATTCACCATGGACCTTGTATATAAAATGACGGCTGATGACTGGGTCAAGCGACAGCACTTCTATTTATTATATTTTGTTCTATTCCCTTATGAAGAATTGTTAGACTCTTATATATTATTTTACCTCTTGTCTCACCCAACTCTTCCACATAGACTGTAAGCTCTTGCGAGCAGGGACCTCATTCCATTTGTTCCATACGAATGTTTGTTCTCTGTCATGTATTATATTTGTATTTGTCCCCTATGATTTTTAAAGCACTACGGAATATGATGGTGCTATATAAAGATTTTTATTATTATTAAATTATGTGATGTCAAGAAAGGCATAGAAATGCAGGATAAACACACAGGGGGTTATTTATCATTGGAAAAAGTCTCAAGAATGTTGCATTGCATTTTTTGGGGACTTTTTTTGGCCGCTTCACTAATTTAAACCCAGGAGGTTTTTGACCCCCACCCTTGGCTGTGATGCCACTGTGAGGGGGAGTTCTTTCTATCCCCCTCCTATCAGAGAGCTACCATTGGTGCCATTGCTTCCAATCCACTGGGTACCATATTACCATTTACCCCATACCAAACTCGGGGTGTCTAAGCCTATTATTAGTGGTATTCTTCAATTGTCTCAGTTCTCCTGCAGCTAGGCTTCCGATACTCTGTCCAGGAGTGTATCTAGATCCTATATCTGTCCTATGTAACTGGGAAACCATAATTATGAATTATGCCCTAGTAATGGACAGCCATGTTATTTCCCTTTGTCTGTTGGTTTTTCGGCGGCAAAACCACACATATGTCCCCTATACCTTTGATCTGTTTGTCCCCAGAGATAATCTAACAGAGGTATGAATTTCTGCACTTACTCTGTGGTCATCGAGAAGTATTCTGTGGTGCTGGCTCCAGCTAGTACAGCTAAAACAGTAATTAACATTTGCTCCTCTAACCAGTCATAAATCTACCAATCTACAGGTGGTGCAATATTATCACAAGTCCCATAAAAAAATCTAGTGCTAGGATTTTTTTTGGGACTTTTTAAAAGAAAAAAACGCTGACTGAAAGTAGACGATAAGAACATTTATTAAGGGCAAAAGCCACTTTAATGTATCTGATGGGCAGCAAAGCTCCAAAAATGGACACAGAACTATCCCAAGGAGCCTGCCTATTGATAAATATCCATCATAGTTTTGCCTTTATACAAATGACTGGCTACACAACACTTTGAATGCCGTGTCTTGATACAGTTTTGTATTGGTACAACTTTTATATCTTTTCAGTCTTCTAGATCAGTGATTTTCAACCAGTTTGCCGTGGCACACTAGTGTGCCGCGACACATGGTCATGTGTGCCGCGGGGAAAGTTCCCCAAACTATGGTGCCCCCTGTGTTTTGTTTCCTAGAGAAATGTAAAATGAGAAATACTATAGTCATGAAGCTGGAGTACTACAAGTACCAGCTCATAAGCTGAGTATATGAGCTGGCACTTGTACTCTGGCCTCATGGCCATATTACTTCTCATTGTACCCCTTTATTTTACAGTATATGAGCCACATAATAATCAGCACCATATACTAAAAACAGGGAGAAACTGAGAACTGTTGAGGAAGAGCTTTGTGTGTGTCTTTCCACCATTCCTGCCAGGATATCCTTTTTGTGTTCATCGAAATAGGCCCAGGCCCAGGAGTGAGTAAAATAAATTTAGAATCTATATTATTAACTATATGTATAATATGACTGTTTTAGTGTCATTTTGTGCTATTTTGGTTGGTGGTGTGCCCCAGGATTTTCTAAGTATAAAAAGTGTCCCGCGGCTCAAAAAAGGTTGAAAATCACTGTTCTAGATGACATTTCGATGACATGCATTATTGGCACTGAATGTTTATTTTGATATCATTTTGTCAAAATGATTAATTTTTACTAATTGTTGTCACTTGATTTAAATCTCTCTGCTGCTCATCCTTAGCTCCCAGTGCCAAATATTATCAATACTGTAATGATAATACTACTGTATGTTGTAGCAGAACAAAAATGCTCACACAGTGCCGAAATCAATATTTCCTCTGACATCGCTCTGTCTGACTCTTCACAAAGGGGTTGATCATAGTGAGCGTTTGAAAGAATCCTCTCAATAATATCAAGCTTAGTATCAAGACCATTATTTAGTGTGAATGGATTCTTAAAGAAAATGAAACAATTATTATTTTTTTATCATAAACTGAAATATTCAAATCAACCCAAATGTGAACGTAACCTCATTGTAATGTCCAAAATACACTATGGAGAAGGGTTAAATTCTTTGCAAAAAGTTATCTCCAGCTTTTCATTGCTTTTCCTCTCCATTTGGAAAGAAGGTTGCTGTCTTTATGTTTTAACTGTAGCAAAAAGATTAAATTGTTTACGAGCTCAGAACCCTGGCTGGCTGGATGAGCTGCAAGAGACAAAGATAGACATTCTAATTCTCTGCTGTACTTTGTGCCTCTGTCCTCCTCTGCTAACACTAATTCTTTTATCTGGCCCCAACACTCCAGGCATTATGTGCATTCATAAAAAAAAAAAACCTTAACTGAAGCAGGCAAAATTACTGTTCTGTGCCTGTACCACTGATAACAATCTCTTGAATACTGATTACTTTTTTTTCCCCAACACAAAGCGACCAACACAAGTTGGTCTTTAACCCTTTATCTTTAGCAAGCAGAAAGACACAAGGAACATCTTACTCAGTTGGAAAAAAAAATAGCACACACAAGAATTACTGTTATCTCCTAGCCAGAAGAGCAACAGCAGAGATAAGAAAAGCCTGAAGAATTAAAAGGGACATTGCATTTGGGCTGTAAATTCATGCTGGAGCTGGTTCTATTTGTCTGTCACTGTGGTTCATAATTTTTCGAGGTTGTTTTGATAGACTTATTGTGTGGACTGCATAGAAACCTCATCAGCATTTGTTGCCTGTGAGCATTATTGTCAGTGGTAACCGCATGCTTATAGACAGGGGAAGATAATGGTTTAAGTATAAAAGAGATAAAGGCGAAACCTCTTCTCATTAAGGGCTATCTCCACCTCTGCAGACTTTACAGTATTGTGTGACTAGGACTAGAGCATTGAGCATAAATTATAGCTAAAAAAAAAGACTGAGGGCAGCATCATTATTTTGAAAAAGTTATAATGACATGCCACAAGCTTAAGACCTATTTACTTCAAAGGCTGACAATAAATATAAAGAAAGCTTATACTGAAGTGACCAACATTGACTGTGTATTGATTGCTCCATTCCCAAGCTTGCCTGTAGAAAATGTCTAAACAAAGAAATATATTTGCACATCCCCTTCTGAGTTGCAATTATTACATTTTGTTTTTGAAAAGTGACTTTATTTAAAAGGAGAACAAGTTTTAACTACTTTTTTTTACTAAAATATCTGGAGTAAACCTTACTCATGATTTGGTACATAAAAATAACAAGAAACAAGTATTCACTTGAGAATAGACTAACAGTACAAATGAAAAACATTGATGATTCTAAAATTATTCATTCTGAAAATCATATTTAGATTATTATAACATTCAGAAATAAAGCTGTGAGTAGGACCACCAACCCATAAATTCTGGGGACTCAAACCACAAATATTGTTTTAAACAACTGATGTTGAGTACATGGCCATTTGAATACAAGAGTGAGCTGAAGGTGTCCTGTAGAAGCACTGATATGTGTGATAAAATGGAGCAGTATAACAACTTCCTCACACTCTGAGTCTCACAAAACATTAAAAAATATTTAGTATTTTTAAACCTACTTGCTAAACATTTTCCCACAGCCTCTTAGGAAGCATACTCTTCTATTAGTTTTAAACATACTTATGGCTGCAAAATGCCTTATTGCTAAGTATTTGAAAAAGGTCACTCCCCCTTCCCGGTACGAGTTATACGTTCACATAAAGGAAGTCAGGTCTATGGAACATTTATCAACCACCCTCCAAAATAAGGCGGACAAATTCCACCTTGTATGGGACCCCTGGGACTCATACTTGATCAACCAGGATACCCCATAAGATTGACTTGTGTTCCCCCCTCTCCCCCTTATGCCTCATGTCTTGTCTTTGTCTATTGTGCCTGTCATAATTTTTTCTTTTTATAATTAATAAGATTTCATTTATTCTTTTTACTTTTGTTTCTTTTATTTACTTTTTTTCTTTTTCTTACTATTGTTCTTTGTATATTTCCCTCTTGTAGAGGGACCTGTTTATATTCACAGAGTTAGTTATGCACAAACTTCGCATGTGGTAAATGTATATCGGTTCCTTTTTCTTCTTTTTGAATGCCGCACTGTTTTATAAACCTGATGTTACCCACTTGGGGTTGACCCCCCGCCCCCCTGGATTCATGTGTTGTTACAGCCTCATAGATATGCTCTGTGGATGGTTTGTATTACTTTATTGTTGAAAAAAATCTTAAAACTACAATTAAAAAAAAATAAAGTTTATATTTAGTATTTTTTACGAATATATTTTTCCTAAGGGAAGGAGCTAATTGTTGAAAGCAACTTGGTTTTAAGCTGTAATAAGATTTTCTATGGACAACCATATAAAATAAATATAAAAAATATGCAAGTGTTTTATACTGACAGCTTTTTGCAGGTTAGTCTTTTAGACTTTTACAAATGTATTTTGAAGTCTGTTGACCGGATGAGATTGTATGTCTCATGTTTCTTTACTTCCAAGTTATACAGTATCATACAGTTTTGTTTTTTTATATATTTTTTTGATTTGTGATATTTTTCATCAGTTTGATCAGATGATGGTGACCTCCTGAAATAAGAAAAAAAAAACCTCTCTATTGTCTATTTCCATTTATTATCTCAAATAGTTTTTTTGTTTCCTTGCCCCAAGTGCATAACTTTATCAACATAAAACTTCATTATCAATTTCTCTTCCCAAACCTCCAGCTTCTGCAAATCCTTCAGTAATATTATATTATCCATGTCTATATTAACTACTTTACAGGGTTTATTATGATCTGAAAATAAAAGCTACTGTTTAAACCATCTATGACGTCATAAATAACATGTGTTATACGCTAGACCTGTGGAGTTAAATCTCAGTACTTTTCTATTTTTTGATTTACAGAGAAGCACAAGGGCTTATTTTCTCTGACAAAGTATGTAAATTGTATATTTTCTGGTACTAAATGACATTATCATTTATATGATACCATTCTGAGAACTGTACAATCTATTGATTACTGTTGAGTAATATTGTTGTGGTAGTTAATTAATGAATAACCCACGATTTGAAAATTGGGGGTATTTTTCTTTTGGCTACAATATTTAGTTCATTTCTCTATTTTTGCATTTTTTTCTTGGTTTTTCTATTATTTATTTTATTCACTGCAATCCTGCAATATTTAATTACTGTATATTTGCACATGTTGGCCCATATTTATCAAATCATGTGCAGTTTGCCCATGGATTCTGCAGAGTGCATCTGATTAGTCAAAACTGGTGCACCCTGCACTGTTTGGGAAGTGTGCATTTTTTTTGGTTGGTTACTGCTGCAGAATTGTGGAGCATGTGAGTCATAAATGTGGCATTTTTTCTATAGAGATGAAGTGATAGGAGCTAAAACAGCAATAAAACTGAGTAAACTTGTAATGTAAGTGGATTAAATATTGTGTTTATTGTGTAGACTTCACTGGAGGGAATAAAATTTGATAACTTTCTTTTATGGGAAAACTACTTTATGGTTATCACAACCCATTAACCTGTAATTTTGACATCCAATCAGGTTTGTTGGTAAAGATTAGATGTTGGAGGACCCCTCCTCTTTGTTGGGTCCTGGACTAGTGTCGGTTGTTTTTACAAAAAAAACCCTGCTACCTTTGTTTCACATGTAGGTTTCTGCAACCTCCAGTCTATTTATGAGTGGCTGAAGTCCCACATGATAAGGATTTTGCCATGTTTTGTGGCCACATCTATTTGCCTTATTAGTAAATCTTCAGTTTCATATATAATAGCTTGAGACTTAAACCCCTAGTCCCCGGAATAGCTAGCAGCGAGCAAAGGGTTCAAGCAGGGACGTTGCTCTAGGCCCAGGAAGATGGAGGGGCCCACTCATGTTGTTGTTCCTACCATCACACACAGGATCGGTGGACCTCCAAGGCGCTGTTCAGCAGGATGAATAACTCTCTCCTCTACTGTTGGGGAGAGCTAATTATTGTGTACAGTAGTTGGCCGCATTGCACTGTGATGCTGCTCTTTGCTATTGTAATCTGTCCTGCTGTAGGACTCTCATATTCCCTGCTTCTGTGCTCCCTCCCTATAAGCAGAAGAAGAAGCTGCAGGGCCCCTGTGTTTAAGAATACAGAACAGGTCTGTGTATGTGACTGTGGGAGGGGGGTTACTGAAGCTGGTGCCTGTTAGTGTCTGATACGAGCAGTAGGTTCAGAAGAGTGAATTATCTGCCCCTTCCATTTACCCCATGCTCCTACTGCAACCCACACAGCACAACTACTGCCTTCCCTTAAGAGCTGCAGAAAATTTGTTTGCCATTGTATGACCTGCAGCCCACTACTTGACCTTCCCTTTGTCACCCACCAAAGTCTAAGAGTCTGCCACTCCATTTGTCACCAAGCCCATCCACTGTCTTCAATTTTATTTTATAAAATTGGCGTAGTGGCTGTAAAAACAAAAAAAGAAGTTATACCTACCTTTCTCCTGCTGAAGCCCTGACAATCTTTTTAAGGTCGAGCAGATACATTAATACAGTACTAAAATTACTTTCAGCTATTCCACAAGGCAACCATGAGGTTTATCTGGCCCCTGGTGCAAATGACTTTTACTTCCCTGCTGTAGACCTGCAGTAATGATCACACTAGACTGCAGACTGACCATAGTCAATGATATCATGAGACTGAGTGGTTGCACTAGACTGAGGACTGAGTGGTTGCAGTGATAACACTAGTCTGAGGACTGAGGCCCCTTCCACACTTGCGTTGCAGATCACATCAGATTTTGATCAGGGTGCGATCAGGGTTTGGTCAGTGAAAAACGCACATTTTTCATCAGAGTGCAATCAGTTTTCAGGCAGAGTTTGTTCAGTTTTAAGTTCAGTGTTCAGTTTTTCATGCGCGTTTTCAATGCAATTTCAATGCATTTTTCATGCGCAGAAAATGCGCGTGAAATGGACTCAGGGCTGAGCTTTATCTTTTCTATGGCAATTGATGTGTGAAAAACGCATTGCACTTGCAAGTGTCTCAGAGTGCAAAGCGTTTTTGATGCATCTCCATAGACTTGCATGGTGCGTTTTTCACGCGCGTGACTTGCAAAAGTAGAGCATGTCGAGATTAAAACGTGTGTTAAAAAAAATGCGCGTGTGTGCGTGAAAAAAAATTCAAGTCTGAAAAGACCCATTGATTACAATGGGTCAGAGTGCAATGCAAGTTCTGCACGTCAAAATCACGCGCAGAAAATGCGCGTGAAAAACGCAAGTGTGAAAGGGGCCTGAGTGATTGCAGTAGATTGGTGACTGACACTGGATAGTGACTACATTAGACTGTGGACTGAAAGGTGGTAGTTACTGCACTAGATTGAGGACTGATATTGGAAATCATTTACATTAAACTGCACACTGATTTAATGTGATCTACAAGGCACATATAACAGAATTGCATGGTAAAGCAGGGAGCTATGGGCATCCGGCAATGCATTAACTATGCTGTGCTGTTATCTTCCTCATGTGCCGGCTGTGTAAAACTATCTGTGTGATCCAGTTCAGAACTAAACTCCCCACAACTCTTCCCTTAACTTTTTGAAAAATCTGAAACTATATACTTTCATCCCCATACCAAAATTCCACTTACAATTTCACATTGAGAATGGCATGCAATCTCAAAAATTGTGCTTTTAAATCTAGAATCTGGTCAATAAGATGGGTAATTTTCACACAAACCACACAGCAGAATGCCCCTTTGAATGGTCCCTTGAGGAAAGCATACATGACTTGAGATGTACACCACTTAGCATTGGCACTAGTGGAGATTCTAAAAATACTTTACAGTGTGATAACATTTTAAAAGAATTTAGGAACTAATGATGTAGAGTTCATATCCTCCTCTGCAGGCTGTTACTATAATTAGCATAAGCTTAACGCATTTAACCAACTTACTGCTGAGACAGGTGACTGTGCCAAAATACGGGCATGAATAGGACCTGCTCTATAAATTGCGGCTCTGCCCCCAGGCCCCACTGCACCATGACTGTCGATGGCGGCCATGTACTAGATGCAATTTGTGTGGCTAGCTCACGGCCACCATATGTTGTCACGCGAATGAGGTCTAAGAGTCCAGTGGGTGATTGAGGTGAATACATGACCATATCATGTATATGTATGACCATATCCATAACACTTTAGTTTTATTCAAACTATATTGTGTAATATATTCTTATTGAGCTTGATTTAAAAATTTAATACTAAAAAATTAGGTTATTCATAGATAACATACACTCACCGGCCACTTTATTAGGTACACCATGCTAGTAACGGGTTGGACCCCCTTTTGCCTTCAGAACTGCCTCAATTCTTCATGGCATAGATTCAACAAGGTGCTGGAAGCATTCCTCAGAGATTTTGGTCCATATTGACATGATGGCATCACACAGTTGCCGCAGATTTGTCGGCTGCACATCCATGATGCGAATCTCCCGTTCCACCACATCCCAAAGATGCTCTATTGGATTGAGATCTGGTGACTGTGGAGGCCATTTGAGTACAGTGAACTCATTGTCATGTTCAAGAAACCAGTCTAAGATGATTCCAGCTTTATGACATGGCGCATTATCCTGCTGAAAGTAGCCATCAGATGTTGGGTACATTGTGGTCATAAAGGGATGGACATGGTCAGCAACAATACTCAGGTAGGCTGTGGCGTTGCAACGATGCTCAATTGGTACCAAGGGGCCCAAAGAGTGCCAAGAAAATATTCCCCACACCATGACACAACCACCACCAGCCTGAACCGTTGATACAAGGCAGGATAGATCCATGCTTTCATGTTGTTGATGCCAAATTCTGACCCTACCATCCGAATGTCGCAGCAGAAATCGAGACTCATCAGACCAGGCAACGTTTTTCCAATCTTCTACTGTCCAATTTCGATGAGTTTGTGCAAATTGTAACCTCAGTTTCCTGTTCTTAGCTGAAAGGAGTGGCACCCGGTGTGGTCTTCTGCTGCTGTAGCCCATCTGCCTCAAAGTTCGACGTACTGTGCGTTCAGAGATGTTCTTCTGCCTACCTTGGTTGTAACGGGTGGCGATTTGAGTCACTGTTGCCTTTCTATCAGCTCGAACCAGTCTGCCCATTCTCCTCTGACCTCTGGCATCAACAAGGCATTTCCGCCCACAGAACTGCCGCTCACTGGATGTTTTTTCTTTTTCGGACCATTCTCTGTAAACCCTAGAGATGGTTGACTTCAAATAAATTATCTGTATAATGCCACAAAGTAGGTCCCAAAAAGGAAACTGATTGGGGTGTATAGCTGCTTTTAAACAAACTCAAACAGATTTCTGAGAGAATGCATGTGTTATTTATAGAATTAAATATCATCATTATACTAATACTGTGCATGGTCACAAATTCTTATGTATGAGCTGATAATAATGTAAAGCTACAAAGATGACGTACAACATTATTTCATGTATAAAGATTTAATCCACACCCAGGAGTTATCATAGTCATGACACATTCTAGATCAATTTTCAACATTTCTATGAAATTTAGTAATTTTCATAATTATAAAACTCAATATTTATGCTTGATCTCCAATAAAAACAGTCATTTGGCAAGACTTGCAATTTTTATTCCCTTTTATAAACATATCTCTTTTTATTGTACACCACATGAAAGTTGGCAAAAGAAGAACACAATTCATGCCTTTGTGTCTTTATATTGTCAGAATTAACCTTTCCCATGGTTACTTGTTCTGTGTAATGTTACACTTGTCTTGCCGCAACACATGAATAGCTGAGCCAATTTTGTGATGCAAATGAATTCAGTTGGATTGTAAATTGTGTGAAGGAGCACTAGTTTTTTTCAACAACCTGCTTCTGTGCACCCAGCTGATTTCTCTTATTCACACTAAAGTGAACTGTTTTCTTGTTGAACCTGAAAGCAAACCCGTAGAACACTTTTGTACAGCTTTGTATATTATTATTATTATAGCTATTATTTATTTCTGCAGTATTATACTATTCTTTTCTATGAAAACATGCTGCTCTGCAATCATAAATCAAAATACCTGTAGACATATTTGTATTTATTGAGGTCATAATTGAAGCTTACATTTGAATGTGTTGGAAAATAAAGTGAAATAAGTAGATACAAGATGCTTGTACCTGTTGTCATTTTGCATGGAGTGTTTTTTTCTTCAACCTTTCAATGATATTATAATTCTTTGTTTTTACGAATACATTTTTTTTAAATGTGTAAATAATTTATACTATCGATTTACTAAATATATTGAGCAGTATGACCCCATCTCTAAAGCATCTTTGTCTTTTAAGGAGAAGAACAATAAAGCTTTGGACATAGAGAGAAACTTCGCCCTTCATCAGTGACTCATTAAAAACCTCTAACAGCATCAATTAGTCCCTATATTGTCTACATAAACTAAAAGAAAGACCATCTGAGAACTGTGAAGAATCAGTGCTAAAAGTAAATAAGCCTTTACTTCTCTTAAAGACAACCAAGTATCTAATGGTTCCTTCCCATAGGGAATAGTGTTGGAAATTCAATCTTTTCTTAGTAGGCCTCAATTTCTGCATTATAATTGTTATTTGCAGAGTGAAATAACCCTGAGTAGAACAGGTTCAGGCATATTATTGTGATCATCATCTGCCCTCCTTAGTTTTTAACAAATTCCATTACTGTACTCTGTACTGTTCTATTTTTAAATCATGCTAAAAGTGTTCTTGGCTTTCACAAAAGTGTTTCTGCCCAGAAAAAAAATGCTTTTTTGGGCTTTATCTTGTAGGTAGCCTTTTTTTCAGAGGATATAAACAATTTTAACTACTCTGAAGAAGCTTCCAAAAATATTTTCTGCTTGTTTAATAAACCTTCCTTCAGTTACTTTTCATGTTCCAGGAAGGACTTAAAAGATACTTCAATGATAGCCTTTCAATGTGTCCTACACTATTGAAAGTATAATAAAGACTTTATTACCTAAAAGTTCTGTCAAGATGGGGAGAAATTTGTGCTTCCCAAAACCTCTGCCCTGCCTTATTTTGAAGTATCTAGGAATAGCTAGGTAAGTCTCTCACCAATGGGGAGGAGACAGACCAAGCCAAAGGAAACAGAGAGAGGAAAAGTGTGCACGATTCAAACGTATCTTAAATACAAGGATATTTTGGTAGTAATTGCTGGCCCTATGTTAAACCAAAGGCAACAACTGGGTGGTGGTCCCTACCATGGATAAGTGCCCAGTACAGAAAGACAGACAAACAAAAACCAAAACCAAACCAATAACAACAGATTGTCACAGTGGATTTACCAGAACTGCCCCAGATGCTGATTGTAGAAGCCCTTCACCAATCCTACAGGGCAGTGTGCATATACATTCCTTGTTGAGAGAGGCTGCTGAGCTGTAGATCAATCAGTCTAAGAACATTACACTCTTGCAGAATCCCCCCCCAGTACTCCCCCCCCCCCCATTAATTAGAGGCCACTGGATCCTTGCTTGAGTGTTCTTTGGATTCAGAGAATTAAACCTGACAAGATGGGTTGCATGAACATATCTAGAATGTACCCACATGCTTTCCTCGGGGTCATATCCCTTCCTCTAAACAAAATACTATACAAAACCATTCTTTCTGGAATCCAAAATGTCAGAAATCTCTCGTTTCAATTCACCCCGAATTATAATAGGTTCCAGTAGACTGAATTAAGGTATTATCAGCAAGATGTATTTAGTTAATTGAGATATATGAAATAAACTATTAATTGTTGATGAATAAGGAAAAAAAAGAAGGAAAGAGACAGGACTGACATGTTGGGGTTAACTTATCGAATATAAATTCCTTGTAAAAAGCCACACTTTTACCCTTACCACAAAATCAGGTCTAGCTATACGTCTTTTATCCTGTTATTTGTGGATGTTGCTGTAGACCATAATTGCAGAAAAATGGGGACATGGCACCAGATGTATTAGTATGACTGTTATGCACAACGTCAGCCTAAGTGAGACATGCTAACCATAATTTTGGCAGTCCGACAATACCACCTGAGATACGACTCTAAAATTTGGTAGATTCACTCAGTCTTCCTGTTATTATTCTTTGTGGAAGGCCGATGAAAATGATAATTGAACTCCCAACCTGTTATAAAACTCCCTCTAGAAACTAAAATCAAATTATACACCTTGATCAAACACAATCAATACTAGTACATCATGCATTCTGAGGACATTATCACTAAACATAATAGATAGTTCTTTAGCACTTGGTTGTTTTTTTTCTGGGGAATAAAGTAACAAATGTGGACATGGTTGGGCATGAGATGAGGTTGCATGCTTCAACATAATTTTTCAAATTATGTGACCATAATGGTCTCCTTCCTTCCTTCTGGGGGAAGGCTCTGGGGGTGTTTTCAGTGGTTATTACAATGAGCAGAGCAGGTCTACAGTTATATTTGATTTCAAAGTATTAGAAGACATATACAGAAATAAAGAATACTTCAGAGTATTACGATACATGGACACAGCTAGGCTTCAATTTTGTCTGCTAAAAAAATGTGTTATCAGCTGTTGCACAATTTTGCATAATTATCCTCAACTCAGAATACATATAGAAGGTCATAAGTTATTGGGATGGATTCATTGTTGCTTCTCTGCCAGTTTTGTAGCACAGAAACCATATGAATCTCACTCTCTCCGCCAATTTCGTCATTTCTGTGACCCGCACGTCACTATATGCGGCCACTCTGGTGGATTCACATTCACACTACTACAATATCCTTCATTCCAATGCTAGAGCATGAGGGGAATACAAGTGCACTTGGAAATTCAGGAAATTGTATGTGGGGCCCTGTTACAGTGTGAAAGAGCTTCCCCCTTCTTCCTGTTGAATGCTGCCAGAGACAACTGCTTAAGTAAGCGGAGGGGAGAAGTGTTAGAGGTTCCTGCACTCTGCCTGCTGACTGCCGCATTTGGGAAAATCAGGGTAGAGCTTGCTGCATTGGGACAGAGACATATGACTAGCAATGACTAGCTGTGTAGCCTCGCGCCCGGCTACTCCAAGCCCCAGTAGCCGCATAACGAAATTTACATATTAGTTCAATAAAGTGCACCAAAAGTTAGCGGGGACGTGAGGATTAGCTCTAAAAAGAGCTATCCTCACGTCCCTTACATCCACCTACCACCTGATCTACCTTTATAGGTAGAATCGTGGTGGTAGGTTCTCTTTAACACCTAAAGAGCCGGGAGAACCTCAGGTGTTTTTTTGTTTTAATCAATCAATGCTTTATTGATGCATATACTACAGAAAAATTTACATTATCACGTCATGGCAATATCACAGGCAAGTGTTTTTCAAAAACAATTTCAAAAACATATTCAACCCCCCCTGCTATCTGGCCAATTCCACCTATCCACATAACACTTCCAGCACGCTTTCATCTCCAATCCAACAAGCAACTCATCATCTTTATGAGACATACCTCTCGCTACACCCCCATCAGTCCCACAGGTGGACCTGTATCCAACTCCGTAACAATTCCACTGAGGCCACTCCAGGACAGTCCAGTCAGACTGTTTTTAAAATTTACCCACAGCTTCCCTCTTCACATACACCTTCAATTCCATCCATACCAAGTTATTCAGCAACTTCCTCACTTCCCTAAGTCTCAGTGGGGCAGCATCTAACCAATGCATAGCAATGGATTTACGCAACTGGTATAGCACCTTTGCAACCCTAGTTGCTCCTTCCTTGTAGCATTAGGATCTCCCACATACCCTAACATGCACACCTTTGGGTTCCTCGGTACCATAACCAAACACCATGTATATAATTTCTGTCGTCCACATCCTCCTCTAAACACCTTGGACAGCAAGCGTCTCCCCTTAAGCCCATCATTTTCAATAAACAGGGCGTCCAATACACTAGATGAAGTAGGAATTACTGCAATTGCCTTTGAGCTACGTTTAGAGAGTGCATACTTGGAGAAGCCATTACCTCCCGCCCCCCTCCTCATCCTCCATATGCCCAACTTTCTCCTCCCATTTCCTTCTGACCCTGACCATTGGATCTCCCATCACCTCATATAAGAGTTATATCAATCCCCTCATTTTTAAAAGGCAGCACTCCATGCATCAGTTTTATAGATGAAAATGACAACTTCCACGTCAAATTGATTGAATGTACAATCTGCAAGTATTGGAAAAACATTGAGCGATGAAGCTCATACTCCTTCACCAGTTGCTCCACCAGTGGTCTGAGTGAGCACACTGGTTTGGGTCTGATCCTGACATGAAGACTGGACTTGTGGATATGGACAATACAGATTCAATGGATATTACTGCCATTTAAATGGGGAGAGGATGCATGTTTTTTTTTCTTCTCACAATGTGATTCAAGGGACGAATTACAGGTACGAAGCTTCTTGAACAGAGGATATCCCATTTGGCAGAATGGGAAGTTTAGGACTGTAAATACCCCGAAATCGTATTAATCTAGCAAAAGGATTCCGTGAGGACTGAGGGTCTTCAAGAAAGATTCTCAATTCAGAGAAAACCCTTTGTATTTAAAAGAATGGGAGGAAGCACACATGGAACACTCCTTTAATTTGATGCAATTAGTATTAAAACGAAATGAAAAAGAATATGAGGAGACACAGGAGACATATGTAAAGCCAAGTTTGAACTACTCATAAGGCTAACGGAACAGTTTTCAACATTTGGAAAATAACATCTTATACCCTTGCAAGTGTAAACAAAAGAATGGAAATGCAATAAATTCTTACAAGACAAACAGGACTTTAATTCAGCCATAACTTTGACCGGGGCAGCGGCAAACAGCTAAAAATAAGAAAAAAGTGGACCAATGAAAAGAGCAAGAGAGAACAGCAGTCATGAATCTTCAGGTACCTTTTAGAAAAAACGGGGGTAAGAATATCAAATAATAATTTGTCACACATCTAAAGGATACCAGTCTATTGAAAATAAACAAAGAGTACCCAAATAAGGGTACATATCACAAAAAACTCCCTGGATGAGGATATAATAAATGGCAAAGAATTATCACCAAAATTGATATATCTTAGATATACTAGTACCTAGGACCAAAAATGACAACCTAATAAATAGCACAAAAGGTGTTTAGTAAAAGTTGAAGGTCCAAATAAAGTGCAAATGGATAAAGTTCAGATCTACTTTACCATGTGTATAAAGTGCAATCCGGGGAGGAGAGAATGCCCCACGTGTATCGCCCGGCTTGCGGGCTTCATCAGGGGATGCCGGCACATAATGCGTTATATGTTTATATACTCTAGCCGTTCCGCCATAGCCCAACACACCCACTTCCGCTCCAGAATAGAGTGACATCCGGTCATGTGCTGTGTGGACCGGGAAAGCGGCCGTGCGTTCCACCTGGCCGGAAGTATCTCACAAGATAAGGTAATCTGCGTTCCACCGTCTAAAGGATCGGAAAATTGATTTAAAATTGTCCCTAAATCCTAGTTGTGCCTGTTGAAAAAGATTGTGGTATGTATAAGCAAGAATAACCTCCGAAATTAAGAGACAATACTCCATAAAGAATTAATTTAGTTTAAGAGAATTAAATGATACTAGTAGTGTGACACGTGAATAGCGGCGAAAATACTAAAGTGCAACTTAGAGGAAAAAACCATAACAGAAGTATTCCTTTGGTGGCGAAGTACCCCGATGCAAAGCATCAGATAATATAAAATAATCTATATGTCTATTGTCGGTAACATCATACACTGGCGACAGCACAGAAGTGTGACCCGAAATGTAAACATTTTATAGCAAAAAAATTCTGACGGCAAAGTGTGCTGATGGAAAGCATCAGACAGCATGAACGAAAATATTTACATTATTCTCGATAACATCACTTATTTGGGTTTTTAAGTGTGTTTTAAAATGTATTACCAATAGAATCTTCAGGTACAGTGCTCCCTTAAGAAAGAGGACAAGAAGGGGCAGGCAGAAAGAAAATAAGTGTTGTGGAGGAAGTAACCAATGATGCCCACAACCTGAAAGTTGTTAACGTGTCCGATGTCCCGTTAAATAATGATTGTATTGCAGTTCTTTCAAAAGGGTACGGATTTGGTTTGGTACAAGACTTTGATCCTGTTGAATTTTCAATTGATCTTTTCAGGGGGGTACGCAAATTATACTTAGCAGGTTTTTTTTCTATCACAAATAATTAAAAAAAAGTCATTATACAGGAGTAAATCAGCCACAGTTTGAAAAACCTATTGAAATAGGACCGTTAGGGTAGACCTTAGGTTTTAGGTAATGAACCCCCTACAGTACAAAAGGGGAATGTTTTGTGCCACTAATTATTGGTAACATGGTCCCGGATATCGCCCCCCCCCCCCGCAAATTACTGTAGTGGGTTAATGATTTACATTTCAATCCACCTCTACCCAGGTGGGACAAGAGGTGAAAGCATTGATTTACAAAAGACATATGGACATTACGCAGAAAGATCTACAAGCACAAATGATTAAAAGACGTGGTAGTTATAATACGGAAATATTATTTAGCAGAAGCCCCTCAGACAGTTACACGACCCTGTCAATTATTAAATGTAGATAGAGACCCCAATGGGAAGATTCAGGCTTCACTCCGTTCCTTTTTAAGGATGGACATTGAGAAAAAAATCCTCAGCATAAATTTGGCAGAGAAATAACCATCCCCCTAAACCGGTGTATATTTCCTACCTAAAATTCACAAACCCCTCAACTCACCCCTCCATGTAGACCATGGTGTCTGGAATTGGCCCTATATACCAATCCCTGTCACAATGGGTGGAATGGATTCTACGCCCATCCTTCATTTTATTCCCTCATACTTAAGGGACACAACAGATTTATGAGATTTATGTATATGGCAGAATGTTTAAATTAAATGTAATGCCCATATCAAATACCCCTTTAACTTTCTTAATCTCTTTACATATTATTAATATATAATATATTATTATATATATATGAACTGAAATGCAGACTAGAAAAGATCAAGACGTTCCAAACATCAGTCAAGCTAATAAGCATACAAAGAAAAAAACATTTCAAAAAAAGTAATAGCTATGAACATGATAAAGAGGAGGCAGTTCAAGGTTGGTAACTAATATTGATTATCCACAAATAACTAAAGTCTGTTCAAGGCTGTAGTTACCTACAGAGAAATTTGGCTATATATTTTGAAATGAAAGATATAAAATAGCAGGTCTTTTTTATCATATGCAATGTTTGAATTGTGCAAAGATTGTAGTTTATGTTCTCTTGATTTAGTTGTGTATTAATTAGTTTTTTTGATCACAGTTATATATGTTTTAAAGTCAGAATTTTCTGTATAATAATCGTAATCATGCATAGTCCATCAACCAAATGTATTTGTTATACATTTGTGATATCATGGGAATGTATGCATTTAATTATCTTACAAATAATATTTATACTAATGTTTTATAAAGGATGCTATTTCCTTTGGTCGAAGAAGGAAAAGTAAATTAGAACATCAACTCGTAAAACTGCAGTTATAACAGTAAACTACTTTAGCATCCCACCATGGGGATGGATCTGATAGGGGAGAGAGGATAGTAGACTGACAACAGCTGCCTCCATCCTGGAGAATCACCATACCCTGCTGACAGGGAGCCAGGTAATTTGAATAAAGATTTTTAGGTATTGAAATGATTCAGAATGCTGGCAAAGGCATTTTAAAATCCACATAGAACAGCTGCTTGGAACCAGTCACACAGCTAAAAATGACATTCACAGCATGAGGTTCACTTTAAAACCGCCATAGCGCAATAATGACGGTAACCTGTCCGTTTTATTGCGCAGTGGGTAGTATGAGAGGTTTCACGGGCTGAGCCCTCTTCATACACGCCGGGTGCTTGCTTCCAATGAGTCAAGCACCCGTCCTAACACCCGCGATCTGGTTTGTACCGATTGCGGTGTTAACCCTTTCACCGGCGCCGGCAAGCTGCGCGGCTAACAATCCGCGCGCGTGGCGCCCTCTTGGCCCAGATCCGCCGTCCCCGTGACGTCATCCGGGAGTGGCGATCCGTTGCCATGACACCTCGGATCACAAGGATCCGAGCTATCATGTTTAGGCCATCTATTACAATGTGCAGATCGCACATGGTGTGCAAAATCCCATATACGGCATACTGTATATGGCAGTATATAGTAGGATCAGTCAGACACCTAGGGTTAAAGTACCCTAGGGAGTCTAAAAATAGAAAACATTTTAATAAAAAAATAAATAAAAATTTATTAAAAAACCTAAAAACTTCAAATCACCCCCCTTTCCCTAGACACTGATATAAATATGAATAACAGTAAAAATCATAAAACATTAGGTATCGCCGCGTCCGAAATGCCTGATCTATCAAATATAAGAATGTTTTTTTACTGCGTTAACCCCGTAACGGAAATAGTGCCCAAATTCGCAATGGCATTTTTTGCCATTTTAAAAAATATAAAAAATTCATAAAAAGTGATCAAAAGGTCATACAATTCTAAAAATAAAAGCATTGAAAACGTCATCAAAAGGTCAAAAAAATGACACCACCCACGCTCCATAACCGCAAAGTATGAAAAAGTTTTAGCGCAAGAAGACGGCAAATGAAGAATTTTTTTTGTACAGGAATTTTATTTTTGTAAATGTATAAAACATGATAAACCTATCACAATTTGGTATCCATGTGATCGTATTACCCAATGAAGATTGACATGTCATTTGGAGCGCACCAGTGAAAAGACGTAAAATCCACGCCCACAAGAAAACTGCGCAATGCGTTTTTTCACCAGTTTTCACTGCATTCAGAATTTTTCCCCGCTTCCCAGTAATGGCATAGACAATTAAATGCCATCACTATGAAGTGCAATTTGTTACACGAAAACAAGCCATCATCGCAGCTCTCTACATGGAGAAGTAAAAATTTATAGATTTTTGAAGGTGGGGTGTGAAAAATAAAGACGCAAAAACGAAAAGGGTCTGGTCTCGTTAGGTTAAGAGTACAACTAAATAAAACTTTGAAGATTTTTTTTTTTATTTATAGTGCAGGTGAATTTTTTCATAAAAAATCGGCTTTCTGGGCCTTTTAGTAAAAAATGGATCTGAAACCTTCTAATGGTTCAGCCACTTTAGACATGTAAGGACAAATCTTTACCTCTTTACATACTTGAGATATTTTTCCTTGATGATCACCTCTGAAATGATATTAGACTTTCTTTGAATTAGATAGAAACAATTATCAGGTTCCTTTATATAAAAGTTGTCAGTGAATAAAGTACAGAAAGCTGATTTACAAGCTGCTTAAAGGAATTCTACCTCTGATTCATACCTTCCCAGCAGCTTTACATTGCTTTTAAGGTAGGAATGAATGGCAGAGTACAGTTTAAAACGGACCTGGAACATTTTTAAACAAAGTATATTACAAGTTTACTATTTCATCTGCACTGCATAATCAATGTAATTATTTTAAAGTTTATTTCCTTTAATCTAACTGAATATCCTGAAAGAACTAAAAGTGAAAAAATTATCACAGTCGAGTCATACCCCCATTACGCCACCATCCTGAAGAGAATTGCCTGGGTGGCAATATCTTGGGGAGTTCACACCCATCGATCTTCATTGCTGAAAAGTGTGCGTTAGCACGCCGTTTTCTCTGCAGGACCTGAAATTACATCATTCGGGTCCCGCCACCCCCCAGGAAAATCTACTTCCTGGAGGATACCGACCTGCATGATGTTATATCGCCTGATGACCTCAGAGAAGAAAGACAGAATAGTTACTATATTACATAGAGTATAAGGAAACTTGGGTGGGGTCCGGTATTAATTGAACAATGGCGGTAGATTTACAGTGAAGGTTCACTAAAAGAAGAGGTGGGTGAGAACATGAGTGAGGTACTAAAAAAAAAAAGTAAAAAAATATTTTGGGATTTTGGAATGCTATGATAAACAAATGATAGGGGCTAA
The DNA here is from genome assembly GCA_019512145.1 of Engystomops pustulosus. Taxonomy (NCBI): domain Eukaryota; kingdom Metazoa; phylum Chordata; class Amphibia; order Anura; family Leptodactylidae; genus Engystomops; species Engystomops pustulosus. The sequence continues at coordinate 159,884,398 of CM033642.1, forward strand.
CTAGTGATTGGTGGGGGACTCCAAGATCACAATACGGGATCCGTTGTACCCCCAGAGAGGAGAATTAGCCAATCGTGAGGTTACAATGGATAATTTTGTGATCTGTGGGGGTCCCATCACTGAAACCCCAACCAATCGCAAGTTAGCCACTATCCTGAGGGCTCTTATACACACAGATGAGTACCCCCTCTAACCGGAGCGTTTCTTCTTTAGCATTTGTGCCCTTGTTTTAACAAAAAATTATGTGTTAAAAGCTATAAAATGAGCCTGAGGGCTCTAACTCCATAACTGTTAATGGAGCCCAGAGCCTTCAGGCTATTTTCACTTTTAAACATTTTTTGTAAAAAAAAAAAAGGGCATAGGAAGCTAAAAGAAGAGAGAATCCTACAAGAAAGTGCACATACCAGCATGTAGGGGGCTTGGGTTTTACAATCCTTTACCTAGAAGTAGATTTACTTATAAACGGATCTCACCAAATGAAAGCAACGTATACAATATTATTTCCAGGCACATGCTAGTGCACATTCCCAGACAGCATTTGAGTGTATGAGGCTTTAGGCTGTGAATATGTGTTGTAGTGGAATTATGGGCGGTTAACCAACACTTATTTACATTAGCAGCATAGTATATGTACAAAATGTTTAAACAAAACAACCTGAGCCTCAAAATGATTCAAATAGTATGTCAATTATTACTAAAGCAGAATTAATATTAGAATGCATGTAAGTTGCAAGTTAAAAGAACCATATTGATTCTACATAAAGTTAGTTTTTCTTTAGTTAGTTTTCTATAGTAAATGCCAGCAATTTATCTTAAAAAAAAAACAATTACAACTATATTGTAACAGTTGAAACAAATGAAAATTTATGTACTGGGGCACCGAAGTAAACTTATAACGTTCCTTGTACATAGAATTAAAATATGGACCTCCTTTCAAATGTAAATGTTAATTGAAGTTGAAGAGGACCTTCACCCATTTCTCACAAGTGGAGCTTATATACCATAGTCCATATGGTCCTAGGGGCTGTTTCACTGATTTGGGAGCTTTTTGAAATTTCATTCTAGCCCTCAGTTGCAAGATAAGTATCTGACCATTCTAATCATGTCATTGTCAGAGAGGAAAGCTGGAAGAGATGGCACATTTTATGCCAATATTCTCTGATACTGTCCAATAGCAGCAAGCTAATCAGAGAAGCAGCTGAGGAGTACTATTGTTATCTCTATGCTCATCAATGTGCTGTGTTCACATATTGCATTTACATTTCGCTAATATTAAAAGGGTATATCCCACGAAAACAAGATTCTTAAATTACTCAGGATAACAAAATAACACATTCTCTAATGTAAGAAAAATACAGCATTTCACAATATGATTCCTTCTGTCTCTATCAGTCTGGTGTACACAATTTTGGTTCCCCCGGGATCTGACGTAAATTTTCTGGCGTAGGGTCGGGCAGGCAGATTCTTCTCATGAAACTCTCTTCTTTCTGTTCGCTGCAGTCTCTCTGCACTACAGCCCTTCCCCCTGCTTCCAAGACAAAGCAACAGTGTGAGGAGACTAAATCTACAGCTACAGCAAGGTAACTCTTTATAGCAGGGAAAAAACAGTGTGTTTTATGCTCAGATGTGCAGGCCCTGAGTGTGTCTTGGTCGTTTATATTAATCTAATGGATCTCATCATATCTCTGATCTGTCCTCATCACTCTTTTTCTATGTGTCAGATTACTAGTAGAACATTTAGAAACTAAAATGAAAGTAAGAGAAACCTGTACCCTGAAATCTAATCACTTTGTCAGCACACAGCATCTCATTTACTAAGGGTCCGTGGTTAAATTTTGTCAGATTTTGGACATTTCCCGGATTTGCCCCTCTGTGACAGGTATTTAACTGGGATTGTGTCAAACGTGATTGGATGTGGCGCGGCTGCGCGGGCTTTCATGCTACAGAAATCGGGGGGGGGGGGTAACGGCTGCGTGCCACCAGTCAATCCGACTGATTCGGATGAGCGCAGGATTTAACTTTCAGTTGTGTAGCAAGATCAAGCATTTACCAGCCACCGGGAAGAAGGTGGTGAACCCATGGACCTGAACGGGGAATTGACACATGCAGAATATCGGGCCGGTGGCACAAGACTTTGATCCTGTTGAATTTTCAATTGATCTTTTCAGGGGGGGGGACGCAAATTATGCTTAGCACGTTTTTTTTCTATCACAGATAATAAAAAGAAGTCATTATACAGGAGCAAATCAGCCACAGTTTGAAAAACCTATTGAAATAGGACCGTTAGGGTTTATGGTACATGAACCCCCTACAGTACAAGAAGGGGAATGTTTATGTGCACTAATTATGAGGTAGACATGGTCCCGGATATCGCCCCCCCCCCCCGCAAATTACTGTAGTGGAGTTAATTGATTTACATTCAATCCACCTCTTACCCCAGGTGGGACAAGAGGTGAAAGCATTGATTTACAAAAAAGACAATATGGACATTACGCAGAAAGATCTACAAGCACTCAAATGATTAAAAGACATGGTAGTTATAAACGGAAATATTATTTAGCAGAAGCCCTCAGACAGTTACACGACCCTGTCAATTATTAAAATGTAGATAGAGACCCCAATGGGAAGATTCAGGCTTCACTCCGTTCCTTTTTAAGGATGGACATTGAGAAAAAAATCCTCAGCATAAATTTGGCAGAGAAATAACCATCCCACTAAACCTGGGTGATATTTCCTACCTAAAATTCACAAAACCCTCAACTCACCTCCATGTAGACCCATGGTGTCTGGAATTGGCCCTATTACCAATCCCTGTCACAATGGGTGGAATGGATTCTACGCCCCATCCTTCATTTTATTCCCTCATACTTAAGGGACACAACAGATTTTATGAAGATTTATGTATATGGCAGATGTATTAAATTAAATGTAAATGCCCATATCAAAATACCCCTTTAACTTTCTTTATCTCTTGATATATATATATATATATATATATATATACTGAAATGCAGACTAGAAAAGATCAAGGCGTTCCAAAACATCAGTCCAAAGCTAATAAAGCATACAAAAGAAATAAAACATTTCAAAGAAAAGTAATAGGCTATGAAACATGATAATGGAGGAGGCAGTTCAAGGTTGGTCACTGTATTGATTATCCACAAATAACTAAAGTCTGTTCAAGGCTGTAGTTACATACAGAGAAATTTGGCAATATTAATTTTTGAAATGAAAGATATAAAAATAGCAGGTCTTTTTATCATATGCAATGTTTGAATTGTGCATAGATTGTAGTTTATTGTTCTCTTGATTTAGTTGTGTATTAATTAGTTTTGTGATCACAGTTATATATGTATTTAAAGATCAGAATATTTTCTGTATAATATCCGGTAAATCATGCATAGTCCATCAAACAAATGTATTTGTTATACATTTGTGATATCATGGGAATTGTAATGCATTTAATTATCTTAAAATAATATTTATACTTAATGTTTTATAAATGATGGCTATTTCCTTTCGAAGAAAGGAAAAGTATAATTAAGCATCAACTCGTAAAACTGCAGTTATAAACAGTAAACTACTTTAGCATCCCACCATGGGGATGGATCTGAATAGGGATAGAGGATAGTAGACTGAGAACAGCTGCCTCCATCCCTGGAGAATCACCATACCCTGCTGACAGGGAGCCAGGTAATGTGAAATAAAGATTTTTAGGGTATTGAAATGATTCAGAATGCTGGCAAAGGCATTTTTAAAATCCACATAGAACAGGCTATTGGAACCAGTCACCAGCTAAAAATGACATTCACAGCATGAGGTTCACTTTAACCCCATAGCGCAATAAGACGTACCTGTACGTTTTATTGCGCATGGGGTAGTATGAAGAGGGTTCACGGGCTGAGCCCTCTTCATACACGCCGGGTGCTTGCTTCACAATGAAGCAAGCACCCGTCGCTAACACCCGCGATCGGTGTGGTCACCGATGAGGGTAGCGGTAACCATTTCACGCCGGCGGCAAAGCTGTGGGAGGCATGAACAAGGCCAGAGAGCGGTGGTGACGACATATGAGTCTCGTTCCAACCCCACGAGAAAGCATACTTAGGGCAAAGTCTCTCGCCCTTTTACCGTTCGCCCCCCCCCCAATGCCCCCCCCCAAGATCCGCGCTCCCGTGACGTCATCCGGGAGTGGCGATCCGTTGCCATGACAGCCTCGGATACACAATGATCGAGGCTATCTTTTAGGCCATCTATTACAATGTGCAGATCGCACATGGTGTGCAAAATCCCCATATACTGCCATACTGTATATGGCAGTATATAGTAGGATCAATCAGACAACCTAGGGTTAAAGTACCCTAGGAGTCTAAAAATAGAAAACATTTTAATAAAAAAAATAAAAAATAAAAAATTATATTAAAAACCTAAAAATTCAAATCACCCCCCTTTCCCAAGAACTGATATAAATATGAAAAACAGTAAAAATCATAAAACACTTAGGTATCGCCGCGTCCGAAAATGCCTGATCTATCAAATATAAGAATGTTTTTTTACTGCGTTAACCCCGTAACGGAAATGTGCCCAAAGTCGCAATGGCATTTTTTGCCATTTTAAAAAATATAAAAAATCAATAAAAAGTGATCAAAAGGTCATACCATTCTAAAAATAAAAGCATTGAAAACGTCATCAAAAGTTGCAAAAAATGCACCACCCACAGCTCCAACCAAAGTATGAAAAAGTTATTAGCGCAAGAAGACGGCAAAATGAAGAATTTTTTTTGTACAGGAAGTTTTAATTTTTGTAAGTATGAAAACATTATAAAACCTATACAAATTTGGTATCCATGTGATCGTATGACCCAATGAAGAAATTAGACATGCATTTGGAGGCACAGATGAAAGACGTAAAATCCACGCCCACAAGAAAACTGCGCAATGCGTTTTTTCACCATTTTCACTGCATTCAGAAATTTTTCCCCGCTTCCCAGTATATGGCATAGACAATTAAATGCCATCACTATGAAGTGCAATTTGTTACACAGAAAACAAGCCATCATCGCAGCTCTACATGGAGAAGTAAAAAAGTTATAGATTTTTGAAGGTGGGGTGTGAAAAATAAAGACCAAAAACGAAAAGGGTCTGGTCCTTAAGGGGTTAAAGAGTAACTAACTAAATTAACTTTGAAGATTTTTTTTTTTATTTATAGTGCAGGTGATATTTTTTCATTAAAAAATCTGCTTCTCTGGGCCTTTTAGTAAAAAATGGATCTGAAACCTTCTAAGGTTCATCCACTTTAGACATGTAAGGACAAATCTTTAACTCTTTACATACTTTGAGAATATTTTCCTTGATGATTCAACTCTGAAATGATATTAGACTTTCTTTGAATTAGAACATAGAACATTATTCAGGTTCTTTATATAAAAGTTGTCAGGGAATACAGTACAGAAAGCTGATGTTACAAGCTGCTTAAAGGAATTCTACCATTGATTATACCTTACCAAGCAGCTTTACATTGTTTATAAGGTAGGAATGAAGTGGCAGAGTACAGTTTAAAAGGACACTGGAACATTTTTAACAAAGTATATTACAAGTTTACTATTATCATCTGCACTGCATAATCAATGTAATTTAGTTTAAAGTTTATTTATCCTTTAATCTAACTGAATATCTCTGAAAAGAACTAAAAGTGAAATAAATTATCAACAGTCAGAGGCATACCCCCATTACGCCACCATCTGAGAAAATTGCCTTGGGTGGCAATATCTTGGGGAGGTCACCCCATCGATCTTCATTGCTGAAAAGTGTGCGTTAAGCACGCCGTTTTCTCTGCAGGACCTGAAATTACATCATTCGGGTCCCGCCACACCCAGGAAAATCTTACTTCCTGGAGGATACAGGACCTGCAATGATGTTATGATCGCCTGATGACCTGCAGGAGAAGAAGACAGAATATTACATGGATTACATGAGGTAAAGGAAAAACTTGGGTGGGGTCGGGATTAATTGAACAATGCGGGTAGATTAAGTGAGAGGTTCACTAAAAGAAGAGGTGGGTGAGAACATGAGTGAGGTAACTATAATAAAAAAGTAAAATAAAATATTTTGGGATTTTGGAATGCTAGGAATAAAAAACAATGATAGGGGCTAACTTAGTGATTGGTGGGGGACTCCCAAGGATCACAAATACGGGGATCCGTTGTACCCCCCAGAGAGGAGGAAATTAGCCAATCGTGAGGGTACAATGGATAATTTTGTGATCTGTGGGGGTCCCATCACTGAGACCCCCACCAATCAGCAAGTTAGCCACTATCCTGAGGGGCTCTTATACCACACAGATGAGTACCCCCTCTAACCGGAAGCGTTCTTCTTTTAGCATTTTGTGCCCTTGTTTTTACAAAAAAAATTATGTGTTAAAAGCTATGAAAATGAGCCTGAGGGGCTCTGAACTCCATAACTGTTAATTGAGCCCAGAGCCCTTCAGGCTAATTTTTCAGAAATTTTAAACATTTTTTGTAAAAAAAAAAAAGGGCATAGGAAGCTAAAAGAAGAGAGAATCCTACAAGAAAGTGCACATACCAGCATGTAAGGGGGCTTGGTTTACAATCCTTTATCCTAGAAGTAGATTTACTTATAAACGGATCTCACCAAATGAAAGCATACTGTATACTAATATTATTTCCAGGCACATGCTAGTGCACATTCACCAGAAGCATTTGAGTGTATGAGGCTTTAGGCTGTGAATATGGTGTAGTGGAATTATTGGGCGGTTAACAACACTTATTACATTGCAGCATAGTATTGGTACAAAATGTTTAAACCTGGAGCCTCAAATGATTCCAAATAGTATGTCAATTATTACTAATAGCAGAATTAACTATTAGAATGCATGTTAAGTTGCAAAGTTAAAAGAACCATATTGATTCTACGAGAGTTTTAAGTCTTTAGTTAGTTTTCAATTAGTAAATGCCAGCAATTCATCTTAAAAAAAACATTACAACTATATTGTAACAGGTTGAAACAAATGAAAATTTATTTACTGGGGCACCTGAAGTAAACTTATAACAGTTCCTGTACTGAGAAGTTAAATATATATTGACCTCCTTTCAAATGTAAAATGTTAAATTGAAGTTGAAGAGGACCTTTCACCATTTCTCACAAGTGGAGCTTAATATACCATAGTCCATATGGTCCATAGGGGCTGTTTCACTGATTTGGGAGCTTTTTGAAATTTCATTCTAGCCCTCATGGTTGCAGAGATAAGTATCTGACCATTCTAATCATGTCTATTGTCAGAGAGGAAGAGCTGGAAGAGATGGCACATTTTATGCCAATATTCTCTGATACTGTCCAATTAGCAGCAAGCTAAATCAGAGAAGCAGCTGAGGAGTACTTATTGTGATCTCTATGCTCATCAATGTGCTGTGTTCACATATTGCATTTACATTTCGCTAATATTAAAAGGGTATTCCCACGAAAACAAGATTCTTAAATATACTCAGGATAACAAAATAACACATTCTCTAATGTAAGAAAAAATACAGCATTTCACAAATATGATTCCTTCCTGTCTCTATCAGTTCTGGTGTACACAATTTTGGTTCCCCCGGGATCTGACCGTAAATTTTCTGGCGTAGGGTCGGGCAGAGCAGATTCTTCTCATGAAAATCTTCTTCTTTCTGTTCGCTGCAGTCTCTCTGCACTACAGCCCTTCCCCCTGCATTCCAAGACAAAGCAACAGTGTGAGGAGACTAAATCTACAAGCTACAGGCAAGGTAAAATCTTTATAGCAGGGGAAAAAACAGTGTGTTTTATAGCTCAGATGTAGCAGGCCTGAAGTGTGTCTTTGTCTGTTATATTAATCTAATGGATCTCATCATATCTCTGATCTGTCTCATCACTCTTTTTCTATGTGTCAGATACTAGTAGAACATTTAGAAACTAAATGAAAGTAAAGATAAACCTGTACCCTGATAATCTAATCACTTTGTCAGCACACAGCATCTCATTTACTAAGGGTCCGTGGTTTAAATTTTGTCAGATTTTTGGACATTTTCCGGATTTGCCCCTCTGTGACAGGTATTTAACTGGGGATTGTGTCAAACGTGATTGGATTGTGGCGCGGCTGCGCTGGCTTTCATGCTACAGAAATCGGGGGGGGGGGGGGGGTAAAGGCTGGCGTGCCACCAGTCAATCCGACTGATTCGGACTGAGCGCAGGATTTAACTTTCAAGTTGTGTAGCAAGATCAAGCATTTACCAGCACCGGGAAGAAGGTGGTGAACACCAGTGGACCTGAACGGGGAAGTGACACATGCAGAATATCGGGCGCACGTGAATCACGGCACAGTGCATGATCGTCGGACAATGCACTTTTGTTAACTCCACAGGACCGGGTAAGTAAATGTGTCCGCATCTATCTGCTTAAAAGTTCCCAACCCACACTGGGGAATTTTAGTTATAGGAGCTAAAACACCAATAAAACTGAGTAAAATTGTAAAGTAAGGGGTTAAAAATGATCTTTATTTTATAAACATCACTAGTGGATTAAAATTTGAGAATTTTCCTTCATGGTAAAACCCCTTTAAGTTTATTTTATTATTTTTTTACAGAACGGTTATTATTTATTTAAAGTGCTGTACAATCAGTAAAAGATTCACATACATTACATACAGACAAGAACAAATGCAAGTACACAATACACAAACAGCATAGATGGAGATACGAGGGGAAGGAGCAGATCTGTGCAGTTATTGTGTGTTGTAGGCAATCCTGAACAGGTGGGTTTTAAGGTTTCATTTAACAGTTTGGAAGTGGGGAACAATGCAGTGGATGCAAAGCAGTCCTGGAGATGATAATGAAAAGAGCAGATGGTAATAGAGTGAAGCTGAAGGTCCTGTGATATTATGTGTGAGACTGTATTGGCTGACGAGTTCAGAGATATATGGAGGGGACAGGTTATAGAAAACTTTGTCATGGTTAATATTTTAAACAAAATCTACATTAAAAAGATATTTATGCACACATAAAAACTGTCTCCCTGCTCAATACATCAATGGATAACAATTAGAGATGAGCGAGCACTAAAATGCTCAGGTACTCGTTATTCGAGACGAACTTTTCCCGATGCTCGAGTGCTCGTCTCGAATAACGAGCCCCATTGAAGTCAATGGGAGACTCGAGCATTTTTCAAGGGGACCAAGGCTCTGCACAGGGAAGCTTGGCCAAACACCTGGGAACCTCAGAAAAGGATGGAAACACCACGGAAATGGACAGGAAACAGCAGGGGCAGCATGCATGGATGCCTCTGAGGCTGCTTAATCGCACCATTATGCCAAAATTATGGGCAACAGCATGGCCATGACAGAGTGACCGAATGAGGCAAGATAGCATCTAAAACATCCAATCAGAATTGACCCAACTAATCAAACAAAACTTAGGGGGACGGCCATGCAGAGGCCGCGGCAGCAGCTGCGGCTAGAGAGGGCATGGCGACGGATACCCTAAATGGACTCAGGCTCAAACCAATGTTGGCAGAGAGGACCAAGGAGGTGAGCAAGAAGCCTCAAATAAGATCGTACATGATAACAGTTTTGCCAGTATATTTTGTGGATTTACACAGCAGGGTGCGACAAAGTTACAATTTTGAGTTGGAATGCCCGGTAATAGCTCTTGGGCTGTGTGCCTTTTCGCACTAGGCCGCAGCGTTTGGAGCAACCGCCTGCTTCGCTTATCGACGGCACTGCTGGCTGTGCCTAGAGCTACCGATGAGGGCGCCATGGCCACGGATGGTAATTCGGAGGAGGAGAGGTGGAGGAGGTGTGGGATGAGGAGGAGGTATCTAGGCTTTGAATGGACCGAGGTAGGCCCCTCAATCCTCTGCTCGGCATATTGACCGCCCCAGGGTCAGACTCGTCCCAGCCTGCACCCCAAGTGTAGTTTGATCGTTCTTATAAGTTTGGGATATTGCGGGTGGAGGGGAATGTAAACAATCTCAAGAACTCCTGATGCGCAAGGACGGCGCTCCGCTGCCAGGCGAGCTTTCGCCAATCCAAGCCCCTGTCCTCTAGCTCCTCCCCACACACACTTCGACGAGAACCTTACAATAGTATAAGCATATCAAGTGTCGTATCGTCTTATAATTTTTAGATAGTGGCGGGTGAGGGGAATGTCACAGATCGCAAGAAGGCCCCTAATAATTGTAAATGAAATAAGTTGGCCAGTGTATTTATTTGTGGATAACACGCTAGTGTTTCCGACAAAGTTACACTTGATGTGAATCCATGAAAACACCAAATTTCTGTCTGCTGACAACACTCATTTGAAAGGGGAGGACAAGAATAAGAACATGACTGAGGCGCTATATGGCGGAAAACAACATAATGATGGAGTAGGCAATGGAGACCACGTGGGAGCAAAGCGATATATCCAGACAATTAAATTGGATAGTGCCTGTATGTTGCAAGTCCAAAAGTTTTCCAAACCAGATGGAGCAGGTAGGTGGCCCTCCAGAAAAATTAATAGAGTGAGTGCCGTATGTGGCATTCCAAAAATTTTCAAACCACGAGCATTAGGTTGCCTCCAGAAAAATGAAATAGATTGAGTGCCTGTATTTGGCCGTCCAAAAAAGTTTTTTCAAACCAGAGCACAGGTAGGTGGCCCCTCCATAAAAATGAAATAGGTGAGTGCCTGTAGGGCAGTCCAAAAAAGTTTTCAAACAGAGGAGCAGGTAGTGCCGCCAAATCTCAGAAAAAATGAAATAGAATTGATGTGCGTATGTGGCAGTCCAAAAATTTCAACCAGGGAGCAGGGTAGTGTGGCCTCCAGAAAAGATTGAAATATATGATGCCTGGATGTGGCAGTCCAAAAAGTTCAAACACAGAGGAGCATGTAGGGCCCTCCGGAAAATGATAATAGATTGAGTCCTGTATGTGGCAGTCTCAAAAAGTTTTCAACCAGAGGAGCAGTTAGGTGGCCCTCCAAAAAAAGAATGCATAAGTACTATAGCAAGCCAGTGTGGCCCTGTCAAAAAATAGCCATTATATTTGCTTAGTGTACAAGAGGGAGGAGAAGGAGAAAAATGAGGAGAGGAGGAGTGGATAATTATTGCAGGTTGAGCTTCCCTTCACCTGGTGGGATTGGAGAATATAGAATAATCAGCTTTATCATTTAAAAGCGTCACCTGTCAGCGCTGTCAGTCGACGGCGGGTACGCTTATCGTGATATGCCACCAGCTGACTGAAAACCCGCTCGAGACAACACTAGCGGCAGGCAGCAGAACCTCCAAGGCGTACAGGCCATTTGAGCCACATGTCCAGCTTGAAACCGTAGTTTGTAGGGAGCTTTGTGATCATTTAGGACGATGGTATGGTAGCTACGACTCCCTCACCATCTTTCTGTAAAGATAGCCTACTCGGCCGAGACTGGGGACATGTGACGTGTCTGTCTGGGTGACATAAACTGGCAACAGCCTTTGTAAAGCGTACCCGTTGCCAGTGCGGACAAGCTGCCGTCGCGCTACTCTCCCTCGCGCTTGCCCGCGAGACTACGCACCTGACCACTAGCGCTGTAGAAGGGAAATACTGTTTCAGCTTGTGCACCAGGGGCCTGTCGGTATTCATGCATTCATCTACCTGTTCCTCTGCAAGGGATGAGAGTGGAAAGATTTTGCTTGTTACCGTGGTCCAGGAGAGTGAATACCCGAGAATCGGCTGCGGAATAAATCTTTGGAACGCGAGGGTCACGGGATGGCAGCCTAAGCCTGAATCTAGCCATATCGCCAGAGTCCAACGCGCAAATTCACTCCCTCACTGGCCTGAACGTGTCCATTTCCCCGCTCCAACTCCTCCAACTCCTCTTCTTCTGCCCTACACGCTGAACCGATGAAGCGACTCAACAATGGGTCCCCTCTTGTTGTCTCGCCAAACATTCTCCTCCCACCCCTCAACTTCCTCCGATATGGCGCTGGAAAAAACGACCTAAGGGCTTGTTGCTATCAAAAGGGAATCTTCTTCCCCGTCTCTGTGACGAGCGGCAAAGCTTCCCGACTTCCTGCTGATCAAGAGTTTTTCAACAGGCCAACGCAGCGGGATGGTGGGCTGAGATGGCGGCATCGCCACTGACCATCTGTGGTGACCCTCCTCGCGTTACTCAGCACCTACAGATATCAGACATCCACTTCCACTCCTCTTGTAGACTTGAGAACTGACGGACCTGACCAGTTCTGGTGGAAGTTGACATACTGGCAGTCTACAATCGCTCTTCCTGCTGGTAAAACCTCTTGGATAAACATGGAATTCGGAATGCCCCCGTCGTGGGCACGTTGCACACACAGTCGGTGAGCGGGGCAGTTGGAGGCGGCGCTGCGCTGCCTGAGAGTGGCAGCATCTTGCTGCTTCATGAAATGCGCACAGATGCGGGCACTCTTCGTGAGCCAAAATCAACAGATTGGGGTATGTCTTGAGAAACGCCTGAACTTAAGATTTAACACCATGGGGCCAGGCATGACACATGTGTCAGTCTGCCGAGTTGCAGAGCCGCCACCCAAGGGTTACGGCCATTGTCACACACACACTGCCTGGCTTCAGGTTCATGCGGTCCAGCCACAATCAGTATGCGCCGTGTGATGCCTGTATAGTCTGTGGCGGTGTGCCGTTTATCCCTAGGCTCAGCAGTTTAGCCCGCCTGCTGTCGCTAGCGACGCACGCTGCTTGTGCCTAGAGCTACGACTGATTGCGGCACGCCACGGATGGAGTTCGAGGAGGGAGGGAGGTGTAGGAGGGGGGGAGGAGGAGGAGGCATGTAGGCCTGAAGCCCTGGGACCGAGGTAGGCCCCGCAGATCCGCGGGTCGGCAGTATATAGACCAGCGCGGGTCAGACTTCGGTCCCTGAGCCCCAACAAGGTTAACCATGTGCCGTCAGCGATACATAGTGGCCCTTCCCGGACAGCACCTCCCACGGTGTCGTGGTCAGTGGACTATGTTCAGAAACGGCGTTGCGCAGGGCAGGATGATGTGCTGACCGTGCTGGTGTCAGGGCTGGGCGGCAATGCGGAAAGTAGTGGCGGCTGGGGACGAATACCGAGGGGGCGCCGCCGAAATGAGTCGCGAAAGGCCTCGGACTCTACTAGCCTATAGGGGCCAGCAATCCGGCTAAGCATCGGAATGTGGACATTAGGGCTGGGGTGGCGTGGTGGTGTGCACTAATTTTCCGTTTCCCCGCTCCGCGGTCGTGGGGATGGAGAGTGAACGCTGGGGGATGCTGTGGAGGACGTGGGACGGGGGCGACGATGGGGTTTTTGTGCCGGTCCTGGGCAGGGGGCGGACTTCAGTCTGAACATGGGAAGGCGCGATGGTTGCACGGGCCGGAGGTGAACGGGCTTGGTGCCAACGAGTGGGGGTTGTAGCATTCATATGCTGCGCATACTGGTGGTAGTTAGCTAGTAGTGGTGGAACCTCCTGGCATGATCCTGGTTGGTCAAAGGTTGCAGCACCACAGTCCGCGGTCAGCCGTGTTCTTAAAGAACTCCAGAACTTCTGAAACAGCCTCGCCGCAGGAGCCCTCCCCGGGAGCTTCACTAGCGTGAAACATGGTTGGCGCTGATGCACCTGCCTTGCCCTGCTCTCTCGTCTGGCCCACCACTGCCTCTTCAACTGTTTCTGGTCGGTGGACTCTCTTCCTCGTCCGAAGCACTGTGTTCACCCGCTCTCAATCCACCCCTTGGGTCTGTCTGTCACCCCTCATCATCCTCCGATCTTTCCTCATCTGCTCCCCCATCGGAGTTCCTGCCCTGACAACACCTTCACCACTGTCGACAACCGTGTCTCCTCATCGTCGCGACACCCTCTTACACACTTCTTCCACTACGTCAAGAAGTCATCATAACCCACAGACTGCGACTGGTGGAAAAACCTGGGCACGAAACTTTGCTCACAGCAACCGACAAGTGGTTTGTGACGGGGAGGTTCAGAAACATTCGTAAGAGAGGGCCATTCAATGCCAAATTTTCCGGATGGGGCAGACTGGGGGGGAGGAGACTGAGTGTGCAGGATCGGAGAGTGCCCGAATTTCGTGCCATGGGTGACTGCGTGGAAGATGACTGGTGGATCAATTGCTGAACATTGTCGGCAATCCACGACCATCGACCTGGTTCGCACTGTTCTGGCCTCAACGTCTCTACCACCGAGTTACTTCAGACATGAACCTAGGGAGTTGTATCTCTCGGCGTTCCCCTGCTCCCTCATCAGCAGTGGTGTCTCAACCCCCGCCAGGACCACCACGGCCTCTGACCCCTGCAGTGTTGGACGCCAAACGCCCCCGCCCTCGGGGTCCTCTACCACTAGCCCTCGGGTTAAACATTTTTGAAAATGAGAGTATAACTTAATACTTTTTTTTTAACTTTTTTTTTGTGGTTTTTTTGTTTTTATTTTTAAACCAAACAATGTATCCTATGCTATGGCTATTTCTAGCCAAGTTATAAAGCACACTGCTTGCCAGATGAGATGAACGCTGAGTTATGAAAATAAAACGTAAAAATAAAAAGGAAATGGCAGAACTGTGCCTAATTGAAATACACAACCCTATAAATTTTCCCACTCGGTCATTTGCGATGGAATGTTGCGCTCACTAACGCTAAAAACCAGCGGTCGCAGTCTCACCTCCAAATCCTGACAATTGGCTATATAATGCGCCCAGCAAGGACACCACACAGCAGATCAACAGAAATAAAATATATATAACGCTATTGAGGCGTAAGTAACTTGATTTCCTTGGCTATTTTCTAGCCAAGTATGAGAAGCAACAGATGAAGAGGAGTTAGAGAGGAAAATAAAGCAGAAAAAAGGAAGAAACGGGAAGAGAAGAAAAAAAAGAACTGACCAGGGAGGACTAGTGAAAAACAAACTAAAAAACTTTCCCCCCCCCCTCCCACTCAGTTCTGCGATGGATAGTGCGTCACTAGCGCGATAAAACATGCGTCGCAATCTCACTCCAAATTCACTACAATTGGCTAGTATATGCCTTCAGCAAGGGACAGCCACCACGATCAAACAGAATAAAATATATCTAACGCTATTGTGGCGTAAGTAGCCGTTGGATTCTCCTTGGCTTTTTTTCTAGCCAAGTATGAAAAGCACACTGAGTGAGATGACAGCTGAGTTTGATATAAAAAAACGTAAAATAAAAGAAACTGCCAGCACGTGCCTAATGACATCCAAACCCCTAACTAAATTTTCCACTTTGGTGTTTGATGGATATGTTGTGTCACTTAATAGCTAAACACAACGGTACAAGTCCCCTCAATTCCTCACAATAATTGGTTACAGCTGCAACTACTAGTGCCAGCAAGCCCCAGCCACAAGCAAACAAAAAAAAAAATATAACTTATTAATGTAGCACCTAATAAGGGCTGTTGGTTCTTGTTGAATCACTCCTCGCCTAACACTATTCTAATAGAACCCCTAACGCTTCCCCAGGACAGCCCCAAAAAGCAGCTCTCTCCTGCGGCATCCGAAAGAATTGATCCGAGCAGCGCGGCAGGGCTATTCTATCCCAGGGTCACCGATCTGCCAGCCAAACCACTGCGATCAACGTGTAAGGTACCACGTCTGCGGTGGGTGCAGAGTCTCCTGGCTTGTGCTTGGCTACTGTTTCTCTGGCCCCAAAAACAAAAGGCGGGACTGCCATTTTCTCGACGGCGAAGTATCGTCGCAACGACATTTCGAGTACGAATGCTGCTAACGAGCATAAGCTCGGAAGTATGTTCCGTCATCTCTAATAACAATGGATCAAAAACAGAACATCGTTCAATAAATGGAAATTTCACACAGTGATTTCAGTTTTGCATATTTGCAAACACATGTCTCCAAAGTTAAAGTAGTACCTTTATAGCCAAAAGGAATAGAAATCGTAGTAGGGCGAGTCCACGCCTCCTCCAACCTTGATAAACGTACTCCATGCCGACGTGCCAATGCTGCAGACTTTCCCTCGTGGAACTGATTTGCTCTCAAGGGTTCCACTTTCTTAGGTTGGAGTCTTCAGTGCTGATATACTGAATGAAGATATCGACACAGTCACCACCATGTGTAAAGTAACAATTAATGGCGGTTATTATACAACAAAGAACTATTGCTTGTGTTATGTCTTAAAATCAATTAAAAGTCCTGTTCGGCTAATTCCAAAGGATTATCCTGACTGAGTTTCATCACAATTAAACGGCTTCTCTAGGGCACGTGATGCAAACCTTATAGGCCGAGTGCCAAATACAACTACAAAAGCCCCGCTTATTTATCGCAAAGGTGCAACACAGAAATGTAATTTGTGTTATACTCCTCTCTGTCCACAGTTCATTGATACCAGCACCGAGGACACCAAGAAAGGCAGAAATAGTCCCAGTGCAGCACTGTCACTTAAAATAACTCCTCGTGCACAGCAAGTCCTGGGCTGTCTGTGCCTGCAGAAGATACTGGAGTATCTCATGGTGGCTGGCTTGAGTGCCCACAGAAAGGGCCTCTGAGTGCCACCATCTGGCACCATGTCCTAGGTTAGCCATCACTGTTAGTCAGCAACATCCTGCCAACCATTAGCTTCCTCCTCCCAATCTCTCCAAGGGGTGTTAATCCCTTACACGCTCGGTCAAGCAGGAACCATGGTGGTGTTGAGGCTTCCCTTATATGGATCGGACCCTCCGCGCACTTACCGCGGGTATTGATCTATCGCTGGCAGCCCAGGGCCTTCGGTAGCTGACAATGATATCCGAGCAGGTGCGCCCTCCTGGCCGGCCTATGATCATGAGCATCCTGCAGCACGCTGTGCATGATACTAAACATTAGTGCAGTACATCTGTGTTGCACTGTGTGAGCTGTAAATGGACGTACAACACGATCAGAAACTAAAAATACTAAATCACAAAAGAAAACCAGACATATTTTGGTCCACCACATCTTAACAATCTGAACATACATACTATCATATTTGAACTACTCGTGAAAGCTGTAAAAATAAAAACGTGAAAAAACTGTTCCAAATTACTTTATCAATTACTTACAAAAATGTTCTACCACGATGATCATAAAAATTAAAAGCCCAAAAATGTGTGCCCTCGCAAAGAACAATGTGTCATATAAAAAATAGGCACCCAACCCATCCCATGAACAAAAAGTACAAAGTTTGCACTGCCAAATGTTATTTTTTCTATTCTAGTTTTCTTCTGTAAATGGGACAAATATACATAAAAGATTCTTCGTAACGATGGTTTCACCGTTTATTGTAGTGATCTATAGTATTAAGATAATATATTATTTATGCAACTTGAACGCAACCCCAAAAAATGCAAAAATCCAAAAATAATGATGATTTTATTTTTATCCACTGTATAAAGGGTTATGACGAAATACTCATCAAAAGCTCGAAAAACCACAACAATTAAGCTTTTTTTAAAGTGCATCTCGTCTTGCAAAAGTATTAGACTTTATTAGTCAAAATTGCCCAAAAATAACAAAAAATTGTATGTATAACCCCTAACGCATGCTGGTACGTCTAAACGGTCCGGTGGGAAGTGATTGACGAACACGGTTAGACACAGTGCATTGGACACAGACAGATGTATCGGGGCAAGTCGGCGCCTGTCCTGATGGCCATCTACTTGCCCGTGGGTTTTAATGCACTCCCAGTCATGATCGCTGCTAATTGGTTGATCAATGCAGACCAGCCATTAGCAGCAATTACTTACGCGTCAGTAAACGATCACAGTGATCGGGCAAGTGCGGCATGTTCCTGGAGATATCCACTCTCATGCCTCATAAGCCAGAGGGTTTCGCCCTCGATCCAGACCAATAGTGTAATATTCATAACAATGGGCAATAAGCTGGGGGTTAATGGGAGCAGCAGACAGCTTTTCTACATGAAGTAGCTAGACGTGGAATTTAGGACCCATAGGAATTTAAGGTTGCAGTAGCAACGGGGTACCATTGCCCTCGTGGAGGAATGCATAATGCGATCTCTTTAATTTTACCACAAATACAGTAACGCTATGTGATGTGAATCAAATGAATGTGAATCTATGTGCAAACGATGATGAAAGTGAATGCAAACACATTTGAAGCAATTGGCAATGTGAAGCATAATGACGTGTTTTTAGAGTGCAATGCACAAATGTAATGAGAACGTGATGTGGGGTGACTGAAAACGTATGTAAAAAACATTGTTACGCAGCTGATTAAAAGTATATGTCATTACATTGCATTTACGGAAACATGACATTTACTTTGGCCATGCATTTTAGATAGCTTTTACTGGTTTATGTTTAACTTTAAGTTGACTTGTGGATAGCCTTAGTCTTACATCACATATAGCCCTTCTCATCATAACCTTCGGGGAGGTATCTATAGATCGACAACTTGGGTGTGGACCTAGGGCCTTTGACACACCGTCCATCCAAGTCTTGGATGGATGGCAGTGCAAAGGCCTAGCTTGCACCACATTTATTATTGTTATCACAAGTGCGCTGTTTTTTTTATACTCTCTTGGCGGAAAGTCGTGCACTGTGGTTATTGTTACTATTTTCCCTTTTCATGTTGTGCAATAGGATGGCAATTCCGAGTACTGTATTACTATCGGATTGCTTTTACTTTCAGAGGAGCTATATGAGCAGGATACTTCGCATCTGGATGCAGATTTCTTACTACACAGCTTGTAAGGATTTAAGAGGAAGTGTCACCAACAAATTAGTGCCCCCATACACAACATACCTACTGAAACTACTATCTTTTCCAACTGTGCCCACTTTCAAAGCCCTGGATAATCAACATCGTAATCAGCACGTAAGATATAAACATACAAACATGAGTCCGTCGACAAACCAGCAGTTGGACTATCATAGGGGCCATCCAGGCACTTCTCTTTCTCACAGCTCAACTTGGCCCAGCTTGCGCATGCACAGTAAGTACCAGAGCATGAATCAGCAGCGTGTGCACCTGGATGCCTTGATCGCGGCATCTAGTGCTAGATCAAAGGTGCCTGGGGGAGTGATGTTTGAAGAATCCACCCAGCCGCCCCATTGTCTCAGGCATAAGGCGCTATTCAGTATATATGATTGCAATGTATTGAGGACATAATGCAATCGAGATCGATCGTCATCCGAGAACCGGCAGATTACCTTGTCAGACTTAAAGAATGATGAGACCCGGGTGTTGATGTCCTATTTGTGTCATTCGATGTGGTAAGCCTGTATACCCGATTGAGCATATAGTGGTTTGAAGTGGTGAATATTTCTGATTCTCACAATGCAGGAATGTCAGAGTTTCTGATATACCTGCTGAAATTAATACTTACCTATACTATTAGTTTTTGTTTATGGCCGATTACTATAAAGTGAAGGGGGGCGTGGGTTCAAATGTTGGCCCTAAACATTGCTAAATTTAATGCACCTTTTAGAGAAAAACAAAATCAACAACAACTGATAAAATATCTAACTAAGATTGTGAAGGCGAATATCTAAGACGATTAGCACCGATGTTACGAGTCAAGAATCATTCAATGATGAATACATCTCTTAAAATAAGATTAGATGACATGGAAATAAATTCCAGAAAGTGCATACCCCAAATATATCTCAAGAGCACTGGAGAGGGTGGTTGAACAGGAACAGGGGACGAACTCCTTATAGGTAAAAATACTGGAACATGGGGTGTAGAACTGGCCCAGTGGTGTGGCGACCATGATGGCAAGGTGGCAACGAGGTGGACTGGAGCCTTTCTGTGGGCACTCGGATCCCTTTCTGTGGGCACTCAGGCATGGCTCATTTCCACAACAGGACCACATCCACAAACCTTCCTGCGTCCCCAAGCAACTTAGGGATGTTGCTCTCCAGCGCTATTTTTAAAGACAACACTTCAGTGGCGTGTTTGAAACGGCAGTAAAGTGAGATAGTGATGGACTGCTTGCATGTCTTTGGATTATTCTGGGCGACCCAAATTCTTCGGCGAAAGACGCGACAACATAAATCTGAATTGCCACACTCTTTGTCAACTGTATTGGTAGCTTAGGACGAGCCAATACAGGTTGATGATGTTGCAGAACAGGTAGCATAACGTTGACTGCTGAATGCCATGTTGCCCTTCATGGTAAATAAGTGGATTTGGTT
This sequence comes from Engystomops pustulosus, assembly GCA_019512145.1. Taxonomy (NCBI): domain Eukaryota; kingdom Metazoa; phylum Chordata; class Amphibia; order Anura; family Leptodactylidae; genus Engystomops; species Engystomops pustulosus. The sequence goes on from CM033642.1 coordinate 159,904,536, forward strand.
CGTTGGGCACTCGTCTCTGAAAGGTTCGCCATCACGTACTGGACTTTACTCTCCCTACACAAATCTAGCATGAACCATCGAAGTGATTGCCTATGCTAGAGGTTGGCTTAAAGAAGCCAGGAGTTATCAGAATCTTCTTTGTTTTCCTACAGGAGATTGACCACTTGAGGACGTTTGGTTAGATCACACATAGGTCAGACGTTCCTCTCTAGGAAGAAGGGATGCTCATCATTTCAGTTGTCAAAACATTTCCCAAAACAAAACATAGATACATTCCAATTAAAGTGTGTTATTATTACATCAGTGTACCCTATAATGAAATTTTCGGTGGGCATAATGAACACATTGAAACAAAATGGGTAATGTTGGAACTTCGAAGGATGATATTATATAAGGAATGGGCTAAACTCTTTTATGATGTGTCCAACTAAACTTAGCCATGTGGAAGGTTGTGTTATTATAATATTGGTTTTTGTTTCTAAATATATGGCACTAAAATGTGATTTCTTTATTTTATAGATAATATTCCTGAAATGGTCGAGGACTCTCCTCCGTCTCAGAAGCACTGTGTTCACCCGGCCTCTCAACCCAGCTTGGGTCTGTCACCTCATCATCCTCCGATTCCTCAGTCTGCTCCCCCCTCGGACTTACTGCCCTGACAACAACTTCCCCACTGTCTGACAACCGTATCTCCTCATCGTCGGACACCTCTTTACACACTTCCACTACGTCAAGACAGCCACCAGCAGATCAACCAGAAATAAAATATATAACGCTATTGTAGGCCTAAGTAAGCCGTTTGGATTCTCCTATGGCTATTTTCTAGCCAAGTATGAAAGCACACTGCTATGCCAGATGAGATGACGCTGAGTTATGAAAAAATAAACGTAAAATAAAAAGTAAATGGCAGACTGTGCCTAATTGAAATCAAACCCCTAATAAATTTTCCCACTTCAGTCTTTGCGATGGATATGTGCGTCAGTAAGCGCTAAACACAACGGTCGCAAGTCTCACTACAAATTCCTCACAATATCGTAGTAGATGCACTGCAGCAAGGACAGCCACCAGCAGATCAACCAGAAATAAAATATATAACGCTATTGTAGGCCTAAGTAAGCCGTTTGGATTCTCCTATGGCTATTTTCTAGCCAAGTATGAAAGCACACTGCTATGCCAGATGAGATGACGCTGAGTTATGAAAAAATAAACGTAAAATAAAAAGTAAATGGCAGACTGTGCCTAATTGAAATCAAACCCATAATAAATTTTGAGGTGGATATGTGTGTCACTAAGAGCTAAACACAAACACACGTTAGCAAGTCCCCATCGCAAATTCTCACAATCTGGGCTAGAGCTGCACTACTAAAGTGCCCAAGCCCAGCCCACAAGCAAACAAAAAAAACAGTATAACTTTATGTAGCCCCCCTAAGAAGGGCTGTTGGGTTCTTGTTGAATCACTCCTGCCTAACACGTTCTAATAGAACTCCCTAACGCTTTCCCTGACCAGCAGCAGCTCTCCTCCCCTAGCGGCATCCAGACACAGAGGATCCGAGCACGCGGGCAGCGCTAGTTTCTATCCCAGGGTCACCTGATCTGGCCCAGCCAACCACTGCTTCAACGTTAGGGTAACCACACGTCATGCTGGGTGGAGTGCAGAGTCTCCTGGCTTTGATGGCTCTGTTTCTTCTGGCCGCCAAAAATCAAACGCGGGAGTCTCCATTTTTTCTCGAGCGGGGGCGAAGTTTCTCCGAGCAACGGCCAGTTTCGATTACGCTAATGCTCGAACGAGCATCAAAGCCGCGGACGAGTATGTTCGCTCATCCTCTATAAAAAACACTGGATCAAAAAACAGAACAATGTTAATAATGGAAATTTCAACAGTGATTTCATTTTTGCCATCTTGAAACACTGTCTCCAAAGTTTAGAAGTAGAACTTATATCCACAAGGAATAAAATCGTAGTCGGGCGCGTCCACTCTGGCCTTCCTTCACCTTGAGTAAAAACGTACTCCATCCGACTGTGCAATGCTGGCAGACTTTCCCTCTGGACTGAATCTTGCTTCTCAAGGGTTTCCACTTTTCTTAGGTGGAGCTTCAGTCCGATGAATACTTAAATGAAGATATCGAACACAATTGCACCACCATTTGTAAAGGTAAAGTAAATGGCGTTTATGATACTAACAAAGCAATTTGCTTGTGTTATAGTCTTAAAATTCAATTAAAGTCCGTGTCGGTATTCCAAAGGATTTATCCTGACTTGATTTCATCACCATTAAACGGGCTTCTCTAGGCAGTGTGCAACCGTTTATAGGCGAGTGCCTAACTACAAACAAAGACCCCCCGGCCTTATTTATCGCAAATTTCCAACACAGAAATTTAATTTTGTGATTTATACTCCCTTCTCTGTCACAGGTTCATTGATAACCAGCACCTGATGACACCAATAAGGCAGAAAATAGTCCCAGGCAGCACTGTCACTTAAAATAACTCGTGCACAGCACTTCCTGGGCTTGTCTGTGACTGCAAGGAAGATACCCGGGAGTCTCCTGGTGATGCTTGAGTGCCCAACAGAAAGGCGGGCTCTGAGTGCCACCTTCTGGCACCAGTGCCATAGGTTGAGGGCCATCACTGTCTAGGGGGCATACATCCTTCCAACCATAATTCCTCCATCCTCCTCCAAGGGGTGTTAATCCCTTACACCTTCGGTCAAGCAGACCTGGTGTGTTAATGCTTCTTATATGATCGACCTCCCGCGGCACTACCGTGGTATTGATTACTCAGCTGGCAGCCAGGGCTTTCGGAGCTGTTCAATGGATATCCAGAGCCAGGTGCTGCCCCCTGGACCTGGCTATGATCCAATGAGCATCTGCAGCACGCTTAGTGCAATGATATAACATAGTGCATATATCTGTGTTGCACTGTGTGCGCGTAAATAGCTTAAACAATCGATCAGCAAGACTAAAATACTAAAATCACAAAAGAAAACATCACTATTTTGGTACCGACCACATCTGTAACAATCCTGAACAATAAATCATAATCAATATTTGAACCTACTGTGAAAGCTGTAAAAAATAACAAACACTTGAAAACTGCCAAAATGTACATTTATTATCAAAATGACGTACAAAAAATGTTCTACACATGATCATAAAAATAAAGCAACCAAAATGGTGCCACTGAAAAGACAATTGTCATATATAAATAAGCCAACACAACCAGCTCCATAAGCAAAATACTAAAGTTCTGCAGGCTGCAAATGTTTATTTTTTCTATTCTAGTTTTTCTTCTGAAAGGGACAAAGTAAAAAATATGTAAATGAGGTTTTCACCTTTATTGTATGATCTATAGTATTAGATAATATATTATTTTTTTTATGCAACATTGCACGCAACCCCAAAAATGCCCCAAAAGTCCAAAACATTACTTATGATTTATTTTTCTCCACGTATTAAAGGTTCATTACATCTCATCATCCAAAAGCTAAAGAACCCCACAAAAATTAAGTTTTTTAATGCATCTCGTCTTGAAACTATTACCTTTATTATCCCAATTTCCCAAAAAAATAACAGAAAAATTGTAATAGCCCTATAAACCCCGACCCGATGGTACGTAATAACGTACTGTGGAAAGTGACTTGCTAAACGGTTTAGACCGTGATTGCCAGACAAACTGTGATCGGGTCAAATTCGGCGCCTGTCCTGATGGCCATTCCATCTTTACGCCCCGTGGGTTTTTAATTGCACTCCCCAGTTCATGATCCTTGCTATGGTTGTCAATGCAGACCAGCCATAGTCGCAATTTTACTTTTACGACGTCAGTAATACCGATCACCAGTGCATCGTGGCCAGATGGCGGTGTTTGTCCTGGCCAGATATCCTTCTGCCTCATAATCAAGGTTTTCGCCCCTGATCCATACCAATAGTAAGTACTATTCATAACAATGGTGGCAAACTGGGTTAATGGAGCAGCAGACACTTTTCTAACATGAAGTACGACGTGTGAATTTATGTACCCATAGGATGTCAAGGTTGCAGCAGTATCCGAAAGGCGTACAACTAAGTTTGCTCGTTGGGGAATGCATAATGAAAGCTCTTTCAATTTTACCAACAAATACAATGTCGCTAATGTGATGTGAATGCAAATGCATGTGAATGCTTTTGCAACGTGCATGAAAGTGAATGCACACACAATTTGAAAGCAATTATTGCAATGTAAGGCAATATGAACGTGTTTTTAGAGTGCAATGCAAAAGTGTAATGTAACGTGATGTTGATGCAACGTAATGTAAAAACTTGTAACCTGCAGCGTGATTAAATTTGTGCATTTACATTGCATTTAGAAACATGACATTTACTTGGCACTTGCATTCTATAGCTTTTATACATGGCTTTTTATGTTTACTTTCTTGCTTTTGGATTGCCTTTATTCTACATCCACATTAGCCCTTCTCCATAAACCTTCAGGGGAAGTATATATATATAAGAAACTTGGGTGTGATCCTAGGCTTTGACAACATACCGTCCATCCAAGTCTTGGATGGATGGAGTGCACAAAGAAGCCCTAGGCTTAACCCAATTTATGATTGTTATCCCAGTGCTGCTTGTTTTTTTTTACTCTCTTGGCTACCACTTCACTGTGCTTATTTGTTACTTTTTCCCGTTTTCGTTTTGGGTGAATAGGATGGAAATCCGAGGATATTATTACTTCGGATTGCTTTTACTTTTCAGCGGAGGTATGGCCTGATACTTCAGCATTCTTGACCTGCAGATTTCTTTACTAAACACATTGTAAAGTATTAAAGAGAAGTGTCACCACCCCCCCCCACCACTTAAGTGCCCCCATCCAAACAGACCTACTGAAACTACTTCTCTTTTTCCAATTCGCCCATTTCCACAGCCCTGGCATAATCAAACCTCAGTAATCAGCACTTAGAATATTACCATAACAAACATGATGGCCGATCGACAAACCCGCATCTGGCTTATCCATTAGGGGGCCATCCAGGCACTCCTCTTTCTTCACAGGCTTCCAATTGTCACGCTTGCGCATGCACATAAGTAACCGAAGAGCAATGAATCACACGCTTGTGCACTGGATGCCTTGATCCGCCGGCATCTAGATGCCATATGAAAAAGGTGCCTGGGTAGTGATGTTTTGAAGATCCAACCCAGCCGCCCCATTGTCTCATGCATAAGGTCGTATTCAGTAATATTGCAGTATTTAGGAAATATGCAATCGAATCATCATCGTCCACCGAGACAACTGCAGATTATACCCTTGTCAGACTTAAAGAAGGATGATACCCAGGGGTGGTGATGTCTATTTGGTGTCATTCGATGTGTTCAGCCTGTATACCGCCTCGATTGAGCATACTAGTGGTATTGAAGGTGGGTTGAATATTTTCTGATTCGCAATGCTGTCGGGCATGTCAGAAAGTTCTTGATATACCTGCTGAAACTAATCTTACCTATAATTATTTTTTTTTGTTTAGATGGCCGATTCTATATACAGTAATGGGGTTGGCGCGGGGTCAAATGTGGCATCACCTAAATTTGCTAACCTTTATATGGAACCTTTTAGAAAAACAAAATCAAAACACACTGATAAAATAATCTACTAAGATTTGAAGCTAATCATCTAGCCGAATTTATGCCCGATGTTAGGGGACGATTCAAAAGAAATCACAATGATGAATCATCTCTTAAAATAAGATTAGATGACATGGAAAATAAATTCCAGACGTGAGGGCCTAACCCCAAATAAATATACTCACAGCACTGTGAGAGGTAGTTAAGAAAAATACATGGGAAACGAAGCTCTTATCGGTAAAAAATACTGGCACAGGGGGGATAGACTCGCCCATGGTGGCGACCCTATGGCACGGGTGCCAGGGTGGCACTCGAGCCCTTTCTGGTGTGCACTCGGCAGCCCTTTCTGTGGGCACTCAGGCCATGGCTCAATTTCCTCCCCAAACAGGACCACATCCAACCAAATCTTCCTGCCATCCCAAGCACTTAGGGATGTTTGCTCTCAGCGCTATTTTAAATGCAACACTTCACTGGCTTGTTGAAACTGCAGGAAAAGTGAGATAGTGTGACTACTGATTTGCATTGTCTTGGAGATCATTCGGCTGGACCCTCTGCTGGACCCCACCATTCTTCCTGGATATAAGCTACAAACGAAATCTGATTTGCCCACTTCTTTCAACTGTTGGGGTATCCCCTTAGGAGAAGCCAATACATTGAATGATGTTCCAGAACATGTAGCAATAAGTTACTGCTTGCTTCCATGTTGGCACTTCATTGTAAATAAGTGGATTTTTGGGTTGTCGTTTGGGCACTCGGTCTCTGAAAGGGATTCGCCCTCACTGACTAGTGCTTTATCCTCTCCCTAACACACAACTCTCGTCATTGCAATCTCGACAGTGCTTTGCCTATGCTAAGGGGATGGCTTAAAGAACCAGGAGTTATTCAGAATTCTTCTTGTTTTTCCAATAAGGAAGTTTAGCCACTTGAGGACGTTTTGGTTAGATCAGACTAGTCCAGACGTCCTCTCTAAGGAAAGAAAGGGCGCTCATCAGTTCAGTGTCAAAAACATTTTTCGGTCTGTGTGTACAAAACATAGAATTCCAATTCAAAGTTTGTATGATTGATCATGTCCCTCTATGATACTAGGGTGGCGATTATTGAACACATTGAAACAAAATGGTTAAATGTGGCATTCAGAATGAAGGATATTATATAAGGACTGGGCTAAACACTCTTTTTACTGATTGTGTCCACCAACTAAACTTATGCCATTGACGGTTGTGTATTAAGTTGTTGTTTGTTCTAAATATTGGAACTAAAATGGTGATTTCTTTATTTTATAGAAATATTGTCCTGAAATTTCACTTTAAGCAACAAAGTCCTTATAATATCCTTTTCACAATGATCAACATTGCCACTGTATTTTGGAACTGAAACGATATATGCTATGGTAAAGGTTCTATAGAGGACTCTTATTGTATGTATTAAATGGGGCGAGAGGAGGTGGACCACCTGGAGATTAAGTGTATATGGGTGAAATATTTCCCTATTTTTTGGATTTCAGACGTTTCTTTTACTGTTGTACTGGCTGATCCGGAGCACAGCCCGGTTAACCATAACCGACGATGTATCCAGGAGTCTGGTAGCGCTACAGAGGCTGTTGTACATTTATTTGAATATATAGCCTTGGCACGTACAACCCCGATTTACTTAAGGGATTTCGCATCTCAATTGCACACTCCTCCCCTTTTCCAAATATAATATTATAAACATCAATATTCCCTTCTCTCATATGGCCCTTTTGAATAAGGTGGATAGTTCGTTTTAGCGAAGTGTATCTACGGTCATCAACACGATCTCCCATTTGCTTTTAGTTACACTATGCATGGAACCTTATCCAAGATGCAATAGTGACGATTGGCGCATGCTCCAAGGTCTGACGGTCACCCCATGACCTCCCAAACGATTCTGGTGCTGCACTATAATACAAGTAGTTTCCTCTTCTGCGCACTGATCTTGGAAGATTTGCCAAATTTTATCGATAATAATTCACACTGTATATACTATTATAAAACTGAGGATAAGAGAAAACTTATTTATTATTTCACGGTGATGTCACATATTTGGGGGGGGGCTGATGTCAAAGTGTGTGATTTGCATTTAACGAACTTTGTACATGCCTACACCACAACACAATACGAAGCTACACAGAGACACACAAAACAACGCGCACCACAATTCACACCAACACATGTCACCACCTTTGTAGCTTTTCATAAATGCTTTCTTGCCTGCCCTCTTAATTCCAAATCTCGCTCTGTTTTACCCCCTACCCTCTTTACCCACCCACTCCGCGTCAAATTTAGATTCTTTAGCAGTGGCTCATATTTTTTATCCATCGTATTCTCCCTCCAGCTCTTCTCCAGTCGAACTTGTGCTGTAACGCCATGGTTGCGTGGGTTGCGGGCCCATTTCATAGCACAACCCCACTCTTATGAAATTCACCCCCTACCCCCCCACCCATCCCACCTAACCAATAACATTTTGAGAGTTTACAAAAAATAACAAATCCCGCATGCATAAGGGAGAATTGGACGGAATTTAGTAGTGCTCACTTACTAGGCCTTGAGTGAAAGCCATTTTCATTGGACTTTGCATGCTCTTTTAGATGCAAACTGCTTGTCAGAGGTGTTTAAGTAAGAATTGCCTGACCATAATTGTGTCCCACACTGACTCATGACTGCACTAGTCTGCATGCAACACAAATTAGGGTAGTTTCCGGTGCTCAGAGTGGGACCTGCGTCAATTTTGAACATTCAAAGTCAAATGTGCCGCCCGCCCTCCCCCAAAAAAGTTGGTGTACTTTGACGTGCCAGTGCTACGGAGTGCCCGATTTCATGCAGACTTTGAGGAGTCCGGAATCGCAATGAAAACAGCATAATAGTATAGATATATTGCTATATCTTACATAGATCGATATTGTCCCTCCTACAGAGTTTCACCAGTTGTTTGTGTGCCTGTGTTCATATTTTTGGCTGTCCTTGTCGGACACAAGGCTGCACAGCAACAAGCACACAACACTGGTGCAGGCAGCTTTAGAGATACATTTGCAAGCAGTTTGCACATTCTTTTTAGTACAAAATCAGACCGAAACTGGCATTTGTCTTTTCAATTCACATCCCTTTACAATCACTTTCCCACTGCGGTTGGATGTCACATCAGTTGTAAACTTTTGAGTTTACTTTTAGCCATCATGTTAAGCTGTGATATATATTAACAACTTACAAGGATATATCCTCAAATTAATATCAAGAACAGGGTTGTGTCGGCACTAATTTAAAGTGGTAACCTTTAGTAGGAACATTCTAATGCGATTTAAACAAACAAAGGTCTAAAATATTGGCAATAGCATGAGAACGATATTCTGCTATGGTGTCCCTGTTTGAATCACCTACATGAGGAACAGTTACCACTACATGCTAAAGTCAAGGGGTAGAGTAGATTATGGTCATATCCCCTCTTCCCTGTCTACTCAGTAGGACGCCACTAGGTGGCCCGTAGAGAAGGGTGCATAGAACCATAAAAAATACATTGATTTATATATTGCAGCCCAGAAGAAGAGTCACGTGCTTGCTGGTTTGCGCTTGCAGTCCTCGCTGCTTGTGGTATAAAACAAGTGTCATCAGGAAATCCCAAAAGTACTTATTTAAGACTGTAGTGTCCTATCTTCGTATCTATTGGAGAACTAGCCCCAGCCACTTATGTGTATCTGGCTGCTCGAGATTGTACCTGACTAAGGCTAAGGCCATGCTGGAGCCCTGATGTTAGATAATGCCAGCTAGGTCAGAGCAGCATGAGGCAGCCCATAACACTTGCTATTTATTAGGAGGCTACTCCACCTTTTCCTGCCTACCCTGGATGACATCACACACTGAGCAGAACTGTGGCAGAAAGGAACAGCCCAGCCCCTTCCATGGATCCAAATGGCGCGTTCACGACGGTGCATTTTGTCCTGCGTTTGCATTGTATTTTGGAAATGCATTACAACAGCTGAGACATGGGATGTGCCTAATTATAACTACGTAAACAATTTTGCGTTTACCAATGCATTGTAGGGCTATGTTTAATGCAATGGTTAATTGGTTCATCGCCTGTATTTTTTTTAACACATTCCTTACATGCGTTAACAAATGTAAACCATAATATAATAAGGCAAATCATCTCTCATCACCTGTTGTAATGGCTTTTAAAACACAATGAAAACTCAGGCCAAATGCAACTTTTGAATATGCCTCAGGGTCAAAAATAACAACCTGTCCCAGTGTGTTTTCACACTAAATATATAGTTATCTTGAGAGCTTATAATTGAGGAATTGACCAAGATACCTCAACAAGATATGGCATGTAATCTAAGTAGAGAACATCTCAAAGCACTTCTTAGAGTTGGAACATGATGAATCCATCTCATTAAAAACCTCAGTCAAGGGGGACAACATTGTGGTTACTTTACCAAGATGCTATTACAGAGTGCCAGTCTATCCTGAACAATAGGGAGGGCTATCGGATACTGGATAATTCCCCTAGGACATTTTCATAATAAATTAGTGAAATAATCCTACAGGCAGCTTGCCCACAAATGGCTACTTTCTCATTGGGGGCAGATTTATCAAGCGGTCGAAAGTCATAGTATTTTAGTTGCCCATGTGCAACCAATCACAGCTTCCCTTAAAATATTCATGAGTACTGGTTAAAATGAAATCTGAGCTGTGATTGTTTCTTCCTCCCCATGGGAACTAGATCTTCTGCCTTGTGTCCATAAGATGTCCTGCCTCACAAGGATCAGAGTACCCCTCCTTTCAAATCATTGACACAGATTGTCTTTATTTGGTTGGTTAATGTTTTGTTTACTGTGGCAGCTTGGAGTAGAACTTGAACGATTTATTGCCATTAAGTCGCACAAACCTATAGATGCTGTATATTCTCCTATACTCCCAGTCGGATTCCTCTTACAGAAGACAACAGACACGCCCCTCAGTGTGACATCAAATCCTGGTGGGAATTCCCTGCCCTGTGTGGAATGTCAAATCAGTAGGGGCAGTAAAAGGTGACTAGCCCTAATAAATAGCCAATTGTATGGGGCCGCCGCTGCTTCCTCTTACCCATTGCTGAAATCCACCATCAGGGCTTCTCAGCATGGCCTACTAGTCACCTACAACATAACTCTGAGAAGGCCAGATACAACACCATCAGTGTCTTCTGTCTCCAATAGCATACAAGGAATCTACAGTCTCTAAACTAAGTACTTTTTTGTTTCCTGATGACACTTCGTTTTATACCAAACACGATATACTGAAGCCGCAAACCAGCAGCATAGACTCTTTCTGGGCTTTCAAGATAATCAGTGTTTTTTGTTATGTTCTGCTGTGCAACCTTCTCTACTCGCCACCTAGTGTCTTCCTTTTAGCTGCCGTTGCCACTCCTGGGGAAAGTTTTAGACAGGAGAGGGATATTACCAAATCTTATCTACTTCATCTACTACACTATCTCCTTATCACTCTATCTACTCTACTAAAATCTACTACTCTTACTCTGACTGATCTACCTGTTTCTACGCCTACTCCTTCTGCCTTTCTACTCAATCTTATATCTAACATCTAAGACTCTATCTATCTACAACTCTACTCTCTTCTACTCTAACTACTAGCTCTCTCCCTAGCGGCATCCAGACACAGAATGATCCGAGCAGTGCGGGCAGCGGCTAGTCTATCCCAGGGTCACCTGATCTGGCCAGCCAACCACTGCTATCGACGTGTAAGGGTACCACGTCATGCTGGGTGGAGTGCAGAGTCTCCTGGCTTGTGATTGGCTCTGTTTCTGGACGCCAAAAAGCAAAACGGCGGGAGCTGCCATTTTCTCGAGCGGGCGAAGTATTCGTCCGAGCAACGAGCAGTTTCGAGTACGCTAATGCTCGACCGAGCATCAAGCTCGGACGAGCATGTTCGCTCATCTCTATTCGTCAGACACTCTGGATATGTCATCACAGGCTCTAGGTTTAAAGCAGTGTAAAATATAATTAGGATTCAATAAATATACATAAAATCTCTTTGGTAGTTTAAACCTGCAGGAACACTGCCTGACAATATGCTGGTCGTGGTTTATTAGGTCAATTGCTGATGAAAGGTTCCCTTTAGTTTGCATGTACAGTTGATGTACAGAAAATGAGAAAATGGAAACCTTTCCATGCATGTTACAAAGATAAGATTTTGATAAGGCAATATAAAAAGTGAATATCATTGCATACATTCATGAGAAGTAGAAATTATTCAATAGTTTGATTCAATAGTATTATGCATTAGGGCATAAATGGTCTTATGGTCTTAAGTAAATACAACTTTACAAATAACACATCGAAGATTTTTACAGTGGCATTATATTTCAACAATTAACTCAAAATGGAAAAGATATCAATGAAAACCTAACTATAACCTGTGAATCAATAGTTTATAGAGCCACCTTTAGCAGAAATAACTAGAAGTGGTCATTTTGTGTATGACATTATCAGCCTTTCATATCATTCTGAAAGAATATTGGACCACCCATAACATTGCTTCCATTCATTGAGGTTTGTGTATATTCATATAAACGCATCTCTCTTAACCCCTTCACAATGCAACCAGTTTGTACATTGAGGCCGCTAGCATACAGCCACAATATAAGGGCATTGTGTCACCATGTGTTACCATACTCTCCTATAGAGCATGCTGGGTGGAGTGCAGAGTCTCCTGGCTTGTGATTGGCTCTGTTTCTGGCCGCCAAAAAGCAAAACGGCGGGAGCTGCCATTTTCTCGAGCGGGCGAAGTATTCGTCCGAGCAACGAGCAGTTTCGAGTACGCTAATGCTCGAACGAGCATCAAGCTCGGACGAGTATGTTCGCTCATCTCTAATAACAATGGATCAAAAACAGAACAATGTTCAATAAATGGAAATTTCACAGTGATTTCAGTTTTGCATATTTGAAACACATGTCTCCAAAGTTAGAAGTAGTACCTTTATAGCCAAAAAGGAATAGAAATCGTAGTAGGGCGAGTCCACTGCCTTCCTCCACCTTGAGTAAAACGTACTCCATGCCGACTGTGCAATGCTGGCAGCTTTCCCTCGTGGAACTGATCTTGCTTCTCAAGGGTTCCACTTTCTTAGGTTGGAGTCTTCAGTCGGATTGAATACTTGAAATGAAAGATATCGACACAAGTGCACCACCATTTGTAAAAGGTAAAAGTAAATGGCGTTTATTATACTAACAAAGCATATTGCTTGTGTTATAGTCTTAAAATCAATTAAAAGTCCTGTTCGGTATTCCAAAGGATGTATCCTGACTTGAGTTTCACCAATTACGGCTTCTTCTAGGGCAGTGATGGCAAACCTTTTATAGGCCGAGTGCCTAAACTACAACAAAGACCCGCTTATTTATCGCAAAGTGCCAACACAGAAATGTAATTTGTGATTTATACTCCCTTCTCTGTCACAGTTTTCATTGATACCAGCACCTGAGGACACCAATAAGGCAGAAAATAGTCCCAGGCAGCACTGTCACTTTAAAATAACTCTGTGCACAGCAAGTCCTGGGCTGTCTGTGACTGCAGGAAGATACCTGGAGTCATCTCTGGTGATGGCTTGAGTGCCCACAGAAAGGGCTCTGAGTGCCACCTCTGGCACCAGTGCCATAGGTTAGCCATCACTGTTCTAGGGCATACATCCTTCCAACCAAAGATTCCTCCAATCCTCCAAGGGGGTGTTAATCCCTTACATGCTGCGGTCAAGCATGACCATGGTGTGTTAGAGGCTTCTTATATGGATCGGACCCTCCCGCGGCACTTACCGGGGTATTGATCCTCAGCTGGCAGCCAGGGCTTCGGGGCTGTGCAATGATATCCAGGAGCCGGGGGTTGTCCTCCTGGACCCGGCTGTGATCCAATGAGCATCTGCAGCACGCTTAGTGGATGATATAACACAGTGCAGTACATCTGTGTTGCACTGTGTGAGCTGTAAATGAGCTTAAACAATCGATCAGAAGACTAAAAATACTAAATCACAAAAGAAAACCTCACATATTTGGTACCACCACATCTGTAACAATCTGAACAATAAATCATAATCATATTTGAACCTACTCGGTGAAAGCTGTAAAAAATAAAAAACGTGAAAAACTTGCCAAAAATGTACATTTATCAAATTACTTTACAAAAAATGTTCTACACAGTGATCATAAAAATTAAAAGCACCAAAATGGTGCCACTGAAAAGAACAATGTGTCATATAAAAAATAAGCACACAACCAGCTCCATGAAGCAAAAAGTACTAAAGTTATGCAGCTGCAAATGTTATTTTTTCTATTCTAGTTTTTCTTCTGTAAAATTGGACAAATATAAAAAATATGTAAATGAGGTTTCACCTTTATTGTAGTGATCTATAGTATTAAGATAATATATTATTTTTATGCAACATTGAACGCAACCCCAAAAATGCAAAAAGTCCAAAACATTAATTGATGATTTTATTTTTCTCCACGTATTAAAGGGTTAATGAAATCTCATCAAAAAGCTAAAGAACCACAAAAATTAAGTTTTTTAAAGTGCATCTCGTCTTGCAAAATATTAGACTTTATTAGTCAAAATTGCCCAAAAAAATAACAAAAAATTGTTTAGCCTATAAACCCCTACCCGATGGTACGTAATAAACGGTACGGTGGGAAGTGACTTGCTAACACGGTTTAGACACAGTGATTGGACACAGACACTGTGATCGGGGCAAGTCGGCGCCTGTCCTGATGGCCATCCATCTTGCCCCGTGGGTTTTATTGCACTCCCCAGTTCATGATCGCTGCTATTGGTTGATCAATGCAGACCAGCCAGTAGCAGCAATTTACTTACGACGTCAGTAATACCGATCACAGTGATCGGGGCAAGATGGCGGCTGTTCCTGGCAGATATCCATTCTGCCTCATAATCCAGAGGGGTTTCGCCCCTCGATCCAGACCAATAGTAGTAATATTCATAACAATGGGCATAACTGGGGTTAATGGGAGCAGCAGACAGCTTTTCTACATGGAAGTACTGACGTGTGAATTTATGACCCAGAGGAATTTAAGGTTGCAGTAGCAGAAAGGCGTACACTATTTGCTCGTTGGAGGATGCATAATGAATCTCTTTCAATTTTACCACAAATACAATGTAAACGCTAATGTGATGTGAATGCAAATGCAATGTGAATGCTTTGCAAACGTGATGAAAGTGAATGCAAACACAATTTGAAAGCAATTGCAATGTGAAGGCAATATGAACGTGTTTTTAGAGTGCAATGCAAAAGTGTAATGTAAACGTGATGTTGATGAAAACGTAATGTAAAAACATTGTTACTGCAGCAGTGATGTAAAAGTATATGTGCATTTACATTGCATTTACGGAAACATGACATTTACTTGGCACTTGCATTCATATAGCTTTTACATGGCTTTTATGTTTACTTTAAGTTTGCTTTTGGATTGCCTTTATGTCTACATCACATTAAGCCCTTCTCACATAAACCTTCAGGGGAGGTATATATATATAAGAAACTTGGGTGTGAGCCTAGGGCTTTGACACACCGTCCATCCAAGTCTTGGATGGATGGAGTGTCAAAGCCCTAGGCTTGCACCCACATTTATTATTGTTATCACAAGTGCTGCTGTTTTTTTTACTCTCTTTGGCGTACAAGCGTGCACTGTGCTTATTTGTTACTTTTTCCCTTTTCAGTTTTGTGAATAGGATGGAATCCAGGAGTACTTATTACTTCGGATTGCTTTTACTTTTCAGAGGAGGATATGAGCCGGATACTTCAGCATCTTGATGCAGATTTTCTTACTACACCATTTGTAAAGGATTTAAAGAGGAAGTGTCACCCCAAATTAGTGCCCCCATCCAAACATACCTACTGAAACTACTCTCTTTTCCAATGCTGCCCATTTCAAAGCCCTGGCATTAATCAAACCTCAGTAATCAGCACTTAAGAATATGACACATAACAAACATGATGTCCGATCGACAAACCAGCAGTCTGGCTTATCCATTAGGGGGCCATCCAGGCACTCCTCTTTCTTCACAGGCTCCAATTGTCACGCTTGCCCATGCACAGTAAGTGCCAAGAGCATGAATCGGCAGCGCTTGTGCACTGGATGCCTTGATCGCCGGCATCTAGTGCATAGGAAAAGGTGCCTGGGGGAGTGATGTTTGAAGAATCCACCCAGCCGCCCCATTGTCTCAGGCATAAGGTCGATATTCAGTAATATTGCAAGTATTTAGGAAATATGCAATTGAAGCAACATCGTACATCTGAGACACGGCAGATTACCTTGTCAGACTTAAAGAAGTGATGATACCCAGGGGTGTTGATGTCTATTTGGTGTCATTCGATGTGGTAAGCCTGTATACCTCGATTGAGCATACTAGTGGTATTGAAGGTGGTGAAATATTTTCTGATTCTCACATGCTGATGGAATGTCAGAAGTTCTTGATATACCTGCTGAAACTAATACTTACCTATAATTATTTTTTGTTTGATGGCCGATTCTATATACAAGTGAAGGGGGTGGCGATGGGTTCAAATGTTGCACCTAAAATTGCTAACATTTATATGCACCTTTTAGAAGAAAACAAAATCAAAACAACTGATAAAAATAATCTACTAAGATTTGAAGCTAATCATCTAAGACGAATTTAGCCCGATGTTACGAGTCAAAAGAATCATCAATGATGAATCATCTCTTAAAATAAGATTAGATGACATGGAAAATAAATTCCAGAACAGTGCATACCCCAAATATATACTCAAGAAGCACTGTGAGAGGGTAGTGAAAAAGACAGGGGACGAACTCCTTATAGGTAAAAATACTGGAACAGGGGGTGATAGACTAGGCTTTATCTCTCCCTACACAAACTCTAGTCATGCAATCTCAAAAGTGATTTACCTATGCTAAGGGATGGCTTAAAAAAGCCAGGAGTTATTCAGAATTCTTCTTTGTTTTCATACAGGAGAGTTGACAACTTGAAGGACCGTTTGGTTAGATCAGACATAGGTCCAGACGTTCCTCTCTAAGGAAAGAAAGGGATGCTCATCAGTTCAGTGTCAAAACATTTCACAGAAACAAAACATAGATAATTCCAATTCAAAGTGTGTATTATTGATCATGTCCCTATAATGAGACTGGGTGGCGATTAATTGAACACATTGAAACAAAATGGGTTAAATGTGGAATTCAGAATGATGGATATTATATAAGGAATGGGCTAAACTCTTTTTACTGATTGTGTCCAACTAAACTTATGCCATGTGGAAGGTTGTGTTATTTAATATTGTTTTTGTTCTAAATATATGGAACTAAAATGTGATTTCTTTATTTTATAGATAAGATGTCACTGAAATTTCACTTTAAGCACAAAGTCACTTTATCACTTTTCACAATGATCAACATTGCACTGTATTTTGGAACTGAAACGCGATATATGCTATGGGTAAAGGTCTATAAGTGACTTCTTTTGTATGTATTAAATGGGCGAGAGGGGTGGACCACCTGGAGATTAAGTGTATATGGTGTGAATATTTCCCTATTTTTGGATTCAGACGTTTATTTTACTGGCTGATCCTGAGCACAGCCCGGTTAACAATAACCGACGATGTAGCCAGGAGTCTGGTAGCGCTACAAGGCTGTTGTACATTAATTTGAATAGATAGCCTTGGCACGTACACCCGATTACTTAAGGGATTTAGCATCTCAAGTGCACATCTCCCCTTTTCCAAATATATATATATTATAACATCAATTCCCTACTCTCATATGCCCTTTTGTAATAAGGTGGATTCGTTTTAGCAAGTGTATCTACGTATCATCACACGATCTCCCATTTGCTTAGTTACACTATGCATGGAAACCTTATCCAAGATGGCAATAGTGCCGATTGGCGCATGCGCCAAGGTCTGACTGGTCACATGACCTCCAACGATGCTGTGCTGCACTATAATACAAGTAGTTTCCTCTTCTGCGCACTGAATCTGGAAGATTGCCAAATGTTATCGATAATAATTCACTGTATACTGAGGATAAGAGAAAACTGTATTTATTATGTCACGGTGATGTCACATATTTGGGCTGATGTCAAAGTGTGTGATTTGCATTTAAAGACTTTGTATGCTTACACACCTTTGCTTGAGAAAGGCTCCGGGCCCAGTAAGTAAAGCTGGGCACCACGCCTCAATATTTAGAGTATTTAGCAGTGCTCATCCCTCCAACTCTCCAGTCGAACGTGTGCTACGCCAGGTTGCGGCCCATGCATAGCACACACTCGTATGAAAGTACCCTAAAATAACATTTGAGTTTACATCCCGCATGCATAGGGGCTCAATTACTAAGGCCCTTGAGCCAGTTTTCCATTGGACTTTGCATGCTCTTTTAGATGCAAACTGCTTGTAGAGGTGTTTAAGAAGTGCCTGCACCATAATTGTGTCCCACATGACTGCACTAGTCTTCATGCAATACAAATTAGGGGTAGTTCCGGTGCTCAGTGGGACCATGCGTCAGATTTAACATGCAAAGTCAAAGGTGCCCCCCAAAAAAGTTGGTGTACTTTGTCGTGCCAGTGAAGGGAGTGCCAGATTCATGCAGAATTTGAGGAATCCGGAATCTGCAATGAAAACAGCATAATAGTATAATATATATTGCTATATATTACTATAGATATATATTGCTCCTACAGAGTTCACCATTTGTTTGGTGCGCTGTGTTCATATTTTTGCTGTCTTGTCGGACACAAGGCTGCGGCAACACAACACTGGTGCAGACGCTTTATAAATACATTTGCAAGCAGTTTGCACATTCTTTTTAGTACAAAATCAGACAGAAAACTGGCATTGTCTTTTCATTCACATCACGTTTACATCACATTTACACTGCGGTTGGATTCACATCAGGTGTACTTTGAGTTTACTTTTACATCATGTTTAAGCTGTGATATATATTACAACTTACAACGGATATAATCCTCAAATTATATCAAAGAAAAGGGTTGTGTCATAGGACTAATTTAAATGTAACCTTTATTAGAACATTATAATGAGATTTAAACAAACAAAAAAAGTCTAAAAATATTGGCAATAGCATGACGATATTCTGCTATGGTGTCCCTGTTTGATCACCTACAGGAGGAACAGTTACCACTACATGCTAAAATGTCAAGGAGGGAGAGTAGATATATGGTAATATCCCCTCTTCCTGTCTACTCAGTAGGAAGGCCACTAGGTGGCAGTAGAGAAAGGGTTGCATAGAACCATAACAAATACATTGATTTATATATTGAAGCCCAGAAGAGTCTACTGCTGCTGGTTTGCGGCTTGCAGTCTCTCGCTGCTTTTGGTATAAAACGAAGTGTCATCAGGAAACCAAAAAGTACTTATTTAGAGACTGTAGATTCCTATCTATCTATCTATTGGAGACAGCCAGACACTGATGGTGTATCTGGCTGCTCAGAGATATGTAACTGACTAGCTAAGGCCATGCTGGAGCCCTGATGGTAGATGCCAGCAGTAGTGTAAGAGCAGCATGAGGCAGCCCATACACTGGCTATTTATTAGGGCTAGCTCCACCTTTTCCTGCCTACCTGATGACATCACACACTGAGCAGGAACTGTGGAAGAAAGGACCAGCCCCCTTCATGGATCTCATGGCGCGTTCACACGGTGCATTTTGTCCTGCGTTTTCATTGGATTTGAAATGCATTACAACAGCTGAGACAAGGGGATTTGCCTAATTATACTACTGTAAACATTTGCGTTTACAAAATGCATTGTAAGTGCTATGTTAATGCAATGGTTAATTGGTTAATGCATGTATTTTGTTAACACATGCCTTAACATAGCGTTAACAAATGTAAACCATAATATAATAAGGCAAATCATCTCTCATCAGCTGTTGTAATGCGTTTAAAACACAATGAAAACGCAGGCCAAAATGCAACGTGTGAATATGCCCTCAGGGTCAAAAATAAACAACCTGTCCCAGTGTTTTACACTAAATATATAGTTATCTTTGAGAAGCTTATAATTGAGGAATTGACCAAGATACCTCAACAAAGAGAGGGCAAGGGTAATCTAAGTAGAGAACATCTCAAAGCACTTCTTAGAGTTGGAACAGGATGAATCCATTATCATTAAACCCTCAGTCAAGGGGGACAACATTGTGGTTACGGACCAAGAGGCATATATACAGATGTGCCAGTCTATCCTGAACAATAGGGAGGGCTATCGGATACTGGATAATGACCCTATGGACATTTTCAGTAATAAATTAGTGAATATCCTACAGGCAGCTTGCCCACAAATGGCTACTTTCTCATTGGGGCAGATTTATCAAGCTGTCTGAAAGTCAGAGTATTTTTAGTTGCCCATGGCAACCAATCACAGCTTCCCTTTAAAATATTCATGAGTACTGGTAAAATGAAATCTGAGCTGTGATTGTTTCCCATGGGGAACTAGAAATATTCTGCCTTGTGTCAGAGATTGACTGCCTCACACAGGATCAGAGTACCTCCTTTGCATCATTGACACAGATTGTCTGTATTTGGTTGTGTAATGTTTTGTTTACTGTGGGCAGCTTGGAGGTAGAACTGGAACTATTATGGCCATTAAGTCAGCAATAACCAATAATAGATGCTGTATATGCTCCTATACTCCCAGCTCAGGATTCCTCTTACAGACACGCCCCTCAGTGTGACATCAGAATCCTGGGTGGGAATTCCTGCCCTGTGTGTGATGTCATCAGGTAGGCAGGAAAAGGTGGAGCTAGCCCTAATAAATAGCCAGTGTATGGGCCGCCGCGTGCTGCTCTTACACCATTGCTGAAATCCACCATCAGGGCTCCAGCATGGCCTTAGCTAGTCAGCTACATAACTCTGAGCAGCCAGATACACCATCAGTGTCTGGCTGTCTCCAATAGCTAGACAGGAATCTACAGTCTCTAACTAAGTACTTTTTGTTTCCTGATGACACTTCGTTTTATACCAAAAGCAGCGAGAGACTGCAAGCCGCAAACCAGCAGCAGTAGACTCTTCTGGGCTTCAATATATAAATCAGTGTTTTTGTTATGGTTCTGTGCAAACCTTTCTCTACTGCCACCTAGTGGTCTTCCTTGGTAGCTGCAGTTGGCCACATACTGAGTAGACAGGAAGAGGGGATATTACCAAATCTTATCTACTCCCCCTCCTTGACTCCTCTCCTACTGTAGGTGATCAAACATGGACCCCATAGGGGAACATCATCACGCTATTACCAATATTTTTAAACTTCTTTTGACTTGTTTGTTTAAAACATCATTTTTTAAAATATGTACTAATAAAGGTTGAAGTTTAATTAAGTCCTATGACACCACCCCTTCCTGTGATATTATATCATGTTTACATTGCATTTTTTGTAACATTGCATTTAAATTCTGTTTGCCTCAAATTATGTTAAATTTTGTTTATGTAAATGCAATGTTAACTGAATATTGGTGAAATATGAAAGCAATGTATAAACACATCATCTACATGAGTCTAGAGAGTTCACAATGTATACTCTCTATACAGGTGCTTCAGCAAAAGGTTATTTTTCTTAATTAAATTCAAAAGTGAAACTCATTGCAAACAACTTAAACTTTTCAAGTGTTATCTTATGTTTGTTATAATGCTTACAGCCAAGGGAAACTATCTTTGCACTGAAAAGAACGTCTTTGGAGCTTGTACACATGCACTGTGCACCTAAAGGGGCATGGTAATGGTTAGTCATGGTTTGCACCTAATTTATTACTGAGCTTTGACATAATTCTATCAGCATGATGTAAAGTACATCAAAACACAGAGATGCAACTGTGTACACAACCTGAAACCAGATCTACTAAAAGCGTGCCCACTATTGGATTATCTGGTTCAAGACCAACTGTAAAAAATGTTTTGAACACAAATGTTGGCCAAAGAAAAGTATGTACGTTATAAGCACTCAATAATTGGTTGGGGCTCCTTTTGCAGGAACTACTGCATCAGTGCATTGTGGCATGGAGGAGATCAGATGATGGCACTGCAGAGGTGTTTTGGAAGTCCAGCTTGCTTTAATAGCATCTTTCAGCTTGACTGAATTCTGGGTCGGGACTTTTATCTTTTGCTTAACAATGCCATTATAGATTATCTATGACATTGATGGTGAACCTTTTAGAGACCGAGTGCCCAAACTATAACCAAAATCCACAAAATCCAACATTGCATTTTAAGCAGTAACTTATTGCTACCTGTTCTTCAACATCTTTCAATTCTATTGGCCCCCTGAGGCCACCAATACAAAGGGTTTCTGTACAGTAAGAATGGTGGGTCCAGCAGGATGACCTACAAAGATAATGCAGTTCTGTCAACACCTTCTCACTTTTCCTGCAATTCCAAACAGACAATAAAGTGTTGCTTTAAAATAGTGCTAAGGGCAGCATCTCTTAAGTTGCCTTGGACTGTAGGAAGATTCCGTGGATTTGGTCCTATATGGGGAACTCTTTGCTGGGGTCAATGGCCTGAGTGCCCACAGAAAGGGCTCAGAGTGCCACCTCTGGCACTGGTGTCATAGGTTCGTCACCACTATGGGATTCAGGTCAGGCAAGATTGCTGGCCAATCAAGCACAATGTCCCAGATTTATTAAGGCCCCTGTGCCAGTTTTCTGTCTAACTTTGCACATTCTTTTCAGTGCAAACTGTTTGCACATGTATTTGAGAAGTTCCTGTAACACATTTGTGTCATGGCTGCAGTATTCTACACTGAAAGGGTTGTTCCTGTACACAATCGGACCATGTGCCACATTTATCATACAGTGTCCAACAAAGTGCACCAAAAAAGGGTTGGTGCACTCTGTCGGAGCAGTACAGGGAGCACACGATTCATGAAGACCGTGCAACACCTTTCATGTATGTGATATATGTGGGCCAATGAGTCAACAATGCTGTAGTGGTGGAGTCTGTTCTTCCAGAGCCACCACACACAGACGCATCCTGGACATAGGTTACATGTGTCAAATTCCATGTGTCAAGCCGCTCCTGACTTTCTCCAGTAGTCCAAAGTGTTGTTTTCAGATGAAATTAAATTTTGCATTTCAGTCTAGAGGAAAAGTGGAGAGGCACAATCCAATCTGCTTGAGATCTACTCATGGTCAGTGATGGTTTGGGAATCAATGAAGAAAAACTTGGCACTCCTTATATTTTGTAAAATCAGGAATTCATAGTGATGGTTTGGGAACCCATGTCGTCTGGTGGTGTAGGTCCACTGTGTTTTATAAAGACAACAGTCAGCGCAGCCGTCTACCAGGAAGTTTTAGACCACTTTATGTTTCCGTTGACAAGCATTTTGGAGATGGATTTTTCATTTTCCAGTGGAACTTGGCACTTATTCACACTGCCAAAAGTGCCAATACCTGTTTTAATAACCATCATATCACTGTGTTTAATTTGCCAGCAAAATTGCCTGACTTTATCCCCATAGAGAATCTTTGAGAGACACCAGACCCAACAATGCAGTCAAGATGAAGGCTGCTAATAAAGCAACCTGGGCTTCAATCACACCTCAGCCGATTGCCTCACTACCATGACACATTTATGCCGTTGATCATTTATTGAGAACATTTACAGTACATACTTTCCATTTGGCCAAAAACTATTATACAGTACTTATATAATCTAATTTTTTGGGTTAATGAATTGGCTGTTAGCCATAATCATCAACATTAACATCACTCTGTAATGACTCTATATAAATATGTTTCACTTTTTGAATTGAACTGGGGGCTATGTGGGGCACATAATTGGGGGCTGTGTGGGGCACAATACTGCGGGCTGTGGGGGCATTTTTTAGGGCACATTAACACGTTGCACTAGCGTTGCATTTACAAATGCAGCGCTAGCATCCGGGATGGACCTCAACTTAATCACATATGCGTTTCCAGGCATGCAAGTGGTAACTAGCACCTGTTATCTTGTAGTGTTTAAACACAGGGCAAACATGTGAATTCAGCCTTAAAGTATTTTGGGGGAAGTTTTAGGCTACATTCACATAAATGTTTTGGGGAAGTATATACGGCCAACGTACATACGGCATAAAAACGTCCCCCATACACTTCTTTGGCCTCACGGCGCCGTGCGGGAGCGATACGGTGCAGCACACACGTGGATAGTACCGTTCTGTAACCGGTAGACAGATAGGACATGTCCTATCTTTCTATCGAATATGGCGCTGTGCGCTGTGTATTCCTATGGAGAGGGGCTGGGTTAGTAGCGCTCATCCCCTGCTCCTCTCCCCGGCGCTGTTGGAGGCCAGCCGTACTATAGTACGGCGGGCATACATCGTGTAAATGTAGCCTTTGGGGAAGCAGGATAACACTGTCAGGGAACCAAGATGTAGGGACAATGAAGATCATAAGATTTCTGTATGGTAAACTCCACAGGGAGGACACTTGGCTGAAGAGGAGACATGGTGATGCTGGAATTAATAGAGAACATAGAGAACGCGTCACCTGTAGTCACTGGATGTAACAATAGTGATTTCTCCTGGGTTTTCTGTAGCTGCATATAAGTAAAGTTATAATTGGCACAACCAAATGTGAGGGCGTTATGTACAGAAGTGGGAATTACTGAAAGTGCGATACACATGCATTAGGGCCCATGCCTCAAATCTTTACTACCCTTGAATGGCCCCCCAGATAACAATCTCCAACTATATGATATATATAATATATTATATATAATATATATATATATATATATATATATATATATATATAGCATACTGTTTAAAAAAATATTGTCTACCTGCTCCAAATAAATCATCCACCCCCAATGCTTAAATGTTAGGGCAGCAAATTTAAATTTTCATGGAGGACCCTTGGTTTGAGTATGAGCTAGTACACCTTTTCAGGGGCTATTTCTTTAGTTCGGGTCAACGGATTTCAAAAACAGACACAAAATGAGTGCGATAAAGATGCAATCAACTAAATGAAATCTTTCAGCAATTTTAATTTAGTGACAGGACCTATTACTTTTATACTATTAACAATTATAATTTTTTATAATCTTCACTATGCCGAGAAGCAAAAACCAATTGTACCGGTATTACCTAGTTTATTTACTTCACATTAATATTTAGAATGAATATGTAATGTCCAAAGTTTTTCTATAACTTTTGACAGTTACTATAATTAACAAAATGTGGAAAGTTTTTCCTTCACATGTTAAGGTCCGGTCCATAAGTAAAGCAGTGATGTAGAAACTTTTAAGACTATTCCTTTAGGACATGGGTAAAAGACACATATACACCATGTTAATTAGTTTAGTTTGGCTTACCTGTCTACTGATGCATAGCAAGTACTTTACATTTGACAATGTTCTCTTTACTAGTTAATAATATAACTCTAATGGTTTTTGCTAGAAAGAAAAACATGTAAATTCTTTGACAATGAAACAGAATTCCATGGCAGTTGCCCCCAGGTGTGCATGCTATAAATAAATTAATTGTTCTTCTTTTCGCATAGTTGTTCACTTGACAGAACTATGAAGGTCACAGAAAATGGTCAGAACATATTTTTAGCAAATTTTGTAATGCAATTAACCTCAATATATGTAAAATGTGTAATTGTTTAACCCCTACCACTTGAAGACCACTTCTTTTCACACTTCCTCAGCGGCACATTTTTTCAAATCTACCCCTGTGTCACTATAAGTGGTTAAACTTTGGACGGTTTAACATATCCAAGTGATTATGAAGTTGTTTCATGTTAATTGAAACATTGTGTGGTGCTGTTTTTGCTTTATATGAAAAAAAGCTGATATTTAGAGTGAAAATGTGGAAAAAATCTGTTATTTTGAAATTCAAAATGCTCTACTCTTTCAAAACCCGTCATAACAGCAAAATAACTCGATAATAACATTTACTAAATTATGCTTTTTGTAGATGTGATTTTTTTATGCATCTCCTCATTTAAGTAGGATGTTATGGACTTTGGACTTAGGTGCGATTTTTCACATTTTCTAACGCAAAATCATGTTTTGAGCGAACCTGGTCAGATCTCAAGTTGACTTTAGAGAGCCTAATTGATGTTATACCCAAAATTACCCCATATAACTCAGACCTACACACCCTACATACACATAACCTCCTAGTAAAGAGATTTTGAAGTTTGAATTGTATTACGGGGATTAAAACAAACCATGTGTAATTTTAAAACTTCAATATTTTTGCCTACACTTTTTACAAAAAAGGATGCCGGGGCTGGAGGGGTTCAACGTAAAGCCACTAAAAACATAATAGTGGGTAGGGAGGTCTTAGTTATGAGGATGATTAAAACAACTGAATTTATTTAGTCTGTAAGACTGTAATGGGCATGATTAATTATATATAAATTATGATGTCCATTCAAAAAATATGGTGGTAAATTGTTTCAGATCAAATCAAAACAATGAGGGGGCACGGTCTCCGTTTGGAGAAATCACGGTTTAATCGCCAGAGGTGACAGGGCGTTTTAACTATGAGAACTGTCAATTTTGTGGAATAGCCTGCCTCAGGTGCGGGTCACAGCAGGCGACCAGAGAGCTTCAAGAGGGTCTAGATCCCGTTTTTAACCTACTAACATTGATGGTTATGTTATATAGAATTGTTTCCCCTAAATACCTTCCTCATGCAATCCCTTCCCTTCCTTTGTTGAACTTGATGGACAAGTGTATTTTTTTCAACCATATAAAACTATTATACTATGAATGTATTGTCCAAAAATATTGCAATTTGTAGAACACACATCCATTTTGTTTTACCCTATAAAATTCCTTAAGGGTTAACAAACTTCTTTTTCATATGTTGAGAGGTGTAGTTTCCATAATGAGGGTAATTTCAATTTCTTGATATTATTTATGTCTCTCACAGTCAATTTAAAGTTGAGCAGGTGCCTTTAAATACAAGTTTTGGCGATTTTCCAAAAAATTTTAAAAATGGCACCCAAATTCTAAGCCTCCTAACATTCTAGGAAAATATTTGGATTCTTATAAAACCATGCCAACATAAAGGAGACATTTGGGAAATTTAAGTTATGAATTAATTTGGGTGATATGACTATCTGCTTCAAAATTAGAATTTAGAACTTTGAAAATTGAGAATCTTTCAAAATTCATAACTAAACACAAAAGATATCATCCAAATCTTTAA
The DNA here is from genome assembly GCA_019512145.1 of Engystomops pustulosus. Classification (NCBI taxonomy): domain Eukaryota; kingdom Metazoa; phylum Chordata; class Amphibia; order Anura; family Leptodactylidae; genus Engystomops; species Engystomops pustulosus. The sequence goes on from CM033642.1 coordinate 159,931,339, forward strand.
ACTAATTTGAATTACAATGTGTCACGAGAAAAAAAATCTCAAAATTCCCTAGATCTGTTGAAACATTCCTAAGCTATAGCCACATATATTTGAAAAATGGTGCTGTTCTGTTGAGGCCAAAATAAGTCCTGAAAGGGTTAAGGGAGTGTTTCCCAACCACTGGGCCGCGGCCCAAGACCAAGCCCTGGTGCCGCGTCCGAACTCTGTGAAAAAATATCCAATTCCTTCCCTTGAAGCTGCCTTCTCTAATTTCACTTCTCTTCTGTCTTAATAATTAATTAATTTGGCGGCAAACGGGGCACTGAGGGAGGGGTGGCATTCTGAAGGAAAGTGGGTATGCTGCAGGAAAGCGTACATTGAGGGAATGGGGGCATACTGCTTGAAAGGGGACATTGAGAGAGGGGGGCAGCTACAGGAAAGAGGACATAGGTGGAGGGGGTTCAGCTACTGGAACATTGAAGGAAGCATGCTTGCTGCAGGAAAAAGGACATTGGACGCAGTGGAGGGGGGACAACTACGGGAAAGGGAACTTAGGAGGGGGGCATGCTACAGGAAAGGGGACAATGGAATCAGGGGAGGCACTTCTTTAGGAAATGGGATAATATAAGCGCAAACATACATTTTGGCTAGATAACAGACCCCATCCCCTCCACCCACTGGTCCCTGGAAAAAATTTATTCTCACGGCCAGTCACTGGGCAGAAAAAGGTTGGGAACCACTGGTTTAAGGGATTAATGGGATACAATCTGGTGACTGTGTCTCTTTAAATATTAGATTCAAAACATGATTTTGATCTCCTTTTTTAAAATCTTTGGAGAACATTGCTCCAAAAAGCTAGGAAATGCCTTCCTGACCATATTTTTTAAGACAAACAGTCCTTTACTAAAGAATGTGAATATGATATAGAGGACTGTTGCAGAGGTATCATTGTGAAACTTATACAGAAAAGCACCAAATTAATGGTTTTGACTAATAAGCACATTAAACAAAACATTAACATTAAACAGAACATGCCACCAAGACACTGCTCAAATTATTCAATGGACTGAAGGATATGACCTAATTATCAGAAAATCTTGCAAGCTTATATGTGATAGACATGAATATTACATAGGGAACTACCATTTGGCATGTAGATGACGATCCTTGAAAACTCCACCCCATCGACAGCTGGGGAGAACTCCAACTATCAAAATAAGTATCCTAAAATTAGACACAGAAAAGGAAGAACGTACATCAATTACTATTTCAGAAAAATGACCTACAGTGGGGAAAATAATTGTTTGATCTACTTCCTATTTTGCAAGTTTTCCCTCTTACAAAATATGAAGAAGTCTGTCATTTTAATATTAGGTACATTTCAACAGTGAAAGACAGAATCTAAAAAGATTCAGAAAATGTTAAGTTCCCATCTTTAAATACAAAGGGTCTTAAATCTGATATTAAAGGTGAATGTTGATGTAGGAGAAACATAAGCTGAAACCTGACATGTTTTTTTTTTCAAAAGGAAACAAAAAGTTTTCTTCTTAAGAAACCTTTCTAATCCTTGGTACCACCAGTCATATTTAGTTTCTGCATCAACCAAACAGGCAATGGTTGCTTTTCTTGTGGCCGCTCTAAGTCTTTGAAATAATAGCCGATCCAGAGGTCCGCTGCCAGTGTCCCAGGGCTGCGCGATCCTCTTCTGGCTGTAACACACTGAACATGTGCAGCATCTCAGTGTGTTACATAGCTCAGTGTAATACATCTGCATTACACTGTGTTAAGAGAAGAGAAGAGGATCGCTTGTTCAAGCCGAACTGTAAAAGTAAAGAAAAAAAGTTAAAAACACTTAATAGCAACACTTTTTTATCAAAATTATTCATTAAATAAAGTTAATAAGTCCCCTAAACACCTAAACACAAACATTCCCTATACACATCTAATAAGTCCAGGTGCTAGCACCGATCGCAAGTTTTACTCCTGTAAATGCCTCCTGCAAAGCTGCTGCCCTCTTGGATTCGATCGCTGCCCCCCAAGACTGCCTGATTTTAACTCATTCATTACAATGTGCAATTTGCACATTATGATATATGATGTGGTAAGTCCTCATATACTGACATACTGTAGTATGGCATTATATGGTAGGATCAATCAGACAACCTAGGGTTAAAGTACAAAATATAATAACAGTTTCACCCAGCATTTAACCCCGTAACGCGAAATAGCGCCCAAAGTAAAAAATGACACTTTTTTGCCATTTTGAAAAAAATATTTAATTTAAGTGATCAAAAGGCTGTACTGTCCTTAAAATGGTAGCATTGAAAATGTAATCAAAAGTCACATAAAATGACAATGAAGTATGAAAAATTTATAACATGGCAATATTAAGATTTTATTTTTTTTTGTAGAGTGAGTTTTAATTTTTGTAAATGTATAAAAACATTATAAAACCTATACAAATTTGGTATCCCGTGATTGCACAAACTCAAAAAATAAAAAAAGACGTCATTTGGGGCAATCAATTAAATCCATAAAATCCAAGCCTACAAGAAAATGGCGCAATTTTTTTCACTAATTTCTCTGCATTTCTATCCCAGTACATGGCATGGAATATTTAATATCATCAATATGAAGTGCAAATTGTTATGCAGAAAACAAGCCCTGATACAGTTCCTTAGACGGAAAAATAAAAAAGTTATGTATTTTTAAGGTGGGGAGTAAAAAATTACTGGGGATTAATAAATTTTGTTTATAATGCAAAAACAAAAGAGGAGGGCCTGGTTGTTATGGGGTTAGTAGATCTCAATCACCGCAGGAAATACTGCCCGGCCATAGCTTTTTCAGATACTTATTCCATATAAGGTCGCCAGTTCAACTTATTATTCACAAGAACCCCTAGATCTTCTCTCTCAAGCGTTGTCCCACTTACCATCAGCGGAGCCAACTCCGTATTTGGTTTCCTACTAAAACACTGTGCCTTGCGATGCACCAACACTGATAACAATAACATCCGATAATATCACTCCCAATCGGCATCTCTGAGGCATTTCCACTAAATATTTTTGTATCCAGTTGACAGTTTGTTACTAAACCTTCATCTTAAGAAGTTTAGTTCATATTGTGTTTAAAAGCACTGCTACAATTACAAAATGTGAACCGAATAGCCATACAAGTACCGTCCAGATGTGAATACGCTCAATACAACAAATGCACAAGAGCATAATCCACACCCAGACCAGACTGGTGCCCAAACTACAGAGGATCCGTGAAAAATGCCGACACTCAAAATGTGTCTCAATAACAGCTGTTCTAGTGCTTTCATAAAAAGTGATGTTAAAGCCACCTGCCTGTGATCATTTAGCTCCATAGGCCTTAGTTTTTTACGCAATGGAATCACATGAGGCATCTACCATTACTGTGGAACAGTCTCATACTGTGAACAGTGAGAAAAAAGTGCTGCGAAAACATTGCATAACCGTTCATAATCTTAGCAATCTGGCACACAGTTTGTCCGGACATGCTGCTGTATTCACTTTCAACTCAAGCCCTGGCCACATGTCCAATTTTCCCACCCAGAATTTGAATGGGGAGGACCCATACTTCAGTACTAGGACTTGTGTGTACAGATAATCCTCCACTCTGTAAGTCACATTCTCCAATCTGGTACTTGATGCTGCATCAGATGGTGGTGGAGATTGAGCAGCAGTCAACATGTCTTTGATAGAAATTTTTATCCTGGACTCAAAACAGTCCTTCATGTTGTAAAGTGACTTTCAAATTAACTCTTTCATGGCTACCCGGTACCGGGATGAGAGAGCACAAACCCAAGACACATCAGTCTCTCACTGAATGTAGAATCTTCCAGTTTATTAGTGCCCAGTTGCATATATGAAACCGAACATCAGGAAAAAGGGGCGTGACAAGGAGATAGAATACTGCAATGCTATTGGCCATAACAATTTTAATAGGACATTCTCTGAAAAGGTTGATAGGCCTTGTTCACAGACATGTTTAGATTATCCTAGCTACAGAATTTACTGAGAATGACTCCAGAAGCTTCTTGCTAACCATAACAAGATAAGGAGAAGAACAGGCCAAAGGAAAATCATCTATAACAAGTGTCAAGGAGAAACCTTTACAGGCAGGATGCGCAAAAATGGCTGAATCATGACATTAGCTCGACAGTGGTCAGCATGACCCCCAGCTAATACTAAAATGGCCGCTGTTTGGTTCTCTTGGTCCAAGATGGCTGCTGTAGTGGAATATATCATTAACAGTTTTCCACATTGTGGTCATGGTGGTCTTCCTTCTCCTCCTCCTCATGCTGTCACTGAGCTCTCAATATTGGATGGGAACTTGCCCAGGAGTGCCTGCACCAAAGTGCATTTGTAGTCCCTCATTTTATTCTCACGCACTAGTATTCAACTGAAGGGTGCTGTACTATCCTTGTATTATGGATCCAGCAGGGTAGCCACCCAGTAGGGTGCACGTATCAATTTTTGGTGTGTGCCACCTGTGCGGCTTGTCCGTGTAGTTTGGGGCCCATTATTTTTTCTGTGTACCATCTGTGCGGCTTGTCCATGTATTTTGGCGTGCATTATACATTTTTTTGTGCGGCTTCTGCGATTGTAGTGCCTGGGACTCCTGCGATTGTAGTGCCTGGGACTCCTGCGATTGTAGTGCCTGGGACTCCTGCGATTGTAGTGCCTGGGACTCCTGCGATTGTAGTGCCTGGGACTCCTGCGACTGTAGTGCCTTTGGACTAATGACATTGATATGTCTGGGGCTTCCACTGACCCAATGGGTAGCCCCAGAAAATTCAACCCCTAGGTCTCCGACTTTTTTAGACAACCTGGAATTAAATTTGACATGGCAGGGCTCAGTGCTGGGGAATTTTTAAAGCTTTTTTTAATGAGAAACCCTCTTCATTTTATGCACAACCCTACAGGTAGACCCCTGTCACTGCAGCAGAGATGGAGAAGTTTTGGGGAAAAATACTTCTTATGGGGATTGTAAAGAATCCCGCAATCAGGGACTACTGCAGCACAAACATTCTGTACCACACCCCGATGTTCCGCATGGCAGTGAGCAGGATGCGCTCTGCGCATTATGAAGCCATCCAAAATTTTGCACTACACCGACAACACACAGTAGCACCCAGAGATGACCCCAGTTATGATCGCTAATTTAAGGTCAGGCCCATATTAGTGCCAAGGCCATATACTCCCGCCAAACATGTGAGCATAGACGAGTCCCTGGTACAATTTAAAGGGAGATCTCAATTCCGCCAGTACCTGCCCAATAAGAGGGCCAGGTGTGTGGAAGATGTATAAGATGTGAAAATACTGTAAATCTGTATATACCTACAAAGTCAGGCTTGCGCCAGCACCCGGCCAACCAGGGAAGGGCCCAGGCGCCCGGGAGCTGGAAGGGCACACTCGTACCAGTGTCGCTATAAGAGTGGGGGGAGTGAGTCCGCAGGGGGAGGGGGGTCAGTGTTGTCCTCAGGGGCAAGGGGAGGGGGGGGGGTCAATGTGTGCAGGGGAGGGGAATCAGTGTGTCCTGCAGGGAGGGATGGCTCGTGTGTCCGCAGGGGAGGGAAGGGGTCAGTTGTGTCCCGCAGGGGGGGGAGGGGGTCAGTGTGTACGCAGGGAGAGGAGGGGGCGGGGTCAGTGTGTCTGACAGGGGGACAGGGCAGGGTAGTCAGTGCTAGTACACCGGGGGAGGCGGGGGGGGGGTCAGTGGTACCGCAGGGGGGAGGGGGGGGGGGTCAGTGTGTCCGCAGGGGAAGTGGGGTCAGCGTGTCCACCGGGGGAGGGGTGTCAGTGTGTCCACAGGGGGGGTCACCGTGTCTGCAGGGGGACGGGGGTCAATGTGACCAATGGGCAGAGCGCCCACGAAGAGGCCCACTAAAACTGGAGCGACGCTGTACAAAGTCATGTATATAAAGGAAGGACTCTACTATAGTGCTCCATAATGCCCCCCCCCCCTCATGAGGTGTTACAGGGAGCATGGTGTGGCGTGATTGGTACATCCACTGCTGGACAGAGGGGCTCACTCGAGCCACCGGATCAATTGTACCAGTGTCGCTATAAGAGTGTGGGGGAGTGTGTCCGCAGGGGGAGGGGGGGTCAATGTGGCCACTGGAGGGTGGCCCACGAAGGGGCCCACTAAAACCTGGAGCCGGCTGTACAAAGTCATGGTATATAAAGGGAAGGACTCTACTATAGTGCTCCCATAATGCCCCCCCCCCGTTTCTTGTAGTTACTTAAGAGCTTATTGAAACACATATTACATCTGCGTGATTGTGCCTTCTTTTTCTCTAGCTCTTTTGTTTTCTCCTTCTCTTTAGATTCCTACCAAAAAGAAGGAGAACAAAACCAGATTTTGTAGACAGGCTACATGTAATGTGGAATTAAGAAATCCCAAACATACTAGACACCCCGAAACCACTCACAGGAGCTATAGGCGGGGGGTCTGATACAATGATGTCCATAGTTGAGGACTCGGAGCTGCCAATTGTAATCTATGCATAAACATAACAAATGTTAGAATGTGCAATTACATAGCCGCAATACCATATAGATATATATGCGCTCACATATGGCTGACCTTATTAGCGTACATAAACGTGAAGGCTCAGTAAGCTAGAAATCCAGGCACCAGATCTATATTCTAAAAAGACAATGATTTTCCATTAAATTTACTGAAGGAAAAGAATACTCAATTCTTAAGATAATGTACCTGTTCCACGTAGCGTGCACGGCTGATGGCGACAGAAGCATAGACCTCAGATCAACGTGAGAGCCCGCTTGATATTTCAAACAAACTCACGCCGGCTTCTCGTGTTCGTGATACGTCACTTCCGGTGCGACACTCTTTGGCCAGAAGTCGCCATCTTGGAACACCAGGAAGTGTTCCATTACACCTGCACGTACCCGGGTGATGTTGGCTTCGCGGAGCCGTCAACAGAGCCGGTCTCTCCACTCCCTGCCCTGTGTAGGGACAGGAAGACACTGGTATGTGAGTGCAAGGGGGGGGGGAATTTAACCTCTCTGCTTCCTGTCCCTACAGAGGTCAAGGGGTCAACCTCCAGGTGGGCCGTCATGGGGGACGATATGGAAAAAAACACTTATTCACCAAAACCCCCCACATATTTGGTATCGCCGCGTCCGTAACAATCTGTACAATAACTAAGAAACATTACTGGACCTGCTCAGTGAACGCCGTAAAAAAAAACACGCCAAAAATGTTAATTTTTCATGAAATCCCTTCACAAAATTGTTCCAAAAAGTGATCAAAAAATATTATGTGCGAAAAATGGTAGCAATGAAAAGGACAACTCAACACGTTAAAACTATTTGCCCTAAACCAGCTCTGTCAACCAAAAAATATTAAAGTTACCGTATATACTCGAGTATAAGCCGACCCAAGTATAAGCCGAGGCCCCTAATTTTACCACAAAAACCTGGTAACACCTACATTTTTTTTACTCACGTATAAGGCAAATTTGGGTTTTCAGCACATTTTTTGTGCTGAAAAACTAGGCTTATACTCGAGTATATATGGTATATCTCCGAAAAGGCAAAAACAAATGAGATTTTCTTTATATTAGTTTTTATCCAGTAAAATTGTAAAAATATATATAAATGAGGTATCACTGTAATAGTAGTGATCTATAGAATAAAGATAATATAGTATTTTTAGTGTATGGTGTACGACCGCCGAAAAATACAATAAAAAGGGAAAAGAAAATTGACAATTTTCTTTTCCTCTATACATTCGACAGTTAATAAAATATTATCAATAAGCTAATGACCTACTAAAATGAAGTATTTGTAAAGTGCATCTCATGTTGCAAAACATAAGCCCTTACATGTCCAAATTGCCAAAAAAATAAAGATTGTATAGCCAATGAAAATGTGAAAAATTGCACATAACGTTCAAAGCCCTATAACATCTTACAAAAATGAGAGTATGCATAAAAACCATGTCAGTGGATTAAAGGGAAAAAAGTGGAGCTTCCTCAGTGCGCTGCTACATTGATTTCAGGTTCAACCAATGTTTGATGACAAAATCATTTTATTCAACAAAGTGTCAATTAATGAACGCATTTCTGGGGCGGACCGCTCCCTTCGTCAGGTTCTTAAATATTCTACAAATACATAATAAGAAAATGGCAATAAAAACAGTGATAAAAAGTAAAAACTGATAAAAATGAATTGGAATTAGATAGTGGTGTGACTAGGACTGAACTAAGTATGCATTATTGTTAGAGAGACAACTAATAGATATGAAGGCATGTAGACACGCCTATATAAAGGAAATTTGTGGTAAAAATTTCAATGACTTGTTGTGTATCACTGTACTCTAAGGCTACATTCCCACTGCCGTGAGCCCGCCGCACCGTAGCAAGGCGGGCACACAGCAGCGCGGGGAGAGGAGGAGGAGGTGAGCGCAGCTCACCCCCGCCCCTCTACATAGGAAGTAATGGCGCACGGCGCCGTAATACGGGGAAAGATAGGACATGTCATATCTTTCCCCCGGGCTATGGAGCGGTACGGTGCCGCACGTGTGCTGCACCGTACCGCTCCCGTACAGGGCCGTGAGCCCATAGAAGTGTATGGGGGACGTATATCGGCCGTATATACGTCGGCCGTATATACGTCCCCCATACTGTAGTGTGAATGTAGCCACAGGGCCGTGAGCCCATAGAAGTGTATGGGGGACGTATATCGGCCGTATATACGTCGGCCGTATATACGTCCCCCATACTGTAGTGTGAATGTAGCCTTAGGGATACAAGTAGGCATCCCTCCCTTAAAAAATTCCTCTGATTGTCTCTAAACTAGGCAAAGATGCTTGAGTCATAAAACCAATATGCATAGGAACCAGATCCTATCATAAACCTAATGGTCCTATGGCGATATGCTATGAACGTATAAAGATTTTGAGGCATAAAGGTGTTGTAAAACGCAGAATCATAAAAGTTTTCAAACACCAAGCCTTTCTCATGTCATCACAGGCAGGGGGTTAGCGGGGATGTTGTTATCTTACTAAGAGGAAAGTGTCACCATAGAAAATGTTTGGGAAAAAATCTCTTCTTACTAAGACTTTGCAAATTAAGCCTGGCTTGTAGGTATGTGGAGACTTATAGCTTCACTGGCGGTTTCTGGGAAAATATTCAAATAAGTTTTCCAGGATGGAAAAACTGATATCTTGTAAGGCAGCCCCATCATCACAAAGCATGGCTTTCAGGAAGCCTAATGACATGATGTGGTATTAAAACTAAACCAGCTTATCTATTCCTGAAGGAACAGATTTCCAACTCTAGACAGCACTGTTCCTTCTGGAATAGATATGGAACAGATGAAAATATGAAAAATGCATATTGAGTTTCTGCAACAGATCTGGGATACCAGCCACTGCTTGAATAAGACAGACTCAAATCACCTAATTCCCAATACACAGGTCCAACCCATTCCTCTGCAACCCCTATAACTGGGCCCCTGCTTATAATATACCCAGCCAATCTCAAGACAAGTGACTGGACTACATGTGAAATGGATTTTTTTTCCTTTTTGACTAATTAAATTAAAATTACTTTCTACAATTATAACTGATTCTCTGCTCAGTTGTCAAATGAGTACTTAATGACCGAACAATAATACTAAGATTGTTTGTATATTTATTTTAATGGTATTTAATGACTTTGAATTGTATTTTAATTAAATCCTTTACTATTGTCATGAAATGATAACATTTTGCAATGTGTTTTCACGGCTTATATCTCAAGAGACCAGATGCTCAAAATGAATATCAGTGTGAAGGACTGTGCTCATTATATGGTTTATTACCTTTCATTAGCTTCAGAACCTTGGAAACTATATTAAAAAAAGACATCTATCAGTTCAAAAGAAAATGAATACTTTTGCATATTGCTTTTAAATTAACAATATGTAAAAGTGAGAATATGTCTCTATTTTAGTATTTTAATAATTAGGTGCCCAGCATTTTTTTTCAGCCACATTTTTGTGTGGATGAAAAAGATGAAGATTACCTCTTATTACGCATTTATATCACTGAAATGATCTAATCAAGCAAAAATCTGGGAATTATTCTTCCTTTGTATTTTTTCTTTTCTCAATTATTAGCTAGAACTATTTCAATTTAGTATAGTTAGTAGCATAATCTTTACTAGAAGCTACATTGATAACTGATATAGGAAACATAAATGTCTGAACAATTTATGTTTACACAGTCAAATTAGGAAAAAGTTTGATGCAGAATTTTATGAGGATGTGGAATGTTTACCGCAAGCATTTTCAAGCGCAAGTGGGACCTACGTTGGACACTGACCATTGTTTTCAATGGTTCTTGTATAGTTAAATTATATGGTGGTATTAAATAGTAAAGATATGTTGTGATATTTATTTATAATATGGTAGACTAAAACGAATAATAAAAGGACACAAAGGCGCTCATAGGGCAAACACCCGTTGGTTCAAGGAAATTCTATTTCTGGTGACTAAGGTCAGGTTAGTTATGCTCTCACCTGGGGTAGTTATGCTCAGTGCATAACTACTCAGAGTGTGTCAAGAGATGATGTAGTGCTGCAGTGCTCCTACCGGTTCCTCCTGGAAGGACTGTATTGCAGTATGGCAGTGGATTGAAGGGAAAAAAGTGGAGCTTCCTCAGTGCACTGCTACATTGATTTCAAGTTCAACCAATGTTTGATCACAAAATCATTTTATTCAACAAAGTGTCAATTAATGAACAACGCATTTCGGGGGCGGACCGCTCCCTTCGTCAGGTTCTTAAATATTCTACAAATACATAATAAGAAAATGGCAATAAAAACAGTGATAAAGAGTAAAAACTGATAAAAATGAATTGGAATAAGATAGTGGTGTGTCTAGGACTGAACTAAGTACGCATTATTGTTGGAGAGACAACTAATAGATATGAAGGCATGTAGACACGCCTATATAAAGGAAATTTGTGGTTAAAATGTCAATGACTTGTTGTGTATCACTGTACTCTAATGGTGATGCACGGGGGGAGGAGTGTCTATACATGTAGGAAACTGATACTCGTCCGTTTGGTGTGTACATTTCATTTGGTGTGTACATATGTGTACATATCACATATATGGAATTCCCAAAACATGACATTGGTTATGTGATGTATATGTCTACTATTTGTATTAGGTCGGTTTTTGTTCTTACCGTGATCTAGTTGGAGGAGGAATATAGCTGATTGAAAAGCAGTGGTAGTCTAGGGGGAATTTGTATGTTTCTGAGTTAGTGACCAATACAAGTAAATTGATTTATGAGAATCGCCAGAGAGAAAGAAATAATATACGCATGTAAAATAAATGTCTAAAACAAGCAAATAAATGTCTAAAACAAACACATGAATTCTATGTATTGATGCGTTCCCACTATATATTGCAACATTCCCAATATATGGGTTTTAGACAAGTCTGCAGGATTCAGGAGTATCGCTGGACTATACCATTGTCGCTTACCTAAAGTGCGGCTGATGTGTTGGTGCGGAGTACATGGCTTACTTTGTTCCACTGCAGCAGCAACCCTCTCTATCCAAGGTAGAGGCAAGCCTGCAATGGGTTGTTTTATTGGCTGTGCCTCATTATGTCATCAGGCCTTCCAGCTGTGGGGTTTTTTTTGTTTTTTTGTTTTTTTTCCCCCACTTTATTGGCACTGACACATTGCATTGCTATTACTGTGTGAGAGCGGTATTGTAATTGGACTTTACTAATGTTAGTGTATAGTGAATGTGGTATATTCACTATGATTAAAATGTGCTCATGATGTACAATGTTGTGGGTGTGCAATATGTAAGTAAAATTGAAATACATTTTTTTAAAATTTCACATCATTCCTATACAGTAGGATGGGACATGTATGATCCATAGGTTATATGGGTAAATTCTTGGGTGGAGGTACACACAATGATTGGAGAGATACTGATAAATGTCTGAGCTATTTAGGTGCCATGTAAAAGTTGATGTCATTCTTATACATTGAGAAGAGACATGTATGGATAGATACTTGGGTGGAGGTACATACAAAATTTCACATCATTCCTATACAGTAGGATGGGACATGTATGATCCATAGGTTATATGGGTAAATTCTTGGGTGGAGGTACACACAATGATTGGAGAGATACTGATAAATGTCTGAGCTATTTAGGTGCCATGTAAAAGTTGATGTCATTCTTATACATTGAGAAGAGACATGTATGGATAGGTACTTGGGTGGAGGTACATACAATGAATGGAGAGATTTTGGTAGGTGTCTGAGTTATTGACTGCCATGTGAGGATTCTCTGTGTAGAGTGCCAGCACTTCTGGAAACGAGGGCACATCATGCATTGTACCAGGGCAGCACTTTCCAGGAAAAGTTCCCCAAACTGCCAAGAAGGGAAGGACACAGAAGAGGTGCAGGGTTTGCTCCAAAAAAGGCATTTGGAAGGACACCATTTATCATTGTGAGACATGCCCAGAAAAAACAGCACTATGTATGAAAGATTGCTTCCAAATTTATCATACATTCTTGGATTTTTAAATTACGCTGATTTTTAACCTTATTAACCTGATTTTTGGGGTGTTTGTCTCCTGTGGCAGGAGCTGGGCACAAGATGACATAATGGATATTTTTATGATGTGGTATCCATTATGCATTTTTTTGGGGGGGGTCCACCTGTGGGGTTAAAATGCTAACTATACCTCTAGATTAATTCATGGAGGGGTTTAGTTTCTAAAATAGGGTCAGTCCTTAGGGGTTTCCACTGTACTGGTCTTTACAATGTCTATGCTCCAAATGCCAGTTATTCCCTTTTGAGCCCTGCCGTGTCTTCATCCTGCAGATTATTATCACCTATTTCCCTAACCGGGGTAATCCGCAGAATGATTTTTGGTGTGTTTTTCTCCAGTGGCATGAGTTGGGCAAAATGCTTTTGTCACTACAATGGCATATTTGATAAATTGCAATACAATTTTTACTCTGCACTACTCACTTTGTATTACATTTGAGCCAGCATCTTAGCGGTTAATATGCTCATACAACCCTACATACATTCTTTGATGGGGTGTCCATTCCTAAAAGGGGTCACTTCTTGTACTGGCACCCCCAACACAAACTAGTGAAAACGGAGCTCCAAAATCTAAATTTCGCTCCTTTCCTCCTGAGCCCTGCCGTGTCTCCATTCTTCAGATTATTGCCCTAACCGGGGTATTGCCCTAATCGAGGTAACCCACAGAAGTTGCTACTAAAACTTAAAACCTTCTCACATCCGTAAAAAAAAAACATAAAACAAATTATGGATATAAAAAGAAGACCAATGGCAAAACTTTTTTACAAAAATAAAATTGTGGTTTAACTTTTTGTCTAAAAAGTAGAACATTTGAAACTTTGAAAATTATCATTTTTAAAAAATTTTTCCTAAATTATTGAATTTTTACTCCCCAAAAAAGAAACTAATCACCGAAATGAAACTTCTAACAAACTACAATGTCTCACAAGAAAACAATCTCAAAATCCGAGGGATATCTTAACCCCATAGCACAATAAGACGTACCTGTACGTATTGCTGCGCCTGGGGGAGTATGAAGGAGGCTCACGGGCTGAAGCAAACAGCCGACGCTAACACTCACGGTAGTTAACCCTTTGATCACCGCCGCCAAAGCTGCCGGCTCCGATTGTCGCTCCGTTGCCATGACAGCCTCGGGTCACGCAAACATGTGAGGCTATGTGTAATTTGTTCATTATAATAGATGGTCTGCAAAGTCCCCATATACTGCCATACTGTAGTATGGCAGTATATGGTAGGATCAATCAGACAACCTAGGGAATCTGAAAAATAGTTAAAAAAAAATTAGATTAAAAAAACCTAACAATTCAAATCACCCCCCTTTCCTTAGAAGTCATATAACATTAAAATAGTTAAAAAACGTAAACAAATTAGGCATCACTGCGTCCAAAAATTCCAGATCTATCAAAATATAATAATGTTTTTTTCACTGCGTTTAACCTCGTAATGTAAATAAGTGCCCAAAGTCGCAAATGGCATTTTTTGACATTTTGATAAATATAAAAATTCTATAAAAAGTGATCAAAAGGTTGTACAGTCTTAAAAATAGAAGCATTATAAACGTCATCAAAAGCTGCAAAAAATTACACCATCCATAGCTATTTACACAAAAGTAGAAAAAAGTTATTAGCATCAGAAGACAGCAAAATGAAGATTTTCTTTTTGTACAGGAGGTTTTAATTTTTGTAATGATAAAACCTATACAAATTTGGTATCCCCATGATCGTACTGACCCAATGAATGAAATAGAGATGTCATTTGGGGTGCACAGTGAAAGATGTAAAATCAAAGTCCACAAAAAAATGCGCAAATGTGTTTTTTCATCATTTTTACTGCATTCATAATTTTTTTCCCGCTTCCCAGTATACGGCATAGAATATTAACTATAAAGGGCAATTTGTTACACAGAAAACAAGCCAATACACAGCTCTTTACATGGAAAAATAAAAAAGTTATAGATTTTTGAAGGTGGGGAGTGAAAAATAAAGACTCAAAAACGAAAAAGGGCTTGGTCCTTAAGGGGTTAAAGCGTTGAAAAGTTATTACCACTGGAAGAGACACTAATCAAATTAAAAAAAAAAAAAAGGACCGACCCTTAACGTACAAACAGGATGCGTCGTTAAGGGGTCAATGCCAATTTTGGTGTCTTAGCCACTACAGCGCAGGTTTACTCAGCTGGTGCCTGGTCATACATAAAGTTTGTTAAGGCTTTGACCACAATTTATGGGCTGTTGGCACAGTGTATAAATGACATGCGCAACATCCGCCACTGGGGCCTAGCCTTTTTCTCTTGGGGCCTGGAGACAGCCGGGGCCCGGGATACCGGAGTGGCTGGCAGTTGCGGCTTGGGAACGCTAGTGTCACGGTGCTTGGTATGGGGAACCAGAGGGCTGTCCTACAGCCTGGCAGGTCTCCAGCAGGTGGTGTTTGCAAGAAATGATGAGGGAGAGGTTGTTATAGTAGTTCTCCCTTGGGCAACCCTTTGGGGTCTGGAGTATAGGACCTGTGTGGTGGACAGGGTGCCCGTGATGGTGACAGCCATAGTAGCAGGGACCAGACGGAGGCAGACGTTGTCTAAAAGCAATTTACAGTTCTTTATTGGAACCAACAGGAACAGTGGATAACACACCAAACCAATCTTAACAATGATAGCAGGCTGGGGATGCACTTGGAGAGGGATCCACAGAGATTGATCACCAGCCTGGATGCAAGGGCAGGCTGGGAGATAGCTGTGTCCTAATAGGATGCTTAAGCTTGTCTTGAGTTACCTCAGATATCATCCTTGAAGGTAGGATGATACCCCTTTACTCTCAATAACTCCTCAGAGCTCTACTGGCTCACTGCTTTGTCTGACTGCACTCTCTGACTGACTCTTGTCAGTATGACTCTTGTTAGTCCTCTGATCTGACTCTTGTCAGTCTTCTGATCTGACTCACTCCTGTCAGACTGGTCTCTCTGACTCTCCTTATTAGACTGACTGACTTGGAACTTTCCTGAACAGGGGTTTTATTTCTCCCACTGGTCAGGTGGTGGTTACTACTCCAATTGCATCCCAGCTTACAGAACAACATTAGAATCGATGTGATAGGCTGATGGAAAAACAGCCAGGCAGGATCTACCGCTGCAGTGTTCCCCATGTTGTGTAGTGACCTCCTGTGTGGTTGATCGGACTACACACAGGTTGCGAGCTAAATATTGGGACGTATTCGCAACAACCCCTCTGCCTTGCATCGGCAGGGGTGTTGCACATGTTTTCTTTATTATGCATTCTGTGAACATAACTGCCACACTGCAGACACCCTGTGAGATGGTCTTTGTTTCCTGGGTCCCTGGGCGTGGGCAGTAGCAGTCAAAGACCTGGCCACTGTGACATGCCTCCTTCCGCTTATTGTGGCAGCTGCTCGGTCTAGGACCTAATCATCACCCCTTGCTCCTTCTACCACTGAGCCCTCACTGAGTATAGCATCCAGGAACAAATCCAGCACTTTCACGGGAGATGCAGATAAAATCAATGATTCTTTATTTCCAAGCTTTAAAATCTATAATACAGCAAAGTGAAAACGGCACACATCAGACCTATGCGTTTCGTCATACTGACTTAGTCATGGTCTAGTGAAAACAGAGACACACCTCACCTATTTCAACCCTATGTTCCACACCTGTGAAATCAGGAAAAAAGTCATGTGATGCAAAATGTTAACAGGCACGCAGGATGTTGACTGCACGCAAACAAATGCTATAGAATGCCTGTTACTCTGTTTCACAGATAGTGGAAGATGTAATATACATATAGTACTTTAAAAATAGTATATACAAGTAATTTATTTAAAAAAAAATATATATATATAAGTGAACATACATGTGGAACGCATACCAAAAATGCTCAGAGCACAATAAGGGTAAACTTGAACCTGAAACTTAGCAGAATATACTATTGTGTTAGACTGCAGGGTTATTTGTATATAAATCAATCCAATGATCAATTACATTTCATCCTCAAAGGAGTATACTATGGTGGTATCGTGAATATTCTTATTTGCAAACAAATTTGTAAACAAATCTGCAAACAACTTGTAAACAACCCTGTAAACAACCATGTAAACAACCCTGTAAACAACCCTGTAAACAAATCTGTAAACAAGATTCTTATTCGGCTATTGTTTATGTAAATAAAGTGTATACCTCCCATACGTCTATTGTCTAATGTTAGACTAAAACGAAAAATAAAAGGACACAAAGGCGCTCATAGGGCAAACACCCGTTGGTTCAAGGAAATCCTATTTCTCGTGACTAAGGTCAGGTTAGTTATGCTCTCACCTGGGGTAGTTATGCTCAGTGCATAACTACTCAGAGTGTGTCAAGAGATGATGTAGCGCTGCAGTGGTCCTACCGGTTCCTCCTGGAAGGACCGTATTGCAAATGGCAGTGGATTAAAGGGAAAAAAGTGGAGCTTCCTCAGTGCGCTGCTACATTGATTTCAGGTTCAACCAATGTTTGATCACAAAATCATTTTATTCAACAAAGTGTCAATCAATTAACAACGCGTTTCGGGGGCGGACCGCTCCCTTCGTCAGGTTCTAAATATTCGTGATCTAGTTGGAGGAGGAATATAGCTGATTGAAAAGCAGTGGTAGTCTAGGGGGAAATCGTATGTTTCTGAGTTAGTGACCAATACAAGTAAATTGATTTATGAGAATCGCCAGAGAGAAAGAAATAATATATGCATGTAAAATAAATTTCTAAAACAAGCAAATAAATGTCTAAAATAAACACATGAATTCGATGTGTTCCCACTATATATTGCAACATTCCCAATATATGGTTTTTAGACAAGTCTGCAGGATGCAGGAGTAGCGCTGGACTGTACCATTGTCACTTACCTAAAGTGAGGCTGATGTGTTGGTGCGGAGTACATGGCTTACCTCGTTCCACTGCAGCAGCAAACCCTCTCTCTCCAAGGCAGAGGCGAGCCTGCAATGGGTTGTTTTATTGGCTGTGCCTCATTATGTCATCAGGCCTATCGGCTGTGGGTTTTTTTTGTATTGTAATTGAACTTTACTAATGTTAGTGTATAGTGAATGTGGTATATTCACTATAATTAAAATGTGCTGATGATGTACAATGTTGTGGTTGTGCAATATGTGTAAAATTGAAATACATTTTTTTAAAATTTCACATCATTCCTATACAGTAGGATGGGACATGTATGATCCACAGCTTTGCCGGCAGCACACCTGTGGAAACACCCGCGATCGGTGCTAGCACCGATCGCGGGTGTTACCGGTAAGCCTTTGCTGCAATATGCAGAAAAGACTTACCGGCTATGGAGAGGGCTCAGCCCGTGAGCCCTCTCCATGCACCGGGACCCGACCGCCGCTGTGAATACACGGCGGGATTACCGGCGTATAAGACGACCCCAGAGAAGACAGAAGATTTTTCTGTCTTCAAAAGTCATCTTATACGCCGGAATATACTGTAAATGAAGTCATGGGGGAACCATATATTGTGTAATTGGGGGGTGACATATATAATTAGGGGTACAGTATTACTCAGGGTCTGCAGTATAGTGATATATGCAGGAGACACAGAGGTTTTATTATGGGCTATATTTGGGGGGGGGGCATATTTCTGTTATCCAGGTGACATTATACTGTTAGTAACTGTGGTATTTTTAGTTGCACAGTGTGGGGTATGTGCTGCCAGGAGCAGAAGACATCTGGTGGAAGATTCTTCAGCCGTAGGTTACGTGGATTCTAGTACCTGTGAGGTACTAGAAGCCACTTCTACCAGTGTCCGATCAGTATTGTACTCACAGATAAATATTCTAGTGTGAGACAGCTCTCAGCCTGTACTGTACATGTCCTGTTATATTCCTCATGTCTATAGTCAGCCAGCATTGGGGTGTGGGGTTATTGTCATCAATTATTGTTATGGTTTTCAGTATTTTCTTATTGATAACGTTGGTGCTGTGAACTCACTTTGTGTATTAACCCCCTGTTCTGTGACATCACTGTGTGTGTGTATTAACCCCCTGTTCTGTGACATCACTGTGTGTGTATTAACCCTCTATGCTGTGACACTGTGTGTGTGTTAGCCCCTGTGCTGTGACATCACTGTTGTGCATTATCCCTGTACTATGACATCACTGTTGTGTATTAACCCCCTGTGCTGTGATATCACTGTTGTGCATTAACCGCCTGTGCTAGGACATCACTGTTGTGTATTAACCCCCTGTGCTGTGACATCACTGTGTGTGTGTATTAACCCTCTATGCTGTGACATCACTGTGTTGTGAGGTGTATGTATGATATATATGGGGGTACAGTGTGGTCAGTTGTGGTGTGAGGGGTATATATGATATATGTGGGGGCACAGTGTGGTCAGTTGTGGTGTGAGGAGTATATATGATATATGTGGGGGTCCAGTGTGGTCAGTTTAGGTGTGAGGGGTATATATGATATATGTGGGGGTCCAGTGTGGTCAGTTGTGGTGTGAGGGGTATATATGATATATGTGGGGGTACAGTGTGCTCAGTTGTGGTATGAGGGGTATATATGATATATGTGGGGGTACAGTGTGGTCAGTTGTGGTGTGAGGGGTATATAGTGAGGGCTGCAGTGGAACGAGGTAAGCCATGTACTCCGCACCAACACATCAGCCTCACTTTAGATTACCACTGCTTTTCAATCAGCTATATTCCTCCTCCAACTAGATCACGAATATTTAAGATGCTGACGAAGGGAGCGGTCCGCCCCCGAAACGCGTTGTTCATTAATTGACACTTTGTTGAATAAAATGATTTTGTGATCAAACATTGGTTGAACCTGAAATCAATGTAGCAGCGCACTGAGGAAGCTCCACTTTTTTCCCTTTAATCCACTACCATTTACATATATTGTTGTGGGAGGGGGCCCCACGTCGGCTGCCGAGCTGGGGGGGCCCCATCCTAAATGAGGTGCTCCATATCGCTGGGACCCTTAATCTGGCCCTGCTGGTGGCCACGCCCCCTGCAGCCTGTGTGTGTGTGTGTGTATGTGAAAGATACAACAGCTCCAGGCAGCCATGTTATAGCAGAACATGTCAGGTACTTGTGTAGCTGCTGTCTGTGTCTCTGTGTATTAGGAGGACGCAGCATGTCAGCAGATGCAGCACACACACTAGCAATGCTTTACTATACATTACACACAGACATGAGCAGGGGGAGGAGAGGGGAGGGGTAACAGGGGTGACATCACTGCCTCTGACCACGTGACCAGCCTCATTTACATAATAAAGAATAGATTATTTTATAATGATTAATGTATGAAATTACTAGATAAAGGTTGGGATGGGATCCTTATGAGCTGCTCCAACAGGTAGAGGTGACAGAAATAGTGACAGAGACCTGATGACAGGTGTTCTTTAAGGGGCACATTTACTAAGGACCAGACTTTGCATGTTCTTTTATGCTTGCACAGGTATTTAAGACGTGGACACACCACATATGTGGCTCACGCGGCCCTTTTGTGTGTTCACAGTTGGACCATGTGCCACATTTAACATGCAAAGTCCGACAAAAATATGTCAGACGCAGCATGTTAAAAATCCTACAAAAAATGTTTGTGCCCTTTAACTGCATGTAACTTTAATCCCTTAACGACCAGACCCTTTTTTGTTCATTAATTGACACTTTGTTGAATAAAATGATTTTGTGATCAAACATTGGTTGAACCTGAAATCAATGTAGCAGCGCACTGAGGAAGCTCCACTTTTTTCCCTTTAATCCACTGCCATCTTCTTGTAATTCATACCCAAGGGTTGTCTACTTTCTAATACAAAGATCCAAAAAAGCCTCCCTATTCAATAATTTCCTTCTATGGTCCCCTCCCCTCATGGGGCAATACACTTTTTCAATTCCTTTCCACGAGAAAGAAGCTGTATCCTTATTATGGAATTCCCGAAAATGCTTGGGGGCAGCTAATATGTTCTCCGATGTATTGGAAATATCTGACAAATGACGTCTAATCCGAATTTTGAGGGGACATGTGGTACATCCCACGTATTGTAGTTTACAAAGTTCACAAGCTATAACAAACGTTGTGTTGCAATTAATATATGAACCCACCTTATGTTTGTTACCATTTGCATAGCTTGTTACAGAATCCTCAGTCTTCAAAAAATTGCATGTTTTACAGAATTTTAACCATGAATAGTCCCCTTGTTGCGTGTGACTTTTAAACAGGCTAAATTTTATTCCTCCTTCTAAACTCTATGCAACCCCCTCACTGGTCCGCACATCGCAGAAAGCCACAGTCATTGGCAGTCATGTTTTATCATCATCATAGGTCTACTCTGAAAGTTCACCTTAATCCTCCAATAAAAGTTCTTTGGAATCTTGAAATTTTATGTCTGGGGCAAAGAGAGGTGAAAGAACCACATATTACCAGCTAAGTGATTCATTGTACAGCATGATTGACTATTACATGACTTGTGGCTGAACGGCTTTGCTACTTTAACCCCTTAATGCCGAAGCCACTTTTCACCTTCCTGACACGGCCTATTTTTTCAAATCTGCCCTGTGTCACTAAAAGTGGTTATAACTTTGGAACACTTTAACATATCCAAGTGATTTTGAATACACTTTTTCAATTCCTTTCCACGAGAAAGAAGCTGTATCCTTATTATGGAATTCCCAAAAATGCTTGGAGGCAGCTAATATGTTCTCCGATGTATTGGAAATATCTGACAAATGACGTCTAATCCGAATTTTGAGGGGACATGTGGTACATCCCACGTATTGTAGTTTACAAAGTTCACAAGCTATAACAAACGTTGTGTTGCAATTAATATATGAACCCACCTTATGTTTGTTACCATTTGCATAGCTTGTTACAGAATCCTCAGTCTTCAAAAAATTGCATGTTTTACAGACTTTGTGTCCACACTTGTGGTTCCCTGGAAATTTTAACCATGAATAGTCCCCGTGTTGTGTGTGACTTTTAAACAGGCTAAATTTTATTCCTCCTTCTAAACTCTTTGCAACCCTCTCACTGGTCCGCACATCGCAGAAAGCCACAGTCATTGGCAGTCATGTTTTATCATCATCATAGGTCTACTCTGAAAGTTCACCTTAATCCTCCAATAAAAGTTCTTTGGAATCTGGAAATTTTATGTCTGGGGCAAAGAGAGGTGAAAGAACCACATATTACCAGCTAAGTGATTCATTGTACAGCATGATTGACTATTACATGACTTGTGGCTGAATGGCTTTGCTACTTTAACCCCTTAACGCTGAACCACTTTTCACCTTCCTGACACGGCCTATTTTTTCAAATCTGCCCTGTGTCACTATAAGTGGTTATAACTTTGGAACACTTTAACATATCCAAGTGATTTTGAAATTGTTTTCTCGTGACACATTGTACTTCATGTTAGTTCCAAAATTTTGGTGGTATGTTTTGCATTTATTTATGAGAAAATCAGATATTTGGTGAAAATTTGGAAAAATTCTCAATTTTCGAAATTCAAAATGTTCTACTTTTTCCACACATGAGTCATAACACCAGAAAACGTAATAACTAGCATTCACCAAATGTCTACTTTATACCTCTGTGGTTTTTTATACATGCTATCATTTTTGTAAGATGTTATGGGGCTTTGAAAGTTAGGTGCGATTTTTCAAGTGGTTATAACTTTGGAACACTTTAACATATCCAAGTGATTTTGAAATTGTTTTCTCGTGACACATTGTACTTCATGTTAGTTCCAAAATTTTGGTGGTATGTTTTGCATTTATTTATGAGAAAATCAGATATTTGGTGAAAATTTGGAAAAATTCTCAATTTTCGAAATTCAAAATGTTCTACTTTTTCCACACATGAGTCATAACACCAGAAAACGTAATAACTAACATTCACCAAATGTCTACTTTATACCTCTGTGGTTTTTTATACATGCTATCATTTTTGTAAGCTGTTATGGGGCTTTGAAAGTTAGGTGCGATTTTTCACATTTTCATAAAAAAAGCAAAATCCTGCTATTGAGGGACCCTCTCAGGTTTGAAGTCACTTTGAGAGACCTAAATAAAAGTAAAACCCCATTATAGAAACTACACCCCTCAACGTACGTAAAACAACTTTTATGAACCCTTTAATTGGTTTACAGGGGTTAAAACAAAATCGGATGCAATTTTGAAATACATTTTTTTTTTTACTAAATAATGTGTTTTTCATAAAATGTACAAATTCTGGATAAAATACCAAAACGCTCCACAAAATTTGATACCCAATCTCTCCCGTGTATAATAATACCCCATATGTGGTGGTAACCTGCTGTACGGGCACACGCCTGGGCATTGAGGGGGGAGCTCCGCTGTTCAGAGCAGATTATGCATTGTCACTTTATAATGGCCATACAATCTTTATTTTTTTGGCAATTTGGACATATAAGGGCTTATTTTTTGCGACATGAGTTGCACTTTACAAATACTTCATTTTAGTGGGTCTTTAGCTTTTTGATGAGATTTTATTAACTCTTTATTGTATGGAGGAAAAGAAAATTGTCAATTTTGGGTTCTTTTCTTTTGTATATTTTGGGGGTCGTAGACCGTACACTAAAAATACTATAATATTTTTATTCTATAGATCAATTTTACAGGAAAAAAACAAATATAAAGAAAATCTCATTTGTTTTTGCATCGCCATCTTTTCGGAGATATAACTTTAATATTTTTTGGTTGACAGTGCTATCTTAGGGCTTATTTTTTACATGTTGAGTTGTCCTTTTAATTGGTACCATTTTGGTGCACATAACTTTTTTATGATCACTTTTTGGAACATTTTTGTGAAGGGATTTTATGAAAACTTACATTTTTGGCGAGTTTTTTGCGTTTTGTTTTTACGGCGTTCACCGTACGGGTCCAATAATGCTTCTGACTTATTGTACAGATTGTTACGGATGCGGCAATACCAAATATGTGGGGTATTTTGGTGATTTTCAGGTTTTTTCACTTTATTAGATGTGTATAGGGAATGTTTGTGTTTAGGGGACTTTAACTTTATTTAATTCTTTTTATTCAAAAGTGTGTTGAATTAGTGTTTTTTACTTTTTTTCTTTACTTTTACAGGTTAGCTTGAACAAGTGATCCACTGATCACTTGTTCAAGCTATTCTTCACCTAATGTATTACACTGTATACATGTGCGTCACAGCCGGGTCCTGCCAGAAGCTCCCCGGAAGCAGATCGCGCCGATCGCGGGTGTTAGAGGCAGGTGTCGGCTATAATATATAGCCGAAACCCGCAGCTTCTGGCACCGGCTCCGTTTAGGAGCTGGCGCCAGAAGCTTGACGTACTATTACTGCATTTTGCGGGAACGCACCTCCCGCCATGCAGTAATAGTACGTGAAAAGTCGGGGAGGGGTTAAAGAGGAGTGAGTTGGACGGCTTTGCACTTCCAACTGAGGACGAGCATGATGAAGATAATCCAAGATGCACTGTAATTGACCAATACCTCAACTTTTTAGGACCTATTGGGGTATACTAGTACACACTGTACAACCTAGTGTCTACTTTCATTAGTATCGTAGTATATAAGGCCGGAAAAAGTCCATCAAGTCCAACCTTTAACAATTAAATGAATGTTTTTTACCCCTTGATATTTTTTCTCTCCATAAATGCATCCTGGCCCCTCTTGAACATGTACATAGAGTCCGCCATAACAACCACCTGCAGCAGAGAGTTCCATAGTCTCATTGCTTTTAAAGTAAAGAACCTTTGTCTATGTTGATGGTAATCTGTCATTGTATTCTAGTCCCCCCATTCCTCTAATAATCTTGGTTGCTCTCTTCTGCACCTGTTCCAGCTCTACTATGTCCTTTTTATACACTGGTGCCCAAAACTGTAGACAATATTCCATGTGTGATCTGATGAGGGATTTGTATAAGGGCAAAAATATGTCCTTATCATGAGAATCTATTCCTCTCTTGATACATCCCATAATTTAATTTGCTTTAGCAGCAGCTGCCTGGCTCTGGTCACTAAAATTAAGTTTACCATCCACCAATACCCCCAAGTCCATTTCAGCTCCAGTTTTGCCAAGTAGTTGGCAACTATACTTTTAGTTTCCATGGCCCAAGTGCATAACTATACATTTATCTACATTAAACCTCATCAACCATTTCTCTGCCCACTCCTCAAGCTTCCACAAACCCCTCTGCTAATTTATCGACCTCAGTATTTATTACTTTACACAGCTTAGTATCATCTGCAAATATTGAAACTTGACTGTGTAAACCCACTACAAGGTAATTAATAAAAATATTAAAAAGAAGTGGCCCCAATACTGACCCCTGTGGCACTCTACTGGTAATGTCAAACCAATCTGAGAATGTGCCATTAATGACTACCCTCTGTTTTTTATCCCTAAGCCAATTACTTACCCAAATACACAGATTTTCCCATATTCCCAGAAGTCCCATATTATATACCAACCTTTTATGCGGCACAGTGTCAAATGCCTTTGAAAAGTCCAGATATAAAACATCCACAGCGTCCCCCAGATCCAGTCTGGAACTTACTTCCTCATAGAAGCCAATCAGATTAGTCTTACAGGACCAATCTCTCATAAACCCATGCTGACACTGGGTTATAAGGTTATGTACAGTGAGATACTCCAGGATAGCATCTCTAACAAACCCCTCAAATATTTTCCACATCACAGAAGTTACACTCACAGGTCTGTAGTTTCCAGGATCGCTTTTTTATCCTTTTTTGTATATTGGTACCACATTTGCTATGCGCCAGTCCTGTGGAACATAACCAGTTATCAGGGAATCTTCAAATATTAAAAATAATGGTCTGTCTATCACGGTACATAGTTCATGTAGAAACCAGGGGTGTATACCATCTGGCCCCGGTGATTTATCTATCTTAGTGGTTGCAAGGTGGCGCCGTACCTCTTCCTGGCTTGAACTGTTGACATTCCAAAGAGAATTTACATTATTCCTCATTGTGTCTTCCACCAGGGGATATTTCTGGGTAAAAACAGTTGAGAAGGCGACATTCAGTAGATTGGCCCTTTCCTCATCTTCTTCCACTATGACCCCCATGCTATTCCTAAAAGGGCCCACACTCTTCATTTTTAGTTTCTTATCATTTATATACTTGAAAAATAATTTGGGAATATTTTCTTTGCAGCCTTTATCTGCTTTTTACAGGATTATTTTTCTCTCTATAATGCTGTAATGCTTCATAGCTACCTTCACGTTTTAGCACCTTGAACGCCTTATCTTTCTCGCTAATTGCTTTCCTTAGAAGACTAGTTAGCCACATTGGCTTTTTCCTGTTCCTCTTATGCTTTTTCCCAAATAGTATATGTTTCTCACAGGAATTTTTTTAAATATATGAGAAAAATTCCCTTTCTTTGGTGGGGGGGTGAGAACATTGTCCCAGTCTATGCCTATAAGGTCTTCCCTTAGTTGCTAAAAAAATTGCCCTCCTGAAGTTTAGAGTGTTGGTTTCCCATCCACTAATGCTCTTGGTAAAACTTTAGATGGTTTTCCCTATCCCTATTCTGTTTGTTCTCCAATCTCATTCCAGTCCCCCTTCCTCCCTCATAGACTGAGTCTCTCACCCCTATCAACACTGTCTATTTGCCCTGCACAAGTGTAGTTTCCCTCCCCCCTGTCTCTAGTTTAAACACTCCTCCAACCTTCTAGCCATTTTCCCCCCCAAACACCTGAACCCTCCCCATTTAGGTGCAGCCCATCCCTACTGTAGAGCCTGTAGCCGACAGAAAAGTCATCCCAGTTCTCCATAAACCCATATCCCTCCTTCCTACAACAACTTGTGAGCCACTTATTTACATCCCTGATCTCCCGCTGCCTTTCTGGAGTGGCACGTGGTACAGGTGGTATTTTGGAGAAAACCGAAGTGGTTTATTAGGCTATGCCTAGATATCTGTCTGGTTCCTCTTTGTCTTCTTGTACTGTGCACTTATCCAGGGTAGGGACCGCCACCCAGTTGTTGCCTTTGGTTTAGCACCGGGCCAGCAAGCAGGCAGGAACAGATGTTGTGGAAGCTCAGGGCTCATTTATTCCTATTGCCTACCTGACATTTATTCTAATTTGTCTAATAAAATTTTAAAATAACCAGTAGTTGAAAATAATTCTTAAGATGTATATTGTATTTCTACGCTGAGTTATGCAACATTACCATGGCCTCAATGGTAATTTGTGATACAGTAAACTAATACTTTAAAAGTTTCTGCAGAGCATTGTACTAGAGTACAGTTACTCATTACAACATTACTCCCCCAAACATGTTTACTGAATACTCAGAATGGCTCATTCTGGAGATGGCAATGAATAGCAAATAGCTATAGTTGGATAACACTGTTATAAAATGTTTTTCCTTATACACTTTGTACGATAAATGGTTTTATTGAAAAGCGGATGCTTTGCTGACCCACAGTAACATATATTAGAAGACTACAAGATCTTATAAATCAGGGTCACAGAGGCTCAAAATCGCCAAGGACCTTTGGACTTAAGCTACAAGTTTGAAAACCTCCTTTGGTATTAAAAAGAGAAACCAGGAGCTTCATTGCAAGAATTTCCAAGTCAGAATAGCTGCAAGCAGGTCTTGCATCACAAAGCTCCATGCCAAGCTTCAAATGGAATAGTGTGAGATGTTGACTCTGGAACATCTGAAAGCATGTTCAATAGAGTAATGAATCTGGCAGCATGATGGGCAATTGTTAGTTTGAAAGAAACCAGGAAAATTGTGCCCACCAAACTACATTGTACCAAATGTAAAGTTTGGTCAATGAGAAATACCACTTGTTCCATTAATGATAAATCTTAATGATTATGCAAACTATTCTGTTTTTTCATCTTTTCATCTTTGTAGGAACAGTTTGAGGGAAGGTCTACATTCTGAACCAGTGCACAAAGCAAGTTCTACAAGGGAATAGGGAGCTTACTGTATAAGATCTTGACTGATGTGTAGGACCCTGCCTCTAACCCTTGACTTTATCAATAATATTTGTAAAAAAACCTTAAATTGAGGGAAATTTAAAATTAGGCCCTCAACAACAGGGCCTAGTAAAACCACAAGGGCATATTAAAAGCAAATGTGACAAAGCTGCCAGCTTAATATATACAATGAAATGTTTTTCAATCTGAAAATTGCATAGTATATTTGTAATGTGGAAATATATTAAATAAGATAAGACATCCAGACAGTCTTTATTCAGAATGTTTTTTCTGAATTTAAATGCTAAATGTTTAACTCATGTGAATTATGAGAAATCTAGGCAGTAATGCTCGTAGACCTGAACAAAAGAGACATGACACAAAATGAGTAGAGATGTACAGATAAAACTCAGTGGGTGACAAGGTCCCTGCCAGGAGATGTTTCAAATAGGGGAAGGAGTACTGAAACCTATTCATCACTATGCATGGAAAATGATTTGCATGCCTCCCTGAGTACTTACTATGTTTTTCGTTGCTGAACAGTAAAAGGCCAGCGTCGTTGTGCTTTTGCTTTTGGAACATTTAATAAGCTCAATAACACACTTCAGATAGTGCATTAACCTAAATTGCTGCACTTTGCTTTATGCCACCTCATAGATCCTGTACATGTATTCTACCTAATGTATCTGTCATGTGTTGTTTTATCAACAGATTACTTTTCCACAGGTAAAACATTTTTGAGCAATTTTCTCTACAACAGTAAAAAGCTATTTTTGCAAATGAGTACAAAAAACATTGATGTTCTCATATGAATACTGAAGCTAAGAGGCACATAATTAAACATTTTAAATGTATCCAAAAACACAATTTAAAAAATTCTCATTTAGGCATTTAATAAAGAGAAACACATTTGGCACAATATTTTATCTGCCTGTGAAACGGTTATATAGGAATATACATATAACAGACAAGCATACATTTACTGAGGAAACTGCACATATATTTGGCCATATCTAGCCTGGAAACAAGATGAGGCACAGTGCAGCATGGAGGAATAGGGGTTACATGAAGTACTCTTATGTGCATTTGTCCACAGATGTTGCAGCTGGGCCTATAGATCCTAGTCCATTTTGGTATGTGGAAGCTGGTGTCCCAGCTGGTCCCATTTATGTTTGACTAGTGATAGATCTGGTGACTGGGCAGTCAAAGAAGCTTTTCAATCTGGTGGAAGCCCTTGCATTATTATCCAGAACACAATCTTTAATCAGCACTGTGGCTAGAAGCAACACATCTTTGATCAATCTGGATAACTCCGTACCAATGCTCTTGAGAAAATTCAGTGAACTTTGATGATATTTAATTTGGCAGCTGAAGCCTTGGAATGTTTAATTGCTTTGGACTGTTATAAGTCATTGATAAGTACTTGGTGTCTATTAAAGAAGCTGATCTGCATAGCCCAAGGTGATTCAAGGGCCCAAGCCAACTGACTTGGGCCCTTGTTGGGAGGGGCAACATTTAAAAGGTATATATTGTCATTGCTGCCATCAGGTGAAATATTCAGATGAAATGTTGAACTACCTAAAAACCAAGTAGATGACAGTGCTTCCATGGCAGTACACTTTTCCTCAATTACCTCAAATTGCTTGAAGTTGGCCTTATAAATTCAAACAAAAAAATATATGCAGTGGTTGGCCAAATGAGAAAAGTTTATGAAAATATTCACTTGTATGAATGGGAATCTATCCATAGATAGTATTAGGAGAAATATTACACAAAGGGAGGATAATGAATTTGAAGGTAGGCTAGCTAAAAAATGGAAGGAAGGCATAAGAACAAATTTGACAATAGAAGATGTTGAAACAAGATTGTTAAAAGGTTGGAACTATACACAAAAAATGACAGGCTCTAGGATATTGAGATAAATGCAGTAGAAAATAATGACAAGAGGGTATTGGGCATTTAATAGGTCATTTCAAAGTGAGATCTTTGAGTATAGAGATGAATGCCCTAAATGTGGAAAGATTAGAGCTGACTTTCTGCATTGTTTTTGGTATTGTCCTGCTGTAAGAAATTTATGGAAACTGGTTGCACAATATATAGAATATGTTTTGGCAAAAGCTAACGGGAGTGTGTGGGAGTTACTTGCCAACAATGCTGCAAGTATAGAAAAAATGGAGGAGAGATAATGTCAATAAGTGAAATAAGCAATGGTATCTGGCTGTGAACAGGATATTCTCTAGTCTGAAAATGAGAGCATTTTATATTGAAAGTTAAGTAAGAAAAGTGATGATTGTATCAGAAGCTGGTAACACAGTATTTATGTTATACCGGAGATTCATCTGATATTAGAAACCGTTTTCTCTATATGTATTTTTAAAATTGTTGGAATCTCTGTGATAAAAAGAAACACCCAAGGATGGGGTTGATAAGTAATGTTATTTTAAATGAAAAATAAGCAAAGATTATAAAAAATAAATAAAAGTTGGTCTTAGGATGCTTCTCAGATGGAGAAGAAGTAATAATTCTCTGAAAGCATTTCTGTTTTTCCTGTTTAGCATTGTGTTTATACATGCTTGAATACTGCAGACAAGCAAACTGTTAAAATGTCTCCTTTTATAGAGGTGGTCACACTAGCTGGTAATCAATTAAAACTGTTGTCAAGACAGAAAAAAAAAGGGTTCAGGCCTTGAACTTGCCCACAACCCCAATTCCCTACCTAATAGCCTCGCAAACCTAGTTGTGAGAGACTACTGGTCAATAATCCTTACTCTTAGTATGTTCTCGGAACAGAAGTAAAATGAACAGAGAGACAGACAAATATACTGACACAAAAGAATCAATGAATGTGATCAGAAACAAAGTCCACACTAGATTCAGTCTGTGGTAAGGGTTCAGGGTTCAGACTAGATTCATGCTCAGGTATGGGTTTGGGGCTCTGGATAAGGCAGGATACAAGGTTCCAAGCAGGCATGTTTGGGGGTTCTGGATCATGCCGGGAACAGGGTACTGGATCAGGCAGGATACAGGCTCATCGCCACCTTTTAGAACAAGTGAAGAAGTTGGAACTTCCATGTTACAGCTCCCATTAACTCCCTCTGCTTATGTTGCATTGCATTGCAACTTTTTTGCTTTAGCTGCTGCTTGTGAGAGACACATAATACAGCAACTACAAAAATTAACTGGCATTCATTCTTTGTCTACACACTAGCTACTTTCCCCGTACAGAGGTCACACAGTTGCCGGCAGATGAAACACTTCTGTGAGAAGGAGGAGGATGGAGATTATCAGATTATCATATGCGTTGTCAATCAAGGACTGGTTGTATAGGAGTGCTGAACTCGGCTTCAGAGAAGAATGGACTCGGGTCATTTGCATACAGTTTTAGGAGCTGATTGTATAAGTTCACAGGCATGGAATGCGACAATAAAGGGATAGGGGAAATGCTTTCTCATGACAGTTTGATAATATATTTTTGGACGTTAATTAGACTAAAAGGTCCCAGACAATACCCTCAAAGCTAAATGGATTGACCATCCATCAATCAACCCATATCTGAAAACCCCAAGCCCAGAATCAAGATGAAACCTCCCATCTTTCCAGAAAATACATACTCAGCTCAGCCAAGGGAATCAACCCTGCAAGGCAACTGTGTGGTTAACAAGCTTAGAATACTGCAGCCAATTACTTGCTTAATTCCATGGAACATCATGTGCAGTGAAGTGAGGTGCTCTGAACTTGGCTTTACGGAAAGGCCCAAGCAGGCTAAGGTCACCAAACCCCCATCACATTTCCCCTCCAGGATCTTAGTAAATTAGGTTAGGTTAAGTATACTGCAAATTTAAGGTTCCTAAAACTACTAACAGGTTCCCTTTGAATCTTAACAAACATTTTGGCCTTGTTTCTTTAAAAAAAATTACACAGTATAATTTGTTTTAGTTTTTACTGATCTGTGGTTGTATTATTATATCTTGATTAATAAAAACATAAAATTTCTATGCTTTTTTCATCAAATTGTGTTTGAAATGCCTTAAAATATATTAATATTTTGTGTCAAATTGTCCATAAAATATTACAGTATATCCTTAAAAGCGGAGTTTTTTGGCACAAAAAAAGTGCTGAAAAAACCTAAGTTTGCTATATACTGGGGGGCAGGGTTTGCTGGCAATATACTGGGGGCAGGGGCTAGCTGGCTATATGCTCAGGGCAGGGGGTTTCACTATATATTGGGGCAGAGGCTGCTGGATGTGTACTCAGGGCAGGGGCTGATGGCTATATAGCTGGGGGCAGGGGCTGCTGGCTATAAACTGGGTGCAGGGGATAGCTAGCTATATACTAAGGGGGCATGTGCTGCTTTCAATATACTTGGGACAGGGGTTGATGGCTGTATACTTGGGGCAGGGGCTGATGGTTATATACTCGGGGCAGGGGCTGATGGTTATATACTCGGAGCAGCGACTGCTTGCGTTTTACTGGGGGCAGGGGCTGTGGGCTATATACAAAGGGGATGGGCTGGCTAGCTATATACTAGAGAACAAGAGGCTGGCTATATACTGGGGGTGGACTGGCTATCTATATACTGTCTGGAGGCCGTGACCAATGCATTTCCCACCCTAGGCTTATACTCAAGTCAATAGGTTTTGCCAGATTTTTGTGCTAAAATTAGGTACCTCAGCTTATATCTGAGTATATACAGTACATTTCTGTCACATTGCCAATATCATCAGAAAAATACAGTATTATATCATAGAGGTAGAATCAGATAAATACTAAAATATAGTTGGAAAATTTCCTACCACCATTTTGTCTTCCAAATGTGTGAAGGATATACTGTACACATGCTGTGCATAACCTCTTTGAGCAAGGAAGCCTGCCTAGCCGTATGTTTTTTAGTAATTAAATTTCTGCATTACAAAATCTGAACTGATTTAATGTCAATCAAAAATGTTATAATTGTTGAAATAACCTTTTTAAGAATATAGGACACTGCAGTTTAAACACCAATTTCTGAAAATATAATGAAATATACTGTGAATAATATATATATATATATTTTGAACAGTTAAGTTTTTAAATTATGATTAAAGGAAATATACCCCCAAAATCAAGCATAATAAAAAAAGGGACACTTTCTCTTAAATCCAGGCACTGTAACTGTAGTAATCTTCTTATTCAATATTTGTTGTTTATGGTTTTCTCCAATCTAAAATCAACTTTTAAAATCATGTTAATTAGCGTGAAGGACACTGGGGGGAAATACAGCGGCCCTTCACAGGCTGTTACACTGTGCAAGAGCACTTCCCTCTCCCACTTTGTGCAATTACCTTCGTCAGAGGGAGGAGGATGTGCTGAGGGACTAGTGGTAGGGGAGGTAGTATAACAGCCTTAAGCTGCAGCAAGGAGGGGCTCTGGTAACACCACCCTATATAGTTGATTTTTGGATAACAAATATAAAAATATTACCATATTCAAAGTGCCTGGATCTATGAGTAAGTTTCCTTGGTTAATAATGATTGATTTAAGGGTAGATTTACTTTAATGAAAGCTTTTAATAAAAGTTCATAGCAATTAAAATGAATGAGGTGAAGTCTAGAATGGTCCAATATTGTTGGTAATTTAGCCTTAAAATGTAAACATTGACAAATGTAAAGGAAGAAAAAAGAGGCATTCCTAGGGCATTAAAGATTTGTGGCATGGACTTCAATGCGTATGTAGTACATTTTCAGTAATGTCCCCTCTCATGATAAGATCCCCTCCAACACATGTGCCTTAGACAAAAACAACTGTACCTATCATATACAGAATGAAGAAACACAGGGAAATGTCTACTTGTTACATCCAGTGACTGCAGGAGATGTGTTATGGGGTTGCAGTTGTTTAGTATCTTCTTTATTAGGCCCAGCATCTTCAAGTCTCTACTTCCAGAGATGTATCATCCCTGTTGAGATTACCACAAAGACATCTCATGTTCTTCATAGTATACCTACATATTAATCCCCTAACACTGTCCCTCAAATACCAAAACACATATACATGGAATGTCCTCCTGAAAATTATAGTAGCAAACAAATAAATGGCCTAGCTTGTAATAGTGAAATCCACACTTAATATGTGTGGTCTCTACTGTTCCCTCAAAACCAAAATAATACCTCCTCACTAAATCATTCTCCCACACTATATAAGGGAAGATAGATTGCTATTGATGTTACCCACATCTGAGAGGTGTCTCTGAATCCTGGTTTTAACTGGGTAAGATGTGCATCCCACATATTTGCTGACATATATTCAGGGCCGGATTAAGGGTGGTGGGGGGCCCTGGGCACAACCTGGTGGTGGCCCTTCCAACAATGTTTTTGGAAGTATATAGCCTGCCAGCCTCCTGTAGTGTGTAGCCTGCCAGCCCCCTATAGCATGGACAGCCACCAGTGCCCTGTAGAATTTAGCTGCTAGTCCCCTGTAGAAAACAGCCTCAAAATAATAAACTTCATACTTACCTCACCTTCCCTTCCAGTGATCCCACAACGCTGCAGGCTCTTCCTCACTCTTCAGGCAGCTGCCAGCCACTGAAGACACAGATGCCATTGCTGGGGGAGATTGTCGATGCACTGTTTTGGCAGCAGCATGTAGTGATCGGATGGCGACAGCGTGACGTCATCACTCGCCACCGGCGTCACATCACAACCTGCTGTCGCCAAAACAGTGCATCAGCGATCTCCCCCACCAATGGCAGCTGTGTCTCACTGACACAGCTGACATCCTAGACCCCTATGTGTGATGCGGCCGGCCACGGGTCGCTGCGCATCGCACACAGAGACAGTCAGCGACTCAGAGCCCCAGGAGCTCCTTCTTTAATCCGGCCCTCCATATATTAAAGGAAAACTACCATCAGTTTTGATGCATTATGAAGCAAACATACCCTGAGAATGCTGTAGCTACACTGATGCAGGCACATATCTTGGTTAATCCCTGTGCTTAGTGGTTTTGCTGATAAAACAGATACAACATTATGATAATAAAGGTCTGTCACTTCTATGGCTGGTTCAATGCTTCTCCTAGCATGTGAGTTATTCACAGCAGGAGAGAATGATGTAATTCCTGGGTTGTGCCTGAAGGCAGAATAATCAATTGCTGCACCATTCCCCAGCTGCTGTGTATGAGTGATCCAGCTCATGGTGATTAGTCATGTCTTGACTAAGCTCCATGTAATGACAAACTCCGTGTGTAATGTGTTTATCTAGACAGCCAGCCTAACCCGGCTTTCCCAAGGTCCTGAATGTTATAATTGTTTTTTAAGCAAACCCACTCAGTTAAGGGGTTAACCAAGATATGATCCTGCATCAGTGTAGCTACAGAATTCTCAAGGTATGTTTGCTTTATAATGCATCAAATAAAATGGTAGGTTTCCTTTAAATGTTCTGCCCCAGTTTTCTGGCATGCTTTGTTTATAAATACATGTGCAAAAGACTTGCAAATGTATTTATGTAGTGTTTCTACCAGTGTTCTTCTGCGGCTGCGCCGATCTTCAATAATCTGCCACATTTGCACATTATTGAGGCAGACTATTGATAATTGTGGGCCATTATTTCTTGAATAGTATGCAGGAAGCTAAATTTACAACATACAAAGAGTTGCAATTGATGTAAGTATGGATGTTCTACCTATTGCTCTTGACTGACTCAGATTGAGAACCTATTTCATTAGACTTAGCAGTAACTCTGTAACCGCTATTTAGGTTCAATCGTCTTTCCCAGTGACATCATCAGGGAGCGGCAATCAGTTGCTGTGACAGCCTTGGGTCTTCCAAAGACCCAAGGCTGTCTCGTTTTAACCCATTCATTACAATGTGCGATTAGCATATTTTAATGAATGAGGTGGAAAATCCCCAAATACTGCCATACTGTAGTATGGCAGTATATGGTAGGGTCAATCAGACAACCTAGGGTTAAAGTACCCTAAGAGGTCTGAACAATATTAAAAATAAAAGTTTTGAAAAAAATAATAAAAAAAACCTAAAAATTCGATTTACCCCCCTTTCCCTAGAACTGATATAAAATAAATAAACAGTAAAATTCATAAACACATAAAGTATTGCCGTATCCGAAAATGCCCAATCTATCAGAATGGAATAACGTTTTTTTTTACTTTGTTTAATCCTGTAACGTAATTTTGAAAAGTATAAAAATTCTATAAAAAGTGATCAAATGGTCTAACAGTCCTAAAAATTGTAGCATTGTAAATGTCATCATAAGTTGCAAAAAATGACACCACACACAGCTCTGTAAAAGTATACTGGATCTTTGCTCTTAACACTAGATTTCCGGAAGGCATGAATTTCAGACGGGAGTTCATGTTTCACTATTGACCCTAATACCTCACACATATATGAATACAATAACACTGTCATAATGTACCATCTGTACCATCATACCAATTAGAATACTGCACATATTCAATGACAATGTTTAGAATACTGTACATAGGATACTGCATATAACTTTCTTCTCCCTTCAAGAGCATTTTATAGTATATTATCGATCCC
Organism: Engystomops pustulosus; assembly: GCA_019512145.1. Taxonomy (NCBI): domain Eukaryota; kingdom Metazoa; phylum Chordata; class Amphibia; order Anura; family Leptodactylidae; genus Engystomops; species Engystomops pustulosus. Next base: position 159,967,426 of record CM033642.1, read on the forward strand.
TATTTTCTATCCCTAGCCATCCGATAGCGATTCTGATAGTAATCAGTCCGTTTTTCCAGTATTCATTTTCTTATTACTCTCCTGTTGGAATAAATCAGGGCCACCAAAACTAAAACTAATATTGACATCACCACATATCATTCAGTAACGGGACCAGGTGTTCTCGTTTCTACCAACCTGGACGACTGTGGCTTTACGTTGTCATGGGAACAACGGAACCACACTTCCTGTCCATGTTGCTACGTAGCCAGTGACGTATTTCCGGAAAGCTTTCCCGAGTGTTGCGACACTCACGTGAGTGAACATTCTTCTAATTATGAAAATGTATATACATATATCATGCACTTGATTAATAATTTGTTGGTATTTTTGTTTCGTTCTCAGTAAAGGTTTTATTGTATGTTTTTAGGGTCGGAAGTTCGCCTCCCCCGCCAGGTGCATATCATTAGCACACTGGCGAGGCAGGTGAATGAGACTATATATTCACACCACATTTGTCTAGAAACCAGCCATGAGTGAGGGCGGTTTTCACGCCCGAAACGCGTAGGCGATTTTGTCAGCCTTTTTTTCACTCTGCGCCAATCAGGTTGTCTCGCTATTTTCACTGCTATTTTCATTAATGTTTTTAAAAAATCTCTTGGAATAAAATTACTCGTTTTTATCTACAACTTTGGTGCGGCATGTGATTCTTTTTCAGCACATAGAGGCAGCCAGCACCAGGAGTGTCACATCATTCTACAGGCTGTCAGTGATGTGTATAGGAGTATCTCATACACACATAGGCTGCAGGGGGCGCCTATATTTGTTTTTTTATTTCCTCTTTTCATTCCCCACCTATAACTTTTTTAATTTTTGCACGTAAAGAGCTCTGTGATGGCTTGTTATTTTCATAATAAATTGCACTTCATAGTGACTCAATTTATTATTCCATCCAGTGTACTGGGAAGCGGGAAAAAATCCAAATGCAGTGAAAATGGGGAAAAAAGCGCCGTTTTCTTGTTGGGTTGGATTTTATGGCTTTCCCTGTGCGCCCAAAATGACATGTCTACTTTATTCTTTGGGTCGGAGTGTTCACGAGGATTACAAATTTGTAGGTTTTATAAACATACATTTACAAAAATTAAAACTTCCTGTACAATTTTTTTTTCACAAATTTTGCCATATTTTGGCGCTAATAAATTTTTCATACCTCGGTGTACAGAGCTGTGTGTGGTGTCATTTTTTGCAACTTTTGATGACATTTATGGAACTAGTACTTAGTGATGGTCAGCCAATATTAAAATACAGTTTTTTGTGGTGTGTTCCAGGTTGATGGTCGGCGCCAATAACTCCGTTTCGTCGTATTATTAGTACAATTAGTTTTATTGTTAAGCTGTGTAAAACGCGTTTCGAGCCTGTACTAGGCTCTTCCTCAGTTACATATAGCTTCAGAATAATGGAAGAACATATGGTTTATAAAGGTAGATTTTGGCGCGAGATGCTTGTGCTCTGACGTCAGATATGTAAACATAAACATTGTAGTACAATGGTTCATTCATAAAATCATTCCTAGAGTTCTGTGGCTAAAATTAAAATAACTAAAATACATTTGATTACATAAAATACAAAATCCAGTTCTATTAGTTCATAGCGTTAATATAATGCAGTTGAGGGAGGGGGGAGAGGGGATTTTATACATTACAACAGGTATAATAAAAACGAGGAATAAAACAACGAGGAATAAAGAACGTAAAATCTATGTGGTTAATACTTTAAAAGCTGACCTGTGTTTGTGATCGGTAGGTATTCTGCCTATTAATTGTTGGTGTGTGTGAGGTTTGTCTCTGTCTTGCGCGGCTCAGCTACGGAAGCCTGGAGGGGTCAAACCAAAACGGGCATAGAGCGTCGTAGTGAGGATTTGGGGCGAGGATTATGCAGTTTAATGAAAGTTCTTAGGCGAGTATTGTTTCTGTGACCTCATTGAGGCCAGCCGGTTTTAGTGTTTTTAAACGGTACATCCAGTAGATTTCCCTCTTTTTTAATGCTCCGAATCTATTATTCACATCGTGGCTGATGTGGTCAATAGGCATAATTGAAATTTTCCCTTCTCCTTTATGTTTAAGTGTGCAATGTTTTGATAGCCCGTGAGTGAGAATTTTGTGTTTGATATTATACCGATGTTGGTTAACTCGACAATGTAGTGCTTGGGTAGTCCTACCGACGTACTGCAAGCCGCATTGACATTCGATAAGATAGATGACATATTGGCTGGTGCAGTTTAAATGGGCTTTAAGATTGAAAGTTTCCATTGTATTATTAGATCTGAAGGTGTCAGATGTCTTAATAATTCTGCAACAGAGGCATTGGGATTTCCCACATCTGGAGCTTCCTTTTCTAGCTGTTGATGTAGTCTGGTGTCTGTATTGTTTAGGGATACTTGGGGCTAACAGATTTTTTATTGTGGGGGCTCTTTTATAGATGCAGGCTATGTCGTCTGGAACTATTTTATTTAATAGTGGATCAGATTTTATAATCTTCCAATGCTTTTTGAGGATGTTTAAGATTTTTTGGCTATCCTGGCTATATGTTGTGATGAATTTCAGTTCATTCTTTGTTTCTGTTTTCTTTTGTTTTTCTGGGTTTTTCGGTTGAAGGCTTTCTTCTTGTGTGATTTGGCTTACTCGTTTCACTGCATCTTTTACAATTGTCTTTGGATACTTCTTTTCTTTGAACCTTTTTTCTAGGATCAAACATTGATCTTTGAAGGTTTGTGTGTCAGAGCAGTTTCTGCGTATCCGCCTAAACTGACTATAAGGGATGTTTCGTAGCCATTTTTTATGATGGTTACTGGTATAGTTCAGATAGCTGTTCACATCCACATTCTTGAAGAACGTTTTTGTGGTGAATTTGTTACCATCATGCCCTATTATCAGGTCCAGAAATTCAACTTGCTGTGTGCTATAGTTAAGGGTAAACTTAAGGCCCCAGGGATTATTATTTATTTCTGTGCAAAATTGGTGGAGAGAGGGGTAGTCACCATGCCATATAATAAACAGATCATCAATGAATCTTTTATAAAGCTGGAGTTTCCCCCAGTGTATGTTTTGGGGTGTGATGAACAAGTTTTCAAATATGTGCATGAATAGGTTTGCATAGGAGGGTGCGACTTTTGTGCCCATAGCCGTTCCTTTCTGTTGGTGGAACGTTCGTTTGCCATGTGTAAAGTAATTATTTTGGAGTATGAAGGAGAGGCCCTCTATTATGAATTGTTTCTGATTTTCTAGTATGTTTGGATCTTGTTTAAAAATAGTTTCTATACATATTAGTCCGATGGCATGGTCAATGTTGGTGTATAGTGCTGTTACATCGAGGGTGGCCTGTTTGTGCACATACTTTTAGGCGCCTGGCTCAACAAATCCCCCAATACAATTTTTTTGACACTAATCCTACCTATGGCTCATTATTAGAGATGGGTGAATCGGCTCTAACAATTCTAAATTCGTTAAGAATTTCAGGAAAAGTTTGATTTGTCACGAATCTGAAGTTTACAGTGATTCGTGGGAACAAATTTCGAATTAAAATTTTTTTTTTACAAAAATAAAAAAAAAATGTCCCCCCTTTATTAACAAAATGGCCTCGAGCTCAACGTCTTACATGTGGCAGAGAACTCTTGGAAGAAGAAAGGAACATAGCGGTACTGTTCCTCACTGTATGGGGGTAGTGTTTCTCACTTTATGGGAGTAGTGTCCCTCACTGTATGGGCGTAGTGTCCCTCACTGTATGGCGGTAGTGTTCCTCACTGTATGGCGGTAGTGTTCCTCACTGTATGGCGGTAGTGTCCCTCACTGTTTGGTGGTAGTGTCTCTCACTGCATGGGGGTAGTGTCTCTCACTGCATGGGGGTAGTGTTCATCCCTGTATGGGGGTAGTGTTCATCCCTGTATGGGGGTAGTGTTCCTCACTGCATGGGGGTAGTGTTCCTCACTGTATGGGGGTAGTGTTCCTCACTGTATGGGGGTAGTGTTCCTCAATGTATGGGGGTAGTGTTCCTCACTGTATTGTTGTATTCTTCACTGTATGCGGGTAGTGTTCCTCACTGTATGGCTGTATTCTTCACTGTATGGGGTAGTGATCTACCTCTACCAAACTGTGCCAATTTGGCTGCCTAACTCTTTCTTTCATAAAATTTAAAAAGCATTCTCACTATTCCTGTGGAAGAGCAAAAAACCCTGAATACAAACCAATATCCTCAGTCCCCAGTACATGGGGAAAGAGGCCTCCCAGACACTAAAGCTTATTACCAAGCTTGCCAACTCTTAAGGTGGCTGTCAATCTCACAATCTGCAGATCATAGCCTATATAACAAAGTAGAAAACTCTCTACTCACTCCCAAAAGCAGGACCACCATCTCGGGACTCAGACCCCTACCCAGTAACTCTAGTGATGGCAGTGTCCTACATAGGGGTTTGGGACATGTCCTCTCTCAAATTACAAAGATCTCACTACTTTTCTCTGATTTTAACCCTTTAATACCTCTAGTTCTGTTACCCATATCAAAGCGACTGTACATACTTTCTGGAACAGATTGCATCACATCTGAGCTACAATTTTTCAGGGCCAAGATACAATAGATAAGGCACACTTACTTAGGGAGACAGGCCTTAGGTTAACAAACTTCTTGCACAGCGGAGACTTCGAATAAGTAAGGTTGAAATTCTTGTTGCAGCCAAAAAGTAATCCGGATCTTACATAGTTAGAGAAGCTAGACTCAATAGTCCCCCTCCATAGAATATTATTGTTGTGAACTTGCTACTCAATTGTCCAATTACAGAGTTCCTCTAACCCCTACTTTTTAACACAGTGGGAAAAGGATCTGCTAGAGGTCTTCACAGAGGAAGACAGAGCGGCCTTATGGTGTCTCTAGATGTATTAGAATTAGATAAAATGTGTACAAAATAGTATAAAGGTGGTACAAGACACCCCAGTGGCTTCACCAGATATACCCACAAGTAGAGGACAAGTGTTGGAGATGCGATACCTCAATAGGCACCATGGCACATATATGGTGGTTTTATCCCCCGCTACAAACATTCTGGGAAAAGTACTTAAAACAATACAACAAATATGTATAATTCAGATACCATTGTCCTCTAGTGTTATATTACAAACAAAATGGAAATGTCCAGCCATCATACTACCCAGGAAGGAGATGGGTTCTGTGTCCCAGAGATGAATGTGCTTTAGCCCTAGATGTGCATATCACCCAAGAACAAAAGCAAAATACTATGTGAAGATTATTGCAATCCTAAATTTTTTGGGTAATCCTAAATTACCTAAAATGGGAAAGGTTTATTCTGATTTCATGTTAATTTGGATCCCTACCACGCTTTTCCTTATACTTTATCCCTTATACTCCTTATACCTTATATGATCAATAATGCTAAGCATAAGTTCCCTTAAAACCTTTTCAAAGTAGTTCTCTGTTGCTTAACAATCTTAAAGAATAAAAATCACAGGCAGTTCTTGCTATGGTAATAGATATAAATTTGCGTTTACAGCAGAGATTGCATTTGGAATGGTATGAATTGAAGTTTCATAGAAAATATGTTACTAAGAATAACAGCTAAGTTTTTAAGAACACATACAATAAAAATATTCACAGTTTTAACCCCTCCTCGCCAAGGCCCTTTTTCGTTTTTGCGTTTTCATTTTTCACTCCCCACCTTCAAAAATCTATAACTTTTTTATTTTTCCATGTAAAGAGCTATGTGATGGCTTGTTTTCTGTGTAACAATTGCACTTCATAAGGATCTAGGAAATGTAGAGGTCTAGAAGCAAAACAATCTAAAATACTTCTTGATACTACTACTACTTGTGGTGACTTTGTGAACAGAACATGGTGCAGAAAGAAAGATATGGCAGGCTACTACGTTTTTTTCACCTATGTCGTGCACCTGGACAACTGTGGGATCTGCAATGTACACTAGGCGGTGCGCTCCGGCTTTTACTTAACAGCTTGACACAAGCGCACAAGCGCTTTCTCAGGTCTGTGAACAGAACATTGTGCACAGGTGTTAAGGAAACTGGAACCCCCAAATTCGGTTCCTTATGGAACATGGCGGGTTTGGCACCCAGATGCTCGGGCTTCAGCATTCAGGAAACCGAGGCAAGCTTGCTGAGCTAGTATTTACTGCATCAGTTTTTTTTTTTAAAAAGAACTGATTGTGTTTGCTCAATCTGTATATTCCTAAACTGCATACTCCATATTCACTGCATCTGTGTTTTCTTTAATAGCAGTATCCTTTCATTTTTCTATCATGAGCAGCAGTCATGGAATCAGGGATATTATTTTATCTTTATAATGTAGATCCAGAAGGGTGGCCACCCAGTATTTGTCACTGGTGGCTTTTGAAAAAAACAGGCTTCACTGTCATAAAAGACATAATGGGGAAAAACAGGCCTTTTCTCTTACACATTTTTCAGACACTCATTTGCAATATAAATATAATGTTGTAGCAAGCACAAATGTCACACGTCCTCTCCTTGCAGCACCAGCATCATGGCCCAACCTTGTCCCTTAACTACATCTTCCTTTATTTTAACCCCTTAAGAACACAGCAGTTTTTTGTTTTTACGTTTCCATTTTTAACTTTCCACTTTCAAATTTCCATAATATTTTTAATTTTTCCTGTGTACACGGTTATATAAGGGATTGTTTTCTGTTAAAAAAAAATTGTACTTCCTAGTGATGTTATTTAATATTCCATACCATGTCCTGACGAACTACAAATTTTGTGTAACTGATGAAAAAACACACTTGTTTTTACTGCTTTTATTGTGCACCCCACATTACACCTTCCCTTTATTCTTTGGGTCAGTATGGTCACAGATGAACTAAATATATATAGGTCTTATTATGTTTGAGTAGATTTAAAAAAATGTAAATCTTTTGTTCACATTTTATTTTCATTTTGCCCAATTCTGCGGACAATAACTTTTTTATACTTTGTGTAGGATGTCATTTTTTGTGGAATGAGATGACATTTTCATTGCTTTTAATTTGAGGACTGTACTACGTTGCTCTATTTTCCCCTACTGCTGAGAATAACCATTTATATACTGTGATAGATCGGGCATTTAAGGATGTTATGATACCTAACATCGTGCCACTCGCACACTATTAAAGATCCTGCCATTAAAAGCCTAGAAGTCTTAAGTAGACCCTTGGTTGTTGCTGCAACAGATCGCTGCCCCCAATGACATCACAGGGGGGTGGCGATCTAGACAAAGATGGCAGTGCCCATGCACCACTGGCACTTAAAGGAAATCTACCATTTGCTTTTATGCTTTGTGAAACAAACATACATTGAGAATGCTGTAGCAACACTGATGCAGAAACATATCTTGTTTAATCCCTAAACTAAGTGGTTTTGCTAAAAAACAATTATAAAATTATTATAATGAGGCTCTGTAGCTCCTGTGGCTGCCCCCACGCTCTCCTCTTACCCTAATTAGGCACTGCTCCAGCCTTGTCCTGCCCAGAATAAACCGAGAATACGTAATCACTGTGTTCCCTGAGAGGCAGAAGTAATCAATAGCTGCACCATCCTCCAGCTGATTAGTCCTGTCTGGAGAGTTCATGCAGCTCCTGTGTATGTGGAAGTCCTGTGTTTATGTACGTCAGCCAGTCTGCAGTAAGATTTCCCAAGGTCTTGAATTTTATCATAGTTTTTTGAGCAAAATCACTCAAGATATGCTTCAGCATCATTGTTGCTACAGCATTCTCAAGGTATGTTTGGATCACAATGCATAAAAATAAATGGTAGATTTCCTTCAAATGCTACAGCATTGCCAGAGGAATTTACATGGTTAACACCTACGATCCGTGTTAGTGATGGGTGTTCGCTGCATAATGCAGCAAATGCCCAGGGTGTGTGAAGAGGATTCAGCTCGTGAGCCCTCTTCATGCACCTGCTGCTCCTTGATGTTGGGAAATGTTATTGTGCAGCAAGGGGTTAATACATTTCTTGTCACTGCCCTATAAGACGATACATGTATACACCAGCAGTATCTGCCACTGTACTATAATGGTAGCAGAATACACAGACGATACTTCACAGTGCCTTGAAAAGGTCATTTATTAAATTGGTCAGGTTCACTCATCACTATCCATACAGTCTTCTAGCACAGTGACATTAACAGCCTTTTAATTTTTATTTAAACTATTTCATTGTTTTTTTATGTTATTATTTGAAATACTTTTCCTAGCCTATCTTTGGCAGGGCAGCTCCCCTGTTATTAACTGCATTTTGAAGTCCGCTACACCTTACTACTCCAAATCAATGGGGTTCTCGTTCTTGTTCAAGTTTTGGATTTAGTCCGGGGTCCTGAATCAAATTCTTTCCTGATATTTGTCCGAATCCGGCGAATCCAAATTTCACAAACCCGCTCACCACTATTATGCACTCATTTTCAGAACTATGGCTTTTCTGCAGAAGTAGCTCCTTGGCTACATAGAAAATTAGAATTCCTTTCAATCATAAAGAACTGAAATTGCATGTTTAAACTAACACAAGAGAAAAAAAATTTGGATTGTAAATTTTGAATTACTGTATAAAGTAATAATTGCATAATGCATTCTGTAGATGGTGCATAATTAATACTATAGGATTTTAAGTTATCTGAATGTCAAGTGTTCCCATCTACTAGAACCATGCACTATGAAGCATTCAGCATGAAAGAAAAGCTTCTCAAGCAATATCCCTTATATTCTAAATTTGAGTTGAGCTTCTAACTATTAAACATAATTAGAAATATTGCCATATAATGTTATTCAGCATTTCCTGCTGACCTTTTATACATCTAGAAAACTTTTGCTTTCCATATAAAATTTTATGCTTTTTTTTATAATAATTCTATTTTAAGACTTATTTTTATTTATCTTTCTATATGATGTTATAAGAATAATAATTTAATGTTGATAGGTAACAACAAGTTGCAAGGCATTGGGATATCTCATTATTACATTGTGGTAACTGAAAGTCACAGGGAACATTTATTAACCTAAATGAAAGCAACCACAAACAGAAAAACAAAAAAAGGCTTCAACTACTCACCTCCCCTCATCTTCACCTTGATCCTGGCGCTGTCCGTCTCTAATCTTGAGAAGCCGGGGATCGCATAGAAAACAAATTTATAGTTAGCAACAAGGATTAGCATTGACCAGCACTGATACCAAGGTGAAGAGGAGCAGGGATGAGTATTTGTACCCTTTTTTTTTGTTTTTTTAGTGGTTGATTTCCTTTAAAGCTTCAAATATTGGGGGGATGTATTAATGTGTTGGCTTTTAGACCAGGACAGAATAGAACTAGCCAGTTCTCTGCTGTGATTTGTTTTTTGTTGGTCTAGTTGGGTGCGGCATTACAATATTAAATTTTCTGTCTGGTCATACCCCCTAGTCCCTGATGACACACCCCTTTTTTGGAGAAGCTGGAAAAAAGCCTAAATGTAGTAAATGTTGTGTAGGTCATTTATGGTATAAATTACTCCATTTTTCTGTCATAGACAGATTCGTATTCCCCATGAATAGTCGTAGTCCATGCCAAATAAAAAATACATTTTGTATGACCCACATGACAGAGGATAAACTTTCATAGCATCATAGAAGATAAAGTTTTTAAACACTTGTGCACAGCCCCAAATTAGAAAGTCTGTTTTATTTCTGTAAAAATTGTAAGAGAAAAAACTTCCAATAATTATATAATAATAATTATAATAATAATAATAATAATATTTTAGAAGTAAGGAGGCCATAGATAACAAATATAAGAAGATTACCACAGTCACGGTGCCTGGATCTATGAGTAAGGGTCCCTGTTTTATCATGATTGATTTTGATGGAGATTGTCTGGGTTTTTTATTCTTATTTTATATTTGGTGGGGCTTTAAAAATAATGAAAAGCTTATGGTTATCCTATAAATCCCAAAATGTTTGATGTTTACTGTACATCAATGATCCAGGGGCGTAACTAGGAGAGGCTGGGCCCCATAGCAGATTTCTGCATGGGGCCCCCCTACCCCTTAAAATATATATATATATGGCAGGCACACGTCGGGCGCGCTGGAGAGGAGGAGAGGTGAGCGCGGCTCACCCCTCCCCTCTCCATAGAGAATAGAGCCGCATGGTCGTTCTTACGGCCATAGATGGAGCACGCTCTATCTCTTTTGCTCAAAACAGTGAGTACTCGTTGTGCTCACCGTGCCGAGCCCTGGCGTATAGAAGCTTATGGGGGAAGTATATCCGGCAGCAAATCTGCGGCCAGATATACGTCCCCCATATGTTCTTGGGAAGGTACCCCTATACAGACATGTTTATACAATTACACACATTTATACACTGATATATACACACCTTTATACACACATAAAGTTCTACTCTCGTATACTCACACCCTTATACATACAAGCATTCACTTATACACACATTTATACACTCATATACATTTATACACTAATACACAGAGTATATACAAACTCATACAGTATACACATTATATACATATAATACATTTACAATACACACACAAATATATATATACATACATACACAAATACAGTATACACTGACCATATATACACATACATGCAGGATAAAAACACCATATACACACATGCTGCTATACATACAGAATATAAACATACATTCAGTATATACAGCATTCATACTTACCACATACAAAAACACACATCATATATATATATATGCTAATATAAATACATGCATGTAAAAATACAGTATTTGCTTCAATGCATTTATACACAGTAGATGCATATATACATATACATAGGATTTATATATATATATATATATTTATGTATACACAGTATATACACATATATACAATATATACACATATACACAGTATATATACAATATATACAAGCAGCGCAAAGCGATTGTAGACTGCCAGATGTCAACTTCCACCAGAGCTGGTAGTCAGGTCAGTCAGCTTCCTCAAGTCTACAATGAGGAGTAGACGTGGATGTCTGATATCTGTCAGGTCCTTGTTGAATCTATGCCACGAAGAATTGAGGCAGTTCTGAAGGCAAAAGGGGGTCCAACCCGTTACTAGCATGGTGTACCTAATAAAGTGGCCGGTGAGTGTACATTACATTGTGACAAAAACAAATGCAAGTTTTAAATAATACAAAACTGCAGTGATCAGGAGACAAGCGGAGGGAGGACACTCAGTCTGTGTGGGAGGGAAGATGGAGACATGAGGTGAGGGAGCAGAGCAGTGCAGTTAATGTGTGTTGTAAGTGAACCTGAACACTATTTGTCAAATTTTGAGCATTCTAAAAAGAACCTCCATTTTGTTTGAATCTCTTCATTACTGGGCTATTTTCTAGTTTTGCATTTCTGTTTCCACAAGCCATATCGTTTAAATTTTTCCATTTATAGAGACATAGGAGGACTTGTTATCTGCGGGACACATTGTTTTATTGTACCTGGAGGCTGGAAGAAAAAAAGTTTTCAAATGTGCCAAAAAACACAGGTGCACCATATTCATATGGGCTTTGTCTTTACATATTTTCCTTTGCACTCAAATAACACCTTAGGTCAATATGATCACAGTGATACCCAATTTATGTACGGTAGGTTTTATTATGTTTTAATCCTAAAAATATATATATATAAATTTTTGGGAAAAAAAATATTTCTTAGTTTTGCCATATTCTGACAGCAATTTAAATTTTTTTATTAATTTTTTCTTATACTGAGGTGTACGGGGCAGTGTAAGGTATAATTCTTTGCGAGACAAGCTGTGAGTTTTCATTGATACCATATTGGAGGTTGTACAGCCTTCTGAACACTTTATTAAAATGTTTGTGTTGCAGAATTCCCAAAAAATGGCTATTTGGGCATTTTGGGCACGAAGGGGTTTATTGTTGAAAATAATTTTTATATTTTGATAGCTACTTAAGCAGGCTCCAAGCTGTCATGGCAACTAATCAGCCCCCTCCAATAGTGTTGATCAAGAATCCAAGATGGATTAGATGGATCACCTGTGAAGGCTCTCCATACTGTTTAAATGTCAAACTGAATCCATCAAGTACTTAGGAATCAAATTACCAAACGACCCAAAAAACATCTACAAGTCTAACATCCCTCCCATCTTGACGACCATAAAGAAACTTCTAGACACATATGACCTGAAGCAAATATCTTGGATGGGGAGAAATAATGTCCTTGAGGCCTATATCCTCCCTAGTTTAATGTACCCACTGTCTATGCTACCCATACACATACCCATAAAATTCTTCATAGAATTGAGAAAGATATTGTCTAAGTTTCTTTGGAAGGGAACCTAGAAACCTAGACAAGCACTCTTGCTTCTAATTAGAAAGAAATGAATGGGAATCCTCGGACTATCAGATGTGCAGTGATACTATTGGGGAACACAGGCTTCCAGGATGTTGCCCTTAAGAAGGATGGAAGACTCAGTACCACAACTTATGCAGTAAGCCGGGACAAAAGGGACAAAAGTTAAAGCAGGAGCAAGGATTCCACCGCCGGGGTGTGTGTGTGTAAATCTTTAGAAGGAACCAAAGCAGTAACCAAACACATACTCCAGGTTTGGCACAAACTGAATCACAAAACAAAGCTCTCCCCATACCCTCCCCCCTGAAGGACCGAACGGTTAAAGAACTCATACAGAAATTGTTAAACCCACTAGACCCCATGCTAATAGAAAAGCTACAAGGTAAGGGCCCATTAGGCCCCTTCCACACTTGCGTTGCAGATCACGTCAGAGTTTGATCAGGGTGCGATCAGGGTTTGGTCAGTGATAAACGCACATTTTTCATCAGAGTGCAATCAGTTTTCAGTCAGAGTTTGTTCAGTGTCTCAGTTTTTCCCATGCGTTTTCAATGCAATTTCAATGCATTTTTCACGCGCAGAAAATGCGCGTGAAATGGACTCAGGACTGAGCTCTATCTTTTCTATGGCAATTGATGAGTGAAAAACGCACCATAGACTTGTATGGTGCGTTTTTCACGGGCGTGACTGGCAAAAGTAGAGCATGTCGAGATTTAAACGCGTGTTAAAAAAAACTGTGTGTGCGTGAAAAAAAATGCAAGTCTGAAAAGACCCATTGGTTACAATGGGTCAGAGTGCAATGCAAGTTCTGCGCGTCAAAAGCACGCGTGAAAAACGCAAGTGTGAAAGGGGCCTAACTCTTTAGAATATAACAACTGCATTCAGCATGAAAATACTTTTGAGCTGGCAGTGGCAGTGGGAGCTTCAAACTCAGAATAGATATCATTCCTTTATGACTGCATGGTAGCAAAAATAAGATTTTTACAGGGAAAAATAAAAAAGTTTGACATTTTTGAATGTAGGGAGTAATAAATAAAAACGCAAAAACAGAAAAGGGCCTGGTCACTAAGAGGTTAATACATATAGGCCATAATGTATAATGTTGAGCAGCTAGATCTCTACATCAGAGGAGAATGGGACAACTCTCCTAAATCTTTAGCAATTAGTCTCCTTACTACTGAGTTATTTACAGAGAAAAGAAGTGGGGATGACACAATAAAAACAAGGTCCTGTTCCAACTTGCTCGGGTTGTAAATATGCTCTAAATAATTGAATTAGTTTATCTCCTTGTATGTTCATTTTAATCTGCATCCCAACTTACTTTAAATTGAGGATTTCGAATTCTAAATAAAGTACACATAGATACGGAACTTTAACTCATGACCTGAGTCATCAATAACTTGATACTTTATTATGGCTACATATTCCATAGGTGTTTAGCAGTCTAACTATCATTAATACTTGCATTATTCTCAAAGATATAAGTTGCAAATAAAAGCATACAGCACCTATCTATTGATCTAGAAAATTGTGTGTATTATTTGTTACTCTATCTATGCAGCTATCTTGCTAAATCATGTCTACCTCCAGAGACATAATGATAATAGTCACAGAGTGCACAACCATGATCAGGTCTGGTCTTTTCCAGGGTCCCCATGTGCCAAAGACAAGAGAAGTACAATCAATTCTATGTGTGACATATGTGACACCTATGACTAATTTATACAGTAAGTGATGTCTATATCTGCATTCTGGAGTGGATTTTTGGCACTGCATAGTAATATTCAGTATATTCCCAGCCGGTATATATTTATGTATCTGGTGCATTCATTACTGCAAAATTATTAGTATTGTTTACATGATTGGTGTGGATATATATTTATATATATATATATTTATGTGCAAGTATATTTGAGTATTTTTTGTAAATGGTGCGTGTGTATGTCTATGGGTAGTGTATATATGGTGTGTGTAGAGTATATATGAAGCTGTGTTATATATATATATATATATATATATATATATATATATATATATATATATGTATTTAATGTATATATAATGCATATGTCTGTGGAGTGTGTATATGGTATATGTGTACTTTGAAATATTATGTTCTGAATGGGGCCAACAGAAAGGGTTTAGGTATATGGGGCCTCGATTCTAAGTTTCCAGTGGGGCCCACTGGAGTCTTGTTATGCCACTGTCTGCCTCATATTCATGTAATCTTTCATATCTTCAAACAGATAGTGAAATAAAACCGTAGCTCTAGGCACATTGCTTTCACCTGATTCCATGTTCTGAATTTGGAAGAAAAAATGCTCTCTTTTGCCTGGGTGACATGAACAAGAAATGAACAGCTGACCTGAGTTTGAATTTAGAGTGTTCATTAATAGGATATTATGCCATATGCTCAGCACACTGTCTTTTTTTTTTAATGCAGCCGCCAATTGGAGAGAATTTCTAATTAGTAATGGTATAATGAGAGTATTCAAAGGCTAATGTGGTGGGTGGAGAAGAGAAACAGATCACTTGCCGTGTACTGGAAATATTTCCCTTCATTTTCTTGGTGGAATAATGACCTGCAGTAAAAAGCTGCGATCTCTGACAAATGAAGGACATTCGAGGAGGTTACATTAACTACTGCAGGAGCATTTATCACTTTTGAAAAAGACACAAAAAAATGAACAGAGCCCCAGACCTAGTTTAGCATGCAGATATTTAATGAATAATAACTGAAATGGGAAAAAGGCTAGAAATGTGGTAAATAATGCATATGGATTTCACAGATGCTTATAGTCAAATGTTGCAAAACTACAGTGACACAAGTTAGCAAACACATGTGTATTTAAATATAAACATGTCACAGATAATGCTGTGCTAAGATGGAGCTGGAGGAAAAATGATGCTGCCACACCATATCTGGGTACAACACAAAAACTCAACCATACGTACATATGGATTCAGGCTTATGAATACTGTCTATGATAAAAATGCTTATTCTCACAAACACAGGAACAGTCCACATAAAGATGGCAGACCCCTGGGCAAAGCCATGTGTGGGTCAAGGCTAAGAGCTCTAACTCTATATAATGAGAAAATTAAAATAGAAATAGCAATACTGTGCCCATATAATGCCAACACATATATTATATCTTCTGGAGCCAAAATCCATCTGAAAAAGAAAACTTTACATTTCAATATGAAACCAATGGAGGCTAACTACGAAACAAAGCCATATTAGTCATTAGTGCCAAATAAAGATGTCAGAACCCTTTATGGGAAGGCAGTCTTAAAAAATGGATTTACAGTTTTCATTTCTTTGATGATAAAGGAAGACTGCTGTGAAAAATTAGCTATTAGCTATTTATAACTTGTAAATAGTTAAGGAATTACTGTATGCTCCCCTTTTTTGTTACTTTATGGTGGCTGCCATCTGCTTGACTACAATGCCGGTAAATGAGCTAGATGCTGCGTGCTGACAACGTGCTTAGATTATCAGGGTACAGGTTTATATACACTTGTATTTAGCTTCTGAACTAGTATCTGACATATAAAAAAGAGAGATTAGAGATCAGATCAACTCTGCTACATCACCTATAACACACACAGTCTTCTCTGCTATTCCTCCCCTGGATAAAGACCTTATTTTATCTGTAGCTTGTAGATTAAGTCTCTGTACACTGCAGCTTTCCATCAGGAAGTGCCTCTTTTGTGGTGTGTCTCAGCTGGTCTTGTAAAGCAGGGGGAAAGGCGGGAGGCAGAGAGCACTACAGTGTGCAGTCAAGAAAAGCTATTCATGAGAAAAATCCGACCATAGTCAGAAGATTTACAGTCAGATCCAGGAACAACCAAAATTGTAAACAACAGGACTGATAAAGACAGGTTGGAATTATATCTTTGGAATGCTGTCATTTTGCCATCATTTTGTGAACAGTAACAGTGAATTAGAGAACGTGTTATTTTGTTTTCCTGAGTATATATAAGAATCTTGTCTTTGTGGGAATACCCATTTAAAGAAAATCTACCATAAAAATCCATCATGATAAACCAGAGACACTACCTCATAGATTCCCTGTGACTGTGGTAATCTTGTTATATTTTTTATCCATTGCCTTATTCATTTGAAAACCAACTTTTATTATGATAATTAGCCATAGGGGCTCCGAGGGGTGTGCGGAATTGCTCACGTACATGCCTGGTAGTAGTGGAAGAAAGCAGGGACACATGCAGGGTTAAAGTCCAAATAAAGTGTTTTATTCACATTTCAAAAACAACATAAATTCAGCCTTGGTTTTGGCACATATAAAGAAACACAAAAATAACCCTGCCCAGCTAGGCACTGCCTAATACAATATCAGATCCTAGCTATACGGATACCAGGCTGCCTGGCACACGCTCGTGGTCAGCAGTAGTACAGGAGGCACTCGGTTACCTTAGCTCTGTGAACTCAATCTTAGCGTTTAGCTCTCCAGGTAGTGCCACCCCTACTGTTTCTGGCCAGCAGATTATATCAGGCTCTAATAAAGCCTGGCAACCACACCTGTGGACTATACAAAACCCCAGGACCGAAGCCCAGGTGGAGTAGGAGTCCCACGACCAGCTTACCCCTACTCCATAATAAGCAGGCCCAGTACGGACATTACCAATGTGTCCATGTAAGCTAGGCCAACATAGACCAAACAGACTATTCCTGCTTACTATATGGCCACGGTCACACGTACCGCTAGGCGTCCGTTCATAACACGGTGCTAGCGCACAGGGGGAGGTCCTCGGCCCGAACGCTTATGCGTTTCCAGGGAAACACATGCGATTGATAAGCCATTGGGTTACTGCAGACAAATCCAGGGCTTTTACCACCTGCATTTTATCTGCCTGTAAGACAGATAGCGGTTTTCTCACAAAACACCTCTCACTTTCTCACAGGGGTTATAACAGAGCTCCTCTGAGCTGCAGCTTCACAGGCTGTTACACTGTGTAAAGAGCACTTCCCCCTTTCACTGTGCTGAAATGTTCTATGCTACAGTGAGATTACAGCAGGCAGAAGGAGGGGGAATGCCAAGCAGAAGCATGGCCAGGATAAGATAGTCTAACAGCCTTTGAATCTGCATGATGCAGATTTTACTATTTTAGTTTAGAAGGAATGAGACCATGGATAAGAAGATTACCACATCACGGTGCAGGAATCTATGAATAACTGTCCCTGGGTTATCATGCTTGCTTTTAATGGTAGATTTCCTTTATATGAATGCTAAGGTTTGGATATTGATGTAATCTCCAAGCATCTAATGAGTAAGAGGACCTCTTGACTGTCTTCTGATGGCAGATGTTGGGCAAAAAAGGACCAGTAAGATGGATTTCAAGTATCTGATCCTTTTGTTCTTGGGGAGGCAAGCTGCTGTCAGACTTGTTCGACATTATTTTCCTTTTCCAGAACCTATGCCAGATTTCTGGTTGTTGGATAAACCACTGTCTTAATTTAGAAATTTTACCGGGGAAACTGCACCATCTAAAAAGCACTTATGTGCATTTTCTTAGCAAAAGACCATCTAACATGACACCAAGAATAAATGTTGCCCTCCCTGGAGATGCTTGTCGCCAGTGCACTAAAAGAACGCATCTTTATGTGGAGACTCAAGCTAACAATTTGTCGCTTTACATAGGGTACTCTATAAATGAGGAATAGCATAAAGAACTACATTAAAATGCACATGCTGAGCAAAATCTAAGAAGTAGAATATATAAAAACTGTATGTGCGCAATAAAATCATTAGTTTCCTATATTTCTTTAAAATAGTATCTGTGCATTGGTGTGTTTCCCAGCATTCAATACTGATAATGAATAAATAAATCTAAATGAACAGAATGGCTCACCAGAAGCTTTTTATATGATTAGCATCAGATCCATTGCTTGACTCATGTTTGAATGTGCAGATATTTTAACCCTTAATATTGTCTACAGCAAGGAATGAATAAAATATGTGAGTAGGCCTATGTTCTGTGCACACACTAGATTTGCACAGCAATGGCAAATATTTATTTGAATCAGCTTCACAGAACTCATTTCACTAGAAAATACATACCTAAATCAGCAGCCGCATAATCATTTGGTTTGATTAGCATATCAACACAATCCTGAGAAACCTGCTCACCAAGGCATGCAGGGATGTTAAAACAAGTGAAATGAAGTGGAAAAAATGAGGGTAAGAAATAAATGTTATGAATTTTGTTTTACCAATATCGGCTAATTAACCATTTTGGCACACAACTCCTTGGATACGTAAAATTCATAATGTATATTGCACAAAAAGGAAAATATGATTGTGTTTTCATAATATAAAGCAGAACAAAAGCAAGCCTTGATATTTAAATGATGCCAAGAGCAAAGCCAGAGAAAGCCATTCCATATGTCCTGATGTGAAAGTAGGCACATTCTTACAATGTTTTCATTTTTACTATAGCACATAAAATAGCTAGCTATAAATTTACAGGTCAACAGTCTTTATCAAGTTTCTCCTAATACTTCTAGTCAATATCTAATGTGCCATTTAGTGCTAATACAGGCAGTCCCCTACTTTAGGACACCCAACTTACAGACGACCCCTAGTTACAGACGGAGCTCTCTGCCCAATATGACCTCTGGTGAAGCTCTCTGGATGCTTTATTTTAGTCCCAGGCTGCAATGATCAGCTGTAAGGTGTCTGTAATGAAGTTTGATTGATAATCATTGGTCCAATTACAGCAAAATATTTTGAAAATCCAATTGTCACTGGAGAAAAAAAAAAAAATTTGCCTGGAGCTACAATTACAAACTATACAGTTCTGACTTACATATAAATTCAACTTAAGAACAAACCTAAAAAACCCATCTTGTACGTAACCCGGGGACTGCCAGTACTATTCAAGAAAAATTGCAAATACAGTTGTTTTGGGGCCCATGGAAGGCAAGAAGGCACAACTTGGGTTTTCACGTATTAGTATCCAATTCAACTAACTATGTATGTCACTGCAAATGTTCCTAGACTTGAAAGGAAGGCATATAAACTGTTTATAGAGGAGGAAAGCCGTTGCTGTCGACAATGCATTAGCACACATTATACAGCTACTCCATATAGTCAGTGCAAGTAATTATATTTAAGGTTTATTTAATCATGTGTTTGATGGGTATCACATCATTACCAGTGACAATGCCTACATGTCACTCCCTTTTAGCTTTTTTTCTTCCAAACAATAATGCATTAACTTGTATAAACTTTTGGGCAAAGATTATGGCAGTATTACTTTTGGAAAGAAGTGTGAGCCTAGCACTTTCGACAACCTCTGTCCCTGCCTACTTGTAGCCCTGCAGTAAACCAAAGGCAACAACTTGGCAGTGGTTCTAACCCGGGATAAGTGCACAGTACAGAGAAACAAACAGATACAACACAGGTCAAAACCAAGATGGGACCTTTCCTCATATAACCCTTTGTTAAAAGGCACATGGAGACCTGGCTCATATTATTCAAGTTTAATTGCTGGCTTCTCACATTTTCTCAGAGCTATTTATCTTAACTAGGACAACCAACGTTTCTTTATCTTTCCTCTTCTCTTATCATGTATGTGTTCAGAATCCTACATGACTGATTTCAGGTTTAAATGTTCACCTGAGCATTTGTTGTTGCTGTTGTATTTTGGAATACACAAATATGTATATGTATTTTTACCAGAATACAAGTCTTATGTAAAAATGAACAAAATAAATATTTCAGTTTACAAAACATGCATTTTGAAAATGCAGCCAGATCATGTGAAACCAGCATCAACTTTTTTTTGCGTATTATTGTTTATAGTATTATGCTGCTATAGTTTACACCATACTGTTTATGAAGTAATGAAATGTTCACATTATTTGCTCTCTGAGTAACCCCTGAAAAAGCAAGGTTTGTCACTGACAACTCATTATTATCATATTCTACTGTTAACATCCAACTTCCACAAACCACTGTTAACAAATATCTTTCATAGGGAAACGAGCTACATTTTCAAAATAAGTATACATCTTAAGTGAAGTGAACACATATCTTAGTGTCAAGTTAATCTGCTTGCATAATAATGAAGAGCAAAACTAAAAAAAGATATATCAAAAATGCCTTAAGTTAAATATCTTACATTTCTATTGGTTCTTTTTTTTATGACTAATGATTGGCTTACAGAGACCCAATTCTCACATTGAATATCATCCAATAAAATCAGCAATCTTCACAAATTCTATAAATGCTTATACATGTATCCGCATGTATCTCTCCATTAATGAAAATATACCTTCAAAATCAATCATGAATAAACCAGGAACACTTACTAATAGAACTAGGCACTATAACTGTGGTAAACCTTTCATATTTGTTATCCATGGCCTGCTGTGTTATAAACATGGCATCCACTTTTACACACAGACTCATTTAAACACTCATGCGCACACATTTATGCACACGTGTGTGTATAAAATAAATATATATATATTTATACATACAGTATGTACACATCTTATACATACATACATACAGTATGTACACATCTTATACACACATACAGTATGTACACATCTTATACACACATACAGTATGTACACATCTTATACACACATACAGTATGTACACATCAAGTAGTATTACACACATACAGTATATACACATCAAGTATACAAACATGTGTATGCATGTTTCACCCTGCTTCCTGTTATCTCAATACCTCCCTCCTTCCCGTTATCTCAATAGCTTCCTCCTCCCTCTGCCTGCTGTAATTTCATTGTTGCAGCACACATCAGGAGGGGGTGGTAGCTTTAATTTGATGCACATTGTGTAATTTAGTTTCCATATTTAATAAATCATACATACAAAGCTGTAATTTTTGTATTTTTAACTCAAAAGAGCTCTTTTAGGGCTTGTTTATTGCAGAATAAGATAGCAGTTTGGTACTATTTATGGTGTACATCCAACTTTTTTGATTGCTATTTATTATATTTTTTGGAGGTTGTAAGCTCTAAAAGGGCAATTTTTACATAGTATTATATCTTTATACTTTTTACAGTACATCATTTCTACTTAGACCACGTTCTTACTGATTTGGGAACACAGATTTTGAGTTTTTTCAAATTATTTATTACACTATCTCTCTCTCTTTCTCTCTCTCTCTCTCTCTATATATATATATATATATATATATATATATATATATATACAGTGAGATAATGATGAAGAAAGTAATCTGGGGTAGATATGTTTCCTCAAGATATGTACCTTTTTTGTGTCTTAGACCAAACTGGTCCAGCTCAACATTTTGGGCCAAAATGCTGCTCAATTAGTTAAAAAGGTACAGAATTTGGATCTCTCTCTGTCTCCATGAGCTGATTTCCGAGTGCTGCTTGATAGCTGAGACCACAAGGTCTGGGACTGCAAACAATTCTGTTAATTTTGCCCATCCAGAGCCTGGTAGTAAGGTACTTGGTAAAGCCAGGATTGAATTTGCGTTCCGTTTTTTGTGCCGAAGAAAGGCTGGGTTTTTTTTTGCATTTTTAATAAAGCAAATACCAGTCCAGTTCTTAAAACATTTCATGTCTCTGTCCTACCTTTGCCAAAGTTAAGCCTCTATAGTATGCTAGTCCTAGTATTGGGTAGTCACCCCTAATTAGACTGAACATTCACATCATGTCTGCCTTACAAGAGGCCTAGTGACATGATGTTGGGCAGTGGCTGTTTTGACAATATTATTACATCTCACTGGTACAGAACAGGGAAGTGGTTTGGCTAGATGAGAGGCTATTAACCCCTTGCCGACATGTGACATACTATTACTTCACATGCTGGCTGCAGGTGTATGGAGAGGGCTGATGGCTGACCCCTCTCATACATGGTGAATGTTTGCTTCATATTGCAGCAAACACCCACCGGTAACACATGCAGTTGGTGCTGGCACTGATCGCAAGTTTTATCTCAGTAAATGCCTCCAGTATAGCTGCCAGAGGCTTTTAAATCCTGGCAGCATGTGGGCACTGCCATCTTGGATTCAATTGCTCCCTCTATGAGGTCATCAGGGGTGGAGAATGGTTGACATGACATGGTTGGTGATTGGTTGCTATGTCTCATAGACCTGAGGCTGTCTGGTTTTAACCTATTCATTACAATGCGTGATTTGTACATTGTAATGAATGAGAAGGAAAATTTTCATATACAAGCAAACAGTAGTAGGTAGTATATGGCAGGATCAATCAGACAACCTAGGGTTAAAGTACCCTAAGGGATCTGAAGAGTAGTAAAAAAGAAAATTAAAAATTAAAAAAATATATTAAAAAAAACTTAAAATTCAAATCACCCCCTTTCCATAGAACTCATATAAATATTAATAAACAGTAAAAATCATTAACATGTTAGGTATCGCCGTGTCCCAAAATGTCCTATCTATCAAAATATAATAATGGTTACTCCCGGCATTTAACCCTGTAACAGAAAATAGTGGCCACATTCAAAAATAGCACTTTTTTGACATTTTGAAAACATTTTAAAATTCTATAAAAAGTGATCAAAAGGCCATACATTGGTAAAAATGGAAGCATTGAAAACTTCATCAAATTTTCATAAAAGAACATCACACACAGCTCCATACACCGAAGTATGAAAAAGTTATTAGCTCCATAAGGCTGAAAAATTACTTTTTTTTTGTACAAGAGGTTTCAATTTTTGTAAATGTATGAAAACATTATAAAACCTATACAAATTTGGTAACCTGTGATTGCAATGACCCAGAAAATGAAGTAGACATGTCATTTGTGGAACACAGTGAAAGCCGTAAAAAAATCAAGCTGACAAGAAAATGCTGCAAATGAGTTTTTTCACCGTTTTCACTGCATTTGGATTTTTTTCCCCCTTTCCAGTACATGCCATGAAATATTAAATACTGTCACTATGAAGTACAATTGGTTACAAGCCCTCATACAGCTCTTAAATAATAGAAAAGTTATAGCTTTTTGAAGGTGGGGAGTAAAAAATGGAAACAGAAAAATTAAAAGGGCCTTGGTGGGAAGAGGTCAATATTGGTCAATAAAGAAACCAAACTCTCTATGGAGATTGCCTTTGCAGGCCACCTTTACAGATGTAGAAAGTCTAAAAGGATATGCATGCTCCACTGGGGATTAATGTAAATCAATATGCAAATATGTGTTCTAAGGATGAAAAAGGAAAAAAAAATTCACATAGGATATAAACAAGTCCCAATCTAGTTATTAGTGAAGCTCCCAGGTGCTTTATATAACAAGCAATGTGGCAGCAAAAAATTCCCACTTTCAAAATTTTTCAATTTTCTAGCACATCTATCTTGCTTTATATACAAAATAACGTGTGTTCTTACTGTACTTTACTTGTCCACCCCTTTTGCCATGGAATCGTGATGGGAGTGTTCAAACCACAGGAGACGAACAGAAAATGATAGATGAAAAAAACCTGCAATTTTCCCAATACATATATAAACATATCAGTAAATCTTTAATTTCCCTAGTTGCATTTGCTATAATGATGGTTAAAGATACATAAGGTCCCTGTATATAGATTCCTGTACATATAAAAGTTTTGTCTCACAGCGAAGAGATGTTTCATAAACAATAATTCAGAAGTTTTCTTTCAAAACAATGAAAATCAGAATATTTTCAGCTTTATACATTTACCATTGTGAGAAAAAGAAAGTCATTCTAATTTTTTGAGGCGAGGGAATGATGCTGGCACTGAAAGGGAGTAAATTTTAATGAAACAGTGCAAAAATGACATCATTTACTCAGAAATCATTAATTTGTCAGCATTAATATTTCAGCTACAACATTGCCTGTCATTGCTTGCCTGCAGTGACTGATAC
Source organism: Engystomops pustulosus (assembly GCA_019512145.1). Lineage (NCBI taxonomy): Eukaryota > Metazoa > Chordata > Amphibia > Anura > Leptodactylidae > Engystomops > Engystomops pustulosus. The sequence goes on from CM033642.1 coordinate 159,991,660, forward strand.
ATCTATAAAAGTATGCTGCTAATTTACTGAATATTTATGTATAGTGTCATTTGTAGAGGATGGAATTTATTTCAGCCAGCAATCAACTTTAGAACATGCTGAACAAAACCTATAATATGTATAAAAAAAAACCTGATAGTAGAATAACAATAGTCTGTGATTTAACATGTTTAATATGCATCACAGATCCTGAGTACTGGATTTCTATCTATCCAGGAGAGGAACCATCTACACCAATTACTGCTCCTCCACTTATAGGGAATCTGAGTTTTCTGATGCTGCCATACATTACTATCCAAATCACTCTTATCTACTACTACAGTTCCTTCATGTGTAAGCTATCTGATGAGATCCTAAGGGTAAGCTACCATTAGACTCAAAGGTCCCCAAAGCAGGTTCCATGAAACCTAGCGTTCCAATGCAGGAACTCCACAGTTCTACAGGATAATTTCTGCTAATTGTGGGCATATGATGCTCTATGGAGAACATGTAACCCTTTAGTAAAAAAAAACAAACAAAAAAAAACCCATCAATATACTTCAGTTTGTTGCTATATTCACATCAAGGTCTACAGAGATCTGCACGTGTGTATTATGCACAGAAATCTGCTACATAATGCAAGAGCAGAATAGTGAGTAGGATTTATCATATACAACTATATAAAAATATATAGAAATTTATAAAATATTGACTGCAGCATCTGGGCGTAAATATATGAGAGGGTGAATCAACACTACTATTTGATTCATGATATAATAATTATGATATTATAGAATCCTCATGTAACTGAGTTCAGAAGTGAAAACTCAGTCATTGAATTTCCTTAGCATAATCCCAGGGAAGATGTACATAACAGTAATGGACTATAATTTATAAGGATCCATAAAAAAAAAAAAACATACTGACATATCCACTGTAAAAAATGATGTTCCTGTGCTGGTGGACCCCAGAGCAGACAATTATTATTGTTGCAGACTAATAATACTGGAAACCCCAGATCACACTAATAATACTGGAGACCCCAGAGCAGATTAATAATACTGGAGACATAAAAGTAGACTAATAATGATGTAGACCCTCAAAGAAAACTCCTAATACTGGAGACCCCAGAGCAGACAATTAAAATACCATAGACTTCAGAGCAAAACAATAATAATGCAGACGTTAGAGCAAATAAATTATAGTAATGATGACCACCAGAGCAGACAATAATAAAAATAGAAACCCACCAGAAACCCACCAGTGCAAAAAATAATTATGGAGAGACCACAGAGAAGACAATAATAATACTTAAAACCTCAGGACAGACAATAAAAATACTGGAGACCCCAAAAGAAGACAAAAATAATGTTGCAGACCCCCAGATCTGATAATAATAAGACTGCCAGAGCTGACTAATAATAATGGAGACCCTCAGGAAAGACTGATAATGCTGGAGACCCTAAAGCAGACAAATAGTAGAAACCCCAGAGCAGACAAACAATAACAAGAGCACAATAAGACTACTACTAATAGTATTAATAATAATTCCTTTATTTAAATAGTGCACAAAGATTATGCAGTGCTGCACAGAGTTTGCCAAATCAGTCCCAGCCCCCATGGCTCACAATCTGATCAACCTACCAGTATGTTTTTGGAATGTGGGAGGAAACCAGAGGACCAGGAGGAAACCCACACAAACACAGAGCAAACATACAAACTCTTTGCAGATGTTGACCTGGATGGGACTTGAACCCAGGAACCCAGCGCTACAAGATGGAGAGTCCAGAGCAGACATATTAAAAGCAGAATAGGACCTTAAGGGGCGGGCACACAATAGCTGACAAAGAATTACAGGTCCTCCGTCCTCTCTTGCCCTGAGACCAGAGCATACAACCAGCATAGGGACAGAAGACAATGCAGCAGGAGAGGCCCCAGGAGTGGTGAGTACTTGTTAGAATGAGTACTTGTTACTCACTGCTACTTAAGCTCCTGCACCAATGAATGCTTCTATCAATGATGGAAGTACACATTAGTCTCTGCCTGGCAGAAGGGTGTGGGGGCCATAAACTGATGGGTTGTGCAACACTGCATTAGAGCAATGTCAGATGAACAAATAAATTTAAAAGGTATTGAGACATACCAGCTCTTCATTGTGCAGAATTCACTTAAATAAGGATGGCATGTGTTGAAAAAATTAGGGAGAGAAGCTGGCTCTATAGGTGTCTGGCATCAGCTTATTCCCATCATCCCATCAACTCCTACTGGAGCTGGGACCTTGATTTTAGCTGTGTGCTTAGGGTCATTGTCTTGTTGGAAGGTGAACTTTGGGTCCAGTCTGTGGTCCAGAGCTCTCTGAAGGAGTATATATCCAGGATATCTCTCTACTTGGCCGCATTCATCTTTCAGTTTTGAACATGAAAAAAATCAATAGCTACAAAAAAAAAAGAACGATTTTCTGTTAGAAGACAACATTTATTACAGATCTTGGTCAGTAGACCAGTAGCTTCTTGGCGGCTATATGTTCATAGCTCTGAAGCTTGCTCATATATTATGAAATATGGCATTTAATTTATATAAACTTTCTATTAATACCAAATGAGTTCATTAGCAATAGTTTTATTGCATGAAATACTAAATGAATTAATAATGTTATAGTAGAACACTTAACCTAAAATGTTTTTGGCAAATGGCTGTCTCATAAAATTGTAAAGTTCCATACTGGTAACTTTCCAGGTTTAAAATTTAATTTGTACAGGGTAAAATTTAGTATCACGTTTACTCAATATTTAAGATATATATATTTCAGGAAAATTCAAAGGTGAGTGCAAATTTGCCTTTAAAAAGTGAAATAATAACTGTTAAACCTGAACACGGAACCCAAGCATTGGGTCTTTTCATTTCTGCTCATAAATGCTTTTTCACACCCAATTTTCACAATAATAATGATAGTCATAATATTCTACATTTTGATGAGAAAATAAATAACTGAATACAACTACTTCTTCTAAAGGCAGCTGTGTTCTTGGGCTCTATATAAACCAAACCTAAAGAACCTCACTGCAGAAGCATTCCTCCTTTATAAAGCATTTTTAAAGGAAACCCATAATTAGGATTAAATCCCACAAGCTGTAACCAACCTATTATCCAGGACTGTGAAAGATTTTTAGGGATGTTCTTCTATATTATAGGAAATTCTTTCAGAAAAGACAGCATAGGTCAGGCCAGGGTAACACTTCTCTATCCCTTGACTTTTTGGAGGTCAGTTTTGTACAGTATTTAAATGTCTTTTTTATATAAGATCCAAAAAGACATGGTGCGAACAAATGACATCAATAGTTTGGTCCCAACCGCTTGAAGGATCACATGACTGTGTTACTTAGCGACTGATATCCAAATACAGGCGGCACATGGATGATACCTGTGTTGCACCCATATATTGCACACTTATAGGCTTCTATGGAAAGCTTTTTGCCACAGAGGACTAGCTCTGTGCTTTCTGCAGCCTCCAAATGGTTCTATGAAAAACAATCCAAATGATTGCGTCAGTGTGCCATCAGGTAATAAAAGCAATAGCACTAGAGATGAGCGAGCATATTCGTCCGAGCTTGATGCTCGTTCGAGTATTAGCGTACTCGAAATGGCTCGTTGTTCGGACGAGTATTTCCCCTGCTCGAGAACGAGCTTTCACTTAAGGAAACACAATGAAGAACAGTGAAGAACACAGTGAACACAGTGAACACAGGATCATTTAAGGATCAATAAGGATCATTTAAGTGAAGAACACAGTGAAGAATACAGTGAACACATTGCAGATGTTTACGTACATCTGCTAACTTATCAGAAGACATTAGTGCAGAACGGTGTTCTTCACAATAGTATGTGAAGAACAATATGTGTGAAGAACATATTACAGATGTTTAACACGGGTCACCCTCCTTTTTGAAGTTCCACGAATATTCTGTTGAATAAAAAAAACGAAGAAACAGGACTGACTTCCTTATTTCTCAATAAAATTACACATTTTATTGGTCCCCATGGTCCCCTTGAAAAATGCTCGAGTCTCCCATTGACTTCAATGGGGTTTGTTATTCGAAACGAGCACTCGAGCATCGGAAAAAGTTCGACTCGAGTAACGAGCACTCGAGCATTTTAGTGCTCGCTCATCTCTCACAGATGAAAACCTATCAGATTACATGGTTTTAGAGGCGTACAGTATTACTTTCCCTTCTTTTTTCCTCAGCACCTCAAGCTCAAATACAATCTTCCATCAACAGTTTATGTCACAACATAAATTTATCAGAAATTCAATACAAATTTGTTGGAAACAGAGTAAGTTAGCTGTATGTCAGAACAATAAAGGCATGGATACATTCTCTCCACTGAATATGTGTGTACACTAGTGTGAATGTATATGTGTACAAGTATATACACTTTTCAATGCATCAGTGTCTTCTCAAAAGCTTTTCTTGCTTTGAAATCCTTTCTTCAGGCAAAAACTTTTCTTTTACATCGACCCATTTGCCAATTTTGATGAACCACAATTCTGTACAACATCAAAAAACCTTCTTTCTTTGTCTGTCATTGTGAACTGGATTGGTGACATCCTGACAGGTGACTGACAAAGAATAGTTCTCAAGGAAAAAAAAGTAGAAGCAAGTAAATGTTCTACCCATAATTCCCCGGGTTAAGCTATATCAGTCAATCTCAAGACTAATTCATGTCAGTGCTTGTTTCCAATCTCCTTGAGTCTCGAGCGGAAGGTTGATAAAATTGAAGTGGAAATGAAGTTGGATGCACAGGAGGATACATACAACAATAGTCTTGTGAAATGGGTTTGTATCCCTGATATAGTCTTTGAAGCATCAGGGTTTCTTATGACCTTGTTTGTGTCATTGACATATATATATGTATTTTTATACTCTACCTTGAATAAATAAGTGAGATTTTATGCCTGATTTTGTAGAGATGCAGATACAGATGTTTTCCTTGTGCAATATATGCATGATACATGGAAAGAAAGGTCTCATTCATGAAAATAAATATGTATAGAACTAGGAATAAATGTCTTTTTCTTCGCTTTAATCCTGGGTTAAGAATGCTTTGAAAAATATTAAATCCTAGCCGGTGAGAAAATTCAATCTATACAGCTATTGCTGGATTGAAAATGTCACTTCTTTTTTGGAGTCTATGTCCAGGCGTTGTACATATTTATAAGCTAGGAAGGCAATAGCTGCTATTTAAGGATGATTAGGACACTGCTGGGAAAGGTGAAGCGTGGGGAGTTTGCCTTCAAATTAAAGCTTGCATAATATCACAACATTTCATCATGTTTCCCACAGATGTTCTCTTGAGAAGATATATGTTAAATGTTCTATGACATTGCACATGTTGAATTCATACACAAAAACGTATTTCAATGTGTGCTACATGGTGTATTATTCAAGCAGGAAGCAAATTAGTATGTTCAAATGTTTCGAATGCTGCAGAATTAAAACCACATCCCATGTCAATTTGTGCTACAGTTATAGTTGCAGCATGTGTATGATACATATTTAATAGGTTAAGAAAGCCCAGACTCAAAATAAAAATTCTGATTTTAAGAAGAAGTGTCTTTTACTATGAAGAAACGTAGGCAACAGAACATTCACCTGGATCATAGGCACATATTAAATAACAAAAAAGTGTGTGTTAATTCGTAATAAAATCGTGGAGACAACATACAGGAATTAGTTATGTGTTTCTGGCAAATGTTGCCCTTTAGGTACTCATATATACATTTATATACTGATATATACAGAGTAAACAAACTCATACAGTATATATACACACAATATGTATACATCCATACATTTATACACACATCCACTATACATATCATACTATGTACTTAGACATTCATTATACAATCACCACATATACACATACGTGCAGTATAAACAAACCATATACATACATACTGTGCATACATACATCATATACACACAAACATACAGTATATACAGCATATACAAACATACTGCATATACATACACCTACACACCATGTAACCCTACCCCCACACACCTCTTTCAGTGGAGAGGGTAGAATGTGGCAGTTAACCTGCTAAGTGCTGGGATTGAACCTAACAGCACTGCCAACGGGCTTCCTCATCTTGGCGGGTCGATGGGCAACACCTGTGATTGGTTGCAATGGTAGCCTACAGGCGTATTGTGACTTGAAGGCCTGCAATGGATATTGATCTTTAATAGCCTCATTAGTCCTATTAATTTTAAAAAAATTAAAAATATATAAAAAAATTAAAAATGTAAAAGTTTATATCCTTCCATTTCCCTGAAACACATAAAAATGTTTCCCTTTCCAAATTTTGTATGTATTTAGAGAATTATCTACACCTCCCAGGTAAGTTTCATAATATACCCTCTCAAGTTTCAAAATGTATATGTATAAATAGACATCCATGCATAGCCCTGCAAAGAATATCCTATCATAGGAGATAAGGGGGATTTTTTTCACAAAAATATTATAAAGCAGCACAAATAGCTCAACTGACTGTTGTTTCTTCAGGTACTCAACAGCCCAGATGGGTCTCTTTTGAGTCTGCCCTGTTACTGCATCAGGCTCTGAATGGCTTTCTGAGGGCTATTGGTCCCCTGCCAAATGGCTTATCTTGAATTTCTCCTTTCTGTACCCACTTATTGGCACACTGGCAGAGTTTACAATTTTGGCAGCAAACTTGTCCTTCCCCATTACTCAACATCCTCCACAATCCAATGTTCCACCCAGATAAGAGTAGCCATGGGGGAACCACATAGTATTGGATATATTTTGCCTTAATATCAAATATATTTTGCATTATATTCTCTTCCTTTCTGTGATTATGTTATCCTCCCAAATTGTCCCCCCTTAATGAGGTTCTTCACTTTCTGGCTACTCTCCCTAATTCTCATTCCCTCCCATCACTCTACATTCTTCTACATGTTCTACATGTTTTACATGTTTTCAGGACCGGTTTGGCAGGGGTACCATCTATTCTGTCATCAAGTAACTGGAATTTATGGAGTGATGGAAAGCTTATTCGTGATGTACTATATCTCTAATACGGTGGCAACACTGTTGTGATCAGTAATCTAGGGAGAGTCGTTAAGTCTCCCTAACTGAAACTTCTTTGAAACTATTATAGAACTTGCATTTTTTGCAGTTTTTGTGGTTGATCTGACTTGGGCAAAAATGTGGTTGTCCTGTCCTCTGGTAGCTATTTTATGGTCTGACATTAAAAGATTGATAACCTCAGTCTATGCTTTTCTCTTATTTCTTATTTGTTACTTATATCTTATTTCTTTTACAGCCTAGTCTTTTTTCATTTAAATAATTCCTTATTAAATTTCAAAAAAGCATTAATACATTTAGAAATATATTATTAAAAAAAACTTAAGAATTCCCACCCTCATAATACCCCTACCCTTAGCTCTACAGCGTGGCAGAAATCCATTAAAATTAAATTCCCCATTCAATTATTTTTCGACTATTTTCCCCAGATTTGATCCCATCTCTTGTTTCTTATTTATCTTACACCCTAGTCTTTTTAAAATGTTAAATTCTCATAGTCAAACCATGCCATTCGGACTTTGTGGGAACCTAACTGCACTGTTTCCTGGTTATTTAACAAATGCAATGTGAGTTATGATTCATAGGTAGTGTCAGTTCTAAGGTCACCTCTTAATCCAAATACTTGTAGTTTGAAGGGTATAATACATAATACAGAACCCCAGAGTTCATGAGGCATGCTCATATACTTATTTCCAAAAGTATACAATATGTCTAAATAACATGCAAAAAATATGCATCAGG